>CM030868.1:7172310-7349810 GCA_018105865.1 Metaphire vulgaris | reverse complement strand
TTAACAAACAGTTTGGCCGAACCGGACCGAACCGGCTCCATCACACCCCTGACCATAGTACCAAATGTCAGGAGCAAGGGCACATTACAGAGTCCAGCAATATAAAAGTAATCATGTACAAATAAAAAATGACTGAAAAACAGTCTAAGGCAGAAAAATGTATGATTTTCAGAACATATATGTCTTTAGATTTTTCCTGAAGAATGACAGGAAACTGGATGATTTCACAGGTATCGGTAAATCGTTTCCATGTCTGTGGCCTGACGTTGAATATGACCTGGAACCAAGTAATGGGTACTTTCCCATTATCCGGACCCCAGTGAAGAGATATTAAGAAATGTTTAGGGTTAGGGTTAAGGTGAGGGTTAGAGTTTTAGCCTAACCATAACCCTAACCCTCACCCTAACACTAACCTTAACCCTAACCGCCACCCTAACCCTAAGCATTTCTTAGTATGATAATAGTATCTCTTCAGTCTTCACTGGGGTCCGGATAACGGGAAAGTACCGAGTAATGTTTTGCAATGAGGTGTTCTCATAAGACTTTAAGCATCAGTGATTTTCGGCTGTCGCTGGGGTGACCACGCCACTCCCTCCTTAGAGATCGACTCCATTGGTAATGGTGTTCCACAGCGCATTGTCTACAAGCGCTGTTGGCTATACGCAGTGGCTTTACAGTGATCCATTCTGTCCTGATTATCTAACAGTTGGCTCTCACTGTGATCAAGAGGAGAAACATCGGATGTCCAGATCGAGAGAGTGCAGTTGTTGGTCCCTCCCCGGCCCAAGACCAGATAAAAGTTTGGGGAAAGATCTAAATAAATTTGGGGAATTCCATAATGGAACTCTCTTCCAGACAATGTGACTGGAGCAGTCTCAGCTTATTATTTTTTATTTAGAAATTTTATTATTACATTTATTTAATATTATTATGAATTGTGTTTATTATTATTGTTTATTATAGGCCTTAGCCTTGTTATTATTATTATTATTATTATAAATTGTCATTTGTCAATAAATAAATAAATAAATAAATAAATCAGATGGTAGAAACAATTGCAACCTTCATGAAGTAGACACTTTTTGCTTGCAGGGATTTTGGAGAGGAAACATGAAATACTCTTTTTTGCTTGAAGATTTTCTGAGGGCAAATTTGATTTATGGACTTTTGAAATAAAAAATAAAAATGACGTTACGCGATTTTTTGAAGAACTTTGAGTCAGCCCGTTGTGACGTGAGTTAGTGGGGTGATGTGGTCAACTGGTCACACGTCAAGCACCAAAGACAAGCCTTGCAGCTGTGTTTTGTATCGACTGCAGGCGATTCAACTCATAGTCGGAAAGATGGAAATTAAGATGGAAATTGTATCTCATAAGAAAACAATTAATAATAATTACCAGCAACACAATCTCCTGTTTAATAATTTCCTTATTTTCATAATACTGTATTTCATTCAAGTCTAGCATAAGACAGCACGATTGATCTCTGAAAATAACCTGGTGTCTTTGAGAATGGATATTGTGCCTGGCAGTATTGAAGTCCATCATCATTACTCTTACTCTTATTATTATTATTATTATTATTATTATTATTATTATTATTACAACTGATATTAATAAATGAACGCTTTACCAGGTTTAGAGTGCAACCAATCGAGTCGTTCACTCCAAGAAAAACCAAGATTCGATTAGATTTTAAGCTAATCTGCCCATCAGATTGCTTCAGTTAGAATAAATATTTACATAAATAATCATTCAAATCGCAAAATATGTAAATATATTGAATTATTTAGCTCATAGTAAAGTAGAATTACCGTCGTAGCGATCCATCTTGTTTTCATTGACAACAGAGAATTTTGTAAACAAAGATTCCTAAGTAAACGCACAGTTCTGTTGCTACCAAAGATTACGATTATCGCTTTTCCTACATACAAGTGTCACGACTCACGAGACTCACGACCACCGAGATAAAATCTACGACTCACCAGTCACTAGGGCCACGCAGAGAGGAGGGAAAGAGGAACACATTGTTTATTCTAGCCACCTAGACATTGGGGGGAGTTTGAAATGTTTGGAGGGGGAGAAGGTTTGTCTCCCCAAAACCTTGGCAAACAAAAACGGTCATCACATCCTCCTTCCTTATATTATTTCTAATCCTTCTTCAATACTTTTACAGGATCCTTATATTTTCCCCATCCCTCTACAAAAAATTCCCCCCTCATCACACTTGGGGGAGGAAATTTCCATCCTAAATGCAACACATAGAAATTTGGAGGGGAATTTTTAAACTTTGGGGATGAAATTCCCCCCAGAGAAGGCCTATAGTAAACACTGGAGGAACAATTTCTCTCGACCCCAGGAACCTGAAAAAGGGACCCAAAATTTAGTGCAAAATAATTCATATTTAGGCCTAAAGCGCGTAGGCCTATCTGGGTCCCAGTGCGATTTTCGACGGGTAATAGGCGACAGCTAGCTAGGTCTTTGGAATGCACTTCTTTTCTTAAAATATTTAGTAATGGTCATCAGATTGCCTTTGTTATCTGTGTGTGGGCAGTGGCTATAACTTCTGATCAGGAATTCAGTGACTCCAGTGACAAAGCAGTCTTCATTTTATGCAGTTTCTCACTGTCACAAGATCACAACAAAACATCGGATGAACAGGATCGAGAATTCGAGATGCTTGATCACGGCAGAAAAAGCAATAGATAAATGATTTGGAGAATGATAAATAAATTAGCTGACATCCACGATGAGATTGACAAAAATGCTGATTCTAGTTCAGAGATTGATATTATTATTATTATTATTATTATTATTATTATTATTAGTTGATTATTTATTATTTTATTTATTATTATTTATTAATTTATTTTATTATTACTTTAAATTATTATTATTATTATTATTATTATTATTATTATTATTATTATTATTATTATTATTATTATTTTATTATTATTCTGGCATGAAACCTGAAAGGATCTTAAAGTTCAGTAGTTTGGAACCACAGGAGCTACAGAAGATATTCTAAACCACTTAAAGGGACAATTATTATTATTATTATTATTATTATTATTATTATTAGGAAATGTTTGAGTTAAGAAATGTTTGACAGGAAGGAAATCCAGAAAACAGAGATGAGTGCTGTTACGGTTTTTTCGGTTTTAACGGCGGTTTCGGTTCTGTACCGGGAATAAAAATAGCTTTAACCAAATTAAATGTGTGGTCAATCAGACGGGTCATTTTATCCAAAGGGTTATAATGGTTAAGATGTGATGACTTATCTTTATGTTATGGGTTGTGGTAATAAGTGCATAATGGTAGTAATAATAATAATAATAATAATAATGATAAATGATTAAATTTAACAACAAATATTTTGATGTCTAAAATGAGATCACTTTGATTGGTCGGTATGAGTTTTGCATGTCCCTGTGAGGCTATGAACGGCGGGTTTGCCACAGGCCTTTGCATATATATGCGTGAGGTGTTCCTGCGTGTTATTTAGTGTGGAATTTGGCGATTCAGGAAGTTTGCATTAATGTCTGTTTTAAATAAAAATATGAATTTGACCCAAATTGATGGAAACGACAGATGCGCCGATTGTGGACTGGAAGGTGGGCTGTTGATCGATTTACTATATTTTAATAATTTCTGACGATTTCTCAGCGAAATTAACGTCGAACAGTGCCATGGTAGGCCTACCGCTATACACGGTGTTGTTGACTAATTACTAATTAGTCAGCGGTTCAGTGGGCCTCAGAATGTTAACGTGTTGCTACACAGATTACCGTAACTGGTTTCTACAGAAATTGCTTCATTGTTTAATTATTATTAATATTTGATTATATTTTCAGCTTTGGTAATTTGAATAGAGGTTTACAAGCAGTGCTATTTCTAGGATTTTGAATTGGAGGGGGGTGTCGGGAAAATCTGAGGGTCGGAATTTTGAAGTCTCTGCCCGAAAAAGGCTGACAAGCAAAAAACGTAATCAAGTACCAAAAGCAACCAAAAAACCCTAAAAAGTCTCAAAACCTCTGGCAAGCAAAAAAGGTCATCCGACAATAAAAGTTGGGGTGTCCTTCTTCATTTGGGGAGGGGTGTTCTGAGCTAATTAGTATGCATTTTGTATACATACCATTGTCACATTACCAAATTTTTTTGGGGGGGTGTCGACCTCAAATTTTGGGGATGTTAGGGGTGTAAAAATATCCCTGTTTACAAGCAATGGGAAGAATGAGAACATTATAGAAAAACAAAACTTAACCATGAATACAGAGCTGAAACTATAATACATTAGTAATACCTCAAATTTTATATGGATCAGAAACAACCTGTTACCTGGGGACCAAAAAAATCATACGAAAAACTCTATTGGTTGCAGAGATGAGCTAAAAAAATAATGGGGGTAAGCAAATATTAAAAAAATTGAGAAATGAAGACATCAGGCAACAGACAGGAACCACAGAAACGATCTTCGATAAAGTACGCTAAAGGAGATTAACTTGATTTGGACATGTTAAATGAATGGACAACAATAAATGGACCTACAAAGCATTATATACACTCAGAGTAGAAGGAGGCAGGGTAAAGGCAAAGACCAAGAAAAAGATGGATGGATAACATCAAGGAGAATCTGGAAACAAAGAACTTAACAATTGTGGAAAGATGCAGATTAACACAAGATTGGGCAAAGTTGAAATGTTTCATATCAAACTATTGCTACCATGCAGGCAGAAAGTGAAGATGATGAATTTGACTTGGGGTCAGACATTGGCTGCATGATAGGCATTCACTTTGATGAAAAGTGGGGGTGCACAACCTCTACACCTTTCTTTTTCCTAGCCTGGCGTTCTAATAGAGTTTGCGATCAATGCCATAGGGTCTACTGGTCTAGGAAATGGGACCATGAAACTTGTTAGCCTCAGTGGCCAATCTGTCACAATTGCAGTGTGCCTGTTCAAGCTCAAGTTGTTTGATTTTTAAAGCTGTTTTGATACATTTCATTAGACACCAATATATTATGGCATGTTACCGAAACAGTAATATATACAGTAATAATAATAATGCACTTCTCTAGCACCATTTTTAATACACAAGGGTATCAATCGAAAATGCCGCCAGATGAAGTTGGCTGCATGTTGCATCAGATGGGGAATTACAGTTGACTATATTGCAATGGTAATGAATTTGGTGATCAGACCACCTAGTGACTGGCACAGAAGCTATGCTAGGAGATTTTCTGATCCATATTACTAATAGCAATGATTAATTAATGGCTGCACATTGTTGTGGTGTGTGCAATCACATGCTCTCTTTCTTACAAGCTCCCAATTTGTGCATTGGCAGTTACTGAGCTAGGGTTAGGTTTTTGTATATTTTCTGTACTTGTAAAAGAGAATATAGGTTATCTTTGAATTAATAAGCAAGATTTCTTTGTGTTGTTGCTGAAATGTCCATATTTGTGAAATGTATAGCACAAACTATCAGAGAAATTGAATTGAAAAAAGAGAATTAGAGAAATAGTCCATGGAAAGGGCAGTTTTGACTTTTTTTCAATTTCTGTCATGACTCATCAAGAACCTCTGTTCTTGTCTATTAAGTAGATTGTAACTTTGGCAAAATATTAATTTTTGCTTGTTCCATTTTATTAATGGTTACAAATGTGATTGTATCAACAGTGTTTATCATCTGTTATTATTCCAGTCCCTTTCATGTATCAGCAGTGTTATCATCTGTTATTATTCCAGCCCTTTAATCTAGATATCCAAATTTGGCTATAGTCAAGGTGTTTTGTAATGCAAGAGAAACAGTAACAAACTTAATTTGTCAAGAGGATAGACTCTAAGTGGAATGTAGTATCACATTCTGTTATTTTACAATAGAGAACATTTGTTTCTACAAAGTGGCATTTCATAATAATAGTATTATCAATATACTTGTTTTCTATGGAAATCAGTGACAACGAGGACAACCTGTCTTCTAGCATTGTAGATCTAAATAATTCAAGCAGAAAAACACCTTTCACAGCTTGCAATGGAGACAGTAATTGTTAAGTAGAAAGTGACACTTTACAGTTCCATGCTAACCACCACCTGAGACTATAATCATCTCCCAATGTGGTGAAATGTAAGAGCTTTCACAGACTAACCAGTAACTCTTTTCACGCCCATTGTTTAAATCCTGCATGAAAAGAAAATTGTTGATACCTAAAGTTCAAATATAGTTATTCATAAAGTTGGCAAATGAGTTCCTATTCTTGGCATCCTTATGTAACACCTAGGTTATAAGATAATAACACTTACACATAGCTCACTTCAGTCATCAAAACCTGTCTACCTTAGATCACTATTACGCGCGCCCCTCAGCCTCCTCGACCCAAGGTGTTTTCATCAGAAGAAAGTTAATTTCACTCTGTCACGCCCACTCAATCAGTCATCCATGAAAATTTGCAACCGTGCCTTCTCATACGCCTCACCTGAACTTTGGAACTCGATCCCAGCTTCCTCCACAGACTTGGACACTTATCAAACAATAAAATCTGAATCCTCATTTCCTATAATTCCTGCATTATCTCCTCAAGTCTTCAGGTCTAAGCTTAAATCATTCCTTTTTCTAAAATCATATCCTCCATAGCTGTAACAACCTAGCCTCACTGCCCTTTGGATGTTGACTATTGCCTGGCTGATAATGTACCTTCCCTATAGCTATTTTAAGAGAGGCTGAATGCCTAAGAATAAGCAGCTACTGTTGTGCTGCTTTCCAAGGCGCTATAGAAATCCACGAGATTTTACTTTACTTTACTTACTTCGGTTAGAGGCAGGCAAACTTTTATCCTTAAAGGGCCGCATGAAACCTAATTCTACATTAGGCATGTGCACATACAAAGAGCCAAGATGTTTATAATTACGATGCTGGTATGCATCTTTGGGCATGTTGTGAGAGCAGCCTCAAACATGGACCATGTGAGAGCCCTACAGGAAGTTATTAACCCCTTTACCGTGGAGAAAAAATGTGAGTGCCTGGCTCCCCAGTGGTCCCCCTGTTGGGACCCTATACTTAATACTACATACCTAACAACAAATGGTTAGCACCGTTGGCCCCATCATTAGAAGCTGCCACCCCAACGGCCCCCCCACTTGCCAAATCCTGGAGCCGCCACTGCATTGATGGCCTACCTCGGCGTATGGGTGGTTTGGGAAAAACCCTAACCCTAACCATGATTTTCAACATTATAACGAGTTAATTCGGGGTCCACGGTACATAGGCGACTTTTGTACGTGAGAACGAGATAACTCGGGACGCACGGTTTCGGCAACGCCTCTGGCAGACGAGTTATCTCGGGGATCACGGTAAAGGGGTTAAAGGCCCCCCTCCCCCAAATCGTGGAAAAGACCAGTTGGTCGCCCAAGAACTACCTGGACCAGAACAATTCGATCTGACTTGGCTTCGCGTAACGTTGGACTTTTCACTGCCTGGAAAACGGCTCAAAACAGAGATTCTTGGAAATGTTTAGTGGAAAAGGCTACGCTCCATCAGTGAGCTTGCCGATGATGATGATGATGATGATGATGATGATGATGATGATGATGATGATGATGATGATGATGATGATGACGACGACGAGGATGATGATGATGATGATGATGATGATGTATGCATAATCTTCGATAACTTTTAGTATGATTTATGTAGTCTATAGCAGAGTAGCATTATAATATTAAATATTTGTTGCTAATATGCCAAATATTTAAGATTAAAAAATAAGATTATAAAATAAAGTGCCATGTTTCCATAAAATAATTTCAAATTATCATACTTTCTGCTGCTCGTATGCATATTTCTAAATGATCTTGCGGGCCACATGTGGCCCGCAGGCCGTAGTTTACCCACCCCTGATCTAAGTCTTTTGAATTTCAAGAGCAAGAACAGGCTTGACTTCAAGTAAAACCCAAGTGATGAGAGTTCCACAGGTACAATACAATACGACGTTGTTTACGATGTTGTTTAGAATACGATGTTGTTTAGAATACGATGTTGTTTAGAATAACATGTTGTTTAGAATACGATGTCATTTAGAATACGATGTCATTTAGAATATTTTGCAGACAAACTGTTTTCTTTCCATGGAGCAAGCAATTTTTCCTCTGGCCACTGCTGCATGCTGCATTACCCTTCATAAATTGATGCCTTTGCACAAAATAGGCGGTGTGACTCATTCTAATAACTGTGGATGAGGCAGAATTCTTAACCCCTTAACCATGTATTTAACTGTAACTCAATGTCAAATGGACAGATATATCCGGGATCCCCAGTTAAGGGGTTAATCTGATGTTGAAACTTATACTTTCATATGCTTTCTTCTTTTACATAACTTGTGAAAATCTTTACATGACAATTGCAGAATTGCAGCAGAGTTCACCTCTGTTAATGACTTAGTGCCTAAATTGGAAATTTCCGCAAAAATTGTTTATTATGCTTTATCTGTAGGCTTTGTGATTTAACCCCTTAACCATGTATTTAACTACGGTAACTCTATGTTAAATGGACGGATATATCCGGGATCCCCAGTTAAGGGGTTAAGAATGTTTTCTGATATTTGAGATTCGTGTTGATAAATGTAATTTTATTGTATAACTTCACAGGTCCGACATATGCAGTTTCCAATCTTGGAATTCTTGTATGTGAACCCTGCGCTGGTGTACATCGTACGCTTGGGTGTCATATAAGTCAAGTCAAGTCGCTAAAAATGGGAAAATTGGACGCTGAACAACTACAGGTTTAGGAGTTTGGCATTTGAAAATTCTTGTAGTATATAAAAATCATTTTAGTACAAAGTCTCCGTGGTATTTTGTGACTTATCTATCTAATCTAATCTTAAACTTCTATAGTGCCACTTCATAATGCATAGAAGCATCTGCTGATGGAACACCAAATCAAAATTACACAAGATCCAGGTCAAATCCAAGATACCAAGTCAGGCAGTTGGATGACAGTCTGTGGTAGATAACCCAGACCAGGGGGACTATGGGGACGCTCCCACCCAATTATTAGTGAAGGGTGTATATACCGGTAGTATCATTTATCCCCAATGTGTTGTTGACTGAATTTCAAACATCGCTATAAAAATGCTTTAAAAGTCATCACTAATCTTTAGAGCTTCTTGCTTTGCTTCTTTATGTCCTAAGAAAGTCTGACAAGCGATAATAATTACCATAATAATCACCATAATTTGCAAAACCCTGTCAAAATGGGGGGTCATATTTATGGGTGGCTATGCTTAAAAAATTATTCTACCCCAATGGTGATGGCAGGAATATTCCCCTGAACCAGACTCGTGGAAATTTAGCCTTTGAGAGTCAAGAGTCAAGTAGAAGGATCACTGTTTAAATTATACACAGCAGTAAAATATACTGGGTTGCTCTGTGTGGGTATTATGATTCAATATTGCAGGAAGTTTGGTTTGATTGTCACTGTGTTTGTGTTTCATAGAGCTTAGTATTCACAACGCTTGATGCACGCCAGTGTAAATTCTGTTGCATTTGTACACTGTTGTTTTGACCATCAGCATTAGATATATTGTTGTATATAGATACTCTGCAGTTTTTTTGTTAATTGCACGTCTTTGTATGTGTTGACCAGGGCGTGATTTGTAGGGGAAAGGGGGATCCCCCCACTGCCCAACTACAACCCCCCTACTGCTACATCCCCCACAGCTGCAGCCCCACTGCTACATTTTCCCAACTACATCCCCAAGCTCAACATGTTCTTCCCCTCCTCACTGCTCCAGGTCACAAATCACACCCTGGTGTTGACACTTTGATGAATTTTTTTATTTTATTTCACAATAATTGACTAGATCCTTAAAATTTGAGAATCTACTAGTTTTTGATCATCTTGTAGTTTTATCAAATCACCAGCTGAAACACTAGTTTGTATCTTGAATTTCCAATTTAAGACAAAATAAATTCTGAGTTATTTAGACATTAGTAAATGCAGTTTGGGAATATATTTGTTTTACTATTGTATTTGTTTTGTTTTTCAAATAGGCAATGTCTAAACTTGGCAACAAATTAGTAAACGAAAAGTATGAGCAAAATGTTCCTCCAAGTTATCGGAGACCTTTGCCAAAAGATCCTCAGTAAGTTTTTTCCACTTGGGTTCTATGTGTTAATTAAACTCTATCCAACAGATATTTAGTATGTGCACGCGTGTGCACATACACAAACACACATGCACACACCTTGAGCGATAGAAGTGGTTCATTTAAGTCAAATGTCACATCTGTCAAATGCTGACTAATATTATATTTTATATATTAAGGGACTTAAAAGCTTTATGAATGCGTCTTTGTGTTGGATAAAATGTTAGCGCTGCTGATGTCCTTGAAACTAATCTTTCAGTGAACTGTCCAGCAGTCTTCTATAATTATGCAGCTTAGTCATTATTACATTTTAAAAATATTCTTATGACCAGCATTTCTATGGTTTCTTGGAATATAAGCAATTTATTCAATTATGTTTATCTTCCTGTCATTTACCAAGAGTGATTGTGAGTTTGAGGCTTCAGGATGATAGTCAAGTGTATTAAGAGACGGATATGAAATACTAATTGCAGGTCATTGTCTTTACAGAAGAAATATTGATGTTTATGTCATAGTGACCATTGTCAGTATATATGTGTGAACATTGGATAGGAACTTTTGTCTTTAAAAATGCAAGCTAAAATTATAATTGAGCATGTTTCACATATGGCCTGGTTTTAGCAATCTTGTTTCAATTTCATTTCCTCCATTGTCTGTCTTTCTGTTTCCCTCTGACTGATCACTGGAATGACCTGGTCTTTTTCGGATGGATTTGAAGTGCCATCAATCTGATACCCTTGGGTATTAGAAATGGCGCTATAGAAGTGCATAATTGTTACCAATTATTTGCACCAGAGTCCTTCGTGAGCAGTGGATACGAGCGAAATACGAAAGACAGGAGTTCACGGGGTCTGCTCAGTTGCAGTACCTGCGAGGCCAAAAGGAGGGTTACCTCTGGAAGCGTGGCAAGGACGACAAACATTTTCAGAAAAGGCGATTTGTTCTCGACGCAACTGAAAATACGCTGAAATACTTTAACAAGGAGGAGGTCAGGATCAGGCTGATATTTTCAACATTAGGGTCCATCCATATAGTAGGTACAGCGTACGCACTGAGGAGCGATGAGGGGTTGGATTTAGGAGATTTTGCTTATGTACGGTGTGCAAACTGGGGGATTGAAAATATACCTTTTTGCGTATGTACTATGTGGATGAGCCTTTAGTTACTTTGCGCTTCTTTGCATTTCTTTATAATAATGAAATCTTTATGTAGTTGCTCTGTAATGTATGACTTGCATCTTTTCTATAGTCTGTTTCAACTTCATTTGAATTTGTTTAAAAGTCATTGCGATGACCTCTCTTTGCTTTAGTCATTGCAGTCAAACACAGCTGCCTCTCTTAGTACATGAATGGGTGACCAGCAAAAAGTATTGGCTTTTGTCTGTCTTGCCTATCTAGAATTAAAGGGCATTATTATATGGAAAAAAATTATGTTTATTTTTTGATAATTTTCTTATTTCATTGAACTTGCAATTCATTATGTGAAGGGTTTGAAATTTTTAATGTTATTGGAATGATAGAATTTATCTTCACTGGTAAGAAATTCTGGTTTTTCTTAATGATTGTCTGATCACTGGAGGTTTAATTTTGGTTATCATATTGCAATCTCTTGCGATGTTGTGGATTTAAGTTTTCCATTGTGCTCTAATGTTCGGCTGGTTTTGCTGTTTAGGCTCGAGACCCAAAAGCCACTTTGCGGCTGGACGGGCTTAACGTCACAGTAGTACCTGATAAAGTCGGTAATCCAAATGCCATGCAGCTGATCTTTGAGCAAGATTCTCTGACTAGAAATCTCTTTGTTTATGCCGATAGTGGCCAGGCAAGTTCACTTTAAAGAGCTCAGACCATGTGTAGGATTTTTTTTAATGGTTTTATTTGTGACATTTATGGCGTTTCGTTTGGCATGCATGCGCCATTGAGAGACTTGCTTATGCAAAGAAATTGGCATTCAGTTTACAAATACAAGCTTTCCAAAATCTTGTGCTGTGTGTTAGAAATATAATGCACTGCTAAATCTAGGCTTTTTAATTGTGCATCTTGCGTAAAGATTCAATTGCACATCTTGCGTAAAGATTCAATTGCACATCTTGCGTAAAGATTCAATTGCACATCTTGTGTAAAGATTCAAGTGCTTGCGTTATACCTAAGTAAGAATTTCCTTATTTAAGAGCTGGTGAAATCCTTGTGGTTGTTATTATTATTAGAATTAGATATGAATCTGTTGCCTAGGATTTAGTGGAATGGTATACAGCGATTCGTTCCGCCAAACTCAATCGTCTTGCAATTGCTTATCCTGGAACAACAATGGAGGAGGTACTGTGACCTTCATATAAATAATTATATACTAGGTCTGTGAGTTTGAAGTGATTGTGTGCGATTGCATATTTAGCACATTTTTTTTAATGTGCCGCATTTTCAGCCGACTTCTACTCATATGCGATTTCTGCACAATTGTGTGGCAATTTTATCTACATATTTAGCTATTTTTGTCACATATATAGCACTTTTTGCTAGTTTCCGAATATAGGTGTAGATTTACAGGGGATCAGCACCTGTCTGGATTACCTTTTTTCACGGCAGCCGTTTTTCACCGGAAAGCACCGCAACTTTCACCAATATGTGGCTCATAAATGGGAAATTTCCACATTTCCCTTGCATGCTTAGGACCTCTGAGTTCTGCATATCTCCAGAAAAATCATATATGTGCACGCATTGGCTTACAATCTGCCTCTACCAGCCAATACCACAAGCGCCGTCTCCGTACAGTTACGGGGCAACGTGCTTTCTTGTACGCTGGATCCCATGCTTGGAATGCCCTTTCACCAGTGCTACGGAACCTAAAGTCATCTGTTGATTTCTGTCAAAAGTTGAAGAGACACCTCTTTAACTGTCCTTATTATTGACGTTGTAATGCACTTGTAAACATCTATTGAATGGGCACAATATAAATAGCTAGCGTATGTATGTATGTATGTATGTATGTATGCATGTATGTATGTGATATTCAACCCCAGTTCCAGTCATCTTCTTTCTGTTAGAAATGTCCGATCAATCTTGATCTTTTTCTTCTTGTTCGTCAATGATGTCTTCTCTTCCATGCTATTTCCTCTAGTCCAGTGCTTCTCAGACTTTCTGAAGTTGTGGACTGGTAAATGATTTAGCGAAATTACTGTTGTCCAGCAAATTTTCAAGTTGCTATATACTGGTAATGGCTATTGTTTTAGCTACTGGTTGCTGATGCTAACGTATTTTTAAGAAATCATGCATTGGAGTAACTAAACTTTAAAAAAACTAAATTTATTAAAACTTTTTGCCTATTTATGCATTAAAAAATCAAATCTTATATTTTCTATTAATATAGAAGTTTTAAGCCAACACTTAAGTAAGAAATAAAGCCATTTGGTTGGTAGAAACATAAGCATAACTTCAATCTGTGGGCATTGGCATAAACTTAGATGAAAAAGTGGGGTAGAGGCAACCACTATTCCTTCCCTTCCCTAGCATAGCCTCTCAAAAAGTGGAGGGCTCAAGCCTAGCGGCCTAATAGAAGTTTACGCCTATGTCTGTGGGTATGATACCAATTAATATTCGATGAGAACAGTGAGCTTGTTTCTGAGTCACCAGTTTATCTCATCATGGTTCAATTCTAATCTATCTAATCTTAAACTTCTATAGCGCCACTTCATAGTGCACAGGAGCATCAACCGATGGCACACCAAATCCAAATCATTAAAGATCCAGGTCAAATCCAGGATATCCAGCCAAACAAACGGGTGACAGTCTATGGTGGATAAGCCCGGTCAAAAAGATGGGTTTTTAATCAATTGTGGACAATGCTCCTCGAAATCCAGGATGATTCCTCTGTTTTGTTTTAATTGCACTTGTCATTGAGAAGCCAGTTTTGCACAAATAAGTGGATGGAAATGAACAAAATTTTCCAATCAATGTCAACCAGAGATGTTGAAGTATCAATCATCGTTTTCAGTCCCTCATCGGCAGCAATCTGGGGCAACTTGTCTTCAAGATTAACATTCAGTTTGCTTTTCATGGGCACAAATGGATTTCAGTTTAGTTTCTGTTTATTTTATAATAAATTTCTTGCATCTACGTGACCCAGCACTGGGTTGCGACCCACAGTTTGAGTAGCACTGCTCTAGTCAATCTGTTATATTTGAGTTTTTGCTCCCTTACTTTTGTTGTCTGTATTTTTCACACAGCTTCTCAGAGCTCACGTATGACTAAGTCCACTGGTGCATATGTAATTTCATGCATGCCATTTTCTATGAATTTAAACTTGATATTTTGCACAAGTCAACAACACTAGTTTCAACTCCCGTCTCAACGCCCAGCATAATGAAGACAGTTTGACAGGAACTGAGGGCTGAATGGTTAATGGCAGTTGGTTTTGTTTAATCATAGTTGTGAGTTATTGGAAACTCATCAGTGATAATCAGCTGTGGGATGATGAAGTAAAGATATGTGGCAAGTGCTTTAAGTGACCCTGCCTGACTGATCCCCACCTTTGGCTATGGCTATCTATCATATAAAATTGTTATTTTAACCCCTCTAACTAGACGGTTTAGACCGGTGCCCTGAGTAACGCTTACGTCGCGATGCGTTGGTCCATTTTACATGCGTTTGAGTTAGACGACGTTGCTATTGGTAAAATAGAAGTTTTGCCCAGGGCTGGGCGTGCGACGCGCGTTGCTATTGGTAACAATTGTTCGCAGCCTGAGGTAGTTATTTAACGCGCAATTTAACGTGAATAAAGAGCAATTTCAGTGCTACATAGGCCTAATTATTACGTTTAGAGCTTGGTTAGTGGCGATCATTGAAATGTTGCTCAGCATGAATTCAATGATTGGAATGAGGTATTGGATTAGTATTAGTAGCATCTTTCTAGTTTCATGTAAAATCTTGCCCTGAGTAATATTTTATGGTGCTTTGTAAAGTAGTACTAAAATCTTGTGGATATTTTATGGTGCTTTGTAAAGTAGTACTATCGTAGCTGCTTATTCGTAATCTTAGGCACTTAGTCTGTCTTAAAATAGCTATGCAAATGGTGCAGTGGGCATTGAGGCTAGGTTATGACTAAATGCAGCACATAATTTTGTTCAAAGCCTCATTCACGTGCTCTGATAATCATGATCATGATCATGATGATCATTATGAAAGTCATTACCTATCATCTGAACAAACATAACTTTGAACATGTATGATTTTCTCTTATCAAAGGTTTGTTTAAACCATTATGATGTTGATAAATAGAAAAGGATGTTTTTTTGTTAACTGGTGTTTGATAAGTGTTGTTAATTATTCAGAACAATTTAATTCTTTCTGTTTATCTGGATTGTTTTTTCCTATATGAACCGTCACTTTCCCTCTGATCTCTGGAATGGCCTGGTCTTTTGCGGATGGATTTGAAGTACCATCAATTGATACTCTCGGGTATTAAAACTGGTACTATACAGTAGTAGTGCATTATTTGTAAAGGTAAAGGTAAAGGTTTGCCCATGCTCGATTTCGAGCTTCGGGCCCGGCGCTGATCTCCGATGTCAGGCAAGCAGCGACGACGCAGGTCGCTAAAGCCATTAATCTAGAGTAGTCTGCCATTGTTTTTTTTATTTTTTTAGACCCACGCTTTACCTTCGAAGCCACAGCTGCTACTCAGTTACCACCACCCTCTAGTGAATGAAGGCTGAGTCAACCTTAGGGCTCCTGCGGGGATCGAACCCGCGACCTGCTCCATCGTTCAGTGTTATTACGATTCTGCTAACTTCCCGCCCCATTATTATTATTATTGTTGTTGTTGTTGTTGTTGTTGTTGCTATACAGTAGTAGTGCATTATTATTATAATTATTATTATTATTATTGTTATTATTATTATTGTTTCTTAGTGTTGAGTTTAATTTTCAGCTTTGTCAGATGATTACACGAGATTTTCAAAAGGAAGGATGGCTCGGCAAAACGGGCCCTCGTCCCGGAGACGCATTTCGACGCCGTTGGGTGACTTTGGATAAGAAGACACTGATGTATTACGAAGATCCAATGGTGGTTATTAATTTTGTTGACTCTCAATTTGCGCCATAATTCGGCTCAGGCAACAATTTGCAGAGATGTAGTACTTGGTACTTGTACTTGTACTCAAGTTGTACTCGAGTACAAATCTTCAGTACTTGTACTTGAGGTTAGGTACTTGTACTTGAAGTATTGTGTACTTGCTACATCTGTGACAATTTGATCTCTGCTTTTGGAGTGATTAGGGACCCAGTTCTTCATTTTCTTATTAACCCTTTTACCATTCATTTATTTGTAGTGTATGTAAAGTAGACTAGTATTCTCGGGGCAAACAGGAAAAGGGTTAAAGAATTGTGAAAGATTTGGTGTCCGAGGCCTTTGAGCATAAACTTTGCATAAACTTTTCAGTACTTGTACTTGGAGGCCAGGTACTTGTACTTGTACTCGTACTCGAAGTTTTTAGAATGCATGTAATTGTACTTGGAGGCCAGGTACTTGTACTTGAAGTATTGTGTACTTGCTATGCATAAACAAGGCTCTTCCTTGTGCAGAGAAAAGATACAGTCTGTGATTTACAAGGAATTGTGGGTGCTGGCTTATTTTTCTAAGGATTACTTATAAGTTTAGATTCTCTTGTTCTTACTGGAAGCATTGGTCAAAAATTATATTCCACTGTTATCTGTTGCTTTTATCTTGTTTTCTGAATTCATTTCTGCATGTCAGATTCACCGTGTCACATGAAGTGTGTCATATTGTCATTTTAACGCCATAATGTTCGTGGAATTTGCTCCCGAAGACAATGACAACTGAGACACTCCCTGATTGGTTCTGGAAACAGTTGAAGATGCAATTGTTTAACAGCTTGTTTTTATAAAGCGCTCTTGACTTTGCTTCGATAGCCATGTTTACTGCGCTCAAGAAATAGTCTTGAAATAATAATAATAATTTTCTCTCCTATGCTCTATCTTGGGTTCTGGCTGATTTCTGCAATGGTGTGGTGCTTGGGGGGTTTGTTACCTCCAGATTTCAGCTATGTCTCTCAGATAATTATAGTGGATGCAATATGGTGAATGATTTTTTTTCAGATTTTTTAGAAGTTGGGAAGTTGGCAGTCATTGAGTCATTGACTAGGGCATAGCCCCCTGTTTTTTCCAGCTAGAACCGCCATTGGATTTTTTAATTGTGTGCTGTCTTTTTCCATCTTTCCCGTGCAATAGTATCCATTATGATGCATTTCAGTTTTCTCTTTTTATTTCAGGCACAGTTTATATTCAACATGGTCTCAAATGTTTTGTGATCAGTATTTGATTTTCTATGGTTTTTGCTGAATGCTTGCTACAAAAATGTGTGAGAAAATAAATATAAGTAAGTAAGTGAAATCTCATGAATTTCTATAGCACTTTCGAAAGCAGGTACCATCAGAGGCATAGCTACCATATAGCAAGAATAAGCAAGGCATTAGGGCCCAGAAGAACTGGGGCCCTTTTTGACCACCAATGTAAAAAAAGAAAGTAAATAATAACAAAAGTAAATAATTAAAAACACATTAAAAATCAATCTTAATCAGATAAATTTGGTAGGTATTAAATATGACAGCGCTACAAAAACAAAGCCGTTTTACAGTTTTCAGTTTCTGGAATCCGATGACAGACGATGCGTTATTATTAAGTATTAAAATTTGTTAAGCCTTAGTGCACTGTTCGTCATGTTGTGACTTTTTAAGTTGAAGGGGCCCATTAATAATTTTTGCATTAGGGCCTAAAATCCTAGCTATGCCACCGGGTACCATAGTAGCTGCTTATTCCTGGGTGCTTAATCTTTGAAATTTAACCATAACTTTATTAACATAAATTTAACCTTTTAACCATTGAAATAGCCAAAGCAGAAGTTTAGTGGTCATCCGGGCAAGGTTACTTCCAGAGATCAGTCAGAGTGGGTGTGTGTTATGTTTAGATCTATCCTGCTTTGATTTTGAATTCCATTATTCAGCACACAGAGCAGTCTTGCTCAGCAAGATTTGCTTACTAATTAATTATTCGTTGTGCTTTTGAACTAAGATGGAAATTGGTGAAAGAGACTATTCTGTTTTCTAATAAAATAATAATTATTATTATGCACTTCTATAGCACCATTTCTAATACTCAAGGGTATCAGTCGATGGTACTTCAAATTCATCCACAAAAGACCAGGTCATTCCAGAGATCAGTCAGAGGGAAACAGCAAGACAGACTATGGAGGAAATGCTAATTGGAAGAGAGGTCTATGGAGGAAATGCTATTTAAGCCTAGATCTGAAAATGCTCAGTTTATTGGAAGGTCTGGAATTCTCTTCCCCTGTCTGATTTGATCACTCGCTTCATTGGTTACCGTTGCATCTAGAATAAAAAGACTTTTAATTCTATATGCTGTTGGCTTTCCATCCTAGATCCCCACTTTCACTGATTTCCGACAATTTTCTGTGATGTTCATCAGATATATCGAATTTCAGTTCCATTAATTAATGCCATTGTATTTTAGAACTGATGCTATTACCGACTTTCGCATGCGAGCTCAAGACGTACTTATTTAAGATCTCGTACTGTGTAATGTAGCTTTTTGACTGTAAAGCGCTTTTGTTTTTGGCCTTCATCATGTTTACGGCGCTCTATAAATTGTCATGTATAGAATAGAATAGATTATTATTATTGTAATGTAATGTAGCATTTGTATAGCACCTCTTATATTTCCACTCAGAGGTGCTCCTGGCATTGGTGTCGCACGATAAAGTAGTGGGACTTTATTATTGGCGGTGGTGGTTGTGGTGGAGGTGGCAGTGGTGGTTTTCCCTAACAGACAAATTGTGATACTGCCAATCTTTACATGTTTTT
This sequence comes from Metaphire vulgaris, assembly GCA_018105865.1. NCBI lineage: Eukaryota > Metazoa > Annelida > Clitellata > Crassiclitellata > Megascolecidae > Metaphire > Metaphire vulgaris. The sequence goes on along the minus strand of CM030868.1, from coordinate 7,330,784 downwards.
GTCAGCAGGCCTTTATACTTTGTTAAGCGATACTCAGAGATCATCAGAAGCAGTTCTATTAACCCCTTAACTGTGTATTTAACTAACTCAATGTAAAATGGACGGATATATCCGGGATTCCCAGTTAAGGGGTTAAGCATGATCGCAATACAGACCATGCCATGTCACTTGCAAAATGTTCCTTTAGCAGAATTACCTTCTCCGCAAAATTTCATGCGAAATTCTGTATTATTTTGAAGGATGCCTTTCCAAGGGGAGAAGTTTATATCGGAAACAAGGGATTCGAAGTCGTCAAAGGGTTCGGCCCCGGTTACAAAGACAGCGGATTTGGTTTCATCTTGAAGACTCCGGAACGAAGTTTCCAGTTCTCGGCCGACGGTGAAGATGACCAGAGAGACTGGATGGCGGCGTTGAATGATGTCATTCGTGGTTCGTGTGTTGTATAGGAGTGAATGACAGACTGACTTTTAACTTACTCACTTAGCCCAGTTTTGATTTCCGTGTCTTATGTTTGGCTTCTATGCTGACAGCCATATTGTGATTTAGTATGGCTATTGTTATATTGATGTCTTTATCATTATTTTTAACACTTTAATCAATTTCCCTTGGAATATTTATGTAACTCATAATGATTGTAACATAAATGGATTAACTACCGGTAATTTCAGAGTAACAGTATGAATGCTTGTTACTGGAAGTTTTGGTGTATATATTATTGTTCATGATTGCCTTCATTTTGTAACTAATTAACAGTGCCCTATTTAGGTTTGTGTGTGTGTGTGTGTGTGTGTGTGTGTGTGTGTGTGTGTGTAAGGCTTAGACATTTCTTGAGAACTCAACACTTCTAAATCTTGAAGATGACTTGTTCATGTTTTCTGTGGAAAATTCCTTTTACAAGGAAGGGTATTTAATCATTTTAGATTAATTATTATTTTATTTAATAATTATTATTATAACTGGGTTTTGAGTGCTTCTGTCTAGGATCTGTTGTATGTTAGAAGACAGTAAAACTATTGTTGCCAATAACAGTATGAATGTTCCTGAAAAGTTTATTAAGAGTGGTTTTCACACAGGCTTACTTAGCCTCCTAAACCACTTAAAATCATTATTATTATTATTATTATTATTATTATTATTATTATTATTATTATAAAAACATCAGCTAAAATTCACATAATTTTGTCCGTTGCATGGCACTGGGAAACATCCTGCTGCTGAGTACTTTGATCTGCCAGAAACCACAGAAAGATTTTAGAAAAAGTTTTTTTGTTCATCGCCTTTGGCTGCTCAAGGGATATGGCCTTCAACTGCATCCTAATTTAGCCTAACTACAGATTTAGGCACCACTCAATAATAGAGCCACTCAATAATAGAGCTTGATAAATGGATTTCTCTTTTTTGACTTTGTCATTGTTGTTATTGTTATTATTATTATTATTGTTATTATTATTATTATTACAACAACGTACTGATTAATGTGGTAACTCTTCCTATAAGAACTCCATGAACACATTACAAAAACACAAAAAATCACAAGTAGCTCCTGCGGAATAGCCAGGTTTTAAGTTTCTCTTTGAAGGTGTTGAGCGATAGAAAGAGTTTCACAGATGTTGTTGTTGTCTATGATTGTTTATTAAGTTTGCTGTTGGTGTAAAAGTTGTAATCTCTTTGTTGAGGTGTAATGGTGTAAAACACCGGCAATCGTCATGAGAATGGAACTATGGAGCGACTTATTCAAATCAACTCCGTCCATTTAATAGAGAATGCAAGTTCTTGCGTGCAACTTTTGACCTCAGTGCAGTGCAACTGCAATCTTCATTTTTATTCTTGTTGTTCTGCTTTCCAATTTGTTGCTGCTGTGATTATAATTAGTAGTTATATTATAAATAATTATTACCCAAATTGAAATTGTATTAATCTTTTAATATAACTTTATCACGAATATTAGTATTATTGATACTGTTGATGGGGGCGGGAAGTTAGCAGAGTGGTAACAGCATTGTGTGTGTGTCTGATAGCTTACCTTGGGTATACATTCCTCAGTGATTCTTCTTGTTGTATTGTATGAGCATTCCAATTTACAATCTAGCGGGCCACTGCTTCAGATGTACAAGAATATTTGTATTGCATTGTATTCGCTGTGCGTCTCAGTGCTTGACCTAATCGTGTTCTGGAAGAGTCCTTGTCACTTGAAAACTGATGGCATTCCAATCCATTGTATTATTATATTATGTTCTATTATTTTGTATTTTGAACAAGTGTTTTTTATTCATCTTTGCATTTAAGTTAATTAGGAATCATTTATATTGTAATATTTTAAGGAATTTTGAAATTTATTCCTTTTACAATAAAGCTTTACTGTTTAAACCTTGAATTTATATATGTGTTTTAGTTTGAGACTTTTTCTGTTCAGGTTTAGACTATAGAACAGAGATGGAGAATTCAGTGAGATGATTCATCTCTATTCTTTGTACTAAATCTATGTAATTAGCAAGATTTTATTCACATTATGGGTCTGGAATGGATTTGTTTGACTTAGCAAATTCTTGTTTGAGTTTAAAACCTGTTATATATGCTACAGTATAGGCCAGGAATGTCACAACCTTGTAACCACACCCGAGATGCTGGCATCGATTTTTGTTTAGTTCAGGGAATTTTAGGCATTGGATTGCGATTTTATTGAACTTTATTAAGACATTGCGTCCATATTTTTCTGACTGGGAATTATTTTATATGTTTGTTAATATTGTATACATGTTCTATTGCTTCTGATCCAAATAACGGCTGTATTAATTTTGTCGACGGATAAGTCTGATTGAATGGTTTTAAAGGTATCTCATACTGCCTGTTTTTAGTAAGACTTTGTACCTAAGTGTTATTAGTTTAAACTGTCACAAACATTTATTCATTTGCGGGTTTTAGCCCTAATTATCTGGATATTAATATTACTTTGGTTTTGTTAATCGTTTAGCGGAATTGGATATTGAAAGTGTGAATGAAACTGGATTTTAATGGCTATTGGCTTTATGTAACACAGTGAAATTGGTACCTGAAGGGTTAAGCCTAACTTGAAATAGTTCCAGGGATTTTTTTACACCCCCTAACACCACCACCCCACAACACCCCAATCTCAGCTATGGTATGACCTTTTTTGCTTGTCAGACTTTTTGGCAGGAGACCAACCCCAGAATTTACCGACACCCCTCCCAAATTGATAATCCTAGAAATAACCATGAATAGTTCAAAGCCTGTTTGTGTCTATGAAAGAGCATTTGACCACTCTATATATTCAGACTTACCGGTAATAGATTGATAATATAATGTGGTACCTGCCATTTTAAAGCCATAGGGGGCTGTCCATTAATTACGTCAACAATTTAGGGGGAGGGAGTTTGAAAAAGTTTGACAGTTGTTGACAGGGAAGGGGGTCAAGAGATTTTGACGTCAACGATTTCACTTTTTGCAAATAATCAAAAAATAGGAAATTTAATTCAAATACTACTTATTACAATGGAAAAATCATGGCAAAAAGGTCATCACCACCACATTTTGACACTCGCTGAGCAAAAAAGGAGAAAATGGTCATCACCGCAAAAAATAATAACCTTGTTATTGGGACCTGTCATTGATCTTGGGGGGGGGGTCAAAAGTTTTTGACATAATTATGAGGTAACTGAAAGTTGACAGTTGTTGACAAGGGGAGGGGGTCAAAAATTGTGGACATAATTAATGGACAGCCCTGGGTAGATCTGAAGGTGGCATAGGGGCACGTGCACCCCAAAGGACCCACCCAAAAAATTTGCTTGCCCATTTCTAATCGTGGCAAAAATTTGAAAAGTTATACGGAAAATATACTTCCCACAGCTCGTGAAAGGGTTAATAAGTAATGTATAATAATTTATTATTATTATTATTATAAAGACGACTTATATACTGTAGCGTGATGGGTAGGAATGACAAAGTCACTTGATTGAGGTATTGAACATACGAGTCTTTAGATTATTCTGGAAAGTTGCGGAATATAAACCTGTTAAATTGCCGAATAGATTCAAATTAAGAGTTAGTGGACTGATGGACCTATAATTTGCAAATGACCTGGGCTTCCTCTAACTTCTGAAGGAGCCTGACAAAGTGCCCCAAAACTGAATTCTGCCTCAGGGTCGGCTCCACAGGGTGCCCGTGCCCCTATTGAATGTCTCCACATGGGCTGTCAATCAGTTACGTCAACAGAATAGGGGGAGGGGTTTGAAAAGGTTGACAGTTGTTGACAGAGGAAGGGGTCAAGAGAAGTTGGCGTCAACAATTTCATTTTTTACAACTGATAAAATAGGAAATTTCATGGAACACTACTATTTATTACAACAGGAAAAACCTGACTAGCAAAAAAGGGCACCACCACCACATTATGACACTTGATGAACAAAAGAAGGGAAAAACCTCATTACCTCAAAAATGATGACCTTCTACACTTTTAGGGGTACTCGTCACTGATCTTAGTTGGGGGGAGTCAAAAGTTTTTGACATAATTATTTGGGGTCACTGAAAGCTGACAGTTGTTGACAAGGGGGAGAGGGTAAAACACAGTGGCGTAACTAAGGGCGGGGGCACTTTGTTGACAGCCCCCTGGCGGGGGCCCCCGAAGAGGGGTCGAAGCTAGGGTTAGGTTAGGGTTAACCCTAACTTAAACTTAACCCTAACCCTAGAAATGAGAAATAATGTGATGAGGACCTTTTTTGCTCGTCAGGGCTAAAAAGGTGGAGGAGACGATAACGTTTTTTTTGCTCGTCAGCTTGAAACTCTGGGGCCCCCATGTCAAAGATGCCCCCCGGGCCCCCAAAAGTCACGCTACGCCACTGGTAAAACATTGCCCAAAAATTGTTGACGTAATTAATGGACAGCCCCAGAGATCTCCACACTTTAATGCGCTCATTTCAAGCAACTAGACTAGTCCATATTTATGAAAAACTAGTTGATCCCTTGCGTATAAGTTGTCACCCCAACGCCCCACCACTTGCCAGATCCTGGAGCCGCCACTGTTCCGCCCCAACCTAAGCCAGTAGGCCTACTCGAATCGTAGGTGAAGAGTTGACTGTTTTGTACGAGTCAACTGAAGTTCGTAACAGAGCAAAAGCCGTGACTTTACAATGGTTCTCAATCTGTAGGACTAAAAGTGACATTAGTAATGAATTTTTTTCTCGTAACTACGAACAAAGTACGGAAATACAGGTGAGTTCCAAGAATTCCTCAAGTGTACATTGAACAATGAATGTCACTCGTGTGGAATGATTTTTTGGGGAGGGGGTCGAATCATTCAGGCGATAGCTAGGTGATTCAACATAGCTGGGCTGACCTGTACAGAGCTCTTCTGTAAACAACGCCACAATAGCCTTGTACATCTGAGTGTGCATTTATATTTTATATGAGCAGGAAGCATGTACTGCTTTTCTAACAAGACTTATATATATATAAAATATATATTGATATATATATATATATATTATATATATATATTGTCACCCAATAAAAACATATCACTGTATAACGCTTTGGCAAATGTGAACCGATTTTCAAAATGTTTTGCTATTCTACTCAGATCCTGGGGACAAATTCCTGACAATGTCACATCTAGATTATTTCACGCCCTTAATAACGTGTAACACCCCGAAAACCGACATGCGAAACACAATATAATGACCGGGTGTATGCCTATGCGCCATCTGCGTCAAGGAAAGAGAGGTTGCGCCGGAGAGTCTGCTGGATGTATTATTCGACCTTCAGTCAGCATGGTTTAATCTAGGCCGTTTCCGGAGGGAAAGCCCCGGAAACAAATTACCCCCGGAAATTTTGGCATACTACATGAACTGACAGCAGGCAGAATTCTCCCCCGGCTTTCTCGGCCCAATCTGTAGGCCTAAAAGTGTACTTTTAGGAAGTAAGAATGAAGAATTGCGATTCTTTAAATTGTTTGGTTAAATTTTCACTTCGAATTTCGAAAAAGCCGCTGTCGCTGGAAGGCGAATGCTCTGCCGAATAGGGCAGTTGCAAGATCAGATAAGATCAGATAGGTGTCATATTCTCATTTAACCAGAAGGCGTCAAACACGGCAGTCATGGAATGATTTTTGCTGTTGGGGGAGGAGGAATGCACTGCCCAATAAGGCTTCATAGTAGAAAGATCAGATAAGATCAGGCAGGGTCATATACACCTTTAACCTGGGAGGTGTCAAACGCCGCAGTAACGTATGTCTATAAGTTAACATTAGATTAAAAGACGGCGGAAGGCCCTTTGACGAACCAAGTGCGGAGACGGTGGGCGAAAAGGCGAAGGGCAGCAGAGGGCACCAGGAAGCAGTAGAGGGCGTTAGAATGTTTCACCGAGAGATGGCAGTCGGATTGGGTCCTGATCGAAAGTGATCAGTTAGAGCTTCACCGTGTTTGCATAAATTGCGGAAAGCAATCTAACGAAGGATTGATTCAATCATTCAACAGACAACAGCGCTTCGCCATCGAACAATGGACAAGTTTGTTGTTAAACGTCGTAAACTGAATGTCGAAGACCCTGAACAAACTATAAGTACTTCAGATACAACATCTGCGCAAATTATTCCATAGTGATGAGTGTAGGACTAGGACTATGCTACGAAAAACTATAATCGTATAAATCTCAATGATAGACATGGTCACCCCAAGATTTATGGGACTCCCCGAGTTGTTTTTCGCCATAGTTTTCATCCTTCCCAATCCAAATTGTATGGAGCCTTATTCTTGATTTTATATCTTCTTGCTGACTGCCTGTGCTTTCAATCACACCTTCAACACATCTGAATGGCCTGACTCTTTCCATGTTTTTGTCCATTCATTGTAATATTCACGATTTTTGTATTCCCTTTCGTTGATAAAAACCTTCTTAAAACGTTTCTTTTGTTATAAATCACAATTGAAAATTCATTTTGGCTATCTACTGTAAGTTAGTTAGGCACCTCGACTCTCAACGACCGCTGCCGTTATATAGTAAACGGGCCGGGGTACTTTTTATTGTCTTCCGCCGCCTCTGCGGCTTTGTCAGTTCCCCGGAGTCCAGGACATGGGCGTAAAACACGGGGGGACGGCGGGGGACGGTCCCCCCGAATAATTAGTTGGCGGGGGACAGAGTATCAGTCATCCCCCCAATGTTTTAATATATGGTAAAAAAATCTATCCTACCCTATGATGTTGATGCCAGAATTACGCCAAATCCACATTCTCTCATTTCGGATGACTTTTTTTGCTTGTCAGGGAATTTTGAGAGGGAAAAATATAACAATATCAGGATGACCTTCTTTTTAGCTTGTCAAGACGTATTTCATGGACGATTTTAAGTCCCCAACATAATATGCAATGTCCCCCCAAAATGGGGGATATTTATATTTCTGGGGGGTCAACTTTTTTAAAATTATTCTATCCCCCCCCCCAATGTTGAAGCCAGGTTTACGCCCCTGGTCCAGGAGTCTAGATTAAACACTGTCAGTCAGTCGCTGATTTCATGAAAAGTCATAATTGCCAGATTTACATTTACTTTAGGGGGAGGCCATGTTTCATGAAGTTTCCCACAGAAAAACATCAAAACATCAGAGGGCGGAAGATGGCAGAGTGGGTTACGTGCTGGAGCGTCAGGCTGACGGAGCGGGTTCGAGCCCCGTTAGTGCCCCTAGTGGCTTTCAAACAGCCAGGTGATGCCTTCTAAGCCACTTTAAATCATGCTAAGTTTAAGTTTAATGAGTTGACAGAGATCAGCCTAGTTGTAGTCAGTGGCGGCTCCACCGGGGGAACCAGGGGGGCCCGTGCCCCCCTATTGAGAGCCTGGCCCCCCCAGTGCCCCCAGTTGGGACCCTATACTTAATGCTACATACATTAAACAACAAATGGTTGGCTACCCCAATGATTAGAATTTGCCCCAGCGCCCCCCACTTGCCAAATCCTAGAGCCGCCACTGGTTGTAGTCTCGGTAGAACTACTGGCTAAACTATTGTACCAGCTAGCGCCTCTGTCACTCGGACGTCTTAAAACAGCCTACGATCGCAAGCATAATGGTCCGTTTGTATTGCGCCGTATATGAGTGAACCCGGAGTCATCTCTCTGTTCAGCGAAGCGCATCGAACGGTGTTCGCTGAAGCGTGTTCATATTTTTACGACCTACTGGGTTCTAACAATATTAGCGTTGTATACTATGACAGCGAGACGACTCTTGTAGGTGGAGGTGTATGTCGTATAACAAAGGCCTGGGGCGATCAGCTATGCAGCCGACTAAATTTATGAGTAATATACATACATACAGTGTGCATGCCCGTTATGTGTCCTGAATGTGAGCTTCGTATATACCGCAGCCCTCAGAATTTTGATTTTTAAAGATATATAATTTCTAATTTTTTTAAATACGACGCGTTTTAGACGCATTTAGACCTTTGACGCTATCGATCGGATAATTCTGTTTTTCTTGACCGATTCGGTCAGCGCTGGACAGCGGAAAGTCAGCCGGTGTGGCTACAGGTGAGAGCATCCGTACTGGTTCGCGAAAATCTTTCGTCTTCAAATGCGGCTTTCATTTGCGTATCTGTTCAAAAGTTGACTCTTGGAAGAGAAGCGTTATAATTTAACGTGATAATTAAGCTATAGGGCGCAAAATGAAGCTTATATATACCTTTGGAATACCAACGGTGGAATTGATAGTGTCTGCATTCCACGATTAACCATCACACCTGTATGCAGTCGGTGGACCGGCCACGCTCCGTTCCACCGGTGTCGTGTCGCAGAACAAGGTTGTGCACAGTCAATAAATTAGACGTCGTCACCGTCACAGACTGGAAAATGTGGTTTTGAAAATCTAGGGTTTTAGCTTTTTTAAACATAAAAACCTGAACAAGGCAAATTTTAGGGTTTAGGTTTTTGTTTTTTAAGTCGAAAAATGAAAATTCATCTTTCATGTGTTCGAAGTTTCTTTGGAATCTGTACTCTCTGCAGACAGCAGAACACATATGTAACAGGAGTATAAAGTTAGTAGGTTTTGACTTGCCAAACACTAAAACCTAAAAGCCAAACAAAATTATTGAAAATCTGTTTTTCCAGCCCTGCATTATCATTGTCATATAATCTCTGCCACACTAGCACCAGCTGCACCACCAGCATAGGTGGCGATCATGGGGGTGTCGGGACACCCTCAGGTTTGAGCCAAGGGGTATCCAACAGCTATCGGACATAATTAATAATAATTAATAATAATAATAACATAATTGCCGCAATTTTAGCATCTACAAGAGTTGTCTCAAGTTTGTCTCTTGTCCATTTTAAGAAAGGTTTTATAAGCAACAAAACACCATGTACTGTATACCGGTAATTAATTTGTGATGATGCTACATTGCCAATTGAAGGTCTGTTGAAAAGTTGGTTTACAGATATGTAAAATTTCAGAGAATTGAAGAAATTCTTCAACAAAGCTCACGTTTTCGTTTGTCCCCAGCTCCATTGCATCAAATTATGCAAGAACAATCAATATTGACCCCCTCCGTTTTAATCTACAGCGCTTGAAATAGGGCACCTCCTATACAATTTGTACTACACACAAGAGCCAACGACTGTACAAGAATGAGGTACTCGTAGATCAACAAAATGAAAGTCCTGCAGAATATCTTGTGGAATGGATAGTAAGCCAAGAGAGGGAAGAGCCATGTCATATCTTAAGAAATCTGGTTCATTGTTTTTAGACAACAAAAACACCATTTATAATGAGATCACTGTGTACTAGAAGCCAATTTAAGGATTAATTATTGAACAGTGGGAGTCTAGATATGTAAAAATTTCAAGGAATTGAAGAAATTCTCCAACAAAACCCACATTTTCGTTTGTCCCCATCTTGATTGCATCAAATCGTGCAAGAACAATCAACATTGGCCTTCTCGATTTTGATCTACAACGCTCGAAATAAGACACCTTCCAGCCATTTCATATGCTACACACTAGGCTAAGAGCCAATAATACTCAATGACAGGGGTACTCAAACCGCGGCCTGCGGTCCACAATCCAGACCCGAGGGTGTTTCTTGTGGACCACCACAGCTTTCTGTGTCGTGAGATATTTTGAGCCCAAACATTTTCAGCACTACAGCATCATCGTTTGTGTTTATTCCTTTATAATGTGTTGGCAGCTTTGGAGATTTACTGCTTCACAATGATGTCAGATGCATTTGAAAATTTAATCTTGCTTTATGTTGCTCTGGTTCCAGTCTTTTGAGGAGGAGTTACACACATAGTTGCCTAACTATACCGTAGGTCCGTAGCTGTTACAGGAATAATTGGACTTCCCTTGTAACTACTGGACCCACACGAACGATGGAAAATTGGATGTGGCTGCCATCAAAAAAGTTTGAGTACCCCTGCTCTATGAGAACGAGGGACATCAAAAAAATGAAAGTCCTGACGAATATCTTGTATTAGTATGTTGATCGAGGGATGACCCGCGTCCTAAGCTATCCGATCCATTGTATGACGGGTTTTGATTTATGTCCAAAATACACTAAAACTCACTTACTGACTTCTAAGAAATTAGGGCCACTGACCGCCGTTAAAAAAGTGGACACCCTGAAGTTCTGTGGCAGATCGCCGCCTATGACCACCAGCACCACCAGCATAACCACCACATCAATCGCTTTACTGGGATGCATTTTCTTAATAGACACCAACGGGTATTGCTTCCATGGAGAAGAATGATGGTGGTGGTGGTGGTGGTGGTGATGATGATGATGATGATGATGATGATGATGATGATGATGATTCTATTAAAGGCTCATAACACTGGTTTACATAAAATTTATTGTCTAAGTTTTCTTAACAGATTAAGGACAATTTCAATGTCCTAAATCCAAATATAAGATTGGTTTTGCTCAATCAGGTCAACTTTTTGATATATCGCTACTTTATGACTTTTCATGTATACATGTGTTTTCTATTAACGCCATGCAGATTGCATTATAATGAAATGGTCAACACACAGTTTGTTGCCTTCAAAGTAAGACCTGTTCTTGATTAATTTTGGTGCCCTGATTCCAAAAATGTTCGTTTTGCCCCATCAGCTCTAGTTTTGAGATACGGCTTAGTCGTCCTTGTATTTTGGTTCTACCGAACGTTAACTGCAGAATCCTTAATCTATTCAAATTCTATAATTGAACAACAAAAATCTTCAAAGCAACAACTATTACATATTTAGATACAACTATACTAATGAGTGAATTAGTTGTCATTCATTTTGTCACACTAGAAATCAGAAAAAATGACACTTCAGGCATTTAACATGCAATTGTATTTCTAAATGTGTCCTGGAGGTATGTTGCTGCTCCTGCATCCACAATTACCTCAAAACAGTTGTCATGAATCATGCTTATTTAATTAAATAATATAATTTATGATACTGCACATATTTCAATTGATTTCTTCTGAAATATAAAACCTTTAATGTTAATAACAAAGACCTTTAGGTGAGAGCAATCAAAAGCTACATAGAGCAAATATATGTAATCATCATGCACTTCCAATATAGGATATATGGCCATATCTAAAAAAACTAGAGCTAATAGAGGAAATCTGATGCCATATTTGGAATCAGGACCCATAAATATATTAAGAAACAGGTCTTACTTCTAAGGCAACAGGGCAACACGTTTTTTGTTGTTGCCATGTGATATAGGCAATTATCATGCACTTGCAGTCTACGGTTATATGATCGTATCTCAAAAACTAGAGCTGATAGAAACAATCTGATGCCATATTTGGAATCAGGACCCATAAATATACCAAGAAACAGGTCTTACTTCTAAGGCAACAGGGCAACACACGTTTTTTTTTGCCATGTGATATATAAACAATTATCACGCATGTCCGGTCTAGAATATATGGCCGAATCTCACAAACTAGAGCTGATAGAAAAAATCTGATGCCATATTTGGAATCAGCACCCTAAATATACCCAAAAAGAAGTCTAACTTTTGAGAGAACTGACAAAAAAATTTTTTTGGTTGCCCTCTAATGTTACAAAATGCAGTTGATTTAGTTATAAGACTAGATTTGTTAAAACACTTTAGCAAAAAAGCCTGACCTGATTCAAAGAAACCAGTGTCATTTTCAGTTTTAGCAGTACCTAATTGTCATAAATCAGTTTTAAAAACTTAGACAATTTTAAAAAACATTTTTTTTGTAAACCTGTGTAATCAGTAGCCTATCAATAATTTTGCTTCTCAGTAGCTGTCAAATGCATGAGTGAGCGTTGACTTCGTGAATTTTTTGTTGTCTCAAATCCATGGAAACATCCACTAAATTGCAACATTCCAAATTTTTGTTTTATTTTTATTTAATTTTTTCTAAATTTATATTTTTATGCTTTTCAATCAGTAGGTATTTGTGATTGTGCATCGGAACGCAACAAATGTGCTCTAAAGCCAGTTCTAAGTTCCGACAGTTTAAATCTTGATGTGTAGTACTGAGTACCGGTACTTACTTTCCCTGGCATCAGTGTCACATACAGGTGGGATGGGGGGAGGAATACTCCCCAAAATCTTAAATTTCTTCCCCAAAATCCTAGTCCCCCAAATGTGCAATAATTTAGGAGTTATGGCAATTTCTCACAGAACCCCCTCTCTCTCTCTCTCTCTCTCTCTCTCTCTCTCTCTCTGTCTCTCTCTGTCTCTCTCTGTCTCTGTCTCTCTCTCTCTCTCTCTCTCTCTCTCTCTCTCTCTCTCTCTCTCTCTCTGAACTGCCATAACTCCCCCATAGCAGAGGAGAGTGTATGCAACACTCTGACTGACAATGAGTCAACTATATGTTGTAGCCATTGGTTATGTCATGTTTTAAGAAATATGTAAGGCATTTGACTTAAGGTGACAACTTTGGTATTGATGCCTTTGGCAATAGCATGCCATTAAATTTGGCAACGGAATTTGCATTGACCCAAGCTGTTGACTAGGTGTGATGATTTCTAAAATCATTTTGCATGTTCAGTAAACTCATTATGGAACTTATTGATTTAATTTGTTATATTAAATGACAACTTGGATATGTTTGTCTTATTTGATAGCAGAAACAAAGGGATTGAAACTCCTTGTTAATTCTTAAATGTTTTTAGGGATTCAGTTCTGGAATGTAATTTAATATTCTTGTTTTAGTTTTGTTATCGTAAGCATCAGTTTTGTGTATTTAAGAATTCCTTCATCTCAGTCTGTTCCTAATTATTATTTGAGCCACCTAGGTAATCATTGGATCTGCAATCATCTTCTTCAATGTTCTGATTTTAGACAGTGATAGGATTCACATTTTCAAACAAAACTCTGGAGTTTCAAAATAATTATGATGGCGGTGGTGGTGGTTTTGGTGTTAGTGGTGTTGGTGGTGGTTAATGGGGTGGTGGTGGTGATGCTGATGATGACATCTGTGACGACGATGATTACAAGTATGATGACAATGACTTAAGACTCAGGTTTACTTTGTGTCATGCCAAATAAGGAGGAAATTCTTGAGTGATAAGAAATTGTTACTGAGTGATGAGATATTGTGGTCCAACATAGTCTTAAAATCAATACTTGTTCAATATCTCATTTAAGTGCAATGTGTAAAGTGTGCTCTTGATCATCTTATTTCTTATTAACTAAGGAGAGTTTTGGTTAATCACTTTACATCTTATTTTCTGAATGATACATGAATGATCAACTTGTTGCACTACTGATAAATGCCTTACTTTAAACTGTTGTCTCTGCTGATAATTCTGAATTTTTCCCGGAGAGAGATAACTGACGACGACATAGCCAACTGTTTTGCAAAGTACCTTTCCAGCATATGTGTTGAGTGTACGCTGTATATAACTGATTTTGCATGTCAATAAAAAATAATAATTATTATAATTTATTATTATTATTATTATTATTTTATTATTATTATTACAGTGATTTAAACTTTTTACTTTCAGTGCTTCCCAAACTTTTCCCTTTTGCACCAGGGACTGGTACCACTAAAAAAAATTTTCTCTTTGTAAGTTGCCACTAAAATTTTTCAAAAACATTGACTTCTTCTGTAAATGAGGCCATACGGCTGCAGACTCAATTTATTTCAAAATTAAATTGCCATGAAAACGGTGTGGATATCATGTTTTGAGCAAAGGACAATCTCGTTTTTAAAAAGTTCTAAGCAATCTTCAAAGGAGAAAATATATAACTTTTTTCTCGCCTCGTGTTGCGAACAGGCAAAGGCTCATGGACCGGCACCGGTCCGTGGGCCACCACTTTGGGAAGAATTGGTTTAGGAGGCTGTCAGCCTTTGTGAAAAACACTGTAATAATTCTACATTCAATAACACAATTTTCCAAAGATAACTTTTGAATTCATATAAACTCTAAATCATGTACTCTTTCAGTAGTCAATCTGTTTATTATTTAGCGTTTACAGATAAAGGCGAGTGTCACAAAAAGAAGATGAACGGATTACCTCGCCTGGCATTTTCAGTTACCTTCATTCTGATAGGTATCTGCCTTTAATATGCTTAGCCTTAATTCTTTGAAGTGTGCAGTGTAGCTTTTTTTGAATGGTTGCTTTAAAAATTTAGCTGTCATTAAATTTTAGTTAATTGGGGGGCCAATATTTAGACAGGATAATTTGGCTCTGTTTGGCTTGATGAATGGTCTCAAAAATTAGGTTCTACTGTTAATGCTGTTAATTTTGTTGAGTTTCCATTACCTTAAACCTCAGTATCCAAATTTCCAGTGTCGCTGAGCTTTGAGCATTTGGGATGAAGCAAAGCCTGTTGTCATCATGCATTGTATAATTCATTTATTATTGAAGTAGAGATTGATTCAAGTACGGTATTCTTTCTTCGCGATAGCTAAATGCCGTTTTTCCATCTAGGCCAGTGTAACATATGTTCACGTGTCTAGAAAAATCTGTATTTTCTTTATTATTTTCAGGAATGGTGTTGGAAGTTGAGCTGTCTACGCTGCCTCCAACTAGTTAGTTTATTTTTAAGCTATCAACTCTTTATCGAGTTTGAAATCAATCGTAGTTGAAAATTCTTGAGCACAATCAGTGTTTGTTTGCATCACTCAATAAAATTAACTTCAAACCAAGTTCTCAACAGACAAACTAAGAAATCGTGCTTGATTTGCCTGGGTTGGGAATGGCTTAGCTCCTTGCTCTGATTGAAGTTGACCCCAGATGAAGACTAAAATTTTGGTTTTGCTCTGTGACTCCACTTCACTGGAGGCCAAAACCTTTGAGGTGGAAGTAGTCCTTCCTTCAACAATTTTTTGAAAAGTCGACCTCCTTGTTTTACGCTTAGTTTTTATATTCAGCGTAGCTATGAAATACGAAGACCGAGTGTTTGCACGGTCAGAACCTGTCACGATGACTATTCGATAGATAAATGCACATTTCTGACACAATTTCATCAATATTTTATATGTTTTAAATTGTTTCCTAGTTACATAATTATGAAGTCATGGAGTCAGAGTTAACCCTCTGCGTCCCTTTGGAACACTCACTTCGTTTTACTTACTTATTATATTTACAACATATTACTAAATTCATGTGGTGGTCCAATAAATGTTTATCTATCTATCTATCTATGTTATTGTGCATTTAAGAAAGCGATGAATTGCAATATTAAACCACAGTGTGCCTTAAAATGACACCTGAAATTGCTGTTATATAGTGCAGAACTCTTTCATATCTTAGTTACACGTTGTTGTCTTGAGTTACTTGCTGACTGAAGGAATCATACTTGATGAATGTATATCAGACCAGTATTCTGTAAATAGAAAAACTGCTTGATTACTTTTGAGAACAGTCACAAAACGACCCGTAATTATTGTAGAATATATCTTCTTGATTTTAGAATTTAATACTGTTCTGGAGAATAATAATCTTAAAATATCTAGCAGGGTAGTTTTCATTTTAAAGATACGTTGCTTTTTTCTACTAGCAAACAGCGACGGTCTGTCGTTTCAACAAAACTACAACAGCGTCACCATTCCAGATGTGAGTATAAAGCCTGAAGTGTGCATGGCTGATGCTGATTAATTACACATATTATTATTATTATTATTATTATTATTATTATTATTATTATTTCTAGACAATTTCTCGAGCGCAGTAAACAAGGCTAAGGCCTTCAACAAAAGCGCCTTGACATATATCATTTAAATCCTATATTAAATAGGTGTGTTTTTAAGTTCTTAAAAAGGGATTCCGCAGAGACAGCTTCCGGCACAACGTCAGGTAGCGAGTTCCACAGTAACGGATTCCCTTTGGAGAATGACCTTTCTCCAAACTTGAATACAGTGCTTGTAACGGGGCTTAACTCCACTCCAGAACTCCTGGGGAGAATTGTAAGCCTCATCAAACCATACAAAGCTCAACTGTGTAGTAAATGATAATGCCATTCCGGTTCTGAAGCCCAGACTATGCCGCTGATAGTCAACATCATTGCATGCTTTATTCAGCAATAGATAATTATTTGTCAATTCTGAACTGGATGCATCATTTGGACAGTTCTGTGCTAATGAGATTGACCACATTTGATCTTAATGCAGATATTCATAGAATTAAGGTGACAATGTGAATTAGATTTTCTGTGTTGTTTGTTGTTATATTACGAGATTATGTAACTTCTGTCCATTACAATATTGGTTATTTGGACTGAAATGAAAATATCTGCAAAAAATGTGGATGCAGAGAATGTTTCATTTTCACAACGAAAATTCAAAATACCACCGGATGATTTTAATCAGTATCATGAATTTATGAGCATGATAGCAAATAAAAATTATTATTATTTTTCAACATTTTTGTTTTGGGCTGGATGATTTTGTTGATAGTAGTTCGTCCTATTTCAGTGCCATCTTAGTCGTGCCACAGTGGAGCCATTACACTGACCAATAAAATTTTATTTTATCGCCAGACTTTTATTTCATTAATATTTTATTTTATTAACTTATTTTATTTTATATTTTTCTTTTATTGACTTTTATTTTATTTCTCATTTTATTTTATTGACTTTTATTTTATTTTATATTTTCTTTTATTTTGTTGACTTTTATTTTATACTTTATTTTGTTGACAGACTCATCAAGTCAGTACTCTTGTATTGTCAAACATAAATGTGACCGCCACAGCGTCATCGAGTAATTTGATTCAAGTGAGCTGTCAAGCCTACTACGACCGAGATCAGGTCAGTAAAAGTTTATGCTTTACAATAATAATAATAATAATAATAATAATAATAATAATTATTATTATTATTATTATTATACAAGACAATTTCTTAAGCGCAATAAGCATAGCTAACACAGGCCAAAGTCAAAAGCACTTTACAAAAATGAGATATTAAACAAGTACGTTTTCAACTGATTTTGGAATCGATCCGACATTGTCTCGACCGTAAGCGACTTTGGGAGCAAGTTCCACTAGGTGGGGCCCCCAGGTCGGATGATGATGATGATGATGATGATGATGATGATGATGATGATGATGATGATGATGATGATGATGATGATGATGATGATGATGATGATGATGCACTTTTATAGCACCATTTATAATATTCAAGGGTATCAATTGATGGTACTTCATTCCAGAGATCAGTCAGAGGGAAGCAGCAAAATCATGATCACTATGTATAAATTTAGTAGGTCCTATCTGTAGGAAGACCGAAAAGACGATGGGTGGACAGATTGGAAGAGGATCTGAACAGGGCAGGGCTGAATCTCAACAGAAAATCTGACAGAAGACATTGAATGACTTTGGAAGAAATAGCAAAGGACAGAGAACTTTGGAGAGATGTCTCAGAGAAGTCGATAGTTGGACACAGCTGGAGGATGAAGACCTGACCTGATCTTTAGATACCTAATCAAATATCCAATTATATATTAGATGTTTTAGAGTGCATTCACATTAGTACCGGTAGTTGGCACTGTCTTTTCATCCAATAAAGGTAAAGGTAGTCCCGTACTCGAACGAGTGTAGGGTTTCTGGCGCTGATCTCCAGTACTAGGCAAGCAGCAACACAGGTGGCTTGCATTAATTAATTAGGGGAGGTCTAGGTTGCCATTACTTTCTCTAGACCTGCGTTTTACCTTCACAGCTTAGCACTGCTACCAATTTATCAATGCCTAAGCGATGAACGGCTTGGTTGGCCACCGGCACCACGACTAGATCCCGGGATGGTCACCCATCCAAGTACTAACCACACTCGACGTTGCTTAACTTCAGTGTTCTGACGAGAACTGGTCGCACAATGCCAAATAGGCCAATGCATGCACTAAATACTCTCCAGCTCCTTTCTGCATCTGTATCAAATAATTATAATGCCGACTATGTCCAGTTATTCTATCCTCTATTGCCTTCCTGGCTTAGTGAACAATTATGCCTCTTATGCCTTGAGGTTCCTGGCATATGACAATCCCCTCTTGCCAGGGTTTCCCAAACTTTTTGGGACTGCGACCCACTTCAGCACCTTTTCAGTGTGCAGCGACCCTGCAAACGTTTGTCAACTAAAATTGGATAAAACACTAATCATTTTAATATAGGCTTTGAATAGATTGTGAGGTATACAAATCTCTTAAAAATAAACCTACTTGCAACTTTGCAAGGCTAGTGACATTATGGTATTGGTTAGAAAATGACACTTTTGAATCTAATTTCAAACTATCCTGCGACCCATTGGACCGAGCCCTGCGACCCACTTTTGGGTCGCGACCTACAGTTTGGGAAACACTGCTCTAGGCCAATCATTTGCTACTGCATAAAATGCCATACGCTATACCAGGGGTGGGCAAACTATGGCCCACGGGCCGCGTGCGGTCCGCCACAGGATTTCATGCAGAACGTGAGGTCATTTAGAAATATGCATAGAAACTATTTTATTATGGAAACGTGGCACTTTACTTAAAAATCTTCTCCAACTTCTCCCCAAAATGTCTTGACAAGCAACAAAAAGGTTACTGCATTGATTGCATCCTATTATGATATTGTAAAAGTGGATTCTGATTGTGAAGAAGTACTTAAAATTCTTTTTTTCTCACTTGAAATTAAAAACATTTTGGCTTTTTTTATGTGCAACTCACCTAATATAGCATTAGGTTTCATGCGACCCTTTACAGAAAAAATTTTCCCACCTATTATTATTATTATTGTTAGACAATTTATATAGTGCAGTACAAGGCTGATGTCATTACACTTTTCAAGAGAAATTTTGTAAAACGCACATTTTCAAAATTTTTAAAGTCTAAATAAATAAGTTTTAAAATTCCTAGCGCTAAGCCATGCATTAGCGTCACTCTTGGTGAGTTTGGCTTTTCAGTTGCTGGGACCCTGTTTTGTTTTTTGTCATCTCATTAGTACATTATTGATCTGTTGAATCCCTCGTTAACTTTACATAAAACTTGAAACTGATTTGTCCCTATTTTAGAACGGTGTTCTAGAACGGTAAGAAAGAATCTAGAACGTGTTTCTATCAATCAAGACCAAGTTGTTAAATAAATATTTGTTTTTAAATTCCTAGAAATTAACTGTCATATCATATATCATATCATATTTTGTATCCTTTAAAACATGAAAAATTCTTTCTGTCTACTGGATCTGTTAACAGCACGACAAAGCGGCAGCATCTCTGCTGGTGTCATAAACTGGAATTAGTAATTGGAAGGGACAGAAAGGGTCTTGAAAATCTCATGGGAGAAGATCCTTTCCAATCTTGCTATGAGAGATGCATTTATTTAATTAATTAATGAGTAATGCAGATACGGACCACTTTCTGCAATTGAATTAAGCAGTTTTTTTTGCATTGCTACATTTCAACTATGAGATCAAATATTTATTTAAGTTCTGTAATACATTCTGTAATATGGGAAGTTAGAAGAGTGGTAACAACACTGGATGATGGAGCAGAAGGTCGCGGGTTCAATTCTCGCAGGAGCCCTAAGATCAACTCAGCCTTACTCGCTAGAAGGCAGTGGTAAACTGAGGAGCAGCGTTAAGCTGCGAGGTAAAATGTGGGTCTGGGGAAAGTAATGGCAACCTACCCCAGATTAATGTCGCTGATTGCCCAGGCTGGAGATAAGCACCGGAACCCAATGCTTGGACTCGAGTACGGGACCTACCTTTACCTTACCTTAATACATTAGCATTTGGGTAGATGTGTGTATGTAGATCATTATAATAAGCTTTTCAGTAGGAAATAGCATGCAGCATTTTGTTTATTAATTGTTAAGCCCTCTTTAGTGCCATTATATGATTGCACTTTGCTCAGAAGAGAGTCACTTAAATGTGAAAATTTGTGAAATTGGGCCATTTGAAAATTGTTTGGTCTTTTGTCCTCAGATCCATTATAGGCAGTCTGCTTGTGGGATGCCCCCCCTTACCAAAATTTAAATACGCCACTGTTTGCACAGCAGATCTGCAGTCTGTAATGATTATAACTAATTAATTTTGCACGTCAATCTTTTTCAGAGTGCTTGTAGCACATTTGATGTTGTCACAACAAGTAATAATGACAGGAGTTGGATTGGAACAATTAAGCTTTCGAAACCTTTGAATGCTGTAACAAAATCGTCATACAACTTGACATTACAAGCATCTGTAAGTATGAATGTGTATATTCAGTCAGTCTTCCACTAGCTAATCAAGATTGCAAAGAGGGTGGTCACTCCTTACTGAATATCAGGGGCTGCTGCTTTTTGGTAAGACCCAGTTGCAAAGATTTTTTGACTGTGGTTAATCAGCAGGTGCATATTTGCAAATGGTAGCAGCTCCTCATATTTTTGATGATTTCATCCTGCCCCAAGCTTGGTTTTCACCAGATGGCGTTACTATGCTTTGGAATTTGAAAGAAAAGCTTAAATTGCTGCATGCAAGATATAATACAGTTTAGGTACATCAAATATGCATTTTGACCCAAGGGTTGTGAAAATATTTACAATGAAACAGGATGGTACCGATATTTCTGGTCCACCCTGTATATTTATGTCTTTATATATCTATTTCTTTATTACTTCATTTTCTAAAGTGTCAAAAAAGAATAAACTGTGGTTTAAATTTTTAATCTGTTACTCAGAACATGAAATAAGTATTTGAACAATTGTCTTCAGTTTATATGCTTCCTATATGTACAGTAGTGTGCAGAGGGGGGACAGTTGCCTCTGGCGCAGATCAGATGGGGGGGACCAAAATTGACTCAGCCACCTTTTTTTGCTCGTCAAACATTTTTTATTGACCTGGCCCTGGGTGCCCACCACTCTTTGCATGCCACTGCCTATAGTGTAGTGTGTATACTTTACATACTTTGTGTACTTGCCATTGAGATTGAATGAGGCATGTTTTGACACTGTATATCGCAAATTTTTTTGTTATTAGAGGCTTGAAGGCAATAAATATGAAAATAACAAACAAAACCATAACCTGAATGAAAGACTAAGCAGAGTAGCAGCAGGAGTCCTAACACAGGACAGATCCTACTGAACCACCTGAAACCCATTTATGATTTATTATTATTATTTATAATAACAAATAACATTAATATTATTATTATTATTATCGATGATCAACATGTCACATAGGCCAAGAACTCCGCTCTAAACCGTATTATTAATATTATTAATATTATTATTATTATTTTGTTATTATGTGAAAGTTCCGTGGAAGGTGGCTGCGTTGAATCTCTGGACGGATATTCATCGGATATCATCATCATCATCATCATCATCCACCATCTTTGCTTTGTTTCAAAATGCAAAGGGCATATTCTGACTGTCTTGATAATTTAATTTACAGAATGGCCGTTCTTACGCGTATCAGAACATCATGATAAATGTAATACATACTCAGACGCGTCCGCCTGTATTTCAAGGATCGCTTTCTGTCAACATGCCCGAGTTGAACGGCATCGTTAGTTTTCTTTTATAATGACTTCAACTCTATTTGTAATACGTTCAGTAGAAATTTTGCAGTTTTCGAGAAAAAGATTTTCACTGACGCATCATTTCGAAACTGTTCCTCTTCCTGTATTCCAAATTGCATGAAGACTGATGACTGTGTGTTTTGCTTTTCTCTGCAATTTTTTAATTTGGTTTTCTAGCCGTTTAGAATATAAATTTTTGGTTTTAACCCTGTAGCAGATTTTCTGATGAAAATTATGTTGATTTCTGGAACCAGAGATGATTTTTAAAACAGGTTTCGATAATTCTTCCAAATTGAGCCTGATTTTTTAACATTAACATTTTTCATTTCTGAATGCAGTCAACTTCTGCTATAACTCAGTATATTGCTCAAGATGGAGACGGCAGAAACAATCCAATACGATACCAGCTCAATTCTAGTAAGTTTTTGTGAAATGGTAACATTTTAGCTTTGGGTTCTTTGAGAATATTTTCTGTTGTACCAGGACACAACATAACATGAATGAATGGATTATGTGTTTATAATAATGATGATGATGATGATGATGATGATGGTGGTGGTGGTGGTGGTGGTGTTGATGATGATGATGATGATGATGATGATGATGATGATGATGATGATGATGATGATGATGATGATGATGATGATGATGATGATGATGATATGGTTTAGAGTGGTTCAATAGGGCATACCATGTGTGAGAAATCACCCATCCATTCATTTACATTATGGTCTTGCTGTGTTATCTCATTCTTTGTCCTCTTGTCCTCTAGTAGGTTTGTTCGTGTATTCTTATTCTTTGTCTTCTTGTTGATGCATCTACAAATAACAAAACTTTGCAATATACGATGTCATAAATGTCTCATTCAGTTGCTGTATAACTGCCACTATACTTTGCCTACAGTCTAAGTCTAATAGGCTAGCTAGCTATTAGTGTTTAATCTAGACTCCTGGACTCCGGGGGGGGGGAACTGACAAAGCCGGGGGGACCTGACAAAGCCGGGGGAATTCTGCTAGGGGCTGCTGTTAGTTGATGTAATATGCCAAAATTTCCGGGGGGATTTTAAAATTTCCGGGGGGAAAGGGCAATTTTTTCTCTCCCGAAACGGCCTAGATTAAACCCTGCTACCTATACAAGACCAATCTAGTATCAGTCCCTTGCATGCCACTAACACAGAATGCCTTCGCTATGGTTCATATTTTTTTGTTTTTCTTGTGTTCCAAGTTCATATTTAAATTTTATTTAGGAAATATTGTGGCTAAAGGCTCCGAATAACTTTCTTTGTTAAAACTGAAAGTTTGCTAAGTTTGTTCTCTTCTCCTGCATTTTTAGTCCACTGAAGTTTAAGAATTCCTCCACTGAAACTGCCTGGATATCAGTTCGTCACCATAACACCGATCTTTTGGATATTGTCAAGAAGTTCATGTCATTGAAACTTCAGTCTCACCGCTGCTTTCGACTTGACTGACAATTCCATTCTCCTGCATTTTATTCAGCATCAGTTTGATATATCTGCATTTCATTGCACTTATCTAACAGCTAACTTAAAGTCCATGCACTCATTCTTCTTCTTTTTTGGCGCCCTGCAGGTTGACTGCGTCGGCGATCATGATCACGGACCTCCATCTACGTCTGTCTTTTTTTGCACGGATTATGTTAGTTTTTCCATAGTTTCCTCCCTATGGATAGCAAAAACTGTCCAGATATTTCCTCCTTTGTCTTCATCTATCTCTTTTTCCCTCAATCGTTCCTGTTGTAACAAGTTTCTCTATTCCATCCTTCCTCATTGCATGACCAAAAAATTCCATTTGTCTTGCCTGGCTGATCATATATTCATGTATTTTTCCCATGGCTAATTTAAGAAAGGCTGAGCGCCTAAGAATAAGCAGCTACTGTTGTGCTGCTTCCCAAGGCGCTATAGAAATCCACGAGATTTTACTTACTTACTTACTATTATTGGTGCCATTAAGCTTTTGGGTTCCCGTTTTAACCAACACTTGGTTGTTCTTCTTCATCATGTCCTTCCATCCGATTCTCATCGTACACTCATCCACTTAACATGAATAGCAGTGTTTTGGAATCTGCAGGTCTTTCTTGCAGAGTCTGTCAGAACAGAACTCTGTTATGAGATGTCTTTTGCTTGCTTATCTCATTGCCGAGGTTCACTTCTATCATATCTTGCAAACAGACTATCGTACCGTAAGGCCTCTAATATATGCCGAGTATCGACCGAGGACATGCGGGATTGACAACATCACAACGTGAACTGGTCTTTTGGAGACTGTCTACTATGCACCAATGTTCCCTCTAAGTTGGGCGTGTGGGCGCGCACCCACAAATGGGGAGACATGGGCCAAAAACAATTTCTTATTGCCTCCCAAAAAAATTTGAAAATTTGTATAATTTTTATGGAATGATATATTTAGAAAAGGTCATCACCAACACAACTTGACCTGTATAACGTGTATTATTTTTATACATCGTGTCCGTAACGTCTGAAAAGCAAAACGAAGGTCATCGCCGGTTTTAACACTTGGCACGATGCCGTGGTTTTATTATGGTCTGTGAAGTTAATTCTTAAGAAAGAAAAATTGCCCAAAAGTTAGCCAAGTGGAAAATTGTTGCCTAAGAGAAATTTCATGCACACATGGACCGTCAAGAATTAGAGGGAACATTGCTACGTGCCTTGCAAGACAGAGAACACCCCCTGATCCATTCTTGTAGCCAACCGTTGCCAAGCGACGATGGCGTACTGACTTGACTTATCGAACATACGCTGGGCGTCCAATACAAGCCTATTACAAACTCTGTGTTGTAGATCCTGGCGGCTATTTTAGAATCGAAGACGTTACCGGTCGTCTCTTTAATGCGTTTCCGATATATTTCAACAGCTCCGGATGGGAATCGGGATTCGTTGTGATCGAAGTGGAGGTGAGCCAAAGAATTAGCCAATAGAGAAGCAGCTCATGAAACCAATCCTGCAAATCACGCATTAATAACTATAACAGTTGACGCTGTAATATTTCCGTCCGGATATGTTAGCTTTGGCCGTAGTCTGTGCGCCCGCCGCTTTAGGCACAGACTGCGTGCAGTGTTCACAAAGTTATCAGACGTTTTCTCATTCATTTGTTGACGATTGTCGGTTCTAGGCAGCTGTCTTACTGCCATCTGGAGTCGCTGGCTTTGGCAATTCCACCACCTCTACTAAGGTCCTGTCGATGATCTACCTTGTGGAATCAACAGACTATCCTCCCAAGTTCGACTATTCCAGGTACTTGGGGGCTGTTGACGAGCGAAGCCCAGTGAACACAGTCGTTCAAGGCATTTCGCTTAAAGTCACCGATCCGAATAGGGTAAGAAAATGAATCTCTTGTACATGCTTTCCTATTGGTAAATTAGTAATTGTTTTGTTTTTTGCTTACTCTTTGAGGTCCAGCCTTAAACCATGTAATCCAAGCCATACTGAATGGTATTAGGTTGAACCGGGCAAGTACCGGTAATAATAAATAATAATTATGCACTTTATAGAACCATTTGCCAGTATAGTACGCTAAGGCATTAAACGATGGTATTCCAAATCCAATCCATAAAAGATGAGGTTTATCTAGACGTCATTCAGTAGGAAACAGCAGTGCAGGTTATTGAGAAAAAGCTATCTGAAAGCAGGCCCATCTTTACGTGTTAAAAATCGGGCACAGTGCCCGGGGCCCCGCACATTTTAGGGACCCCGTGAAAAACGCGATGACTTTTTTTTTTTTTTGGCTTGTCAACATTGAAAAACGTTTGGAGAGGATCTTTTTTGCTTGTCAACATCTGATCTTCAGCAAGGGCTCCACAGGCCGCCAGGTGCCCGGGGCCTCACACAGATATTTTTTTCATCAGTCAATCATTTATTTCTCAACAACAACAAAGTGGATACAGACAGATTAATCTTATACGCATACATCAGATGAAATCATGTTGTTTACAAAACAGGAAAGGAAGGATTAATCTTAACCAGTGGCGTAGCGTGACTTTTGGGGGCCGGGGGGCATCTTTGACATGGGGGCCCCAGAGTTTCGAGCTGACGAGCAAAAAAAAACGTTATCATCTCCAACTTTTTCTTTTTTTAACCCTGACGAGCAAAAAAAAGGTCCTCACCGCATCATTCCCATCATTTCTAGGGTTAGGGTTAAGTTTAAGTTAGGGTTAACCCTAACCTAACCCTAGCTTAGACCCCTCTTCGGGGGCCCCCAGCCCGGGGCCCGGGGGGGCAGTCAACAAAGTGCCCCTGCCCCCATTCTAGTTACGCCACTGATCTGAACAGTCTCTACTGCACTATGACACCAGAGTTACTATAGTTATTGATAGTATAGATATATTAAACTGATTGATAAACAACAAATTTGACCAGTGCCACAGTACATAAATAAGGATTATCTTTGAGAAAAGGGTTGACCTAAGGGAAATAGTTCCTGTACGTTGGTCAACCTTAGATACAATTAAGCAATTGAGATATGTAAATTGAATACTGCAAGTTGGATATAAGTTGGTACATGAGTAATAGTAATATTGGTAGAAGTCAAATAAGATACCTGCAGAAGAAATGAAATTTGTATGCATTTAGTTAGTAAAAACGTGAGAATGCATGAGACGGGCCTGTCTGAAAGAGAAGAGTTTGAGTCTTGATTCAGAAGAGCTCCATTCATTTGAAGTTCTGACAGACAGAGGAAGAGAGTTCCAAAACCTTGTGTGCCAGTCGCAGAATAAGCTCTCTTGCCAGATCCAGATCTAGTTTCAGATGAGATGTGCTAGTCATGATATGCTGGAAACATGTCCCTGATGAATAATCCTTACAGATGAAGGTGTAACAGGGTTGTTGCAATATCCAAGTGTGTTATAAAAAGCTCTCCTGTTCTGATTGCCTTGAGAGTTACCGGGGTATTTGTGAAAAACTGAATAGTTCCTTTAATCGATTATTTATTTTCAATTGATTGCGTCCATTTTCTTTTTTTGGATTCAGATCTGTTCTATGACGCTTATCTATCAATTGAAGATAGAAATTTATTATGAGTGATTTTTATGATTCTTGGTTCAGATGTCATTTTTGTATGCTTGCTTGTAGAATACTGTGAACAGCACATTTGAACTGGTACTCGACAACTATTCAAATGTGTTCAAGGTTTCACCAACAAATGCAAGTCAACAAACAACAGCATCAATTTTGGTTGCCAATTCAACTTTGATTGATTATGATACTGGTCCACAGACTTACCAGTTCAATGTAAGTTTTGGTCTTAAACTGACTATACATTTGATTGCCGGCTTGGCTTCATAGGCTGGTTTTTTACTCTTAATTTTATAACTTTTTGTTATTTGTTCTTAATTTTTTGACTGACTTCTTGTTATTTCTTCTTGATTTTTTTACTTCTTTTTTTAAATTTTATGACTTCTTGTTACTTGTTCTCAATTTTGCAACTTCTTGTTATTTGTTCTTAATTTTTTTGACTTCTTGTTTTTTGTTTTTAATTTTTAGCTTCTTGTTTTTTGTTCTTAATTTTGCAACTTCTTGTTATTTGTTCTTAATTTTTTTGACTGACTTCTTGTTATTTGTTCTTGATTTTTTGACTTCTTGGTTTTTGTTTTTAATTTTATGACTTGTTGTTTTTTGTTCTTAATTTTGTGACTTCTTGTTATTTGTTCTTAATGTTGTTGACTGACTTCTTGTTATTTGTTCTTAATTTCTTGACTGACTTCTTGTTATTTGTTCTTAATTTTGTGACTTCTTGTTTTTTGTTTTTAATTTTGTAACTTCTTGTTTTTTGTTCTTAATTTTGCAACTTCTTGTTATTTGTTCTTAATTTTTTTGTTCTTAATTTTTGACTTCTTGTTATTTGTTCTTTGATTTTTTGACTTCTTGGTTTTTGTTTTAATTTTAAGACTCGTTGTTTTTTGTTCTTAATTTTGTGACTTCTTGTTATTTGTTCTTAATTTTGTTGACTGACTTCTTGTTATTTGTTCTTAATTTTTTTGACTTCTTGTCTGCTTTTCTTAGGTGATTGCTCGTGAGACTTTGAGTCCTCTGCGCCTGAGTAGTTCTGCCATGGTCACTATTAGCCTATATCCAAAGAATGACTATCCTCCTGTTTTTACCCAAAGTGTTTATGTTGCTCCCTCCGTCAGCGAACTCATCCCTTCTGGAACTTTTGTTTTGCAAGTTCAGGTAGGTTGCATTTGGCTGAAATTGACTTAAATATCTATTTTAAGTCAAATTTCACATTTGTGTGTTTTCAAGATTCAGCAATGAAATGCGACGATAAATTATTTTACTCATTTGTATATTAACTGTTTATGAATATAATAATGCAGCAAAACCTCTGTCAGCATGAATTTGAAAAACATGGACCTTCCTTTAACAGAGGCAAGGTTTTGGTCCAGCCAAGATTTAATACGGTAAATGTCTTTAGGAGTTAAAATAAAGGTTTGAATAACATGAACCCTTTCTTTCGGTTGCCAAATTTGTGTTAGGAAGATTTTACTGTATTTACTATGGCTGCAGCAGAGTTGGACTCTGGCAAATCTGGAATATGACCATTTGAAAATTTTGACTCCTATCTGAATTTTTCCACAGTTTTACCTGATCGGTGCTGCATGTGTTAATGCTCAGAAAATGTTGTATTTGTCAGATTCGCTTTGGAGCTGACAGATCAGATTTGATGGTTGGGGTGAAATATGCACGGGTTTCCTAAATTAAAAGTGCCCTTGAGTAGAAGACAGTAGAAGAGAGTCTATGCAAATCTTGCATTATCTAATCTAATCTAATCCTAAATTTCTATAGCGCCAGTTCATAATGCACAGGAACATCAACTGATGGCACACCAAATCCAAATCACTAAAGATCCAGGTCAGATCCAGGGTATCCGGCCAGGCAAACGGGTGCAGTCTATGGTGGATAGGCCAGGTCAATAAGATGGGTTTTTAATCTTTTTCTAAAAATCTGTAATGAATTTCCAATGCGCACATGTTGAGGCAATGAGTTCCAGAGTTATGTTACATTGCTATTTCAAAACTATTGGCTTAATTCGCATCAACGATGTTATGATTCATGATTTCATTTTATAATTATTCTTTTACCAGGCAACTGACAGGGACATTGGTAGATTTGGAAATGTGAGCATCCGTTATAAGTTTGGTGAACCGACGTCTCTGTAAGCATATTTGTTTTATCGATTTTAGAATGATAAGCATAATCAATAATTGGTACGCCAAAGTTTTGGATGATTTGTGCAGTCAGCCTGTATTTGATAGCTATTAGAGATACTGAATATATGCGTGTTTGCTCTATAAATTACTGGGTGCACGGTGGATCAGTGGTTAGCGCAGTGGTCTGCCAAATCTTGAGGTCTGTGGTTCAACTCCCGGCCGCGGCAGAAACTTTCCGGTTGTTTCTGTCCCAAGCGCCCCCAGTCAACTCGGCTGTGAATGAGTACATCGGGTGTTAACTCGGTGGAAGGTGCACGGTGGATCAGTGGTTAGCGCAGTGGTCTGCCAAATCTTGAGGTCTGTGGTTCAACTCCCGGCCGCGGCAGAAACTTTCCGGTTGTTTCTGTCCCAAGCGCCCCCAGTCAACTCGGCTGTGAATGAGTACATCAGGTGTTAACTCGGTGGAAGGAAAGGCAGCGAAGGAAAGGCCATCATTCAGCCGTTGCCATGTAAAACTGAAGGCGCTAACCCTTCGCTTCTCCGACGGGTCCGCGATGACCTATGGAGTGTACATTTACCTGTACATTCTTGTTTGATTCACACCTTTAAAAAGTTGAATTTATTGTCATTTCCAGGTTCAGAATAAATGCAACCACTGGAGTAATAACAGTTCCGCGATGCAGCCCCCTGGGTAGAAATCCATGCATCGATTATGAGACTGTGAAAGCTTACCAGATTCCGGTAATAGCTACTGACAGCTATGGAGAAGGTTTTCAGGCAAATGCAATGGTCAACATAACCATCCTCGATGAGAATGACAATTTGCCAGTTTTTTCGAGCGATACGTATTACGGAATCATCGATGAGCATAAAACAGCTCCGTATGTGAGACTTCCTGCACAGCAAATAACCAGCCCTCTACAAGTTCGCGTAAGTGCCTCTAATACCAATAAATCTTTAATCTTTATTGTATAATAATAATAATAATAATAATAATAATAATATGATTTAAAGTGGTATAGGAACCTGTGTAAAAACCACTGTATTAACTCTCCATATTCAATGACCTAGTTTTCCGAGATAACCTTTGAATCCGTTTACTGTTTCAGCTATCACTCTGACCTCGTCCAAACTGTTCCATTTGTACACAACCCTTGCATTAAAAAATTTTGTCTTTCTTGGACCCACCCTCTGCTTAAACAGTTTGCATTTGTGGCCTCTTGTGGTGCTATAGTGTGCCAATGTAAAGAATCAATTGTATGGCACATCTACTTTCCCAGTCATTATTTTGTATGTTTCTATCAAATCCCCCTCTCTCTCTTCTCCTTTCTAATGTTGTCAGTCCACAATACTGAAGTCTTTTTTCAAAGCTTAAATTATGGCTTCCATTGATCATCTTTGTTGTTTGCACTTTTTCTAAAAGCTCTATATTTTTTTCAAGAATGGATTCCATGCCTTAACACACTTTGCATGAATTATTTAATATCCA
Source organism: Metaphire vulgaris (assembly GCA_018105865.1). Lineage (NCBI taxonomy): Eukaryota > Metazoa > Annelida > Clitellata > Crassiclitellata > Megascolecidae > Metaphire > Metaphire vulgaris. The sequence goes on along the minus strand of CM030868.1, from coordinate 7,300,158 downwards.
GAGAATGGCAAGTGAATGTCATGCAATATTTTAATGGAAACAACTGTGGCAGAGAGGTTAAACCTAACGAATGAACTTGTTAAGTAAAAATGACATTTTAACAGATCAGTTTTGATTTATTGCTGCCAATGGCCATGATTTAAAATTTTTTATTTGAATTCATATCAATTTAATTTTTATCACTTTCATCACATGGCTTACTTAAGCCAGTTCTCAAGAGAAGCTGTGCCAAAATGCTTTTGAAAGTGCATCACAGGAATGTTGAATTTGACTGAATGTGAGTCTAGTTAATGTAATTTCTGTTTTATGAGATTACACAGCAAGACCATAATGTGAATGAATTGATGGGTGAAACATAGTGGTTCTCACACAAGGCAGACCCTACTGAACCACTCTAAACCTTGTTATTACTATTGTTATTATTATTATTTTTGGCAGTAGTAGTAGTAGTAGTAGTAGTAGTAGTAGTAGTAGTAGTAGTAGTAGTAGTAGTAGTAGTAGTAGTAGTAGTAGTAGTAGTAGTAGTAGTAGTAGTAGTAGTTAGTAGTAGTAGTAGTAGTAGTAGTAGTAGTTGTTGTTGTTGTTGTTGTTGTTGTTTTAATAGCATTATAAGCATGAATAAGCATATTATAAGTTTGTTTGTTGCTAGTATAATATCATTGTAATGTTTTGAGGCCACGGATGCGGATAGCTCAAGAAATGGCAATAACAATGTGACTTACTACATAACCGGTGGAAACACGAACAACTTGTGGACAATTAATCTATATGACGGCACCATAACAGCCAACCGACCTGTCAACTACGTGGATTCAGACAACGGCTTGTAAGTTCGAGAATTCCGGAAGTTACCACGATCATTTTCTAAATTCTGCCTCGTTTTGAGCTTATTCTAGGGACGGTGTCATGAACAGTGATGTCACAGTGTTCCACAGTGGCCTTGAAATTCAACTCCCTAGCAGTTCTTTTGGCCTTTTACCTTAGTTTAGCAGTTTCTTTTGCACTGACTGGGTTTTCCCCAGTTCCATACAGTACAACTCTGTCATAACAATATCTGACCATTCACCATAATTTGCTTGTAATAACTCACTGGTGAAAATCTTTTTGCGACTATTTTAAATTGTATCTTGTTTTAAATCTTTTTGCTTCAGTTTCTACCTTAATGTTGAGGCAAGAGATCCGGATCCAACTCATGTGCACAGAGCCTCTGTTAACATTTCTGTTAATGTAAGTTCTGTATAATTTTTAAAGATTTTAAATGCTGTTTTTCTACATGGTGACGTTTTGGGGTGTTGCGCAAATTTCTTTGAAAGCACCTCTTGATGCACTGTAAAGATTTAGACTTAATCGTGTCTCGACTCTATAAGAGTTTTCTTTGAAACCGTCCAGGAGCTATGGAAGGGGCAAGTACATCGGCTGTGTCAGTCGCCCCTCTTAGCTTCCAACTTAACATTCAATTACTCACGTAGTTCCCAGGAACATTTCAGTTCCTTGTCAGTCACTACTGTGTGTGTGTGTGTGTGTGTCCTTTCGACGGACTTTCTTTGATCTAGAATCCAATGGGACGTGGGCGATGGCATTAGCACTCGGCAGGAAATTAGATGCATGCCATCGGTGGTGTTTGCGCCGAATCCTGCGTCTCTCGTATACTACGCATACCACAAACGCTGAGGTATACAGAGAGGAGTCCAGGAGAGAGTCCAATCTCGAACGGGATCCCTGCAGCAGGAGACTGCAGTACTTTGGACATGTCACTAGAGCCGACCCAGTGCAGGACCATGCCCGAGCCCTCGATGTCATCATTCATGGGCTGCCAAAGACCTGGAAAAGACCGGCGGGTAGGCCCAGAACAACCTGGACAAGAACAATCAAGAAATACCTAGCCCCACACAACTTTGGCCTTGCCACAGCATGGAAGCGGGTGCAGGACAGAGAGAGTTATGGCACCTGACTCTGGAAACAGCAATGCTCCACTAGTGGGCATGCTAAGAAGAAGAAGAAGAAGAAGAAAGAAGAAGAAGAAGAGAAGAAGAAGAAGAAGAAGAAGAAGAAGAAGAGAAAAAGAAGAAGAATCCAATGAGAGTTATCACAATTTTACGATGTCATTGATTACTTTCTTTGTTATCCTTTTAAGTACCAAAGACAATAAATAAATATAATTTTGTTGACTTGTACATTTCTTGTTTTGTTTTTTAATGTTATCTAGCCAATCAATACTTACACTCCGGTGCTGACCAATGGCGGAACGTACAATGCGTCAATACTAGAAACCATTCCTCCTGGTTGGTGCATTGAACATTCTTTGCTTTTGTTGTAGGTCTTCACGTGCAATTTAAACAGAGCAAAATAGTGATAAGAAACAGTGTTAACTCATAATCAAGTTTAATTTCTAAGCTACAGTAGTTATGTGTGCCTTTTGAAATGGCATGATAATGTTAAGCCACCAAATACAGATATTGTAATCCACTGCATGTGCAACTTCTGTATTGTGTGAAATCTTTCTTATTTCTTCACTTTCATGATTTGTGATACTAGTAATTGTATTAGTAAAAACTCCACGTTATCTTGAAGTTTCATATTCATCCATATTCATCATTTTAATTTCCTGGTGCCTTCAAATTCAGCTTCCTGACATATTGTCAAATTGTGGGATCTGCTTAAATATTCCAGATGCCACCTTTTACTGTTAATCAAATGAAAACAGTGACTTTTATGGAGTTCAATGATTATTGTTTTTAACCAGTCCAGTGATGTGATGTCTCGAGACAGTCTCGAGACAGCATTCTCAATGTCTTGGTCTGGGTCTTGAGGGTCAGTGTATCGGCCTTGGCCTTTGTCTTGTCCTTACTGTCTTGGTATAGCCTTTGAAGATCAAGACAGTTGGATTTTTCGCAGTTGGTGTTTAACCCCTTAACTGGGTATTTAACTGTAACTCAATGTAAAATGAATGGATATATATCCGGGGTCCCCAGTTAAGGGGTTAAAATTACTGTCTTGGTCTTTGTCTTGAGACCTTATGTCTTGGTCTTGGTCTTGCCACTTACTTTCTTGGTCCCATCCCTGCTTTTAACTGGCAGCTTACGGCATATTTTAAAGTTCTGAAACAATGAAAAATTTAATGACGCCTAGAATTGCAAAAAATATTGTAAATTTCAAAACAAGACTAAAAATGAAGGGGTAAAAAGTGATAATATAAGTATTGGCTATAACTATTTCAAATTTTGATTAAGTGCCAACTGCAGTTCTAATCTTGAAAGGGCCATTTTTGTTCACAGCATCTTATTAATTACTTGCTTCTTTTATTTTAGTAAATTTCTAAAAGTTAAATTTTTAAAAATTTTTTCCATACTAGATGATTGATGAACCATTTGATTTGATTTGATTTGATCCAACAGGTTTACAATCAATCTTGTACCTGACATCCATCCTGCTTCCAGAATCCTATTATTTTGTGAACGGTATTGTTTTCAGGGAGCTATATAATGACCATAAAGGCAACTGATGGGGATTCACCAGCAATACCAAATGGAATGGTTCGATATCGTTTCCTGTCTGGAAATCAGGATTTGTTTACAATCAACGACACTACCGGTGAAGTCAAAGTAGCTCCTGGAGCAAAGTTGGACGCAATAGTCCAACCCCAGTACATCATTGCTGTAAATTATGCTTTGACTTGTCTCTTAAATAGACTACCGGGTACTAACCTTTGATTTTGAAGCTACGTGGTTAACCTGTTCAAAATCATGTGACTTAATGCTATGTTTTATTTTTAAAAATGATGTGATGGTGAAATTTCTGCGTCAATTAACGTATTTGTAAAATATTAATCTAAGACAAGAATACAATGACGGAGAGAACAGGAACAAATCTACAAGAGGGCAAAGAACAAGATTACTCAGCAAGGCCATATTGGATGAAACTTAGTGGTTTTCACACAGGGAACCACCACCCTAAATCCTGTTGTTGTTATTATTATTATTATTATTATTATTATTATTATTCTGTTGTCATGTTTCACTTTCAGTTGATGTGACATGATTATTTGGTGAATTGCTGTTAAATTAGAACATTGCTTGTTTGAATTCCTTTCCAGGTTCGAGCGTATGACCTCGGAACACCTTCGCTTCAGACTGATGGGATCCTAACCATTACCGTTATTCCTAACAGACCAGACCCAAAATTTACACTTTCAGACTATCGGCCGCCTCCAATTCTGCAATGTAAGAACTTCTCGATCACATGCAATGCATAGAGTGTGGAAATGTTCATACTTTATAGATGCTTATATTAAATGCCATAAAATTATGTCAGCGCGCTTCTGTCTTGTTTTTTATTTAGTTTGCCTTGCATTATTCTTAAACCCCTTTAGAGCAGCAGAATACATGTATCATTATTATGAATAAAAATGGCTAATAGGCAAGTGCCATCTGTTGACATGGTTTACACCTTACTGAGAAATTTTTTATATTATTTTTCAGTATGTTCTATTATTATTATTATTATTATTATTATTATTATTATTATTATTATTATTATTATTATTGAGACAAATCTTGTAGTGCATTGGGCATGGCAACGGCCAGGGCCAGCCTTACATTTTGCGGGGCCCTGGGCAAGATAGGGTTAGGGTCAGTGCGGGGCCCTGGGGGCGAGATAATAGGGTTAGGGTCAATGACAAGCAAAAAAAATGTCATTGATAATCGCGGGGGCCACTGGCATATACGCAAAAAAATTGTGACAAGCAAAAAAAGGTCATCAACAATCGTGGAGCCCTTCGAAGACTTTGCACGGGGCCTCTATAGGAGCAGGGCCCTGGGACAAGGCCCGGTTTGCCCAGGCTTAAGGCCGGCCCTGGCAACGGCCAAAGCCAAGGGCGCTTTAACATATGTCACCTGCCTGAGATGCTAAATAAGTGAGATATAATGTTTGCTTCAAATAAAATTTAGATGATCTTTAGCCAGTGATTTTCTTAAGGAAATTTGTTTATATTATGCTTTCAGTGAATTTTGTATTTATATTATTGAACTGTTGTTTGAAATATTGGTCATGGTATGTTTTTAGCCTCTCCAATTGGATATAATGTAACTGTTGTGTTTGCAAACAACACGAATCCAAACAGGAGAATTGTCTACAGTTTTCTCGAACCAATAACTGGCCGTGATGCAAGAAATCTGCCAGTTAATTTGACCCAAGCTGAAAAGGTACCCTGAGATTTTTTTCTTTTCCTAACCTTTAGCCTCTCAGATAAGGGGTCATCCATATATTATGTCATCAAATTTTTGTCCATTTTTAATCCACCCCTGTAATTGAGCACCATCAGGAGGCACCCAATCCCCTCCCATTGGACGCAGACATTAGGATCCACATTATTGAAAGGTATTAACAAAGTTTTTATTAAAATAGTTACATCACAGTCGACATACATGCGGCCTGAAAATACTATGCATTGCAATAACTAAGTAAGGCTGAAATCGAGAGCAGATGTGATGACGTCATCATGTACATCAACCCCCCTCCTCGTCGTCAGTCTCATACACCTCCACCGGTTGGCTCTTGTATTTTTTAATGTTATATGGTGATTTCGAGCGGCGCTGTGCACTGATTTGACAATGGTTGTGTTTAGCAAATGTTTGTCATTGATCCCGTGACCGGTCGTGTCACTGTAAATCAGCCGCTGAACTACGACCGAGTTGCCACGTGGCAGGCGATCATACAAGCTGTTGACACCAACGCCAATTCTACTGTCAATCCCGGAAGAGGTAAAACCGTTTAAAATACCCGAGATTAGTACAGTGAGTTACTGGTATTTTTTAAGATTTGCAGCTAAAATCATTCATTCATTCTGTAATATTGAATACAAAATGACTTTTGTTGGCATTAATAATTGTCCTTTTCATGCATTCCTATTATTAAATTATATCAGGGGTGCACAACCCGTGGCCCGCGGGCCACTGGTGGCCCGCCGACGAGTTTTTGTGGCCCGCGGACGTTTCCAGGATTTCAATAGAAAGTGGCCCGAAGGCTTTCAAGTGGCCCTGAAGGTTTTCTTGTTTTCATATTAGCGCTCCACTTTAAGGCGTTTTGGTTATTATCATTTATTATTATTGTGCCCTTTTTAAGAAATTGTTATATCAGTTCAACAAAGCATTTCGTCCTCTGCTCTCTCACATCTGTATAATATGGTATGTCATGGTGAACTTCTATAAAATGAATTGATGTGTTTTAGAACAAATGTTTAGCGCTCATTGATCCCAAGAAAGCCGTAGAGGGCCGTTTAAAACCTTGTAATTTCACATACTTGTGTGGACAAACATATTCTGTAATGAAATTGAACAAACATGTTCTTAGGCCGGTTGAGTGCTGGTTTTGAAAGTTGCAACAAATGAACTGCCATAAAATATGAATAAGATTGTTAAAGACATTCAGTCTCAACAACTCCATTGGCTATTCGATTGACCTTTGGGTTTTAATTTTATGAATTAATAATTGAACATGGTCATAGTATAGTTTTTTTTATTAACAAGGCCTTAACCTTCAATTCTACATTAAAATTACAGTATTAATCATTTCAATTTCATTTGTTCCTAATTGATTTTTCATCATAAAATTAATTCCATTAGTCATTAAATGTTATCCATAACCATATTAAATATTGCTAAACGTTTACTGTCAACGTTGGCATTAAAAATGTGACCCCGGAGTCTTCGAAAAATGTGGCCCATTCCTAAAAAGGTTTATTAAATTATATTGATGTTCTGGTCACCATCAGTTTAGCTTCTAAAATGTGTAAATCTGATGCTCTTTCGGAAAAAAGTGCAGTTTACGCAGCAATGAAAATGAACAGCGTTGTGCTAATGCAATAATTAGGAGTGCATTAATGTCAGTGAGAGGTAATAATAAATAATAAATAATAATTATGCACTTCTATAGCACCAGTTCTAATACCCAAGGTATCAATCAATGGTACTTCAAGAGCACATATTGAGCACAGACTGGAAATTAAAATTTTTAGGTTACCCTTCTTATCGCCAACTGTACAGAAATCGTGATGGCAAAATCAAATTATTTAAAAAATTCTTTCATTTGTTTTGCCGCAGCGACACTGACTATAACGGTTTTACCGGTCAACGATAAGCCTCCGGTGTTCAGTTGGCCGTGGACCAAGGACACTCCTTCGGTCAACAAGACTCTTGACCAGTGGGACACACCTGGTAACAACATAATGGACGTTCACGCCACCTCTCCTAATTCGTCTCAGACCATCACCTACAAACTTGTTGATGACTACAATGGGGCTTTTAACATCTCAAGCCAGACAGGTATTTTGTCTATTTCTGTCACGTTTCTTGAGTTGATCATTAAAATGACTTTTAGGTTTATTTTCTGCTTGTTTATTCTACAACATTATTGAATGAAAGTTTTCTAGTGGTGCAGGGACCATAGATTTAGGCACAAAATTTACAGGTATTACGATCAAACTGGTAAAGTAATCATGTGTAGTTTTTTTATTTTTGACGGTTTTACCAGTAATTTTTGTTTATCAGTTCATGATTGAGTCATTGTTAACTGCAGTAGAACTTAATTATAATATATATTAGAATTTATACATAATTATATCCAATATATTCAATATATAGCACATATTTGGAGTGTACATTGCGGTGTGTTATAACCAAATGTATGTAATAACCAAGTTCGTTATAACGAAGTTCTATTATATATTGATTCTAAAGTTTGCTATATGGGCATTGTACTTTTAAATCAACTCCATCTGATATCGGTACTGGCACTTTATATCTATCTGTCTATTAGGAATCAAATGAGTATGCAGAATTTCATTATACTTGACAATACATAATAAGTTTAATGATGAAAATCGAAGACAAAGAATTTTTTAATCCAGAAAACCCTCTCTACAGCATATCTTCAGTTTTATTCTAATTTTCATTGTTATTTATTTTTAAACCAGAGAAATTATTACACACGGTGATTTGAAAATTTTATAAAATATTGGGCATTGATAGTTCTAATGATATTAAATCAACTCCATCTACTATATGGGTACAATTGCTTGAATGGCATCTTTATATTTATCTGTCTATTAGGAATCAAATGGTATGCGTTCGGTGAAATTCCTGCATAACATTATATTTGACAATACATAATAAGTTTAATGCGGAATGAAGTCCGGCGTTTCGTTAAACAGTTCAAGACAGCTCTGTGTGCCGTGCGCCCGTCCTGTTGGAATTTTAATCAGAAAACCCTCTGTCCGGCAGCAGTCCCTGCATCTCTCCGTTAAGTTTTGAATTCCGAGTGCTGAAACACCAACTGATACCATTAAGGACTTGGTGAAACACGAGTACGCAGTGACATGATTTGAGCAAAAACAGGCCAGTGATGTCCTTCACCACTGCAGCGTGAAATATTTTTGAGGTCAGGCTAATATAATTAAAATTTCAGCATGATTGGTCAAAAGGTTTTAAGTCAACACCCCATTAATCTAGGGGTAGCATGTTTATTTACCGGTAATTAATTTCATATTTTGAAAAATTATGCTCACCAGATTGCCATGCCCCCTGACATTGTATACAGATGTGACATGATTTGAGCAAACACAGGCTGACCAACCTGAAGTCACCATTTTTCAACAGTTCTAGCAGGGGTTTCACTCCCTGGGTGTTGGCTATCACCAAAACAGACTGACATTAAAACTATTCATTTAAAATTCCAAATGGGGAAATTCATCTCTTGAAATTGAAACTTGAGCCACTATAACTGACTCCACAAAAATTAGAATGGACCGTATGAAAACGGAAGAGATAACAACGGAAATCAGATTTTTGACTTGTATTTTTCTTTTTTCCGGGGGCCAAGCACTGGACCCCGCCACCTCCCCTGCCCATTTCTATTCCCCCCTGGTCTAAGGAGTATAGATGAAACACTGGACATTGACACCCATGCAATTATGGGACACCCTCCACCCCCAGTGCATATTCCTGGGAAATACAGTATATTATATCCAGCAAAGTTTTGCAGTAACCTCTAAAAATGTGTTGAAATGATGATGAGGAGGAGGAGGAAGAGGAGGAGGACGACCATGAAGATGACGATCATGATGGTGACCATGACGACAACCATGACAATAACAGTAAAAACAAGGTTCAGAGTGGCTCAGTATGGTCTGCCATGTGTGAGGATCACTAATTCCCATCTGGCTATTCATTCACATTATGGTCTCCCTCTGTATTCTCATTCTTTGTCTATTCTCAAAGTCTTCAAAAGTCCAGTGCCGGATTACCCATTAGGCAGAGTAGGCAACTGCCTATGGGCCCCGCGACTTTTAGGGGTCCCAAAACACAGTGACAAAAGAAATATTTTACTTACTTATTCTTAAGAATAGCGCTATGCGAAAGGCACGTGAAGACGCTGACGTCATACAATAATGTTTACACTTCAATGGCGTTCTAGTAGTCATCAGGGGCCTTGTCCCTGGGGCCCCAAAAGTTTGACTGCCTATGGGCCTCCACAGTGCTTAATCCGGCACTGCAAAAGTCCATTTAACTCATATAACCGAAGCATTAAGAAATTTCAGTTTTTGTTTCTGCTGTTTTGATATTATCATCTACTCTGATATACCATCTATTTCTGTTTAAACCTGCTGTTCCAGGTACGATTGGTTTGGTGAGACCGTTGGACATTACCAGAGACACTGACGTGAAATTGGTTGTGATCGCCGTGGACAATGGCGAACCTCCGTTGACATCAACAGCAACGATTGTAGTGCAGTTGAAAAACATCAATAAATATCGACCTCAGTTCACCGAGGTACAATCCGTGATACGTGAACTACAGTGTTTTATCCAGGCCTGTTAGAGGGGGAGATTTTCATCCCCAAAAGCACAAAAATCCCCCCCCTGCTCAAAATCCCAGCACTGACAAACATTTTGCACTGAACTGTATCTCTTCCCCTCTAGCCAAGTCTACCCCCACACTCCCATCCCAAAGACCTGGAGTCTGGATACAACTCTCGTGAACCGTCGTTTTTGCCACTATATGTCACGTGACTGAAAATAGTCAAGTTCCGGATTTTTGGGCTTGGAACCGTTTTTAAAGCTTCAGTTCTAACTATATTTAGTGGTGAGTCAGAGAATCGTGTTGGGTGAGAGTGTCTCTGCATGAAAATTTCAGTTGCTAGGGCAGTCAATCACAAATGGTGTGTGTGTAAGACCTTTATATATATATATATATATATGTATGTATTTATTTATTTATATATTTATTTATATATATTATATATATATAGGTCTTAAATTTGAATTTTCAACAGTGACCTGTGCAGATTTCTAAGTGCATCTGTATTAATGGTGACTGTAGCCTATATCAAACAGAATCGTGGGTACATTGAGGTTTTTGCATATTGATTTCGGTTGTACTGTATTGTTGCGTAGAAAATGCAGCATGGTTTCAAATGGAAATTGACTTCAGAATCTGTGTCAAGGATTAGTCAGAATAATATTTCCCTTCCATCAAAAGCTCTGACAAAAGCTTTTTTATCTGCAGAATTTATGCATTTTGACCGAAAATCTGTTTTTTTTATAAAAGTACAAAATATAGAGAAATTTGTAGCCCTTGCCTTTCTTTCACATCTCCGTCCATGAATTCCTAGATCTCCCACTGTCCTCTGTGGGCTTCTAGACTGATCCTATTCTTCAACTGTACATGCACTCTGGTTTCAACGTGACATTTACGATCAAGAGACAACTCATTATATATTATTCATTTGGTTCTAAGGACATCCGTGAATTTTTTTCTCAATGTTTAAATGCACCTTTGAACCAATCTTGCTTGCTGCTTTTACTGCTGCCAGTGCCTAATCTAGACTCCTGGGCTCGGGGGGGGGAGGGGCTGACAAGTCCGGGGGGAAGTCAGCTATGGGGCTGCTGTTAGTTGATGTAGTATGTCAACATTTCCAAAGGAATTTGAAATTTCCGGGGGAAAAAGGGCAATCCCCCCACCCGGAAACGGCCTAGATTAAAACCTGACTGCTGCTGCTTTGAATTTTGAATAAAGGGCATTTCGTGTGAAATTTAATTTGTTGTAGAACGATTATTCGGCCGTCATTTTTAATGATCTTCCAAATGGCACGTTCGTCATAAGGCTATCTGCCACAGACATGGACTCCGGTGATCTTGGACAAATTCGATATAATTTCACTAACTCACCTCCAGACAATCGATTCGCAATCGATCCTATGACGGTATCAATAAAATAAATATTTTGCTTCATATATATATATATATATATATATATATATATATATATATTAGTATATATATATATATATATATATATATATATATATATATATATATATATATATATATATAAGCATATAAGCACTAATATGCAATGTTCGATCACTTAATCTTGTAAATTTGTGTGTGTATGATAGCATCTATGATTTATTTGAGAAAAGAATATAGCATAGTCATCACTGGAATGATGGAATTCCTCATACAATAGCAATGCACGGTGTGATTGTCGCACACAAAATGGGACTTTGGGAGGGAAGCTGCTGTTTTGTTTTTTGCTCCGTAAAATATGGTCACCTTAATTCTGCAACTAAGAAGACAGATTTGCAGTTGGAAAGGTTCTTGATTCCTGTCAACTGCCTTGGAAGTATGTTCGAATAATATGCGGCGCCGTACTTCTAAATGGAGACAGTTGCAATATTAGTCTGGTATTTCTTGATTTCAGGGCATCATAACTGTGACTCCGGTCTTCAATGGCACAGCAGATAAACTGATCATACTTCCTGTTCGAGCCTACGACAGTCCAAATGATCCAATGGCAAGGAAATTTACCGACACAACAGTAAGTATGTAATTCCAAATTATTGAAACAAATGAGGTCATCAAGGGCCTTTTTAGGGCAGAGCACGCTGGGCTAAAGCCAAGAACCCGCCATATTAAGGTCGGTGCAAAAATATTTTATACTGACTTCTCAGTCCATGGGCCTATCTACTACACGGGCACATTTTTTTCCAGATCCAAAAATCTGGAGTTCCATTCCTCTCTGTCTGTTAGATATTCCAGAAAATATATGCCTTCAAATGTAGCCACATCAATTCAATTTGGATTTCCTCCACGGATTTAGAGTACCCAGTGATGGGCAAAATACTTTTCAAAAGTATTTTCAAAATAGAAAATAAAATAGTGCAAAAAAGTATTTTGAAAATAACAAAATGAAATACTTTACAAAAGTATTTGCAAAATACAAAATAAAATAGTATTTTCAAAATACTTTTTGGAAAATACTTTCGTAAAATACTTTGCCTTACGTCAATAAATTGATTCTTGCATTGCATCACAATATTGTATTAACATCGTCCATTATGGCCAGTAAAAACTAAAAAACCAACCGCAAATGTCAGTTCCTCAGCAAAGTTAGCATAATTCCTGAACTGTTGAACACGAGAACAACTCACAAGAACAGTGTAAGTCTGTTAGCCTTACAAGTTGACAACAAACTTAGATAAAATTTTTATTTTGAAAAAGTATTTTGGAAAAGTATTTCCTTAAGGTCACAAATACTTCTTAAAACTATTTTGAAAATAATGAAATAAAATAATTTTAAAAAGTATTTTTAAAATAGAAAATAAAATAGTATTTTTTATTTTCAAAATAGAAATACTATTTTCAAAATAGTATCTTGCCCATCACTGAGAGTACCTTCATTTGATACTTTTTGAGTATTAAAACTGGTGCTGTAAACAGGCATTATTATTTTTGTCGGATATTGTTGTTGCTGTTACGGTACTTGTATGCTAAAATGTGCCCAGGTTCAAGGCAAAGTCACATAAATATTGTTGTCTTGGGCCCTTATATTTGTGAAATGACTGTGTGGTTGTTGCTTCTACTAGAAAATGTGATAGCATTATCAGGGTTTTTTGTAAAAAAATATTTTCTGGGACACAATAGAATATTTTCCGGAACGCTATAGTCAGAAGTTGATTGTCAACATGACGTAGCGGCCAAACAGCTACTATAATGATTATAATCAATACAACATTAAAGTCATACATAGAAAAGTTAGAACTATATCAGTTTTAAATTTACTACTTATGAATTTAATGTTGCAAAAAAACACCAGTCTTCAGATTTTCCAGAACGCCGTTCCGCCTTGTTCTGGCACAAAAAAAGCCCTAAGCATTATAAACGTTTCCGACCAAGTTTTGCTCTGATAAAGTGTCTCATATAAAAGATCATGCAACAAGAGGGCAAAATGGTTATAATAAAATGGTTATAATAAAATGGTTATAATAAAATGGTTATAATAAAATGGTTATAATAAAATGGTTATAATAAAATGGTTATAATAAAATGGTTATAATAAAATGGTTATAATGGTTCCAGGGAATTGTGTTTTCTGTTGCAGGTTCAGATAAACATTGTGAGCAGAAATTTAGTTCCCCCACAATTTTCGCAGCCGATGTATTCGACCAATATTCCAGAGAAGTCTGAAGTAGGCCAACCGTTCATTCAGGTTTTGGCTATAAAGAATAATGTGATCAATCCAAGACTCATCTATAGCATTACAAGTGGAAATGAACAAGGTTAATTCTTCAATAATAATTCTTACGTTGATAATCTGATTTTAAACTGCTCTGAACAGAAAAGGATGGTCTTCTAGTGCCGAGTCCTCACCTCTGACAGTCTGACCTTCACGAAATTTTTGTGGTCCCTGTGCTCAGGCACGTCAGAACGAATTTTTAGCAGGGGTGCAGGTTGAGTCGAAAATTCCAAGGGGTGCAGATCTGCACCCCGCAGCCTTGTCTTCCAGGGGGTGCGCTGCACCCCCTACTTTTTTCCAGGGGGCGCAGCGGCACCTCCTGCACGTTCACTTCATACAGGCCTGCCTGTGCTTGGTTTTGTCCTCAGATCTCTGCTGCTGGCTTTGTCTTTCATTTTCTGGTATGTGATCTCGATTGAGCGCCTGAAACAGGACTGGAAGAAGGAATAGCTTCGCTAACACTTTTCATGTGTAGAAAGATTAATTACCTTTGAAAGCCTTGTTGCAGCATCAATCACTACTTAGCTGTTTCTTGTGGCCCTATTTTATGAGACTAAAGCCTCCATAGTTGAATTATTAGATGTTTAGTCATATTTAAAGGTACTCCAAATTTCCAAAATGTTTAAAGGAATTCTGAAATTTTTACTATCATATTCCTTGAGAATTCTTCTCCATTATACTCCAGATCTTTAGAATTGTCTTCTCTGATTCCATTGGCTCACGAAATATCTGATTATATTCATGAGGACAAGTGGGAGGTGTAGTTTTATCAAATAAATGGCTTAGATTAGAACTACCTGGTACTTCAACATCAGACTATCAGGCAGTTATCCATATCGAGTTCATTTGTTTGCACCTGTTTGGCAGTTATAGTGAATTTGAAGACTCTGTTGGTGAGATGAAATTTCAGTGCATTCTCATTCCATATTCAGTACATTGGCTCAGTGGCGGCTCCAGGATTTGGCAAGTGGGGGGCCATTGGGGTGGCAACCTCTAATCATGGGGAGGCCAACCATTTGTTGTTAGGTATTTAGTTTTTAGTTTTAAGTATGGGGGGCGGCTCTAATTTGGCAAGTGGGGGCCGTTGGGGTGGCAACTTCTAATCAGGCACATTTGTTGTTCATGTAGCATTAGTATAGGGCTGGGGGCAGGCTCGCCCCGGTGGAGACTGGGGGCAGGCACCACTGCATTGCATTGGCTGGGAGTGTACATGCATTTTGTACATGTATATGCAATGCATATTGCCTAGAAGTCGTGCATAAATTAAGAATTGAAATATGAAATAACATCACATGAAATGTAGCTGTACTGAACAAGTCATAAATTCATTACAGTTCTCAGGTACAGGCATACCACCAAAGATCAGAATTTCATATTATTTATCATCATCATCATTATTATCATCACCATCACTGTTGAACTTCTATAGCACCATTTTAGTAATGTTATTGACATCAGTCACTCCTTGATTTAAATCACAATCCCCCCATTGTCATTATAGTATGAAGATGACACATTTTGTGTGACATCATGAAATTAAAACTAACTTTTATTTGTCTTTTAATTGTATTAGATTTGCAGTAATAGACCCGTTCATAAATAATGAACAATCTATAGACACTAGACAGGGTAGAAAAAATAAGTTGTCATTCAAACTACAGACTGTAATTTTCTTGACCAAATCAATCTACCATTAAATGTTTAGGTCTTTTGCAATCGATCCAAATTCTGGTGGAATTTCGCCCAAGACTTCATTGATTGGAAAAGCAGGAAGGTATAACCTAACTGTCGTGGCAACAGATGACGGGACGCCGTCTTTGAGTGGAACTGCCTTCGTTGACATAACTGTCTTGGCCTCGAGTTATCAGATTCCCGATTGGGTATCGCCTTCTTCTGATGGAGAAATAGTTTATATTTATGAGGTAATTGCTCTGATTCGGCTGTATACTTTTTTATATTTTTATTTCAAGTTTAAATTATGAGTGAGAATTCAAATGTTTGCAGAAATGTGATGCATGACTTTGGTTGTGCCAAAGTGACTAGGCGCTACAGAACATGTCAGGTGATTTTGTGTTACGTAGTATCAGTGCTTTTTTTCTGCCGGAACACGCCGGAACGGCGTTCCGGAACCTTTTTCTTCCGAATTTTATAAATTGTTAATTTAAATTAATTAAATTAAACTATTTTAATTATTTTTATAACTTTTCCAGGCTGTGAATTATTTTAATTTTTTATAGCTTTTCCAGGCTGTGACTGACTATAACTTATGATCTGTTAACTTATATTACAGGATTTACAGAAGATGCGTTCCGCACCATTTTTCTAGAAAAAAAGCACTGCGTAGTATTAGTTTGTATTTAGCACAATTGAAACTGCCATTCATCCGATGAACTTCGCTTATTACTAAATATTATTTAGTGGTAGCAGCAATAAATAACTTTAGCACCAACTGCATAGAATAGGACAGTGGCGTAGCCAGGATTTCCGGAAGGGGGTTTTGAAAAAAATTTTGTCAATAACCGCCAAGGGGAGGGGGTTTCACCCCAAAAATTGCCTTAAAAATAAAAATTGCATGGGGATACATTAAAAACAATTTTTTTTGCCCAAGGGAAGTTTAACTCCAACCCCCCCGTGGCTACACCACTGGAATAGGAGTTTCTAGATACCAACTGCCTGTCAGTGACTGTCCTCAAGCCTCTATTGGCTCCTCACTTAACAGCCCTTGCTTGCTCCACAAACATGTGTATCAGACTTATTCTGTCTTTATATTCGCATGCATCAATATTTGTTTATTGACTAACAAAAGTTATGTTAATATATATATATATATATATGTATATATATACAGGTGTATATATTATATATAATTTTTATTTTGCACTTGCTGCAGCCAAATAAAAATATAAAATATATGTTATAGGAAACATAATGTTATGTTAATCATGTCATCATCATCATCATCATCATGGTTGCTTTCTGCCAGCTCATTAGCGGCAATAGCTAGACACAAAACTTTCCATTTATCTTTTTCCGTTGTTAATCTCATTCCATCTATTATTGTCATTTGATATCTTTTGAAGTCTTCTTTGATGTTATCTATCAACTTTTTCCTGAGTCTTCTTCTTTCTCTTTTGCCTTCTTTGTATGTGTAGAGTGCTTTATATCATGTAGCATTAATCATGTAGCAGTTAATGTAGCAGTAGTTAATCATGTAGCATCTTTTAAATATAAAAGCGGTTTTCATAATTCGTCTTCTTTTGCTGACTCGTAGAATTTGATTATCACAAGAACGATGAGTCTGTGATTTCTGAAAGTGAAGCCAGTTTTCCACCATTTTGTTTAGAGTGATCGTATTAAAATAATATTTTGAATAAAGATCAGGTCTTAAACAACTTTGTGGTTAGTCCGACAGTGTTACAATTGTTAATCTTTCAGCCTCCGTAAAGCCGATATGCTTGCATCTGGGCATCTGTCTAAATGATTTTACAGTGATAAGACATCACTGAGTTTTTGAATCTGGGTGGAAAATGCATAAAATCAATTTTTTTCTAATAGGACAGTGACATTCTGTATTGAGAGAGAGAGTGATTGAGAGACATACGAATTGCCTTGAAATATATGAATTTATGGATCAAATTTACTTTTTCAATTAATTATTAAATTAAATTAAATTTATTTTAATTAATTATTAGTATAAAATCAATTTTTTTTCTAATAGAAGCCAGGGGGCTCGTATTGGAAGTTTTATGATAGTAACTATGGTAGCCATCGAGAGAGACAATCACTCGACAAAATGGTGGCAAATTGATTTCAACTTTCCAATGCCTTTACCATGAATAGACTTTCCAGTGAATATTGGTTTCTATGTTCCAGCTGAGTTATTTAAGCATAGATAATTATTCGAGTGACTTGGCATTACTCCATCTTTGCATGTTCATTACAGTTGACAGTCTTTTGCAATTACTTTTATCATGTGGAAATTTGATTTTCACTGTGAAGAGTTTCTTTTCAACAGCTAGATCCTCGTGGTAAGAACGTCACCCAGGTCTCCGCCATTAATGCCAACTCTCCAAGCAGTCCAGTTGCCTACTACTTCTTCTACTTGGGCGGCACGGGGTCGAATAGGACCAATGACTTTGAAATCAACACTGCCACGGGACTGATTACTACTGCAAGAGATATTGGTTATGAAGGAGGAACCAACTTTGTGGTTAGTCCGACAGTGTTACAATTGTTAATCTTTCAGCCTTCGTAAAGCCAATATGCTTGCATCTGGGCATCTGTCTAAATGATTTTACAGTGATAAGACATCACTGAGTTTTTGAATCTGGGTGGAAAATGCAGTTGTCAATTAAGTGCAGTCACACTTGATTGCAGTCATTATCGCAGGACAGTGACATTCTGTATTGAGAGAGAGAGTGATTGAGAGACATGCGAATTGCCTTGAAATATATGAATTTATGGATCAAAATTACTTTTTCAATTAATTATTGGTGTGCCTTCCGTGAGAATATTGAACTAACACTGAAATTGGCAAGAGACAATTTTCTTTTGCAGCCCCAAAATCTAGTTCTTGCTTTTTGTGCAATCACCATTCATGTTTTTGTGCATAAATCTGTTTTCAGGTCAATGTTTTTGCTGTCGATACTTTCAACACCGTTGCTAGACGAACTATCGTGATAGTCGTGAGAGACATCTTTGAAGAAAATCCTTCATTCCCCATCAATGCTGTTAGAATATTTTTAATTTAAGATTTTACATTTTTGCTTTGAAATTATGAGTGCAAAAGTGATTTAACATTTGAAAGATTTTGTTTAGTAACTGGTATTTGATGGTTGATTTTTATTTTGATCGGTTTGGTTGAACCCTTGAATCATAATAGGATGTCAAATAGCTGCTAATTTTATTAAGGCTATTAATTCTGCATTTGATTTAATCTCATTTCTATTTATTTTATTGTATGAATTTGTTATATTTTTGAATAGTTTGACTCTGTAATGTGTCCTTGCTCCCAGGCCCGTCAAGAGGAGGAGGCAAGGGGGACAAATGCCCAGGGGCCCGGCAATCTGTAGGTAGCCTGGGCGTGTTAGGCTAGGGTTTGGTCTTGGGTTAGGGTTATAGGGTTAGATGGGGGCCCATTGAAGACATTGCCTGCTGACGCTGACAGAGACCCTGCAGGTATTCTGCACAGGGGCTCGGGATTTCTCTCGATGGCCCTGCTTGCTCCTGACATTAGCTCAGTAATTGAAATATTAGTAATGAATTTAAAATAGGATTGGTGAATATTTCATTTATTTCTTTCAAGAAGCGTCTTTGTGTTTCTGTAGACTGATAACTGCACAATTCCTGTTTATTGGACGGTCCCCTTAAATGCACCAAATGGATCGATCGTCAACACGCTCACAGCGAACTTAAAAGATCCCAACGACATTATCAACTATGTTCTACTGGGCTCTGAACGTGAGTATATTTCCTATTTTAATGCAAATGATATCTGATATGCATGGAAACTCCTGGGGAAATATGGCATTCATGCCAAAATAATCAGGCTAATTGAAAATTTATACAGCACAGCTTTAGCATGTATCAGAATTGACGGAGAAGAAACTGAGTGGTTCAAAATTAAAACAGGATTTTAGGCAAGTATGTATCCTATTGCCGATAATCTCCAGCATTATCTTAGATAACATCATGAGACAGGTTGAAAACACAAGTGGGTTGGGAACATCTCTAAAGCCAGGAAATATAGATGATGCAGAATATGCTGATGATACATGTCTAATAGCAGAATGCCTCTCAAGGATTGTAGAATTAACATTGGCCTTAATAACAGAGAGTGGAAAATTTGGATTTAAAATAATACTGTAATAAAACAAAAAATAATGCCAATTACAAAGACAGTGGGAGAATGACCAATAGTTACACATGATACATGGCGTCCCCGATGAACACCTATGTGTTCGAAATGGACGATAAAAATTAAATTAATTAATTAATTTGAATTAATTTGAATAATTAATTTGAATTGAATTGATAAAAAAATATTTGAAATGATAAAGAAATTCGTTTACTTGGGAAGTGAATTGGAAGCAGAAGGAGGTTTGGACTTGGAGATTAAAAGAAGAATAGCAATAGCAGGATCTATTTCAACAGGCTACATATCAAAATTTTCAAAAGACATGACATCAGGATGAAAACAAAAATAAGAATTCTCAACACTTGTGTAATGTCAATACTAATATTTGGATGTGAATTTTGGACCATAAAAAAGAATTGAAAAAATGATAGCAACAGTAAATAAATGGATACTAAGGCTTGAATGCAAAGAACATATTACAAGTGAAGAAGTTAGAGAACGCTGCAACCGAGCATCATGGAAGTAATCAGAAAGAGAAGAATTAAATGGACTGGACACTTACTCAGAATGAAAAAAATAAGAACCCCAAAATGAATTTTCAACTACAAACCAGAGGGGAGAAGATCTAAAGGAAGACCTAAAAGACGATGGGTGGACGGATTGGAAGAGGATCTGCACATGGCAGGGCTGAATCTCAATGGAAAAACTGACGGAAGACACCGAATGACTTTGGAAGAAATAGCAAAGGACAGAGAACTTTGGAGAGGTGTCATGGAGAAGTTGATAGCTGGACACAGCTGGAAGGACAAAGACCTGACCTGACCTGATATGTGTTTGTTTTTCCATGCCTTGCAGTTTTGGTCTTTATGTTCATTGTATCGTATGCAATTGAAATTAATGATTGTGTAGAAAATTTCAGTCTCCATTTGACGGATGGATATATATATATATATATACACACATACAGTGCTTTTTTTCTAGGAAAAAAGGTTTGGGAACCCATATCACATTTTTTTAGCGTAAGAAATTATAATCGAATTTGTCCACTGAGCATTATAATTAACAGAATATTTAAAGAAATAAACGTCTTTACAAGAGACTAAATGAGACTCTGGAGTTAATTAATCATGAAATGTAAAACTGTCTAGAGTAGAAGTAATGCAGAATACCAGCATTAGGCTTTACATCAACTTCCAGGTACACAAGAAGGGTTGATTTTTGACTCAAGGTGGTTGACTCATCGATCATCAATGACATTTTACTTTTTGAATTAACCACTTCTTTGGCCAACTTTTGTCTCATTTCAGTGCTTATATGGTCCACAATATTAATGCATGCATTTGTCGAATGTAGAATCCGACCCATGTCAATACCGTTCAGCTCTTGTAAATCAATGTCCATTTCAAAATTATTAAATGACTGATTTGATTTCGCAACTTTGTATGCCGTATGGAAAATTTTAGCCGTCACTGTTTTTCACGTGTCAAAGATTTCAAAACAACGCTTTCAAGCTTCTTTCTCTGCTTCTGCTACTATCTTTAGAGCAGTTTGATGTCCAGCCGATTCCTTGTGAAGAAAAATTTTTTCGGAGTGACATCTGCTGTATTTTTTTATCTTCTCCATAACAAGAAACTTCACCATCAGTCCATTCTCTAGATATTTTCATGCCCATCTTGGCTTCTGTGCCTAGTGTGCCTACTTTACGGCAAACTGTACAACCAAGCTTCTTTCGCCTGACGCAGAGCCACTCATTTTTGGAACAAAACTCTGTTTTTTGCTCTAATGTCCAGCAGCTTGGCAGGTCATTGTCGGAGTCTATTTCTACATTGCCTACTGATACTGGTGGCAAATACATCGTCAGCAGGTTCTGCTTCTAATTTTATCATAAGATCCGTAATCAAGCACTGGTTGGAAAAAAGCTGGAGATCTTCTTCATTTCAAAGCTGTTTCGTCCGTTTTTATAGGCCTACTTTAAAAGTTAAAACGATTACATCAAAAATCGTATAATATAACTTTTATTATTATATTTTATATAATATAAGTAACTAAGTCCGTACTCTATTACCAATCGGAAGCAATGATCGAAACACCTTTGAAACACTCCGTTACCATAGATATAATTGGAATAACAGCACTTGGTAAGTTAGTATATATTTATATAGCTTGTTGTTTTTCAAATATAATTTACGACATTCCCGTGCTCTCCCATTGAAAAATACTAATAAATAAAAATTTATAAAATACAATTATAAAAAGATTATTAAACGATTCTTGCAGATCGAAATAAACGAATCTGACAAAAAAAGGTATGGGAACGCCGTTCCCACGCGTTCCCACTGAAAAAAAGCCCTGCACACATATATATACATATATATGTGTATATATATAGAGTGAATGAGGGGCGGGAAGTTAGTAGAGTGGTAACAGCGTTGGACAATGGAGCAGAAGGTCGCGGGTTCAACTCCTGCGGGAGCCCTAAGGTCAACTGAGCCTTCTTTCACCAGATGGCAATGGCAAATGAGTAGCGGATTAATCTGCGAAGTAAACAGGCGTGGTGCATGATAACACTGGCCTCATATCATGTAACCTTGCACCAGTCGCCTGGCTGAGGGCCTTGGTAACGGAGATCAGCGCCGACCTATGAGCCTTGAGTGCTCGGGAAGGACTTTACTTTTTATATAGCATGAATAGAGGATATATTATTGAAAGATTGAATGTAGATACACACTGTATATAATTATGGATAGATGAAAAGGAATTGTTGCTTGATGTCATATTGGATATTCTGACGTTTTGTAGTTCCGAAGGAAATTCCTGTACTGCCGTTTGCGCTTCGCCCATTTGGCTCTCCTGTTTTGCGCAGCATACAGATTGTGTACAATGGCAACGGGGCCATAAAAGTACCGAATAAGATGATCAACATGACAATCAGAGCTCAGGACGGTGATTTTGATGTCAATGTTTTCATGCCGAGAAACCCCTCAAAGAAACTCTGTGGCGGAGTCGCTAATCAGACCGACATCGTCGTTCACATCACTATTATTGAGACGAAGCCACTGTATGACATCGACCTTCACACTTGTAAGCAATAATTGAATGGATGGGTGGAATAAGGAGGTAACCGTATCCGACCCCCCCCCCAATGGTTTGAGTATCAATAACAATAAGAGGGGTAACTGCATTTACTTCCTTATTTCACCGGACCTTCAACTGATATTTTCAACACTAATGGGGTAACTGGATGATTTACTTCCTTATTCCTCTGGACTCTTCAATTGACAACCTCACCATTAAGGTGGTAACTGCATTTAACTCCTTATTCCACCGATTCATTCAATTCTTTTTTGTGACTACATATGCAAATTGATGCTGTATGGTTGTGCCATTTTCGCCAAGAGCTGCACAAATTATAATTTTGCAATTATCATTTTTGAAAATTATTTGGACAGATGCTTGCACCAGATAGTGTATAGGTAAGGTTGCGAATATTGTTTGGAAGCCACAGAAATGTGGTTTCTGCGAAGGATGCTGAAGATTGAATGGATGGAAAAGAAAACCAATGAGGAGGGATCTTGAATAAAATTGGAATAGAAGGAAGTATGATGGTAACCTTCAAAAAAGGCAGCTTTCCTTCTTCAGACACATAAACGAGGAAGAAAACCCTGAAGCATTTGGCAAAAACCGGAAAATTTGAAGGAAAAAGAGCTAGATGAAGACAAAAAACACCTCTGTAGACTGCCTACCAGAAGGAATTGAAGGGGTAAGGAACAACATCGAATTAAAAAGAGGATTCAAGATCAGACAAAGTGGAAATCCATGGTCGCTAATGCAGAAATACACAGTACCTAAAGAAGAAGAAGAAGAAGAAGAAGCAAATACTGTCTTTGTATGGTGTTTGTATTTAATACTGTGGTAATTACATATGGTGCAGTTTTGTTTTAAATTTACTTTTAAAATTTGCATTCAGGTATAAAAGACGACGCCGATATTGGAACAAAGGTGTTCACATTTGAAAATCTTTACCCTGACGATACCCGTCCTGTAATCTACCAGCTGATATCAGTTCAGACCTTTTCTGCGTCTGGATCTGCATCCACGCCAACGAACACAGAAATGGGCGTATCGAGAATCTTTAATCTTTCGAGCAGTGGCAACATAGTGACGTTAGCTTCCATGAGTGATTACAAACAACAGTTCTTCAGCGTGAATGCCAATTCTAGCTACGATCAGTTGTCTTTCGCCGCTCCTTCTGTTGCGGTAAATGATATGCACTATACAAATTTTACTCATATATATATATATATATATGCATATATATATATGCATGTATGTATATACACCGTGTCCGCTAAAAAGCTAAGCCAATGCATTTATCAGCACAGCCTTACTAATGCTGAACCAATTTTTTAAAATATATATATACCCTATATATATATATATATATATATATACATGTGTGTGTGTGTGTGTGTATGTATATATACATATATATATAATATGTATATATATATATATATATATACACACATACACAATGTTATCATCATCATCATCATCATCGAGTCATCTGGACAGCAGAGGTCCATTGTGCCAATCTTCCACCAGTGGAGTGACCTCAGGAATTGTAGCATTGTGACATGGTACAACATTACTTAAGATACACTGTATCATAAGTGCCATTGACTTAAGATACACTGTATCCCTAGTGCCATGACACCATAATTATTATCTACATCTTAAGTTTGTGATAATTCTGACTGCTGCTGGTGAAAACACTGGTAACGATGTTGAAAATCGTTTGGCATCTTTTGAATGTTTTACAGATCTACGTGGTTCCATATTCTAGGGAAATACTAGCCACATTCAATCAGAAGCCAGAAGTAGTGAAGGCGAATATCAACAATGTTATCAGGTATGTCTCCTACAGCTTGTCTCTTATCTGAACGAATACATAACATCACTGTATTACTGGTATTGACAAACAGTGGTGGCTCCAGGATTTGGCAAGTGGGGGACCATTGGGGTGGCAACTTCTAATCATGGGGCCAACCATTTGTTGTTAGGTATGTAGTATTAAGTATAAGTTCCCAACAGAGGGGGCCACTGGTGGGGGGGCCAGGCACTTAATAGGGGGCACTGCCCCTCTGTGGAGCCGCAACTGTTGACAAGATCTACTGTAGGCATCATCTTTGATGCTTGCAACATTTGAACATCTTTATATTAATCGGAATTTGCCACCAAGTTACGTTTTCTATGCTACTTTCTTAGTTGTTGTCATTTATTTCTAATGAATGAATTTGCATTTTTAGTGAAATACAGAGCATTTACAAAGATGCAAAGGTCTGCGTTGTGTCCATTAAATATCACGTAACTGATCAAGGGGTCGTTGACTCCTCAAGGTAGGAAAATGGTGAATTTATCCGGTGACACTCTTCCTAGATCAAAATCATGTGTAAACTTCTCATAATGACACTAAAGACCTAAGAAACAAATAGGAGTGATTATAGAGGCTTTCGGGATGCAGTGGAGTAGTGCAACCAGAAGGCAGCGATGTGAAGCCTTGGTCTTGGTCTTGGCCTCGAGGCTGCCTGGAGGCCGGATTTCGAAGCCTTGGCCTTGGCCTTTGAGGTCTAATGTTTTGGTTTTGGTCATGGCCTTGTGGGTTAGTGCCTTGGCCTTGGCCCTGGGAAGCAAGTGCCTTGGTCACATCACAAGGCATTGATGGCAGCTATAGTTTGTCATTACAATATGCGTACACTGTGCAGTACAACCACTTTAGTCAGTCTGCGATTCTGAGACTCCAAGTCTCATAGTCATGAACAGCTGCAGCCTATGCATCGTATCTAGGGGATAGCCCACTGTTTTCTAGGCTTCTTTGCGTGCCTGCAACTTCGGCCCCCATTGAAAGAGTCTTTTCACAAGGAGGAATTATAATGAGACCGATCGAGCCAGGGTTGGGAATGAGCTGCTTGAAACGTTGATGTTCTTGCGCTGCAATGGCAAATGAGTGAAATGAGCAGTTTTATGTTTAAATAATGACAACAACTTTATTACTATAGCTGCAAGTAACTGAAAAACCAAAAGCTGATTGCAGAATGAAGATCATAATAACTAAAATGTTCAATGCATTATTACACATTTACAAAACAACAAGATTGACTAGTTTATTATTAGGCTGTGGTGTTAGCTCTTTCACTTAGTACAATAGTGTAACAATAATTGTCAGCGCTACTGTAGTGTACATATTTCATATTTATATTACATTACGAATGTGACCCTGCCGATAGTTAAAATGGATCAAAGCCTTGGCCTTGGCCTTGAATGAAATGCCTTGGCCTTGGCCTCGGTCTTGTAGGTCACTGCCTTGCCTTGGCCTTGGGGCTCAGAGTCTTGGTCTTGGCCTTGGTCTTGAGGGTTAGTGTCTTGGCCTTGGCCTTGTACTGGACTGCCTTGGTCACATCACTGCCAGAAGGTGGTGGGTTCAAATCCGATCCTAGTCACTGCATAGCAAATTTGGACAAGTTGTTTACCCCTGATTTGCTCCACCTTTACAATTCTTCACTCTGTGAATGACTTAACGGGCATTAGCAATCATGTAATAATGATAACAAGGATAATGCTAATATTATTCATTTGGCACAGGCGCACTATAAATACCTAGGAATGAATGAATAATAATAATAGCAATAATAATAATAATAATAATAATAATAATAGTAAGCTCTTCAGAAGAGCTCTGAAGAGCATCCGGACGTTTCATCTCAGGACGATTCAACACGGACGAATCATATCAAGGACTATTCATCTCAGGATGTTTCATCAGGGGACTATTCTTCTTAGGACTATTCATCTCAGGACTATTCATCTTGGATAAAGTTATAAGGGTTAGGGTTAGAGTGATGAATAGTCCTGAGATAAATAGTCCTAAGATGAATAGTCCTCCTTATGAAACGTCCGGAGATGAATAGTCCTTGATATGAATCGTCCGTGAGATGAATCGTCCTGAGATGAAACGTCCTGAATTCCTACTGAAGCTCTCTATGGTTTCAATGAGGTTGATAGATTGAAGTCACGAGATGTACACATGAGGAATTGTGTTTCTGTTTTAGCACTGATGTGTTAATGTACGTCATCGATAGAGGGAATAACATCATCTATCCTCGAGATCTGGACAAAAGTTTTGGCCTTGCTGCGCGCAGAAAAACGTACATAATCGGAATTACAGTAAGACTATTTCACGACGATTCTAACATTCATCGTCTCCAGTTACTGTACTAGACAAGTAGCGACGTAGGTGGTTTACACCATTAATGTAGAGTATTTTGCCATTACTTTGTCTAGACCTGCGTTTTACCTTTGCAGCTTAATGCTGCTACCAATTTATCGATGTCTAATCAATGAACGGCTTGGTTGGCCACCATAACCACGACTTGATCCCGGGGATGGCCACCCATCCAAGTACTAACTGCGTTCAATGTTGCTTAACTTTTTAACAGTAACCAGTCACACAAGGCATTACAGATTGTAATAAACTTAAACTAATCATGATTTAAAGTGGCTTAGGAGACATTACTGCCGTGTGAAAGCCACTAGGGGCACTAACGGGGCTTGAACCCGCTCCGTCAGCCTGATGCTCCAGCACGTAACCCACTCTGCCATCTTCCGCCCCCTCCCAATTAATTATAATTAATTATTATTATTTAATATATACAGGGTGAACAAGTAAAAACTGGACCTCTTTATGATATTTAATATCTTGGCCGCGTGTGTAGCGATTTCAATACAATTTATAGGCCATATACCTGGGAATGTTTCTGATGTAATTGCCAAATTTCATGCTGATATCTTTAGTATTTTCTGAAATATGGCCAAAAAACTAAAGAGACCCACATTTTGAAATTGACAACGGAAAACTCTATAAAAGAGACCCAACCAAGGAAAACACAAATCAAATGAACAAAACTAAATAATAACGGAATAAAATAATAATAATAATAAAAAAACTAATAATAAACAAATAAACTAAGAATCATTTTAAAGTCTAAAATAGCAACAGTGGCTTCTTCTCATTATCAATAGCATGCGTCAGACAATGTTTTAAAAATTTTGCACACAAAGGGTTAGAATACTTTTGTTTGGAAATGTGGCCAACAGAGGTTAACGATAAACACAGCAGCGACTATATTATGATTGATTTTAATTTGCAGGCCTGCCCTTTTTCAGTGTCTCCACAAATGATTTGCACATGGATGAAGATTTTATATTCTTAAATTTCAAATCCAAATCCACAAAGTCATTGGTGCAAAAGACTGCATGCCGGATATAGAGTGTGACACCAATAAGATATCATCAGCATACAATAAACATCCAACAAACAAATCATTGATATAGCAATAATAAAATGTATCATTTTGCTCGTTGTCATCGCGCCAGACAAGGTCAAGGGTTACTTAGGGCTAACAGACAACAGCATTATGATTGGCTGCAGTATTTTCTTGGAGAAGAATATTCCAGCAAGACGGAACACCTGCGCACTCTGCTCTCAGGACCCCAGATTTCATCAAGAAAGATGACTGACCACCCAACTCCCCAGATATCAATCCACTTGACTTCCACGTCTGGAGAATCATGCTCGACAGATATCAAAAGTATCAGCCAAAGCCACAGAACATCACAGAGTTGAAGACAGTGCTGAAGAATATCTGGGAGAGTTTGCCTGAGAACCAGATCAAGAAGTCGATACTGTCAGTGAAGAAGCGCTTGTCGGCATGTGTAAAGGCTGAGAGGGGGCATTTTGAGCACCTGCTCCGTAGCAAATCATCTGGAACCCCCTTTAAAATGGCCCTTTTCAGGGCCAACAAATAAAAAAAAAATTTTTATCACTTTATTATGACGTTATATTTCAATGTCAATTTCAAAATGTCGGTCTCTTTAGTTTTTCATTTAAATCAAATACTAAAGATATGAGATATTAAATATCATAAAGGGGTCCATTTTAAACATTCCCTGGTATATATATATAAATTTCATTTAAATTTTTAAATAGCCGAGATATTAAATATCATAAAGGGGTCCAGTTTTTTTGAAATGTTCCTCAGAATATATATGGCGTTGTAAAGTAAAATCTCGTGGATTTCTATATTCTTTGGAACAGAAAGCATCAAACAGTATTGTCCTGCTTATTGTAGGGCAATGAGTTGACTTAAAATAGTTGATAAAGGTGTGGGATCAGCCAGTTGATGGTCAATATCCAAATGGCAGTGAGGCAAGAAGATACAGCTGGATGGAAATGATTTGAGAATTTTGAAGGATTTAAGCCTTAGACCTGAAGACTTGAGGAGATAGTGCGGGAATTATAGGAAATGAGGAATCAGATTTTATTGTTTTAAAGTGTCCAAGTGCATCCCAGATCAGCTGGGCCACGGGTTCCAGAGTTCAGGTCTGGTCTATTCCCATTGGTTGCCAGAGACCAGGCGGTTGATAGAAATTCCCAGGGATGACTGAACTTTCGTTCAGTGACAGAGTGAGATGACCTGGACCTAGATGACAACAAGAGCCCATGAGGAGGCTGAAAACCATAGCATATACCGCATATATTATATTTATATATATTTATAATTTATTATTATTATTTTTTTAATAATAATTATGTGGCTTATGTGTGTGATTTTTTGTTGATTTCAGGAGGCCTACTCTTTCTGGGCGGGATTTATCTACCATCCTGTTGCTGCAGCGATCGGAATTATTCTTGCTTTGCTTCTCCTCGCTTTGATTCTTTTCTGCTGTTGTTGCATCATTTGGTCAAGACTGTAAGTCATCAAGAATCTCGTCTTAAAACAGATTGAAATTGAGTGTCTCTTCTTCAGAAATTGTGTTAAGTGCTTTAGTTAAGTGAGAGATGGTTTGTGATTTCAACTGATAAATTGATGCTTTCTTTTTTTTCAGTCTTAAATGTTGTCGATACACAGGAGGTGAGCAAACTATCCTAATAAAGCTTGAAAATGTCATCTTTGGTGTATCTATTTAACACTTGACTAAACATGTTTCAATTTGTTTGGCGGATTCGATGAGACTGCTACTTGATTTAGGCTACATGCTTATGCTTGAAATGTGCTAGATTTTAAAGTCTGTGGCAGCTACTATTTAAAATTCCTAGTTATCGGATATGTGTCTCTGTCACTTTTGTAATTACCATCGTTACACTTTGTGAGTAATTATTCATTTGTTTTGCTTTTTTTCTAGATAAGGAGCCATTGATCTACAAAGCCAGCAGTCTAGGAGTGTAAGCAGTGATTTGATTCTTCAATAACTTAATAAGACATTTGATCGTTATACAATTTAGCATAGTGCAAGGACTTTGTTTCTTTCAAAAGAGGGTATAAAATCAGTGCAGGATGCATCTAATTGTGTGTCAAATCTAGTGTGATGAGTTTGTCTAGATTTCATCTCACATGTGAGATATCTGTCTTATACAGATGTACATTGTCTGTTAAGGGTAAAAGTGTCTGCAAATAGTGTTGGATTTGGCGCTGATTTTTCGTACTAAGCAAGCAATGATGCAGCTTGCTTATTATTATAATTATTATTATTAGTAGTGGTGGTGGTGGTGGGTGGTGGTGGTGGTGGTGGTGGTGGTGGTGGTGGTGGTGGTGGTGGTGGTGGTGGTGGTGGTGGTGGTGGTGGTGGTGGTGGTGGTGGTGGTGGTAGTAGTAGTAGTAGTAGTAGTAGTAGTAGTAGTAGTAGTAGTAGTAGTAGTATTAACTAGACAATTTATATAGAGCAATAAGCATGGCAAAAATGGCCAAAGTCAAGAGCGCTTTACAATACTATACGTATACCCGTTGGTGAATAGGTAAGTCTTAGGCTGTTAGACTGTTAGTCTAGAGTATTTTGCCATTGCTTTCTCTAGACCCGCATTTAACCTATCACATTGCTGCCCACGATGATGAATGGTTGAGTTGGTCATCTGCATCTCATCTCTATTTGAATTGGAATTATTTTCTGGTTTGGTTTGCTATTAGGATTCATTTTGTATGAAATATAATAGTTTGTGTGTTATGTTAAATTGGTTTTTTATGCTTTTCAGTGTTAATCCCGTGTGGTGAGTATAAGTCAGATTCCTTGCTTCTTAGCCTTTAAACTTATACTTATGTAAGCAGTGAGGTTTGAATGAAATGTTTCCCTTGAAAGAACTGGTTTCAAATTTGAATGTCGTAAGGTCTTCTTGTCTTATGCAAAATCATCTCTCTTTCTCTCTCTTGCTCTCTCTCTCTCTCTCTCTCTCTCTCTCTCTCTCTCTCTCTCTCTCATCTGTCTGTCTGTCTATCTGTCTGTCTGTCTGTCTGTCTCTCTCTCTCTCTCTCTCTCTCTCTCTCTCTCTCTCTCTCTCTCTCTCTCTCTCTCTCTCTCTCTCTCTCTCTCTCTCTCTCTCTCTCTCTCTCTCTCTCTCTCTCTCTAACTGAACAACGAAAATGTTGTACTTTGATAGGAATTTCTTAGTTTTTGCATTTATTTGTCTGTTTTTCATCAAACCTGTCTTGGTCTTTAAAGTCTAATAGGGATGATTTTGCAATCCAATACTACATAGTTAATTACCTTTAATATTTTCAGGACTCCAAAACCCCAAACCGAAGAGCAGGTTGGTTGAAATTATACAAATCGGTATAAAAATATTAAAATACGTGTATGACTATGTAATGTTAAAAAATGAAGTAAACTTATTTATTACATAAAGTGTGAATAAGCTCCATTGGAATGTTGGTATATAATTTGACAAATTGTAGAATTAGATGCAACACAAAGATTATGACAACCAATGATATGTTAGGATATTAAGTATTATTAAAATTAAATTATCTAAAATTTAATGTTTACATATAAAATTTAATTTTTGATGCCATTTGCTCATGATTTTGAGACTCAGTTATATCAACTTCTGATGGATTTGAATGAAGTGATAAAATCCTTATTATTAGTCTGTCAAGTAACTTTTATTGATCATCATTTTGTTAGACGTTTGATTTATGTCGTTAACAGAGTTTGACGATGCCAGTTCCAGACGGAGATGGGGTTAATCGAACAATTGAACTTATGGGGGAGTACAATCGCCCCGCTATTGACATGGGTGACGAGGATGTCATTGACACAGCTTCAAGATTCCAGGTTTGAACGCTCTTCTCGCTCACTCTCTCTTTCTCACTCTCACTCTCTGTTTATCTATATCTTTCTTTCTCTCTCTCTCTCTCTCTCTCTCTCTCTCTCTCTTGCTCTCTCTTCTCTCTTGCTCTCTCTTGCTCTTTCTTTTTCTCTTGCTCTTTCTCTCTCTCTCTGTCTCGCTCTCCCTCTTGCCTCAGACTTTTTCAGCATTAAGAAAATACTGGTAGTGTGAAAGAATTTTTCCAGACTCGGCACCCAGTTTATGAGCAATTAAAAGCAACCACGACATTCCAGAAAGGTTGTACAATCCCAATTTGGATAATTTAGTTCAGGCACTTGTTTTACTCACTCGCTTATTTTGACTCACTCAAAGAACAGCATCTGTTTGTGAAAATAATGGACATTTTTGTGATTGGAGTAAATCTTGAAAGAATGAAAGCTAGAGGAATAGCGGCATTTGGATGTTGCTATGCTTGACACAGTATAGGCTGCCCATTATTTCCACAAATTTGACCAAGAAAAGCAATGGGAAAGTAATAGGAGTAATAGCAAAGAATAATTAACTGATCTGATGGAAGTATTGAAAACTTTCAAATTGTCTTTAAGTGATTCTTTTTTGTTAATTTCTTCTTTTGTAAATCAAATACTTGGTATTTGAAGAGTCTTTAATGTATCCAGGATCTGATCTTTCCTAAACAATAAATGTTTTACCGGTAAGTTTGTCGGTAGCTTTTTGAAGGAATTAAATTTTTTGTGGTTCATTTCCTGTGTTGTATTGATATTGAAGAATGGAGCAGCTGCAGGAGGTGTCCAGTCTCTGTCTGGATACGTGCATATTGAAGCGCCATTGACGGCCTCACGAAGTCCGTCTGCATTTGGAACTCCGTCCGCTTATGGTGCCTCACAGACCCGTCAAGAAATGACAACCACTTACGAGAGTTCGGCCACAGGCGCCCCGCACGGCGGGCGCGAATCACCCTATCCGGACAGTTCCGGCGCAATGGACTCTCACGGATCGTACTCTGCATCGGGAGCGATGAAGTTCAGCCGCGGCACCGGAGCCGGTGGGTCGCCTCCTCCGCCGCGGTCGCACTCGACTGGAACGATGACAAACGTCGGAGCCGCGGCTTCCGAGCCGAGCGGCCCCGTCCGACTGAACGACCCCGGCAACGGCGCTCACGCGAAGATCGGTGCCACTCTGTTCCGACCGGGAGGCCAGGCGTACGCTCAGAGCGTCATCAGCGGAACTACTTTCGGAGGAGGAGACCAGTACGACATGCTTGACGACACCGCCGGCATGAACGGCGCGCCGAACGACGCTCGTATGGCACTGCCGCTCGACACAGAAGTGATGTACAGCCACGTACGTCCGACGTCTTACTACGACGATGCTGACATAATGCCAAACCAAGGAGGAATGTATCAGGGTGAGGTGCGCGTCGGACGCAGCTCCGTAGTAAGCGAGCAGCTTCAAGAAACTCGATTCATGTAAATACATGGCAGCTCATGTCATGATATCTCCCTTTTATAAGTAAATGCTTAAGCACTTCAGCATTACTCACTGAAATTCTGCGTTAATTTTTGTTGCACTAATTTCTTGTTGCTGGCACCTATTTCTCTTAATGATTTGTACAGGAGAGCAAATCATATAAAGCCATATAGGTTTGTGATTTGTTGATATTAGAAGTTAAGTTTGTATAACCAATTATGTATGTCATGTCTTCCAATCGATTATTATTAATTAGGTGATTTGGAAGTGGTCAAACTTATGAACTGAATATATATATTTCCTTGTGCTACTAATTGATAATTATCAATTAGTAGCATCAATTTTTAGACATCGGACATGCACAAATGCAATGACTATTGAATAGTAGAGCTTTGCTTTCTATGGAATATTATTATATATATTAGTATATGTATGTATGTATGTATGTATGTATGTGTGTATATATATATATATATATATATATATGTATATATATATATATATATATATATATATATATATATATATATATATATATATATATATATATATAATATATATATATTATAGAATTTATACAATCTTTAACATTAGCTTTTTCAGCTATGAAAACCTACCAGTGATGGTGCTTTCTATAAATTGTTGACTATACAAAATTATTTTTTTAATGAATGTGAGATCTTCACATTTCAATGACTTCAGAATCTTGGAATTTGTAGAAAATATTTTTTATATAAAATTGTTGTATGGATTAATTTGACTGTTTAGTTAGGACAATGTGTTTGTTATCATCAGAGGCGTAAAACACAGGGAGACGGCGGGGGCGGTCCCCCAATGATTGGTTAGAGGGGGACAGAGTATCAATTATTCCCCCCAAAGTTTTGTGGCTTATGGTAAAATCAGTCATTACGGATGACCTTTTTTTCTCATCAGGGTATTTGGGTAGGGAAAATATAAAGATGAGGTCTTACTTTTTGGGAGATGAAAAGGGGGTCTGACCTGACTTTATCAACGATTCTATCCCCAATGTTGACGCCAGGTTTACGTCACTGGTTATCGTTCTCTGGTGTTTGGGCTCCATTGTGACTTCATATCTTGAGCTCATACTAAGTAACCATGTGATGCATTGCTCTAGAGGTGCAATATGAATTTGCTATTAATACCTACTTCTAAAAGCCAGCAGCTTTAAACTGCTTCGTCAAAATCTCCGAGGTAATTTTCAGTGTTTAAATAATTTCTGATTTTTTTTTGTTTCTTCTGCTGCTGCAAGTTATTCAATGTCTAAATTGGTTTCTAACAATCATGTAATTAATTAATATGTCTGTGGCTTGTTGCTTAGATAGTTTTGATTATGCAGATTTATTAGGAATGACAATTTTTTTTGTTTTCAGTGATTTTTCTAGAATCATTTTCCAATTGATTTTCCAGTTTTCTGTATTGTAAAATCTCTGTGAGCTTTCAAGTTGTTTTGCTTTGAATTATTTCAACTCTTGCCGCCAAGTAACACCCTGTATTAAGTAATGAATATACGGACTTTGTTTTAGGCTATCAACTGCAGCTTCTTAGAAATGTGTGTACTTGGTACAATGTAGCAGATTTTTTAGAATGACCCCCCCCCCTCACCAAAATCTCTAGCCTAAAATTTGACAACAACTATTCTGTACCCATTACTTTAGCTGTATCTTTTGAGCTGCCTAACATTTTTGAGCAAAAATATGAACTTTTAGGCTTCTGTGTTTTGACTGTTGAAACACAACACATGTAATTTCCCCAAAATTTGGTTTTGTTGAATTTGGGGGGAATCTGACCCATGTCTACTCACTTTGTCTGTGCACTGATATTTGTCTCCACAGCCAATGCCTGCAATGTCTGCATAGTTAATGTTACTAAATGCTTAAATGTATTTTAATGATTGTTTAACAGCTTGCAACCATAAATATTAAACAGTTAATTGTTATGTTTTTAACTTTCACTTTATAAATTTCGTCAGTGATTGATTTGGTGGTCAACAGGACAGGCAAATGCAAAACGAATAGAGTTTCTATTAAGTGAAAAAAGCATAAGGGAACTACATAATGTAACAACCTCAAAACTTATTATTATAAACACTTTCTATATTCAGTGCAAGTTAACCAGTGTTTATTCTAGGCCTTCTCTGGGAATCCCCCCAGTTTTAAAATCCCCCCAAATTTCTATATGTTGCATTGGGGATGGAAATTTCCCCCCAAAAGTGTGACGAGCGGGGGTTTTTATGTTTGAGAGGGGGAAAATATAAGGATGATCATTTTTTTGCCCGTCAGAGCATTGGAGAAGGATAAGAAATATAAAGATGACCTTTTTTTTGCTTGTCAAGGTTTTTGGGGAGACAAACCTTCTCCCCGAAACATTTCAAACTCCCCCCAATGTCAAGGTGGCTAGAATAAACACTGCAAGTTAACAATTTTTCTGTTATACTTTAGAGTAAAAGAACTCGCATCATTTCTACCTTCGAGTTAACTAGGTCTGAGATCATTGCCACAAGCACCCACATAAATTTCTCCACCGTTAATATAGTTTTTTCAAGAATATTCAATTCCACAGTTCTTGGTTAAAGTTAATTTGCTCAATTTCACTTTACATATAAGTAGTGATTTAGTGTGAAAATATTGGTTAAAAGCCAAAATATTGTTAGTTAAAAAATAGAATTGCATTTTTCAGAGGGGCAAGTGCCCCCTTTGCCCCAATGTGTGGACGCCCACGATCATTACTAGTTAGCTATAAAATGATGAATCAGATAAAAATGTTTTAATTCCTGTTTTCCAGAAGTCTGTTGTCTTGCAACCATTTACATAGAAGTTCTAATATATCAGCAGCTATCAAAGAACTCTTTTACAAATAAATCAGCATTTTATACAAGCCTCACAGGGGGGAAATCCCTCCAAAATCCCAGCAATGACACAAATTTTTGCATTGAACTGTCTCTCTTCCCCTCCAGTCAAGTCAATTCCCCCCTCAAAGGCCCGGAGCCTGGATAAAACACTGCACCTGGTAATTTTCTTTTAATACAACATATGCCTGCAACTTGGTAATGCTCATTGCAGACATCACTTTATCAAATAACGCTCTTATTTAACGACCAAATAGCCACGCAAAGCTGTAAAGTTGTAAAGTACAATGTTTTATCGATGTTCAGATACAATAATGATTAATCATTGACATATATCCATGGTATAAGCATAATTTAATTATAATCTTCAAATTTTACATTTATATACAAACTGTGCTTTATTGCCATTCAAAGGACACAGATTGGTTCCATTCTGTGCATGTGGACACAGCTAATACCCACAATATCACAAATTGTAAGATTAATGCGACTAATGTTGTTTACAAAAATTAAGTTTTAAGAAATGTTATGAACATCAATTAACTCAAATTTAAGGTAATAGATCCTAATAAATCATAAAAATAAAAATTAATAATTTGGCCTCAGGACCACATTGCTTTGTCAATGCATTGGTAATTCTTCAAATAGTCAATGACGGTATCCTATAATATAAATATTTTATGGCTAGTAACGATTACAATTTTCTTGTTCAATTAACCTGAAATTTTTTAAAAGTTTAATAGATTAATTTCGATTAAAACAGGCCTACATAACTTTTAGCTAATCTTGCATTGCAACTCTGCATATATACTGTATTGTCTGCCGCCTGCAGTTAGCTTAAAAACAAAACAAAAGTGCTTACTCATCTCTCCCCTTAAATGCCTAACTGCAACATTGCTTTCATTACTCACCATTGTTGTCTGAACGACATAGAAATATAGTAAGCCTAATAGGCGTTCAAGTAAATAAGTTACAGAAATATTTTAATTTAATTTAAAAATTAATCGATTAAAGAAAATTTAATTGATTAAAAATTTTAAGTGTTAATCGATTAATTAATCGTTAATATCCACAGCCCTAAAATATTTGTATTTTAACGAGTCTAGAGGGCGGATGTAACGTAAAAAATTGATCAGCATTCGCTGCAAAGTAAAAGTGCAGATCCAGAAGTTTGGACTGGTAACCTACTCTAGGTTGATGGCATATGCCACCCGTGTCACTGTGTGCCTAAGAGACGGAGATCAGCACCAGCCCCAACGCTCGATTTCCAGACATGGGAAAACTTTAACTTTACTTTTAATGACAGTCTAACAGTTTGTACGATAGTAAATTTAGCTGCTTTAACTGTCATCTGTTGAAGGACAATTAAACTTTACAGGACTGTTTGAAGTTACTTCTCGACAGCTACAGGACTAGACACTATTGTGCACAAGCCATTCTTACACTACAGATCAGTTAACAGTACAGATAGACCTACTTAGGGAGTACCAGTAGATCATAATGGCTATCCTGTATGACCAGGGTGCGATTCGTGACCTGGAGCAGTGTGGGGGGGGGCTCATGTCGAGCTTGGGGGCTGTAGATCATGTAGTTGTTGGCGAAATGTAGCAGTGGAAGGATGTAGCAGTAGGGGGGATGTAGTTGGGCAATGGGGGGGGGGGGAGATTCTCCCTTTCCCCCCTACAAATCGCACCCTGTGTGTGACATCAACATAAATACTCCAATATATTTTAGCAATGACAAATTTCAAATGACGGCACTTATTTTAACCAAAATGTCTTGTTTTGTCTAAAATGTTTGACCGCATCGTCATATTTGCCGCTTGTTCTTCTCGACGCACAGATTCCGGACTATAATCGGCTGCGATAACTGTTCTCCACACTACGTACGTACCTGAACAAAATGAGGTGATACAAAATAGCAAATACATCTGTGGGATATCTGCAAGTGCAAAGAGTTGCTGATCACTGCAACAACATTTGCGAAAAATAAGCACCAGGGTGGAAGATAATTGAACCAGTTAGAGTGTTTTATGATTTTTGTCTTATTAGTTTTAGGACAGCAAAGCAAGTGATAGTCCCACTAGGATTTCCTGAGAACAACTTTCGCCGTCAGTTTCTTTTCCTTTTCCAGTTCTTCGTCGCGCTGCTGCTCTTTCTGAAGAGCTTCCTTCTGCTTTCGTTGCTGCAACTTTAACGCCCGTCTCTGAAAAATTGTCAAATGCTCAATGAAACCAACTTACTTAAAACTTAGAATGATTTAAAGTGGCCTAGGAGGCATTACTGCCTGTGTGAAAGCCACTAGGGGCACTAACGGGGCTTGAACCCGCTCCGTCAGCCTGACGCTCCAGCACCACTCTGCCATCTCCCCCCCCCAGAAGCATATTCATTCGTGACCCGTCAAATGCGCGACCGACATTTGCACGCTGACATTTGCATGATGTTCGTTGATATAACACGTGCTTTTGTCGGTCGCGCATTTGTCGGTGAGCATTTGTCAATTTTACGTTAGCGCATTTGTCGTCACTCAAACGTCAGGATAACTATTCATTTACGACACAGGCAAGACTTTTTTCAAAAATACGATTGCTGTGTTCAGTTTTAAGCTAGTCAACCTGGCAAGTATTATTATTAGTATACAGTAGTTGCATCAAATAACATATTGTTTTCGAACTAATCAAATACTTCACTTCTAAAATTGAATCTGATTTTCACAATTAGATAAAATATTAGAACGTGCCTTTATGAATTGATTCATTTGCTCATAGATAAACAGTGGAATCTTCAAAAGCCCTAATGTACAGGGTTGATGCCACAGAAAATTTAACTTCGAGAGTTGGCAGCCAGGGGCGTAGCCAGGAATTTGATTTGGGAGTGTATAAATATTTTGGGTGGGTATAAATCTGAACTATAACCCACATAAACCATATAAACAACATTTAACCACATGTAAATCATAAAAAGCTTTAAGGTAGACTGATTTTGGGGGCATATATACCGATATACCCTCGTCGCTATGGCCCTGTTGGCAGCTGATGACATAAAGTGTAAACTTTCATAGGATCAAAGAAAATGCCTTTTGGTGCATTAACCCCTTAACCATGTATTTAACTGTAACTCATTGTAAAATGGACGGATATATCCGGGATCCCCAGTTAAGGGGTTAACAGCTGTATAGTGTTGTGTCAAAAGAGGGTGTTATGTGTGCATGTGACATTTAACATTCTCATTTAAATGTAATCATAGCATGTCATCGGCTCAAAAAGCACATAAATAACCTCTGTTCAGTGATTCTATACAGCATCAATTTCCTGGCACTACACAGATTGAAAAATTACGAATTTCTATTTATTTATTTATTTATTTATTTATTTATTTATTTATTGACAATTTATAAAGCGCAGTAGACAAGGCTAAGGCCTATAACAAGAGCGCTTAACGCAGTTCATATCCAATATTAAATAAATGTGTCTTCAAATTTCTAATGAAAAGTCCAGCTGAGACTGCTCCAGTCACATTGTCTGGAAGAGAGTTCCACAGGGCGGGATTCCCCCGCGCGAATGATCTGTCCCCAAACTTAGGGGTCTTGGACGGGGGAGGGACCAACAACTGCACTCTCCGACTGGACCTGAGAACCAATCTCCTCTCGATCAGTCGATCTTCGTACAAGCATGTCTATGTCTCCAGCCTGGGTTCAAGTTTGCAGGTTTCAACAACTGCTTGTTAGATGCAAGATAGTTGCTAGCAGCTGAACATACATAACAGCTAACACTAGAAGCTGTACAGAATTCATGCACACTGTCGAAGCAGCTAAATATACAGGCATCCGCCCAAACTTTTATCCCGATTTTTACAGCAAATTTGTGGTCATCAGAACATGGTTTAACGAGATAACTGATATCACTAGACTTAATTCATCTCCACCAGAGAAACAACTGCAATCATAGCAGTTGCATAAATACTCTTGTTGCAACATGCTGGAAAAAATGCAAACATTTCTGGAGAGTCTGTAATCTGTAACCCACAACTGTAATATGTAAACTGTAATCTGCAACCCACAACTTTGTGTTTATGCGTGCATAAGAGTATGAAAAAAATCGAGTTTCTTAACTGTTTAACGAGACTCATAAATAACAATGGGACCAACATGAAACTTGCCTTTAACTGACTTGTTTTTTCGTGAAGTGACATCATGTCTTTTTTAATATTCGTCAGCTTTACCTGATAGACTTTTGCACGATCCATCTGACAAAATCAACAAGATAACTTTAATCTTATTTATCCTTTCTACTACTTCACCTACTTCACCTATCACAAATATCTTAGTCAAAGTTGTGGTTATTTAGATTCTTTCCCGAAGCTGTTTATAACTCTAAACAATTCCAACATCCAAAATAATTAAGCATCTGCAATCTTGAAACTCACATCTTCAATCAGTTCGTTTCAGGGCCATTCGCCCTATATTCACGAAAGTATATCAAATACAATATATTCACAGATATCAAAATTATATATATATATATATATATATAAAACAATGCTTACTTCCAAATGATATATTTTCTCCTGTAGACCATATTTATCAAACTTATCAAACCCCCATACACCAAAATCCACAAAAAAATCAAGAGTGACTATGGCTATGTCCTACATTCCACAGAGGAACATGCAACATTCCCACTGACCACTTGTCTCACTTAGTCAATTTCTTCCAGAAATATTCCATCAATCTCTGCACATACAGTATGGGCTCATCCATATAGTTCGTATGCAATC
Organism: Metaphire vulgaris; assembly: GCA_018105865.1. NCBI lineage: Eukaryota > Metazoa > Annelida > Clitellata > Crassiclitellata > Megascolecidae > Metaphire > Metaphire vulgaris. The sequence continues at coordinate 7,259,443 of CM030868.1, read as the reverse complement.
AAAGGCATCTTTTCAACCCCCATTTGCACACTGTACATATGCAAAATCTCCTAAATCCAACCCCCAAACTTCCTCAGGGAATAATATGTACTATATGGGTGGACCAGATTGGACATGTACTAAGAGGAGAATCATTACTCAGAACAGTAATTGAGGGAAGTATATAATGAAGAAAGACAAAAGGAAGACCGAGAAGGATGCTATTGGACTGGATGATGAAACAGATACACAGCGTCACAAGACCTATGCAGGAATCAAAGAAGAAGCAAGACACAGAGAGGAATGGAAACAATGGAGCCCTGAACCTGTCCCAGGACAGAGAACATGATCATGATGATGATGATGATGATGATGATGATGATGATGATGATGATGATGATGGATGGATCCTATGCATGCAAGGTAATTAGAGCATTCTTTTTGACACTGCCACTGAGTAATTTGTACTGTACTGCATATACAAGACATCAATGCCTACAATGTCAGAAACTTCTTTGAGAAGTTGAGCGTCTCGAAACTTGAAATTTTCATGTCCGATGGCCTCTATAAGAACATTCTGGCTTTGTCTAGAAAATACAATCAAATGCATCAATGAATTCCTGAATTCAACAGAGAATAAAACACAGCCAGAAGTTGAACAAGACTAACATTGTGCAGCGTTTAAGTGATTCATGTTCATAGCTATCAATTAAAACCATCTGTGTATTTCCCAAAAAATCACCTGCGATAAACGCACAGCCCTATTCAAACTATTTGACCTTTGATACAACACCAATTACAGAAAATTGTAGTGAGGGAAACATAAAAGTTGATTCATACGTTCATGATCCCCACATTACCAATCACACCCTTTCTTGCCTAATATCCATCTGCATTGCCGACCAAATCTAAAGACTGGATAACCAATGGAATTTCTATTTTAAAAACATGTGCACTATAAGTGGAGCTTTATAGGAACACAGTTTCAACAGCCATTTGTTCACTGATGAACTATTATGCACCCCTAAATCATGCTTGTTTCACATATTTTACTTAAGTTACTAAAAATATAAATACAAAAACAACTTCAATTCACCATTTACTGCACTGACACCATTCATCTAAGTTCTTTGGGGCTCATCCGTTGGTTCACTACAAACTCTATTTATGCTCTGTAATGGAAAGTTAAACAAAAAAAGCAGTTGTCAATACATTATGTCGTTCAGCTGCTTCCTCAGTCGTTCCTCTTCTGGAACGACAGTCATCAGAAGACCCGACGTCAATTTGCTGACAACGGATTCTGTAAAATATAATTTATCAGCGAAACTTTATTCAACATCTGAGCAAGAAGACACAAGACATAGCAATGGACAGGGCTCTACGTGATCAAACATAGAGATTTTAAAGCAGTCTCAAATTTATTGACTGATCTTAAACTTCCTTATCCAAATGTCCAAGGCAACAAGAGATAAATAGAAGTGGAAGGAACTCATTCAGACCCATCGTCCAACCCAATAGGGAACGACGGAAGGAAAGAAAGAAGAGAGAAGAAGAGAAACTTCCTTAGTGTTCTTATAATGAACAGTCATCAGTCAATGATTGTATACAAATAAAAAAACAATAAACAATTCGGTCAATGGCAGTTTAACCCTTTCGCCCCTACGGCTCCTGTTTGTCCGTTCCCTGTCCCCCTAGTCTCCTGGGCAAAATAATGGGGTTGTTTGGGGCTCCCACATAAACTCAAATATCTTGAGCAAATGTTAACATAGAACAAAAATGTTTTCACTAGTTTCCTCAGAATTGAACTGTGTTTACTTCCAGCATAAAATATTTAATACCGTGAAGAAAATAAAAACGGCCGTGCAGGGATTAGGAAAAGATGCAGAAACCCTAAAAGCAGCCTTACGGGGACTGGTATTTGTAGCAAAAGCCGCTTTTGCGGCTTTGTGGGGTGACAGGGTTAAGGTTGAATACCTAAAGGGCAAGAGCAATAGTTATTACCAGTAGTTTACACTAATAAGAGAACGCAATGGAAATAGACAGACATTAGGACAAGACCTAAGCTATGTTTCATCTAAGGAAAAATGCATGTGCTCAAAATATAATTATTTTATGTGAGCAATGCTCTAAAACGATGTTGCAAGTATTGCTTCTGCTAGTTTTTAATGACTGCACGGCAGGTTTAAAACTACTGCATGGCTTAGAGGGGACATAGGATGTAAGGCCAAGAAGCATCAAAATTTTTGCTTCATTACTGTCCAGAAGATACCAGGACCTCTAGTTACAGTTAAATAATTATTTTTTAAATTTATTATACAGTAATTTCAAATAAAACTGAAAATGATGATTCTGCAAAGCCTAACATGGAGTTTACAATTACATCATGATTAGGCATTCAAAATGCACTGTGATATAATATATGGTACGCGAGTCATGAATTACAACTTAACAAAACAATTAATAATGAACAATTAATAATGAATACTCTGCAAAAACATAAAAAGTTTATTCAAATCTATGTTTTATGCAAATACCCACCAATGTTTAATTCTTTTGTACAATCGTTGAGAAAGCCTAGTGGTGGAGACGCAACTTCTTCTGAAATAATCTTATCTGAACGCGATTCGTGATTTGAAAAATGCATTTCAATGAAAGATTCTGTCAAATCACTGTCTACAGAAAGCTCAACTTCTGATCGTCTAACAATCGGTGAAGTTCGTCCAATAATTTCGGTTTCGCTATTGGAAATAAAATCATCTAAAATGTTTTGATCCATTGCAGCGTCTACAAGGCTCTCATTAGACACAATCACAGTTCCAGCCATCTTTGCAAAGCAATGCCTAAAATCAATGAAAAATAGTTAGAATATTCAATGTAACAATTACCAACTTCAATAAAGAATCCATGGTTGGATCCCAAAGAATTCAGGACTATTACTTGATGGATAGAATACTGAAACAGATACATGAAAGAGAGCAGTGACGAAGCCAAGGTTCTGAAATAGAGGAGGCGCATTAACATTTTCAGGTAAAAAATCTCTGAAGAAAGAAATGAGGTAAATGAGTTCTAACATTCACATAATCTCTCTGATCATGCAACCTACTTCCCACCCACCCCAATTTTTTTAATTTTGTGAAAAGTCTACAACCGGTCCCAGCCAGAATGCAACTGAACCACAACCTGAAGGTTGTGACATTTGTGACACTATGGTGTATTAGTAGTGGCAACCATATGCCTTGCTCCTATGGTTAAACTGACAGGCCTTGACTTAATCAGCATCCAAATACTTATACCTTTTGTCGGTGAATTAATACTGCGCCGGGGATTGGAAACATTTGCATTTCAGGCATTCACATGTTAAGATGGTCTGTGTAGTGCTCCAAGTCAATTCCCAAGTGATTCGTTATCAAGGCAATTATCAAGGCAATTGTAAACATTATCAAGGCAAGTGTAAACATCTTAAATTATGTAATACGCATTTTTTACTGAAATACCAAAACGCTATATAAATACAGATAGTTATAAATTCTCAAAAGACATCTGTAACAGGTACAGAGCGCTATATAAATACTGTAGAAATATTTCCACGATATGTGCTACACATCTACCACAGAATTAGCGGAAAGACATAGCGAACTGAGGTAACTGTCGACATCCAGTAAATTAATTTCCTTTTCCTGTAAATAATCAAATCAAATGTTTTTCAGACATTCTGAAACTTGAAAAATTAAAGTTAAAATATAAAGAGGAGTGGCAAAGTAACACGTGACCAGAGGAACTACCACCCAATAAAATAAAATTTAAACAAAAAATAAAACCTAAACAGATCGTTACCGATAGAATTGCTAGGCCCTTGATTAAATTATCATTTGCTGTCTTCGTTCTGCAAACAAACAGAATACTGATAAGATTTCAACAATTAATTAACGCTAATCTACTTTCGGATTGGCATCAACTCAGTGGCATCAAATCATTCTGTTTACAAATTGAAAACAATGAGTATATATTGCGCTTCTTCAAACACACAAGAAGTATATATCTATTAAGTATGCACTTCTATAGCACCAGTTTTAATAACTAAGGGTATAAATCGACGGTGCTTCAAATCCATCCGCAAAAGACCAGGTCATTCCAGAGATCAGTCAGAGGGACAGAGTAAGACCGTTTAAATATATACTTCTCCGAGCCTTAGATCAGAGAGTTTCTCTACCTAAAAGATGCATACGTTGCATCATATTGTATTTCACCATAACCTCTCTCTCTCTCTCTCTCTCTCTCTCTCTCTCTCTCTCTCTCTCTCTCTCTCTCTCTCTCTCTCTCTCTCTCTCTCTCTCTCTCTCTCTCTCTCTCTCTCTCCTCTCTCTCTCTCTCTCTCTCTCTCCAGCGTAAAAACGTGTTTGATGGCGCCTAATGACAACCTGTTTAATATAGGGCCTACCAAATATTCAGGCATGTGGGGTCGTCCATAAATAACGTCACGCGAATTTGACACTTTTTAACCCCCCACTCCCTACGTAACGTGACGTCACAAAACGTCGGACCCCATAAAATATGACGTCACAACGGACCGAAACTCCCCCCCCATTTTCGTCTTCCGAAAAGTCTTGACAAGCAAAAAACGCCATCCTTGTATTTTTCCTCTCGAAAAACCCTGACAAGCAAAAACGAGGTCATAATTGTATTTTTTCCTCTCCAAAATCCCTGACAAGCAAAAAAGTTCAGACAAGCAAAAAAGGTCAAAGGTCATGGCCTAATTTTTTTGCGTGACGTCACATTTACGGACCCCTTCCCCATCGTCACACTTCGTCACAAATGGCCGCCCCCTAACCGCGTGACGTAATTTATGGACGGCCTCTGTGCTCCGTTTAAGTGTTTTTGCACTAGATAATTATATTTATGCATCTTTGTATTGAAGTGCCCTATCATATACTTGTATTGTATATTTGGAATAAATTATCTTTTTGTATCACATTGCAGTTTCATTCACACTTTCACAGTTGTATTAAATCATAGATAAAGATCGATCAATCAATAGATTTCCATGGCGCCACTATCATAATGCTTATGGGATCGGTCAATGGCACTGAAACCAATCTGAATTAAAGCAAAGTCATGATGCTAGCAATAGCGTCATCAACATAAAATGTGGTGATGTTGTAATCATGTAACTTGATGATGTAAGTACATATGCAATATAATATATTAACAATTTTGTCAATTCTATACATGCAACTATTACATATAGACAAACTTTTCATATTAATTTATAAAAGATCTAAGTAACTTATCGCATTAATACTACAGTATTGTTATCAGCCTATTATTATCTCTTAAATGAAATTAAATTTGTGAAATGGTCTGGGGTGGTTTTCACAAAAATTTGTTGTAGGCAAATTTTAAGACTATATGTCATGTCAAAGTCCTTCTACTCTAAAAGCAGAACGATGCTGTGTTAACAGTGTTAACAGTGTTAACAGTGTTAATCTCAAATGAGAACTTTCCAATAGCCATAATAAAATCAATAGATGGCCTCTGACCCTGTAAAGACCTAACATGATTGTGGTTGTTGATTTAGCTGTCGTGAAACTCCTCTCAGCTGAGATTTTCTTTGTAAATCTTTGTGCCCTCTTGCACATTTTAATATGTTGCATCAGTAATTGTATGCATAACTTCTGCCCTTATCTATGTCCATCTTAAATAATTCCATAATAAACGGATAAACTCCACCTATTGATCAACTGACCTTCAGTCTCTTAAACTTAAGTGGAAACCAAATTTATTTAATAGTGTAGATTTTTATTAGAGACTGCATTGCTTCAGACACGACCAGGGTGCGATTTGTGACCTGGAGCAGAGAAGGGAAGGAATATGACAAGCTTGGGGGGATGTAGTTGTTGGGAAATGTAGCAGTGGGGGGATGTAGTGGTGGGGTATGTAGCAGGAGGGGGGATGCAGTTGGACAGTGGGAGGAAGATTCCCCCCTTCCCCCCTACAAATCGCGCCCTGGACATGACACACTTTAGAAACATGAATGCACAAGGGCAAAACTATTTATTTTGTCCAAATTTTAAATTGTCTGCCTGTTGCACATCCATTTTCATTGTCGTACTAGAGGCTGCTTGGTCACATACATACATTTTGAAGTATTTATCACGGTCCATGAGTAACAAACGAGTTTTGTACATTAAGTAATTATTTTGAGATTATGACTTGTTACATAAGATAAATGAACTTACTTAACCATACATTTTTAGGTGAATGCTGAAATCTTGCAAAAATTTATTTCTCCAGGATTTTTTGCCATTGAGAACAAACTGCCAAAAACATTGAAAGAATTCTTTGTGTTGCAAAATAATACACACAGTGAGGCAATTAAACAGAAATAAACCTAGAGCAGTATAAGAATCCATTAGCAGGGTGCGATTTGTGACTAATCTAATCTAATCTTAAACTTCTATAGGCACTTTCATAAATGCACAGAAATCTAGATGGCACACCAAATCCAAATCACTAAAGATCCAGGTCAAATCCAGGGTATCCGGCCGGACAAACGGGTGACAGTCTATGGTGGATAAGCCGGTCAAAAAGGGTTTTTAATCTTGCTCTAAAAATTTGTAATGAATTTGCAATGCAAACATGCTGAGGCAATGAGTTCCAGAGTTTTGGGGCAGCCACTGAGAAAGCACGAGCCAAGGGTCCGAGTATGTGGGATGGAGAGAACTATTGCAGGGGAAAGATTTGTTTGCTGAACCTGGAGCAGTTGGGGGGATATGTCGAGCTTGGGGATGTAGTTGTTGGGAAATGTAGCAGTGGGGGGATGTAGTGGTGGGGATGTAGCAGTAGGGAGGATGCAGTTGGGCAGTGGGGAAAGATTCCCCCTTCCCCCTACAAATCGCGCCCTGATTAGCAGTATTATCTGCCTTAGGTCAATATTTTGCAATGATCTGAGCAACACTTTAACAAATTGGAGTATAAAACTACTGGCATTGAAACAATGAAAATATTCACAACTGTCTAAAAGACAAATTCTGCATAATATAATAATGTTTATGTTCTTATTTAATCTAATTATAAATGTGGAATATTGTCAATCAAATTGAACTCCTTTTGGAGCAGTCCTTCTTTTGCTGCCGGGATTTATAACGCTCATCCCGTGTGTCTTTGGTAGGGCTTTTTGAGTTGTCTTTCTCCTTTTGATATCTGACGTAATATCAAAGACATTCTTTGCAGCATTATTTGATTTTGCTCTTTTTTCTAGATCTTCAATTTTCTTCACTGCCAAATTTAAACCATTTTGAATTTCAATATTCTTGTCAGCAAGATGAAATAAAATGGCTGGCAATTCCTTCTTCTTGTCTGCCTCCGTTGCTTTTGGTAATTCTAGATCTATCACTGAAAGTTCTTGTCCATTTAAGTTTAAATGTAATCTATCTTGTGACTCCGATATTGTCATGTTGCCTTTCATAAAAGCTGTCCTACAAATAAACAACAAAGTTGCCATTAAAATCAAAGCACAAAACAGTGGCATTTAAAACAACAGCCATCAATTTAATTAAATGCAATTAAATTCTGCAAATGCACAAAATGCATCAGTCAGCATACCCTGTTGACAATGAATTTTCAACATTGTTACCACTTAATGAAAGGGCCTCTGTTTAGCTCCTAGTCAATCATGTAGTCTACTCTGAGATCTTTTTTCAAGAATTTATCAATTCTTCTTCTAGCGAATGCCTTAACCCCTTAACTGGGGAATAAATCTGTAACTCAATGTAAACTGGACGGCTCTGAGCCGTCGCGCCCAGTTAAGGGGTTAAGCTGGCTTTGAAAGTGACTAGGATCCATGCGGATTCAGTCGGTGAGGTAGGATCATTAGTTTCCCCAATAGAATTGGGTACTCACGGGGTGCACCACTAGAAGGTCGATCCAATGCACCCCCAATTTATCAATCATTAAATTTCAATAGTGCCACCTTAGTAATGTATTTGGCATCTGTTCATGGTTGCTCCTAAATAAAGTTGCTGTCTAGCAGTGGTGTAGCGTGACTTTTGGGGGCCCGGGAGCATCCTTGATATGGGGCCCCCAGTGACTGATGAGCAAAAAAAAGGAAAAAGGTTATCACATCATTCTCCTCATGTAGTGCTGACGAGTAAAAAAAAGGTCGTCACATTGTTCTCGCCGCACCATATAGTGCTGACGAGCAAAAACATTTTTAAAAACAAACACTCTTCGGGGGGCCCCATCTCCCGGGGCCCGGGGAGCTTTCTGCAAAGTGCCTCCCACCCCCCACGTTACGCCACTACTGTCTAGAACTATGCACACGACAGTTTAAGGTCAGTATCTAGTGAAGTGAGTCAATCAGACTTTAGTTGCTTTTGGTTATGAAAGAACAGTCACAGAAAATGAGTATATTCCAAGTTTTGATCTGAAAGGAACAAGAGAACTCACACATATTCTGTGAGTGAATTTCACTGTCATAACCTTTGAAAACTGAAACGTGACAAGAGGTGGCTTAAAGCTGAGGTTTGTTTCAGAAAATTAAAAATTTACACAAAACTGCCACCCATTATATTGTCAAGATGCTTTCATGACTGACGCTAAATGAAAGAGACTTGACAAGGGAGTCAAATGAAACAGTTGGGAAATCGTTCAAGTTGGGAGTGAAACGTCTCTTAAAATTGGATAAGAATAAGCAGCTTCAAGGGCACTATACGATAGCGCTATATAATATAATTCACGAGATTTTACTTAATGAGGAAACATATGTTGTTTCCTCGACTATTCATAACTAAAAGTCACCTGAAGTCAATCAGAATCAGCTACATACACGAAGCTTACTTAAATCTGGTGAGAAGTGAGTCTCCTTTCGCCGATTTGGTCGAAAGAGGAATAGTGGGCCGAGGAGGGGGTAGGTATCCAGCGACGAACTGATGGGCGTTCTCGATCCTCTCCTTCCAGAGACCGACGCCGTCCGTGGCGCAGACAGCAAGACCGCCGTCCCCGTTGTCGACGCGTGCGAAGCAGAGAAATCGATCGCCTCCACCGCCGCCGTTGTCCGTCGACCAAACGGTCCTAGTTAGAGGCTCATCGTTATCCGTCGACATTTTCTCCATCGTCCTGCTTCTTTCACAACGGTGTTGCCAATGATGCCGCAACGCCATTTAAAAAACAAAAACATTACTACTACTGCTGCTGCTACTGCTACTAGCCTACTACTACAGTACTACTATTAATACTACTAATTATATTTAGTAAATTAATATTATATTTATTATTATTACTACTTCTATACTATTATTATTGTTATTATTACCTTAGCGAGAAATAAGTTATTGTTATTGTTATTGTTATTATTATTATTATTATTATTATTATTATTATTATTATTATTATTATTATTATTATATTTCTCTGGAAGGAGAGAATTATTATTATTATTATTATTATTATTATTATTATTATTATTATTTTTTATTGTTGTTGTTGTTGTTGTTGTTATTGTTATTAGCCTGTCTGATTAGTCTCTGGAATTGGCGTGATCTTTTGCAGATGGATTTCAAGTGGCATATACTGAAAACTTCTGCGTAAAAACCTGGTGCATAATTACTATTAATAAAAAATATTATCGCCGTACAGTACTTGAGAGTTGAGAAGCAGTAAAAGGCGGATGTGGGTGTGCGTTGAGCTGATACTATATAATTCACTTAAACTTTTATTAATTAAATTGACAGATTAAACTGATAGGATATAATTGATAAGTGAGTTTTTTGATACAGCAGTAGGCCTGTTTTAATATTTGAGACCCCGTAGATTCGGTTTTAGAAGAAGTTAGGCGATTGTTCGAATGTAAACAGGTAAACGAACGCACTTCTTCGTGCTTTCAGTTTTAATTCTGCAATAACAATAATAATTCACAGTTCAGCTTCAAGTATCTCTAATTAATTTTGATAATAGAAACTCGTAGAATGCAATGCAGATACTTGTCAGTTTGCAGTTATTTCCAGATATTATAGATATATACAGATATTACAGATACATACGAATGTTGCAGATATTTACAAGTATTACAGATAGTTAAAATTGCTCATTCTGAAGAATCAGTCAGAGTAGTTAAGTTTTGACTGTATGTACATTGTAAAGTGGTGCTATAGAAGTTGATGATTGAATTGGATGTTTTATTCGGAAATCGAGAACCCTCTTTCTCTGGCTGTCAGGTCCTCCAATAAATTGAGTATTTTATGATCTAGGCCTAAAACACATCTCTTCCAATTAGCATTTCCTCCATAGCTCTTTCTCGTTGTTTCCTAATCTGATCACTGGAATGACCTGGTCTTTTACAGATGGATTTGGAATACCATCAATTGATAGATACCCTTGAGTATTAGAACTGGTGCTATAAAAGTGCATAATTATTATTATTATTATTAGAATAATGCCAGTAATAGATTAAGGCATTCTTATAAAGCCCATTATGGTGTACTTATTAATATTTTGCTAATAATTTTTAGATAATTGAAATTATTTAGACCCCACATTGAGAAGTGAACATTTTGCCAGTCTGTGCTTTCAGTTATTTGATCAGGTTTATGCTTTAATATCTCTCATTTTTATTGAGACCAAACTTGTGTTTCTCATTGCTTGAAGTAGTTGTAGTCATCAACATATTTGCATATAAATCAAATCTTTATGGTGAAGATCATTCACTGATGATTGCTAGGTTATCTCCAGGACTGCCAAGAGGAATTCCAGGCCCCTGGGCAGAACAGTTGCTGGGGCCCCTAAAGTGGTGATGACCTTATTTGCTTTTCAGTCTTTTCAGGAGACAGTTTAAGCATAAAGACCATGAGGAATTCCGGCCCCTGGGCAGAGCAGTCACGGGGCCCATAACCTAACCATGACTGCGGACCCACCCGGGTCCCCCTGCGTATCGCTGGGCTTCTGAGCATTTGCCCCTCCTGCCCTTCCTCTTGGCAGAGCTGGTTATCTTCCATTAAAATTCAGTGATGTACCAACCAATACCCAACAAATGACAAATCTTAATGTTAGCTTCAAACACTGATTATTTTGAAAAATTTCTTCTATTGAGTAAGTACTACATGCTGGAATGAGTGAAAGTGAGGAAGAAGTCACAGAACGGACTGGATTGATGGCCACACATGTGGATGTCAGTTCATCGCAATGTGACTCTGGAGTTGGTCCAACTTCCTATGATACCCTGATGCGTGGTTCCAGATATGACTCGCCAGAACAGAGTCAACAGGTAACTATCATGTTATTAAACAGATTGGTAGGATCTTCAACATCATTTATCTGTATGACTGTAGTTCTTATCAAAGCTATTACTGTCAAAGGTACTGAAGGATTGCAGAATTTATACTGTTTTATTTGACAGCTTTGTTAGTAAAAATAATGTTATTGTGAATATTATAAATATATTAAATTAGTATATTATATCTTTACACAAGAGTGACAGTTTTTCACTACTTTGGTTATAATGAACACTTGTACTGTTTGCCTCGAAAATGCTCATTCATTTTACATTACATTACAAATAGATGAATGGATGAAAGGGTTAATGGCTGAGAGTGTGAATTGGGCTTGACAGTTAGGGCCAATGTTACCCTCTAAGGTGCGCGCGTGCGAGCACGCACGAATTTAAGTGGTAGCCCGCACAACATTTCTTTGTTTACGCACAATTTATTTTACTCAACGAGTATTACATGCGTTTCCCAAAAGTATGATTTCGGTAGGTTCATTTGACCGAGGTGATTTATTTATTTAGGCATGAGCGGTGTTAGTCGTGGTTCTTTATTTATCCCTAACTGCCAACGCGTTTGTTTTGCCCAATCAGTGTCGTTTATATATGCTGATATTTGTGTGCATGCGCAGCCTGCAGGCTGCAGCTATAAATTTGCATAATAGGCGCTATTAGATGAACATTGCCCATTGGGTGATTTGGGTCATTTGGGTCACACATTTCATACGTGAGTCAATTTATCAAGGACACCGGGATTATTAGTACACATTTATGACATTTTGCTTGATAATTTGACTAAAGACAGACGTAAACAAATCTAGTAAATATAAGTTTTATCAAATTGCTTTGTTACTTCTTAATTAGGTTTTGAACAACTTTTATTTTTGCCAACGATATGTTGAATTTGAAATATATTGATATAAGTACTGTTTAATTTCTTACATTTGTTATTGGTATACATCAGTGGTGCACAATGTCCAGCCCGCAGGCAACATCCGGCCAACGACTCGCCATGTGGCCCGCGAGAACTAAATGAAAATACCAATATGTCATGCCTTCTCTCAATGCCGTTCGTGACGGTTTTAGAGCCCAGGATGTTGTTAAAAATTAAATCTATAGTGACTCATATCTCAAAATTTTGCTGTGGTCGTGACGAGTGGACTGGGTCACTGAGCTTTACTGTTTGCTTAGCTGCAGAAAAACATTGTATGCCTGCTATGTCAATCGACATCTGTAAGCTGGTTGTAAAGGTGCAAACAGTCATCACACTGACTTCCTGGTTTCAATCTTTCAAACTGCTAGTAACAAAGTTAAAACTGCTAGTAACAGATACAATGGTCCAATGTGTTTCGGTTATTGTACGCTAAGTTTCTAACTTTAGATTATGAAATTTTTCTATAAGTGTTATAAGACTAGTATAAGAATACTTTAGATTCTGTTAAATATGTTTAACTTTAACATAGCGTATAACTATAAACTTTATGTTTAGAAACTTATATAAAGGCATAACCATGCCTAACTGTACTGATATTGTATAAGACACTTTACAGTAGTGTACAATGTATCTCAACTTAAAAAGTGATTTTGTACTAAATTGTAATAAACTTCAAGCAAAGACATAAATGGCAGTCGTCAGTTGAGTCTGGGGCCCGATTGGCCTGAAGGATTTCAGAAATATAACTGTGGCCCGTGGCTGAAAAAGGTTGTGCACCACTGGTATACATAATATAGCACTGATTGATTGATATTGATACAAGCGCTCGTGACTAAACTATTTCCGCTCACGAAAAATCTGGTGCGCTCACGGTCTCAAAAAATTAGAGGGAACATTGGTTAGGGCTGTCAATTATTTCCAAAAGTTGGCCCGGGTACCCATCAAGATTTCGAACGGGTACCCGGGTACCCGTTCGGAAATTAGCATAATATTATTGCTGCAAAATTAATCGTACACAAGCTGCCTATTTCGTACAGTAAAGGTACGTTTCCAGTTAGGCCTACTTAATATTAATAATGACCTGCATATGTACAACATAAACTTTTTAAAACTTTTAATATGATGAATCAGCAATCTTTACATAAACTAAACTAACATGAAGCCGAGTGTCAGCAACAATAAGAATGTATTTAAAACAGGTCAAGTTCAATCTGTAGCAGTCAGTCGGAAAATGTTTTCCCGGCAGATTGTACACCAGACGGCGCTACTGCGCTTTCATGGGTAATCTGTCCCATTTTTACTACCTGGGTACCCGGACTGTCTTCGGGTTCCCGGGTACCCGATGACTGCCCTATTGACAGTAATGACTTTCAAGTTGAACGTTACACTGGTGGCTGTTGATTAGGAACTGTGGATAACAATGATAGATTTTAGATGTCCAGTTGTACACCTTATCTTTTGTTGTGCAGATTATAGAGAAAACAGAGAGTAGCTATTTAAGCATTTCTATTAGCTTCAGAATTCAGAAGGTAATACAACAATGGTGTATCTGGATGATGTGGCAATGAGGGAGTACCAGAAAGTATTATCAAGACTTTGAATTCATTGAATGGTTAACTCGGGGTAGGAAGATAGAAGAGTGGTGACATCACTGGAATGTAGAATCGATGGAAGAGAATTTGAAACTCGCAGGAACCCTGAAGTTGACTCAGCCTTCATTCAATTGTAATTGTAAAATGAGTAGCAATGGAAACATTGCATATGTGGTTCGGCAGAATGACTGGCCACTATCCGTCGATGAATGGCTTAGCCACCTATGGGCTGATGGCCACAAAACTGGGGATCAGCACCAGCCCCTACAGGCATTGAGCCTACTGATGGACTTTCACCTTTTTTAAAATGATTAACTCACTTCTGTCAGGCTATTCCTCTCATTGATGACTTCAGGAGAATAGGAATTTCTTAGCATCAACATGGGTTAAGGGCTTAGACATTTTGAGGAAGGCCATGGGTTGAAGCTTAAGAGACAAGAGATTCTTATCAGAGTTAAATAGACCTTAAAGTAGTGTATAGCACTCAGTTATATTGATTTATACAAGGCCCAGTATCAGAAGAAGAAGAAGAAGAAGAAGAAGAAGAAGAAGAAGAAGAAGAAGAAGAAGAGGAAGAAGAAGGAGGAGGAAGAAGAAGAAGAAGAAGAAGAAGAAGACACAAATAGCAGATGATTGGAGTAGACAATATTAAAACATGGACCAGCTTGACAATAAAGTCGCCCTTGAATGTGAATGTAATGTTATCTTATTTTGGCTTTAGTTTACTTTTCGGCATTCACTTGGTGTCACTAGAGATGGATGCAGCTGGCTTTAACCTTAATACCGGTCACCAGGTGACGCCAGGTTTCTGCTTCATTGTCATAAAATATATAAGTAGACCGGTCGATCAGACAGATAGCTGCTAGGTGGTGATTAGTGAAAGAAAGCCCCTGTACAGTGTGCAGTTGTAGTCGGCTTAAGAAGGAGGATAGGTCGCTTGCTATGTGAAATGCTGTGTGTTGAAGTTCCAGTGTTAATATAATAATATAATATACCGGTAATATAACAAGGTTTAAAGTGGTTCAGTAGGGACTGCCCTGTGTGAGAACCACTGTGTTGTTAGAGACAGCTGTGGATTCGCTTGCTGCTGTATGTAAGTGAATCATTTTAAGTGAATCATTGATTGCTGTGATATTTGTCGATCGGTGTCGATCGTGCGGAATTTAGGTATATATCTTGACAGTACGTTATCAATGAAGTCACATGTGGCAAATGTAGTGGCAGGGTGCTTCAAAGCCCTGCGGCTGATCATGAGTATCCGTCGATCAGTGTCTGCCAATGGTCTTAAAACACTGGTCTTTGCACTGGTGCTGTCCAAATTAGACTCACGGCAATGCAACTCTCGCTGGCAGAAATACCTGCATAATGTCTCCAGTCCCGTCCTGAACGCTGCTGCGCGGTGATATGCCAGGCCTCATTAGGCGATCACATTACTCCGCTGCTAACTGGTTGTCTGTGCCAGAGCGGATCCATTTCAAGCTGGCAACTTTGACCTTCCGTTGCCTGAATGTCCAGAATACCTTGCGTCCGAACTATATGGCTTGCCGGCAAAGTGAGATGATCCGCCTTATTGGTGGTCCCGAGGATGCCTTCGGGATCGAGCATTTCGACGCCGCCGCTCGGGCATGGAATTGTCTACCGCCATTACTGCTCTCTCGACCTTGAATACTTTTAAAGAGAGACTTAAAACCTGGTTATATCGCACGAGTTATCTGTAACTTTGTAATGTGTTCACGCAGTTCGTTCGGACGAGTTACCACATAAATCAGTACGTTAATAATAATAATAATAATAATAATTTGCCGGGTGA
This sequence comes from Metaphire vulgaris, assembly GCA_018105865.1. NCBI lineage: Eukaryota > Metazoa > Annelida > Clitellata > Crassiclitellata > Megascolecidae > Metaphire > Metaphire vulgaris. The sequence continues at coordinate 7,243,874 of CM030868.1, read as the reverse complement.
TGGCTTGCCTTCAGAGTCCAGACGTTGTCAGTTTGAAGCTTTCTAATGAGCAGCTGCTGCAGAGAAATGAAGATTCTACTTTGCTTTATGGTAAATGTGATGAAAAGCATAAACAGTGTCGGAGTTACGTGAATGACAAAGATTTGTTGCCAAACATCGGCTGGGAGATGGTGGGTTGTTTAAAGTATCCATTGATAGTTATATAGATTTTAAAATTTAATATGAAATAGTATTCCAAATATAAAAATAAACATGATAATTCAAACAAGTTGTTAGAAAATATAAATGTTCATTTTAGTGTGTGTCTATGTGTGTTTGTGTTGTCTTAAAATATTAATTTTATTTGAATAGCAATAGTGTCGTAGATTGTAAGAAATTTGTTAATATTTTAATGTACAGAAGAAAGGTATTATTGATTATTGAAATATGCATTGGTTCTTGCCACTGCCAGAGGCACAATGTCAGCAATGACGTTTCTTTCTGGAATACTAATGGTTTTTTCATGCTCTGCAGCGTTTTAACGCAATTGCATTCCGGGAGACTTCTTCTCTTTTCGACTCCAATCCAGACAAGAGTTGAACGCATATATATTCACCTGTCTCCAGACACCTTTTTTCTATTAGACCCTCAGGAATTTAGTACCAAGAGCATAAGAAAAATTTTTAATTTGATACATTGTATGTTTAAAGTCATTGTTTTTAGAGAGTGACATGTGGGCAACATTTTATCTCCATCCTCACCCCATACCCAAACATTTCCCCCATCCCTCCCCATCCCTGCACCAGCAATTTCCATCCCCTCATTATCCCCAGAGCAAGCCAATTCCAATATTCCAATCATTTGCTATCTATGCTTCAATCTAGCCCTCTATCACAATATGTTAACAAAAGCACAATTTACTACTACGCTTCATTTCTATGTTTCTGTTTTCTATGTATTTCTATGTTTCTATACCCAGGTTTCAACTGTTAAATGGCAATATACTGGTAATTAAAGTACTGGTATTAAGTCTGCTGATGCCATCCTGGTATTTCTACTTCAATAGCCCACCACGTGAGCTGTTGAAGTAGAAGCACACCGCACATGGAAGTCGAAATCACTGTCAACTGGAACCTTCTCTTAATGTGGCCACAAATCACTAGCTCCATTATACTTTGTGAACAGCATTAGTGCACTTTACTTTTAATCAATTTATCAATCTCACATTTCCATTGTTAGCTGTGAGCAATGAGAAATAACAATCCATATGCTCAAAACAATACAAGTAAAAATGGCATAGGAAAAGTAAATACTAGACAGTACATCCAGTACACTGTTGGTTGCTCTAGGCCGTGTTTCAGTGCACCCATACATACATAACGAATAACCTACTGGGTTGCTAAATACTCTACATACTTACATGCATTAATACAGAAAAATAAGAACGCCTATACAACGTCATCAATATTATTATTATTATTAGCGTGATAATGCTACTACCGCGGTGAAACTGTAGTAGATGTCCCTGTGGTATAACCACATGACAAGAACCAGTTACCACGGTAATACCGCATTTTTTTAGCAAAATTTTCCCCATAACTGCGGTAATTACTGCAAGATTCCCATGGTAACCGTTACCGCATCACCCTCTAATTGTTTTGCTTAGTGTAATTTTGCCGGTTTTGTTCTTTCGCACAGTCTGACCAAAGAGCGGCAACAGCCGACCACACAGCCGCTGCAGTGATCCAGTCGTCAGTAAGAAGGCGGCAGCAGTCCAGAGGCTCAGCTTCTTCTGATGCAAACGAAGAGGCAGACACAGACGATGATGCAGAGGAGATGGTCAAGTACGGTGCCAAGCACGTCATCATGCTCTTTATTCCGGTTACTCTGTGCATGGCGGTTGTCGTGGCCACGATGAGTTCTGTTGATTTCTACCGTACCCATGACTCTAATCTGTAAGTGAAACTTCAATGGTGTATATAATATATTCGTTATATTTGCCGGAATCTTTTGTTTGAAATCAAGAATATGATGGTTTGAATGTCTAGGGCTTTGCCATGAATAAGTTTTAACTTATTCATAGAATTCCCTAGACACTCTTTGCATATGACATACTGTTGGTCTTGTTTAAAGTCAGTTGTTGTTGAGTGTTGCCACATTTCCAAACAAAAGTATTCTTAATGCTCTTGACAGACTGATTTGAGTAATTGTGTGCAAAATTTTTAAAACATGTGAGGCAGATAATGTCGAGTATATCAGAGTCCTGACGGGTTTGGATAGTATGCATGCTATTGTAGAAAAGCGACAAGCATCCTTTGTTAATAGATATGAGAAGAAGCCACTGTACTTTGCTCAGTGCATTACTAGAATTTGTCTGAGGGCAGAGGCTGTACTGTGTAAAGTTTGTTCTTAGTTTATTTGTTTATTATTAGATTTATTTTATTTTTATTTTTTTATTATTATTATTTAGTTTTGTTCAGTTGATTTGTGTTTTCCTTGGTTGTGTACTACTGGTTGTGTACTACTTTTTATGCTGTGCTTGTCACGAATAAAGATGATTATAAAGTTTTTGTGCCAGAAACCCATGACTAACTTTCTTGTGAGGTTATCCAGAAAATCAGAATTCTTTGTGACTCCAAAAATGTAACAGTCATGCAAAATGACTACTTATATTTCAGCAACAATATGTAGAATTTCATTAGTATTCTGTTTAATTCTCTCGTGATAATGTATATTTTGGTGTTGGCATAGAGTTTTTGGTTTTCAAGTGGCTCTTTATTCTGCATCTTGGTGATGCAGTGTGAAGTGATTACAACATGATGCAAAGTCTTATGTTGATTTGTAGTATATACACACCATTTGAGAAAAACAACGACCCAAGCAACACCAGTAGTAAGCTGTGGATGTCCTTGGCAAATGCTTTCATTCTGCTTGGTGTTGTCATTGCCATGACCATCTTCCTGATAGTCCTGTACAAGTACAGGTGCTACAAGGCAAGTTTCCTTCTATGCACAGCTTTTCATAAGCAGAATTGCCATTTTTATTAGCAGCCGTTGACTAGCTATTTACTTCTTAAATATAGTTTATGTTTATTGATTTTTTTGCAGCATGCTTGCATTAATTGCATCAGTTGATTGATTGATTGATTGATTGATTGACTGATTAACATAATTTTTATGCTTCCATTTTCATTTAAGTTTATTCATGGCTGGTTGATTGCTTCTTCATTGATGATGCTCTTCCTTTTCTCATATATTTATCTTGGGTGAGTGGCAAATTGTCTGATTAATTAAGAAACTTCTTTGTTTGTCTTTTGCACAAAACAAGTATTTCACAGATGATGACCTCTGCCAAACATAGTGAATAATCTTTGCCATAATTGCATATTATATTGTATGCTATGCATCACCTTCTAGTATATGCTAGAACTATACCAAAACATGACCTGGCCAGACCAAGTGGTAGTTCATTATTTTGAATAATAGAATTATTCAGTTAGATATTCATTTTCGGTTTGACGTCATTGAGTAGTTAAAGTGAATGGTTTTAAATAGCTTTCAGTCTTAACCAATTCAATTTAACTTTTGTTTCAAATTGATTAAAACATGTGCTTTCTGTGGTTGTTAATATCATATAGAATCCAATATTTTAATATATTAATTATTGTTTGTCCTGTATTGTATAATAACAGATATTTTAGATAGATATCTGGAAATAGAAGCCTCAATAGAGACACTTAGAAATATTCTGTTGCATTGCATTACACAAGATAAAAGAGTCCTTGCTTGAACCAGTTTGGAGAATAAAAGGGTTAAGAGATATAAGCTTTGTAAAGTACAGGGTCCTGGCAAAGAAGAATGCCGAAGCCTCAGAATGAGAAGCAGTTATCTGCTTCGACAGTCCATGAAATAGGGTTGCCAGACGTCCTCCAAAAGGAGGACATGTCCTCCTTTAGGTCCGTGTCCTCCGTCCTCCTAGCAAAGCTAAAAATTGTAAAATGTCCTCCTTTTTGAGCTTTTTGTATGCTATCAAGAAGAATTTGATTTCAGGACGTTTTTAGTCCGTTATCTCAGTTCACCCAGTTTTAATAATATCAATATCGATTGTCCAAAGTCCCAAAATACTCGACTCGTCATTCTATCTCTAGTGTCTATGCAATAGTCTATGGTCATTGGTCAAAATGTTAATTTCATTTCCAGTAGCAAACGCAGGCTGTAAACAAAGCTAGTCAATCAGTCATACAATCGATGAATTTGTTGATTTGGCACTTTTTTGAGGAGTAACAAAACGTCAGACCCTAAAATATTACGTCAACAGGCCGACCCCCCATTTTCGTCCTCCAAAAGTCTTGTTCATATCCTTGTATTTTTCCTTCGATTGACAAGCAAAAAAAGAGGTCTTCCTTGTTTTTTTCCTCTTCAAAATCTCTGACAAGCCAAAAACGGTCACTTAAATTTTTAGGTAACTTCGTAACAAATGGCCGGACCCCTAAATAATATATGGACGACCACTACACAGCTGGTTTCATGTATACAATGTCCTCCTCTGTCCTCCTTTTTGTCTGGCTCTGTCCTCCTTTGGCTATCCATGCATCTGGCAACCCTACCATGAAAGGCAACACATAATTTGACTGGGAGGAGAAACTCAGCCATTTCTCTACAAATTGTGCTCACTGCCTTTTTATTTGCCAATAATTAATAGGAGCCATGAATTTTTGTTGTTTATACTTTGAAAATCGACAACTTTGATTCCTATTACCGTAGATGAAATTTTGAATGTTGCCAGGGAAGTGCTGCGCACATACAACGTGCCGATGGACTACTTTACCATTGCCTTGATTATGTGGAATTTTGGTGTAGTGGGAATGATCTGCATTCATTGGAAAGGTCCTCTGCGCCTTCAGCAGGCATACCTTATTATGGTCAGTGCACTCATGGCACTTACCTTCATTAAATATCTACCTGATTGGACAACATGGGTTGTGCTGGCTGTTATATCAGTATGGGGTGAGCAGCTTCTTTGCTTATTAATTCAGTTTTGAAGTTTCTCGCATATAAATTTTTATCGATAATTTCTTGTTACAAATAAATACCAGTTTTTCTCATGTTAAATTAGAAATTACAACTCTGTGACAGTAAGTCATCAAATGAAATCTATCAATTTATCAAATTTATCAAATGAAATTATAATTTTTTTATATTTTGACTTAGTTAGAACTCTCAACAGTGACTGTTTTTGTTGTATTTTATAAGAAAAACATAACAGTACATAGCACTCCTTTGTGTTGCTGTTTTGAAATGTTCAGTCTGCCATACATGTACCCTCATAAATTAATTTAAAATAATCCTTTTCTCATTACCATGGCTATTTTAAATTAATTTCATTTTACTGAACAAAACATTCTCTTTTTACTTCATCCTTCAGCCTTAAAAGGCTAACATGAACCTTTTGCAGTGGTTTATCAGAGTTTTGCACTAGTAATTATATAATCGTGCCTTTGTTGCAGACCTTGTCGCTGTGCTTTGTCCCAATGGTCCACTGCGGATTCTGGTAGAGACTGCACAGGAAAGAAATGAACCACTCTTTCCAGCTCTGATTTACTCCTGTAAGTGTTCTACAGAAGTTTATTTTGCCAATATGTAATAGTTTATGACAACTTAATGGTGTGCTAGGTTATGATTCAAAGAGAATTTTTGGTCAAGATCACTAAAGAAATAGTAATTTAGTAACAATGCCGAGTTATTCTAACTATCTTGCTTGAAATATTGTTATTATAGTTGTAGTTGTTGTAGTTGTTATTGTTGCTACAGTCTCTTAAATGCATCACTTACTACACAGTGAGTCAGAATAAAACGTTACCAACTTACCATACATAATATTATTTATATAATTAGGTAACATTTTATTCTGACTCACTGTGTAGTGGACCAGCAGCTCATTACAGACAAAATTGAATAAAGCATGAATCTTAGTAACTGGTCACAATTGCAGAGCAACTGTATTAACAGTCTTAGGACTTATTTGTTTAGAAAATCTTATTCTCTTCTGCCTTAGATTGTTTTACATTCATATTTTTGGTTGATGACTGTTATTTTATTTATTTTTATTGGACTCTGTAATGTGCCCTTGCTCCTGACATTTTGGTAATATGGCACACAAGAAATTGTAAGTTTAATAATAATAAATAATAGTAACAGTCATTTGTCCTCTTAAGAGTGTTTTGAGCTGTTATTTTGGAATGATAGCTGTCCAATGTCCATTTAGCATTGTAGGCTATCAGGTTTACACTTCAGTACACCGTTTTTGCAATAACAGTGTTCAGTGTGCATTCACAAAATTTGAGATTAGTTCTAGGAATATTTAGATAATTAGAAACTGGTAAGTAAAGGGTCTGTTTATGTTATTTTGCTATAAAGTTATGGTTAAATTATGCATAATTTTTCATGCAGCAACTATGGCATGGGCTGTTGGCATGGCAGACAGTGCGGACAACGAACAGGGGACCAGATCCAAAGGAGGCAGCAAACAACAAACGTACCCTAGAGGCAAAAAGGGTATTTAATTTAATTTAGTCTGAGAATAATAATAAGAGTAGTCTTCTGCTTTTCATGGATTGAAAATTGAGAAATAAAATTGACAGAATATGATGTTTGCTAGTGTACTTTATCTGGATAGATGGTATGACAGTCCAGTATTTAGCTTGCCTGTTATGAGGTCTAGGATTCAAACATTGGCCATGGCAGAAACTTCTTGGTTACTGACTTTAGACCAGGGGTATTGAACTGGTGGCCTACCGGCCAAATCCGGCCCACCAGGGGCTGTGAAATGGCCCATGAGAATATTGAAACGATCAATAACTTTTTTCTAATACATACAAAATATATTTAAATGCATTGTTTTCAACTTTCCTGTTTTCTATTACTTGTGAACTACCGGTATATTTTTTAACTTAAAAGTTTTTGCACCTGGCCCATGGGCACCAATTATGAAAAAATTTGGCCCTTCATGAAGTTAGTTGAATAGCCCTGCTTTAGACACTCATCCAGGCAACTTGGCTGTGAATAGGTAGTTTGGGTGCTTACTTTGTGGAAGGTAAGGCAGTGAGCCAATTGATACCATGAAAGATTGAAGACCCCTTCAGTCCTACAGACAACAAGCCAATGGAGCCACTTTTTACCTTTCATTTTGCTGCTGAGATAACTCTAGTGACTGCCACATTTTGTTCCTGTGATATTCATTTATATTTGTTTTTGGACCCAGTAAGCTTAGAAGTCATTTTTCACTCTTTGAACCGGATTAATCCTAGTGAAAATGGCCAGAAAGTATTGCCATGTCAAGAATTTTGAAGTGTGGAGTGATTTCAATGGTAACTGGGTCAGATTTTTAGTTAAATTTAAGGATAATATCAGAACTGTTCAAGTATTTTATCATAACATTTCCTGATGAATATGTTCAAAGTGTGTCAGATTAATTTTTAATCTATGATGTACCTATTTAATTGGCCTTGTTGACCTTTTGTGGCCATTGGTGGACCCCAATTTAAGCAGAGAAGCATTTATGCTAGGATGTTATTACATGATCTCAATCTTTTCCTTAATTAGCAGCAAAAGCTGCAGAAAATCAAGTTAACAGTGACAATGATGAGGAAGAAGAATGCAACAATGGAGGGGCATTACAATCGTGGTCAAACGAAAATGATGCTGGCCAAGTGGAATTTTGTCCGGGTGGTGGCATACAGCGCAGCGCTAGCACACAATCACGGGATGCACGTCAGGCTGTGGCAGCCCTGAATTCTGACAGGACATCACCAGTAAACGTCACCACAGCATCATCAAATGAGGAAGCTGAAGAACGTAATATGAAGAACTCTTTAAACAACTAATTATAAAATTTCTAACTAAATTCTGATGAAGCAGGCAAAAGGCAACCCATCCATTCATTTCTATATTTACATGATCATTATACATCAGTGGTTCTTAACCTTTTAATGACTACGTACCTCTGAAACAAGTATAAGAGAGTGAAGTAACCCCTACCAGCAAACCATATCCTGAGGCAAAATTTTATTCCTTGCAAAATATTGAAAACAATTACAGACTGCAACAAAAATCCGCCACAGATTGTGCACAAGGCAGAAAATGGGATTTTCTTTAGAATTTCTAATTTGGTACAAAAATGTCTACAGTGTTTGTACAATGTACAGAGCAAACTGTAGTAAAAGTTCTTTACAACAGATTTCATTTTCTGATCATTCTGCGTACCCCCACAACATTCTTCAAGTACCCCCAAGGGGTACAAATATCCCCGGTTATGTTGTTTATTTCATGTCCTCCTATTTTAACTCCAGGTAATCTCTCTTTTAATTTTATCATAGTCCCGTAAAAATGTCAGCAGAGATTTAATGAAATTTTGCAAAGGATTGGATCACACTTCCTCGTTTTCATGTCTAATTATGGCAATGTGGCTCCCAAGCTTTTGAAAATTGTCATTTCTGGCTCACACCTTCTGTAGGTTTGGCCACCCCTGATATACACTATTATATAAACCACTTCCATACAGAACTTCCTCAAAGCATTTTTAATATGTTAATTTTGTTCTTAACATTTAATATTTGTACTTGTCTTACTGGTATTTTATTTAATAAAAATGCTTCATCTAAACTCCTGGGCTCATAATCTGTAAAGATGAAATTAGTTTCTAAAACGTTATAACAGGTAGATCTAGCATATTGACTTTTACAAGAAACAATTATTATTTTATGTGTCATTTGCAGGTGGAGTAAAGCTAGGATTAGGTGACTTTATATTCTACAGTGTTCTGGTTGGTAAAGCTTCTACAAGTGGTGACTGGAACACAACAATCGCTTGCTTTGTGGCCATTCTGATTGTAAGTTGTTTTATATTTGTTAACTTTTTCCATACGAGTAACATTTTATTTGCCAATCTCATTAGAGCAGTGCTTCCCAAACTGTTTCCAGCCACGGCACACTATCCAAGAAACATACAGTCAATGGCACACTGCAGCTGAAATGCATGCATTTGTATAGACCTACTAATAGGTAGGTAGGTAAAGGTACAACCCATAGGCCATCGTGGGCCCGTCGGGAACCGAAGGGTTAGCACCTTCAGTTATATACGGCAATGGCTGAATGAGGGCGGATTGCCAGCCTTTCCCTCGCTGCCTTTCCTTCCACCGAGTTAACACCCAATGTACTCGTTCACAGCTGAGTCGACTGGGGGCGCTTGGGGCAGAAACAACCGAAAAGTTTCTGCCGCGGCCGGGAGTTGAACCACGGACCTCGGGATTGGCAGACCAGTGCGCTAACCACTGTTCCACCTGCGCACCCACGTATAGACCTACTAATACTGTATATTATACTCTAGTCTAGTATACAGTATAATATTGACTACCATTCTTCATAAGTACTTATTTTTATTTGCAATCTGTATCACTATGCCATGCTTAACTTCATTGGAGAGATATAATTCAACTTATAATCAATAATTAATACAGCGCCATTATTATTTTACTGTTTTCCCAAATTTGCCCCGGCACACTTATTCCCGTTGCTGTGGCACAGTTGTGCGCCGCGTCACACGGGTTGGGAAGCACTGCATTAGAGGTTATGTTTACAACTTGGCTTTAAATTTCTTGTTTTCTCTCGGTGCATAGAACCATTCCATCTTTTCATCTTGATTTTTAGCCATAATGATTTAAGTGGGATTCTTGACCAGCTGACTCTGATGGCTTAACTTACAACTCTGTATTTGTGAAAAATGCACAAGATCTGAACCTCATTATGAAGACAGCTTTTATTATTATCATCACTGAAACTGGCAGCATGTCATGCTCCTTGATCCATATGGCCATATGTCTGTAGTTGTTGTTTTGGTTAGATTACTTTATTATGGGTTCAGCAGATATTATTAGGGTACCAGTGATTCACATTTTGCAATTTCAGATTTGAATGAATGATTACTAGCTTGTTCAATCTTGGAGTAAAAAGTTCCTGGTAAGAATGTTAGAATATATGAACCCGATATTAACTCTGTCATTTACTTTTTGTTTTAGGGTCTCTGTTTCACTTTGCTGCTTTTGGCAATATTCCGTAAGGCACTTCCTGCACTACCAATCTCAATAACATTTGGGCTGGTGTTTTATTTTGCCACTAGCCAGCTGGTCCGTCCATTTATGGACCAGTGCTCTTCAAATCAAGTCTACATTTAGCATAAGACATGAGAATTTCATAGGAAATCAAAGAACTGTTTGAACAGTAAATTGGAGTTTGTTTCATGAATACCTGTGATGTTGCCTTATATAGCATCAGTTTGTAAAACCGTGTAAAAAGAGTATTTAAGTTAAGTAATGAAAGCTATACAAAATCTCTGGTCTTTTCTACCCTGCTATTTGCATCCGATACATGGACAGTGACTAAATCAGACTTGGAAAGGCTAGAAAGAGTTCAACACAAATGGCAAAGAAAATGCTGGGTGTCTTCTGGAGAGAGAAACTAACAAACAAAGAAATACAGTAAGAAAATGAACAGGACTGGAAACACTAGAAACAATAATTAGACACAGGAGAGTAACATGGTATGGACAAGTAGAGAATGGAGGAGGACCGGATCGCCAGACAGGCACCAAACTGGATCCCAAGAAACAGGAGAAAAACCAGCAGAAAGACCAAGGCTAAAATGGATCCAACCCCTCAAAAATGACTTGGAACAAATTGGTCTACCTTCAGAAGAAGTGGAGAAAAATATAGTAGCACTGTCAGAACACTGTGCAGTAGCACTGGTGAAGACAGTAACACTGGCAGAACTGGATTGGGGCCATCCATACATTATGTATGCAAAATCATATTTTCAGGCTCCCTCCCTCTGTTGCAACCCGTACATTTTTTGTACCCTTCCCTATACATACGTACAAATTAGCTTCCAGCCCCCCTGTTTAAAAAATTAATTTTTAGCCATAGTCACAGCTAAAAGAAGCAAGAAATGTTTTAATGAGTGCAAAGCATGTGAACAAATCTTGTGACCCATTGCCTGACCGTGAGAAAGTAATTATGTTCAAATTCAATGTGTGTGATTTCAACCAGTCTTCTGTGTGGGCAGTTATGTTTTTAATTGCTTTGTATAAATTTGTGCATACATATGCATTCAGCCGAGACCCTCCCTCCCTGTATGCAAAATCTTCTAAATCCAATTACCCTCTCAATGCATGTGGATGGTCCCTTGCCCAATGTGTCAATGAGTTAAAGCAAATTTAATATTTTGTTTTCTTATCTTGTGTAATTTTGATGATTTACTTCTTTAATTAATTTTACCCTTTATACATTGTTTTCTTGAATAATGTGTTGTTTATTGATATCCAGGTTTTGATTGCAAAATGATTATAGTACAGGGTCATGATCTTTAAATCTGCCAAATCTATTTTTAAATTAAAAATCTCAAACAAAGGAGTGAATTTTAATTGCACAAATACTTAAGCACACTTTGCATAAAAGTTTACAGTAAAGAAACTTTGATGATACTGAAAATACAATCAGATATTTGCGATTTAATGACAAATGAAGTTGAAAGGTATTTTCAGTATTTTGATTGCCAGTGATGGAAGCACTGTTGGTGATAACAGTCATTTGTTGCGATCAATTCATTTTTATAAGCGAAGTTCTTATTTGTAATTATATATTTCCTTTAGCAATAATTCTATAGAATCTGAATACAATAACAATATTTTACTGTGAGAACTTCAGCGACAGAATTTCCTAGTGATGCCACTCGATGGTTTATCTATAAAATAATAAATCAAATGCTTATACAAATAGCTTTCATTTTTTGGAATTATTTTAAGCACATTTCGTGTGATATGTCCACTAGATTAAGGGAGTTGTGGATAAAAATAGAGCTGGTTTTGGTATATCGATTCAGTTGAATAAACCTAAGGATGTGGAGTTGACATTTAAACTTTAAAACTATATTGGATGGGCTTCTATTCCTTTAACTGATCGTCAATTTGACTTCGACTGATACTGACTGCGCAGATCTGTTTAACTTATTATAGGAATCGAGCACCAGTCACAATTATAATAAACAGCAAATTTTGAACCTTCTATTTAAATTTACAGTTGCATAGCATCTGTCATTTTTGCCTTGTGTGAACTTGTCTTGAAATTTGGCATGTGGGAAGTTTGTAACTGCTACCGGTAATCTAAATTAGTTTGTCAAAAGGTTAGATGCAACAGTTATTCTACTGTTATTCGGCTTATGTAAAAATTTGTCGTTTACAGATTCTACTTCAAAATTAAATCCAAAGCTGTTTCAAAGTTAGATTAAAGGATGCCTACCATAGAGCAGGCACGCTATCTGCAGCAACAGTTGCAACCAACCAAACATGCAGCCACCTGTGTAAAAAGTAATGCAATATGCAATCTGCAGTGTATATACTGTATTAATTTAACTCTGGTTAGCCACATACAATATTTACAACACACAAGTACTAAAAATGGCATATAGTGTGCATTTTCAGGACTTGTAGAAGGTATTTTGGTAGAGTCCAAAGATCTCTTTGGACTCTACCAAAATACTTTTTACAAGTTCTATGTTTTATAGAGTTCTATGATGGCATTTGCAGAGATAACATTGACAATGCATAATGGTGTATAGAATGCCATAAGAACATAAAATGGCCTATGCAACTATTCAGGATCCTGGTATGTTTAAACCAGGTTCTGTTTTAAGTTTCTTCATGTTCATTATCATGGTGAACATGTTCAGTAAATAAATACTTTATTCCTCTAAGGAACTGCCAGTACTATAGGAAATTAGGAATTGCAGTTTAAGACTGAGAACTAAATGATACCAAGGGCGATAAAGTGGAAAAACAACTGGAATCTAAAGAATTGAAAGTAAATGTTAATAAAAGTAAGATGTTCAGTAATAGTCAGCAATGCCAATGAATTAAATAATAATAATGGGGTTGAAAGTGGGTCTTTTCTGTGTGTGAACCACTGAATTTGTAATTATATAAAATTGAAAAATTTGTTCAACCGCATTGAGATGATTTAAGAGGTAAATGAGTGAAGGAAAGCTCAAAACTAGCAACTTGCAGCCTAATCTAATCCTAAACTTCTATAGCACCACTTCATAATGCACAAGAGCATCAACCAATGGCACACCAAATCCAAATCATTAAAGATTGAGGTCAAATCTAGGGTATCCGGCTGGACAAACGGGTGACAGTCTATGGCAGATAAGCCAGGTTAAAATATGGGTTTTTAATCTTGTTCTAAAAATCTGTAATGTAATCTAAAAATCTGTATTGAATTTGCAATGCACACATGCTGAGGCAATGAGTTCCAGAGCCTAATTCATACCTGACCATTTGGTCGACATAGGAGAGTTGATACATCCGGACTGCAACTCCAACGCAGCAACTGCTTAAAGACAAAGTCTGATGGTTGTCTGTTCATCATAGGATCACTGCAGCAGGACCAAACTTTAATGCATGACTGTGCCGCAACACAAACCTTTGGAGGAAATTTGAAGACGCACATGGGACAGCTTCCACACTGTTGTTTTTGAATGAGATAATGGCATCCGATCTGTTCTATCTATTAACGTTGCAAGCACACTTCTTATTAGTCCACAGACGTAAATGTTCATTTGAAAATATTATGCAATTAGCAATCTGTGAAAATTAACAAATAGACTGATAGCACAAAATAGTTTAATTTAACTAATCTAATTTATTTCATTTGAAAATTAAAAATAAATGGCTTCATTCGACACAACCCCAAATAAATTTTAACCACTTTAATGCTCCAGGTAAGGTATATGCCAAGTGCTTAATACAGGTTGTGCAGCTAGGCTCCTTGCTGGGCATGAAGGCAAGACCACAAATGTGATCATATAAAAATGGTTCTGTTGTCCAAACACTTTTATGATGTGCAATAAAAATGTAATGGTAAAAAGGTGTGATAATGTTTGTCACATCAACAACAAAGTAACTAATGTTCAAAATAAAGCAGCATCTGCTTATGATAATTATGGAAAATTCTATGCCACGGCATAGGCCATTGTCTGTGCCGAGTCACCCAGCACGTTCTGAATTCCACATTTTGCAGACAGTCACACTCTGTTTGAATGGGCAAGCACCACAGCACCTTTCTGAGCTACTCCATCCACTCAGCTCTACCAGTTGTCAATTCCACCACTTGGTGCCTACTCCAAGTTCTGCAGACATGCACCTCAATATTTCAGTAATGAAATTTCATCAATTGGTCCGATCCTTTGGAGTGCGCTTTAAAATCCACCTGTTTCCTGTTTAAAGTAATTAATCATAGTGGGGCACTTCTGAGTGCTTGTCAATGATGGATGCTATATAAATGCCATGTTACATTGCATTACATTCAGGTCATTAGCAGCTTTCAGAGGCCAGCCATTACTAGACAACCAAAGAGCACAAAGTCCTAAGCAGATGCATTTGAAGATTATATACTAAACTTTTAACGAAAAATACTGTCAAAGAATACAAAACTGATTTCTATAAGCGTTAAGATACAAATTTGGATTTTGAACATTTATATGGCTAATTGTTGTCCAAACACTTTCATTATGTGCAATTAAAATGTAACGGTAAAATGTGTGATAATGTTTGTCACATCAGACAGCAAAGTAACTAATGTTCAAAATAATGCAGCATCTGCTTATGGTAATTATGGAAAATTCTATGCCACGGCATAAGCTATTGTCAAAGTCACTAGATACACACCCTGAAAAACCATCCACAAGCTTGAGTTGTATAAATTCATGGTCTTTATTCAATAATTCCAAAAACCAAATTGCCTCTTTTATTAGGTATTAAGTGATATAGACTGTGACCAAATAAAAACATGCCACTGTATATTTGTCCATAACTTTGGCAAAATGTGAACCGATTTTCAATATGTTTTCACTAGTCACAGTGTATACATGAAACAAGAAAATCATACTCTGTCACAAGATGTGTTTGCGAGTTTGATATACTTTCCACATGGATTAACTTCAAGTATTCGAATACAACTTCTAAAACACACAAATTAAGTGGAAATGAGCTGCGCTTCATTATGATTTCAAAGATGTCAGAGACTGAAGCTGACACGTATTCTAAATTGGTGCAGTGCATGGTGCACCATAAAGCAGAAAAATATTACAACTATACAGAACACAATTATTCAATCACATAAGCAAACTATTTATAACCTGTAGCAGTTGACTTTGTTTTAATCTTAGTTTCAATCTAAGAAGTTCACGGCTTACCCGCACGGCTGTGGACAGCAGGCACTTTTCCACAAGTCACAGCAAAGCTGATTGAATAAATAAGCACTGCCTTTTCCAACGTTGTGCGGAATATCGATACACTTTGCTTCTACATCCATTTTAAAATAAAATCAGTTCAAACAACACAATGAAGTAGCTAATACTCAAAATAAACATTTTGTTGTTTTCAAGTGTATTTATGATTTTATATTTTCATATACCAGTATGATATATAAAATGTATATGTTTTTTAATGTAGGTCTAAGAGTTGGAGAAAATGCAACAAAAATTGCCCTAGAGATACATGGAAAAGGCAGGAAAATGACAGTGGTTAAATCCTAGTTGACTTTTGCACAGAACACAAGCTGGTCATCTCTAACATTCTCTTCCATCTGCACAACAGGTACCGTTACTCCAGGAAATGCCCCAACAGAATCAATGTTAAACTGCAGGACAAAACAACTAAATGACAAATTGACTATATATACTGATCAACAGATATTGGAAACAAGGTTCAGTGCAGATTGTGATTGTGACCACAGATTAGTGATAAAAATAAAGCAAATACAGTTCAAAAAGCACAATCACAGCCTGCCTGTATTATTATTATTATTATTATTATTATTATTATTATTATTATTATTATTAAATGTTGTAAATCTTCAACAATTTTACTCCTAGTCAAACATTCCAATATATTCTCTTTCAGTATTTTCCCATAGCTTTGCAGGTTACAGAAGTTAAGCTTACTTGGTTCACTTTGTTTCTATTCATAAATAGTGGGGTGACTAGTGCATCTCTCCAATCTATAGCTTGAGCCATAAACGAAGACTCCGAAATACAATCATATCACTCCTGTACTCAAATAACTTCATTGGTTACCAGTCTGGCAACGAATTGACTTAAATATGTTTAAAAGTCCCAAAGGTGCTACATTCAAACCAGCCAACATATCTGAAGTCGCTGCTCACCGGGCTAGACACTCAAACAGGTCTTTGGATTCACTAAATCTGCAGATACCACACGCTTGCACCACTCTTAATACACATCATAGTTCTGAAGTTAAGCAATAAAAATTTTAATACTTATCTTCAGAACAATGTTTGCACAATAAGGGTGAAAGGATCCCATCTGCACAGCCATGAATATCAAAGTTGGCATCTCAAATCTCTTCACTGACAATGATAAACTTTTTACGAATAAGAATCAATGCACAATTGATGTGTTCTCCTTTCCGTTCAAATGCATCCATATTTTGGTTTTTAAATAAAACTATTGTGATGAGTTTAAAGGTCTGATTTCAATCCAATGACCAGTAACTACTTGCAGTGAATGAAATTATTGAGTACATAAAATAATTTTTTGATATACTTTCATTTCATTTCCAAATGTTTCACAGGAATGGCTTCTAGTAATCTTGATAATCTTAATCTGACAATATAGAATGACAGATCACTATATTGTGATAATTAGTATGAAAGGGGCGGGAAGATAGATGAGTGGTAATATCATTGGGCAGGCACGCCGACGACACGGGTTCAATCCCGTAGGAGCCCCTAAGGTCGACTCAGCCCTAATCGCTAGAGGGCGGTAGTAACATCAAAAATGAGTAGCAATGGCAACATTGCGATAGTAACCATAGGTTCGGCGGAAGAGACTGGCCACCGTCCGCCGATGTGTGGCTTAGCCACCTATGGGCTGCTGGCTACTAAATACGGGGATCAGCACCGGACCCTACGGGCGTGAGCCTACGGGTGAAAACCTTTTAGTATGAAAGTGCCTTCATTATCAACAATTTGGGTTGCAACTTAAAAGAGGTTGGGAACCTCTGGACTAGAGTGTATGAGCATCTGTTGAACTTATGTAAAACCTATAAGACACAAATGATAATACTATTAGCTATAACAGATAGCATGTAATTCAGTATATTATAACATACTTACCACAGCACGGATCGCATGAAGGACAAGGACTGCATGGGTCACACAGATCACAACAGAGAAGCTTGCATGGATTGCAGGGGTCTGTTGTTATCACCTTGCATACAGGTCTGCAAGGATTAGGAGGCGGGCAGCAAATGGGTTTGCAAGGTGGCGGGCAACAAGGAGGTGGACAGCAAGGTGGTGGACAGCAGGGTTTGCAAGGTGGTGGGCAGCAGGGGGGTGGACAACAGGGTTTGCAAGGTGGTGGACAGCAAGGGGGTGGACAACAGGGTTTGCAAGGTGGTGGACAGCAAGGGGGTGGACAGCAAGGGGGTGGACAGCAAGGGGTGGACAGCAGGGTTTGCAAGGTGGTGGGCAGCAGGGGGTGGACAACAGGGTTTGCAGGGTGGTGGACAGCAAGGGGGTGGACAGCAGGGTTTGCAAGGTGGTGGGCAGCAGGGGGGTGGACAACAGGGTTTGCAAGGTGGTGGACAGCAAGGGGGTGGACAACAGGGTTTGCAAGGTGGTGGACAGCAAGGGGGTGGACAGCAGGGTTTGCAAGGTGGTGGGCAGCAGGGGGGTGGACAGCAGGGTTTGCAAGGTGGTGGGCAGCAAGGGGTGGACAGCAGGGTTTGCAAGGTGGTGGGCAGCAGGGGTGGACAACAGGGTTTGCAAGGTGGTGGACAGCAAGGGGGTGGACAGCAGGGTTTACAAGGTGGTGGGCAGCAGGGAGGTGGGCAACAGGGTTTGCAAGGTGGTGGGCAGCAGGGAGGTGGACAGCAGGGTTTGCAAGGTGGTGGGCAGCAAGGGGGTGGACAACAGGGTTTGCAAGGCGGTGGACAGCAAGGGGGAGGACAGCAGGGTTTACAAGGTGGTGGGCAGCAGGGTGGTGGACAGCAGGGTTTGCAAGGTGGTGGGCAGCAAGGGGGTGGACAACAGGGTTTGCAAGGTGGTGGACAGCAAGGGGGAGGACAGCAGGGTTTGCAAGGTGGTGGGCAGCAGGGAGGTGGACAGCAGGGTTTGCAAGGTGGTGGGCAGCAAGGTGGTGGACAGCAGGGTTTGCAAGGTGGTGGACAGCAAGGGGGTGGACAGCAGGGTTTGCAAGGTGGTGGGCAGCAGGGTGGTGGGCAGCAGGGGTGGACACAGGGTTTGGTGGGCAGCACGGGGGTGGACAACAGGGTTTACAAGGTGGTGGGCAACAAGGGGGTGGACAACAGGGTTTGCAAGGTGGTGGGCAGCAGGGTTTGCAAGGTGGTGGGCAGCAGGGTGGTGGGCAGCAGGGTTTGCAAGGTGGTGGGCAGCAGGGTGGTGGACAGCAGGGGGGTGGACAACAGGGTTTGCAAGGTGGTGGACAGCAAGGGGGTGGGCACGGTGGTGGGCAGCAAGGGGGCGGGCAGGGTGGTGGACACGGTGGAGGGCACGGTGGTGGACAGCAAGGTGGTGGGCACGGTGGAGGGCACGGTGGTGGACAGCAAGGTGGTGGGCACGGTGGAGGGCAGGGAGGAGGGCACGGTGGAGGGCACGGTGGTGGACAGCAAGGTGGTGGGCACGGTGGAGGACACGGTGGAGGGCACGGTGGTGGACAGCAAGGTGGTGGGCATGGAGGTGGGCAAGGTGGTGGACAGCAGGGTTTGGGAGGTGGTGGACAGCAAGGTGGCGGGCACGGTGGTGGGCAGCAAGGTGGCGGGCACGGTGGTGGACACGGTGGCGGGCACGGCGGTGGGCAGCAGGGCTTGCAAGGTGGTGGACAACAAGGGGGCGGGCAACAAGGTTTGCAAGGTGGTGGACAACAAGGGGGTGGGCAGGGTGGTGGGCAGCAGGGTGGTGGGCAACAGGGTTTACAAGGTGGTGGGCAGCAGGGTTTGCATGGCGGTGGACAGCATGGTGGTGGGCAACAAGGTTTGCAAGGCGGTGGACAACAAGGAGGTGGGCAGGGTGGTGGGCAGCAAGGTGGTGGGCAACAGGGTTTACAAGGTGGTGGGCAGCACGGTTTGCATGGCGGTGGACAGCATGGTGGCGGGCAACAAGGTTTGCAAGGTGGTGGACAGCAGGGTGGTGGGCAGCAGGGTTTGCAAGGCGGTGGGCAACAGGGTTTGCAAGGTGGTGGACAGCAGGGGGGAGGACAGCACGGTTTGCAAGGTGGCGGGCACGGTGGTGGGCAGCAAGGTGGCGGGCACGGAGGTGGGCAACAGGGCTTGCAAGGTGGTGGACAGCAAGGGGGCGGGCACGGTGGTGGGCAGCAGGGTTTACAGGGTGGCGGGCAGCAGGGTTTGCAAGGTGGGGGACAGCAAGGTGGTGGGCATGGTGGCGGGCAACAGGGTTTACAAGGTGGACAGCAGGGTTTGCAAGGTGGTGGACAGCAAGGGGGTGGGCACGGTGGCGGGCAACAGGGTTTACAGGGTGGTGGACAGCAGGGTTTGCAAGGTGGTGGACAGCACGGTGGTGGGCATGGTGGTGGGCAGCAAGGTTTGCAAGGTGGTGGGCAGCAGGGCTTGCAAGGTGGTGGACAGCAAGGAGGCGGGCACGGCGGTGGGCAACAGGGTTTGCAAGGTGGTGGACAGCAGGGTTTGCAAGGTGGTGGGCAGCAGGGTTTGCAAGGTGGTGGACAGCAAGGTGGTGGGCACGGTGGTGGGCAGCAAGGTTTACAAGGTGGTGGGCACGGTGGTGGACAGCAGGGTTTGCAAGGTGGTGGGCAGCAGGGTTTGCAAGGTGGTGGGCACGGTGGTGGGCAGCAGGGTTTACAAGGTGGTGGGCACGGTGGTGGGCACGGTGGTGGGCACGGTGGTGGACACGGTGGTGGACATGGTGGTGGGCAGGAGGCAGACTTGCAAGGTGGGCATGGTGAGCAGCATGAATCTTCCCCGCATGTCATTGGTGGACAGCATTCTTCATTGTTTTGAGAACACATGTTTAAACATAATCTGTAACAAAATAAAGAAGATGCTGAAAAAGTAAGTAATGCTTAGATAAATTTTTAAAAATTCAATACATATTTAAGTTTAATTTTACAAATTGATCAATCTACAGATCACAAGGCTTTAAGGCATTTGCATAATCCTGCTATCAACATTGGGGAGGCAGAAAATGTCTTTAAAAGTATGTCCATCATAAATATGTAAACAAATCTAGTGATGACCCCTTTTTGCTTTTCCGATTTTTTTATAGAGACGTTTAGGGTGTTAAAAAGCACAAAAAACTAGTGATGACTTTTTTCCCGTTAAAGTAGTAAAGAAGCACAAAAGATTGAAACATTGGGGGATGATACTTTATTCCCCTCACTAATTATTGGTGGGACCGTCTCCCATTGTCCCCCTCCCTGTGATTTACGCCCCTGTTTTAAAGTATTCTTTACAACTGAACTTAAATTTATGCAATTATACATGAAAGTCTTACGTGAATCCATATTCACATAAGACATATTCACATATATTACAATTTGAATTTCCTTAAACTTAACACAAGATACATGTACAATAGTTTGCAGTTAAAAGCAATATTCCTTAAGCATTAGAGGGTTATTATTAACTGGAAAAACCATCAAAACTAGATTTCTAGGGTAACAAAAATTTTCAAAGTAAAATCGTAGAACATTTTCACAATACAAAACACTGAAATATACAAAAGGGGGAAAATGCAAGATAACTAGAAGTTTCTCAAGCTAGCATATGATAATTTAGGGAAAAAATCACCTTTTGCTTCGCTTTAGTTGTATTCTTAAATCTCTGTGTCTGATTTAAGTATTTTTGTGTGAGACCAAGGTGCTCATGTGACAGACATCACCTGTCAAAAAGGCATTAACATACAGTTGCTTCTGGAGATAGCACTTAATCTGCTTTAGTGCTGCACATCTCTGGCGATCAAGCAATGATTCAGCACATCACTTCTTAGCATGCAACTCACATACCTGCATAAAGAAAACAATTTCAAAATCAAACGTTACCATCCAGCACTAAACTCTTTATAACTGCAGGGCTTTGTATCTTCAAGCTTTCGATTTTTAAAAATTTGCAGGGAATTGAATGCAATTGAATCCAGCCACCCGGAGGTGGCTGGATTTCCAAAATAACGTTCTTTCTACTGCCCACGATGAAGTCAATGTCATCACCTGTGGGAGGTTAAGCCTTCACTTGTCAAGAGTATTTAGCCCCACCAGTTCACTCCAGCAAATCAAATACTGAGCACAACATGACAACATATCTGTATGATATGCAGGGCTTTTTTGTAAAAAAATATTTTCTGGAATGGGGCTAGATTTCTAGTTTTGTGCCCCTAAGCTTCTAAATTTGGTGATGACATTTTTTTAGTCGTCACAGAAGTTTTCAAATCCCTACAAAACACTCCATTTTCTGGGTGATGACCTTTTTTTTTAGTCGCCACAGCTATTTTTTAAAATACCAGTCTTCCGATTTTCCGGAACACCGTTCATATTTTCCAAGACGCCGTTCCGCCTCGTTCCAGCACAAAAAAGCCCTGATGATATGGACTTCTAATTGCTGGCACTAATATCTTAGCATCATTTACCAAATAAACTTTTTCTATATCACCATTCATTCAAATGTAAAGCATTCCAAAAGCACCATTTTGGCTGCTTGCATGTGTTTGTGCATGCTTCAGATTACCGGTACTGCTGCTCTTGACAGATTTGGATCAAACCAGAAGAAAAATATCTATAAAAAGAAAAATCTAGAATACCAAAGATTGGAAAAAAGTTCTAGCAGCAGGAGCTCAGTGTCAACATGGTACTGAGCAAATGGATAAAAGTCTAAAAGACAGTTGTGAAATAACTAAAGTAACTTCATAATGAGGAATGGATGTGGAGAACAAAACCTGTAAGTCAGTGGTGCTTCCCAACCTGTGTGATTGTATGAACAACATTTTATGCAGGGCTTTTTCAGTGGGAACGCACGGGAACGGTGTTCCCACATCTTTTTTGCCAGATTGTATATATAATTATGGATATGTAATAATGCGTTTGGAAACATATACCGGTAGGTACGGCGTTCCCACACCCATAATAATAATAATGTGATTTTAAGTGGTTTAGGAGGCTAAGTAAGCCTGTGTGAAAACCACTGATGTAACCATCTGCATTCAATAACCTAGTTTATCTAGATAGCCTTTGAATCCGTTCACTGTTTCAACTGTCACTCCCACCTCGTCCAAACTGTTCCATTTGTCCACAACCCTTGCACTAAAAAGTTTTTCTTTCTTGGACCAACTCTCTGCTTAAACAATTTGCACTTGTGGCCTCTTGTGCTGCTATAGTGTGCCAATGTAAAGAATCGATCATATGGCACATCTACTTTCCCAGTCATTATTTTGTATGTTTCTATCAAATCCCCTCTCTCTCTTCTCCTTTCTAATGTTGTCAGTCCACAATATTGGAAGTCTTTTTCGTAGCTTAAATTATGGCACCCATTGACCATCTTCGTTGCTCGTCTTTGCACTTTTTCTAAAAGTTCTATATCTTTTTCAAGAATGGATTCCAAGCCTGAACACAGTATTCCAGATGAGGCCTTACTAATGACTTATAAAGTTTAATGATTATCTCTTTGTCACGACTCACAATTGTCCTTTTCACCATTCCCAACATTTGGTTTCCCTTTTTGCTGCCTCCATGCATTGGTGAGATGGATTCATACTTATATGGGTGATTATCCCCAAGTCTCTTTCTTTTTCTGTTGTGGTTAGAACCTTCCCCTAAAGAATATTCATTACCATTATTAGACTTCCCAACATGCATTACAGAACATTTATCAATATTGAAAAGCATCTGCCAGTCCACAGACCACTGAAACAATTTCCTTAGATCTTCTTGTAAAATTTTTGCATCATCCTCCGAATCTATATTTCTGCATAACTTTGTATCATCGGCAAACTTTGAGATTTTGGACAGTAATCCTTCATCGATATCATTTATATATATTAGAAAAAGCAATGGCCCAAGCACTGAGCCCTGAGGCGATCCACTGATAACTCTTGCCCATTGCGAATGGCCTCCCCTAATGCCAACCTTCTGTCTTCTTCCCTTCAACCAATTTTCGATCCATCTGAGAATATTGCCCCTTATTCCACAGGACTTCAGTTTGGCAGCCAGCCTTATGTGGGGTACTTTATCAAAAGCTTTGGCAAAATCTAAATATATTATGTCTACTGCCTTGCCCTTGTCTAGCTTATCAAAAACCTCCTCCAGAAAGTCCAACAGGTTGGTCAGGCATGAACGCCCCTTTGTAAATCCATGCTGACTATCTTTAACAATTTTATGCCTAGTCAAATGCTCCAAAATGTCCAACATTTTGTCCAACAGTAAGTCCAACAAAATGTCCAGAAAGTCCAACAGGTTGGTCAGGCATGAACGCCCCTTTGTAAATCCATGCTGACTATCTTTAACAATTTTATGCCTAGTCAAATGCTCCAAAATGCTTTCTTTCAGTATTTTTTCCATAACTTTACCGATTACAGATGTTAGGCTCACTGGTCTGTAATTGCTTGGTTCACTTCGTTTTCCCTTCTTGAACAGTGGGCTGACTAATGTGTCTCTCCAGTCTTGTGGTACTACTCCAGTTCTGAGTGATTCATTGATTATCAAAGCAATTGCATGTCCTATTTCATTTCAAACCTCGTAAAGAAACTTTGGATGCAAGCCATCTAATCCTGGGCTCTTGTCTATCTTTAAATTGGTCAAAACCTTGATAACACATTCTTTTGTACACACTATATCTGTTAGCATTTCTTCTTCATTTCCATCAAACACAATTTTGGCTTCTGGCATAGTATTTGTACTTTCCTCTGTAAATACTGAACAAAAATAGTTATTTAGAATCTGTGCAGTTTCTACATCGTCTGTTATTGCACATCCTGCGCTGTCCAAGAGGGGACCGACTGTGTCCTTTCGTCTCAACTTTCTATTACAATATTTGTAGAAACTTTTACTGTTCTGTTTTATATTTTTGCTAATCTACCTTCAAAATTTGCAATAGCCATCTTGTTAGTAACTGCTGATGCTTTTCTTTTCTGAGTATACTGTTCCTCCAAGATCTTGAGTCTGTGCTGATTCTGCTCATTTCCTTTACTTGCTAATCTGAGTTTACTTAGTTTCCTCCACGCTTTGTTTTTCGCCCTTCTTTTCGTTGCACTTCCCTTGTTATCCAAGGAAGTTTGTTATTAATTTTCTTCTGTTTGGGAATGGTCAATTCTATGACTTTGGACATACATTTGTAAATATGCTCCAGCCTTCCTCGGTGTCTTTTCCTGTTATCTCCTCTCCAAATCCATTTCTGTAATCATCTTCCTTGCCAGGTCATATTCTCCTTAAAAAAGTTACGTCTATCCAGAAACTGCTTTTTGTTGACCAATCCCAAAGTTAATAGTAAAACTGACCATTTGGTGATCACTTGTTGCAAAATTCTGCCCAACCTCCACGTTGGAAACTATATTCTCCTCTCTTGTTAGAACCAGGTCTAATATGTTGTTGCCTCTTGTTGGCCTTGTCACATGCTGAAACAGAAAATTATCATTGACACAGTCCAGAAATTTCCTATCACATGATCTCTCTGTATCCAGCGTTTCCCAGTCTACATGATAATTAAAGTCACCCATTATAACAACATTTTCTCTTGATACCTGTTCAATAAAGCAAACATTCCATTATCTGCTTCTTCCATAGCACTTGGTGTTCTGTAACAAACCCCTACCAATATTTTCTCTCGGTGACTTCTGATTTCACACCATATATGCTCCTTGAAGTGATCATTTTCTATGTCTGTTCGCTCCATGGCATGCAAGCCTTCTTTAATGTAAAGTAGTACCCCTCCTGCTCCATGACCTTTGCTGCTCTGGTTTCCCTATCTTTTTCTAAACATAGCATTTCCATGTAAATTTAGTTCGGTATCATCAATGTCACACTTGGCCCACGATTCTGTGATTCCGATAATGTCTGGACTCATAACTTTTACTTGCATCTCCAACTCGGCCATTTTAAAAACCCCAATCAAACTCCTAGCATTTACATAAAAACATTTCAGTGGTTTTCCATACCCTGACATACTAACTACATTACCGTTATTAATAATTTCATCTGTATTATAATTGTGACAGCTAGAGAAACCATATTCTATGTCACCCCTAGATTTATGCCTAATTACGTCCATATTATCTCTATGTTTGTTATCACCTTTACCACTTAGACATATGGCTTTGTCTCTAACTGTCCACCTACTTAGTTTAAAGCCTTACAGCAGCATTTAACACATGCAAATATTTTCCTAGCTATTTTATCTGCATCTGCATTTTTGTTCAAAATAAAAAAGGACGAGTTCCCAAACCTTTTTTCTTAGAAAAAAACCCTGATTTTATGTAATAGCAAATGCCAGAAGAGCAGCACTTAGCACCATGTCAAAAATGGACTGGCAACAGAAAGCAATGAAATACTGGACAAATTACACAAATGTTAAGGCTATAACTAGTGAGGTATGTGTTTGGTAACACCAGCAACCAGTGGCATAGCAATATGCTTGGGGGCCCTTCGCGAAAAACGATCTCTTATCAAACGTAAATTCCAGATGCAGATGCAGTGATGAGGTCTTGCACACTGGACCCTATTAGAGGGTCGGGTGACTCGGGTCGGGGCCCTTTGCAGGTCTGGGGCGACGGGAGCCCTTGGCATTTGGCCAGGTTGTCAATATAGCTGCTGCGCCTCTGCCAGTAACTGGTTAGAAAATCAAGGTCTACATATACATATCTAGAAAGAATGCACAAAACAGTTGTCAAAATATGGAAGCTGGGAGCTGAGGCAATAAGATATGAATATGCAACAAAGATGAAGATAATATAATTAAATGAACCAACACAGCATATGGTCAATGGAAGAAAATCATACTTGATCATGAAAACAGCAGAACTAGTTTGCAGAATTGCCAGTGGAATTGGCACACAAGGACACAAGGAAACGTTGCAGAATCCTGAAGAGATTAAGTTAATTGGATTTGGTGCCAGGAGAAGAAGACTGTTGACTGATGCAATCTTTGAAGAAGGCCAAGTGTAAGAGAAATTTCAAGCCATCAAAAACCTCTATCTATGTATTCTTGGACTCAGGCAAGGCAATCAAGCCCAAAAAAGTTTTAAGATGCAATTTTATGGAAAGCTAAAACAGATTGGTTGAGGCAAAATTGTTGTACTGTTGTAAAAGCAGACACTAGCTACGTGATTCTTCCCTTTTCTTTTGGGGTTAACACCAGGGTTCTGTTTTGAGTCTTCTTCTGCAAAAGCAGTGACTGCACAGGTTAAAGGGAAATCGGAAAAAACACTACAGTAATAATAATACATAAATCTCCAGTTCAGATTAAGTTTAATCAAGCAGCACATCATTTCTGTTGACTGATAACTGGAAACTGTCTATCTAGGAATAATTTACAAAACATGATTAATTTGAGTTATTGTTAAAAAGTTACTTTCTCAGTCGATATCATTATCAACCAAAATTTCCATACTCTAACCTTAATTTTAGAACATATTAACCTTGTCCAAAACTTCTACAAAATTACATGCATTGTCAACTTCATATTACAAAATGTATGGTTCCAATGCAAACACTTTTTGCCTGCCCCTGAAGAAAAGTGCTTTATATTGTGCTTCTTCTGTATTTTTTATTATTTTTATTACCCGTACTGCAGTATGTGACAAACAATATGACAACTAAAGATATTATTCTATTGAGATGTTTGGTGTTTAGCTCAGCCCAGACATGCTGATTGAAACAATTTCGTAATTCGTGTTAAATTCGTCCATTATGTGACTCAGCAATACATCTTAACACTTGATAATTACTAACTGAATGCAGTGTTTATTCTAGGCCTTCTCTGGGGGAATTCCCTCCCAAAGTTTTAAAATTCCCCCCCAAACTTTTTTATATGTTGGCTGGGAATGGAAATCCCCCCCCAAAGTGAGGAGACTCAGACCTTGTCCCCCCAAACATTTCAAAATCCTCCCAAAGTGAGGAGACTCAGACCTTGTCCCCCCAAACATTTCAAAATCCCCCCCCCCAATATCAAGGTGGCTAGAGTAAACACTGACTGAATGTTTCTCTTCACAGAATAAGCTGTAAGTAACCAGAACTGAATTCAATGCAGACAGCATTGGAAACAACTTTTACAGTATTAAGAAATGTCTAATTAGCTCGCGAGACTTTCGCAAGAATTGAAATTGTGCACCATAATT
The DNA here is from genome assembly GCA_018105865.1 of Metaphire vulgaris. Classification (NCBI taxonomy): domain Eukaryota; kingdom Metazoa; phylum Annelida; class Clitellata; order Crassiclitellata; family Megascolecidae; genus Metaphire; species Metaphire vulgaris. Next base: position 7,216,460 of record CM030868.1, on the reverse strand, counting down.
GAATAAAAATGACAATGGTATTAAGCCCAGTGTTTATTCTAGCCACCTTGACATTGGGGGGAGTTTGAAATGTTTGGGTGGGACAAGATTTGTCTCTCCACGCTTTACGGGGGAAATTTCCATCCCCCAAGCCAAAATATACACATTTTGGGGGGAATTTTAAAACTTGGGGGAATTCCACCCAAAAAAAAAAGGTCTAGAATAAACACTGATTAAGCCGGTAATCCTGCAGTTTAGGTGCGTAGGCCTATATTATTTTGTGTTTTGGCGGCATTGAACGCGGCACGGGTAAGTGCTTTCTGATCGAGGTTCCTAACCACATAGCTGCCACGCTGTAACCATTAATTCAGAGATTTATTCTCCCTGGTACACATATAATTTCTGATGGTTGGCCGTCTTACGCAAATATTGATCGTATGGTACGTATCGGTCATATACATGCACGATGTTGTGGTCCATCAACATCACTTCGTCGACCCTAACTATAGCGATATTCACAACTAAGTTGTTGCTATGTTAACTTTATGACATAATAAAGATACTTTTCCTGTTATACAGAGGTTTTAATGTTATAAATATAATCTAAAATAATGAAAATAATTTACGCACCTAAACTGCAGGATTACCGATTAGGCCTCTGAGCACTGTGAGCAGGGCAGCTCTATACCTTTGCCAAAATGTGACAAATTTGGACATAAGGATCGTCATTTCGAATTCTCGCGAAAATTTGACTGTACCGAAAAGCGCCCACTCTTTGACAGTCCTTAAGTTTGAAAAAGCGAAATACCGATAAAATGCTCGCTCGAATCAACCCATGTACAAACTCGAATATTTCGCACAGCTTTTACTATTTATGACCACCGCGATTACCTTGTCTCTGTGTCATATTTTCTCTATTTTGTATGGTAAATTCTGTTCTAAACTGATCCGTTGTTTGATGTTATTTTACGTTATATATTATTATATGAAATTTTTCAAAATGTCCATCGGATTACGTTTTTTCGGTTTTCGCGTCTACGTCGTCATAATGACAGACGCGTTTTTCAATGGAATTTTCTAGCACGCTGTTATTGGGACTTGCGGCTTCGTAATCCGAAAGCTTGAAAAGGCCACTTTTGCTTCTGAATTTTACATAGGCTTGAGGGGTGATTTTTCAACTGAACTTTATCAAGCGATCAATATCTAATACTATTAGGCCTACTAGGCTACTACCCATCAAAATTATGATGTCGATCAAGTGGTATTAGGTCTATAGGATAACGCCCAGACTATGACTGGCAAACTGCAAAACTAGCTTTTATACTAGCTTTTAACCCGTCAAAAATGACGGAGGAGAGTGGTTAGCTCCTTCTCCGATTTTTTGCAAAAATTCGTATTATTGCATATAACAATTTTTAAATCTGAAAATGTAATGTCAATGCGTAGATTATATTATCATTTAAATTTTTTCCTAATAATAATGTGCTCACCGGGTGGTCTTGGCGTCTTGCCCCTCCCCACCACAGAGGACTGCACAGCGCACACCATAACGCCCTACGATTCCATTGGGATTTGGTCTCCCATTGGGGATGCGCCCTCCAGTGTTACCTACCGCCCCTTTTGAGCATACGGCTCCTTTTGGGCTTTCGGACCCAAAGGGGCTTTGTCTCCCAAAGAGGACTGAGATTTTTTGTCCCCGAGGGGCTGTGCCTCCAGTGTAAGATAAAGCCCCCACGCAGTGGCGGCTCCAGGATTTGGCAAGTGGGGGGGGCGTTGGGGTGGCAACTTCTAATCATGGGGGCCAACCATTTGTTGTTAGGTATGTAGTGTTAAGTATAGGGTTCCAACAGGGGGGTCACTAGGGGGCCAGACACTCAATAGGGGCCACGGGCCCCCTGTGGAGCCGCCACTGCCCCCACGGGGGGCTGGGGCTAGGTCTCCCAAAGGAGGCTGCGCCCCCAGTAAGGCCTACGGCCTCACAGGGGCTGCGCACCAGTAGGACCTGCGGCCTCACACGTGGGTCTGCACCCCATTAGGGCCTACGGCCCCCACGTCGGTTGGTGCTTGGTTTACGATGTCTTCCAACATCTGCCATGTATCATGACTGACAAAGGAAATTATACATATATGATATATATGTATATGATATATATATATATATATGATATATATATATAATTTTGTATATATATTGTATATTATATACATTAAGCCTATATATTATATAATTATATATTAAGCCCTCAGTACTTCATTCTCGAAGGTCTTATGAGGAAAAAATTGTCCGAAGACAAAAATTAATGTGTTCACTCTCGTCAAGTTCCTCGAGGTCGGCCAAAGTCCTCGAAAAGATATTGTGGTGAAGCGTTGTACGGCCATGGACAAACACTGAAATAAAAAGCTTCCTTCCTTTTGTCTCCGAACTATATATATATATATATATATATATATATATATATATATATATATATATATATAATGCCCTCAGTACCGGTACTTCATTCCAGAAGGTCTTATGAGAAAAAATATATAGAAGTGTTGTTTTTAATTATCAAAGCCACACCAAGCGGGCTGCCTGACGTAGGTCAGACGGTGCGTGGTTGACTGGACATAATTGTGGACATAATTACAGTAATCGGCTCTTCTTCTCATATCAGCCCTTCCTATAATAGATTTGCGCATGTTCCTCATTTCTTGCCGCGGGCCAGATTAAAGACCTTGGCGGGCCATATCCGGCCCGCGGGTCATACTTTGGAGAACCCCAGATTATACTATTGCTCATTCTTCTAGAAAAACTATTAACTTTTATTTTAAAACATCATCAATGTTTATTTATGAATTCTGACATTTCTGCTGTATTTTATTATGTTTACTCCAATTCATATACGAAATTCTGACAATAACAGAACAATTTCAATTACTATAAAATGCAGAAACCTCTGTAAGCACAGCAATAAATTATGCCATTTTCATTGAGAAATGTTGAACAAAGCATCTTGCACCAGCTCTCACATTACCGGTACTTAAAACATGTGCACAATAATTTCACAGCAAGTTTGTATCTAATCTGAAGAAAGGCTTATTTCTCAAAGATCAGCAGACAGAATGAAGCATGAAGAAAACAAATAATCTTATGCAAAAACAAATACATCAAAGTCTGGAAACAAAAAAGCTCTTTGAGAAAACAAACACACAAAATATGTCATGTCAAATGACATTCAGTTGCCACAAACATAAGTTCATATCAGATGTTGCCTAGGTAAGCTCAGTGCATTCTCATATATTTAGAAATGAAACAGTTTTAGCAATATAAAGAAATATTCATATATATATATATATATATATATATATATATATATATATATATATATATATATATATATATATATATATATATATATAAACCAAGGACTAGAGTTCAGTATTTTCATTAGGAAATAAGCAGAGCAGTCATTATATATGATGATATATGAAGATCTCTATGGTCATGGCGAGTCGCGATTTTATCGTGAACGAAGCGCTTTGTTATTTGAAATGTAAATACCAGAAGAGTACTGTCAAGCAGTTGAAAACTGTGATGGGCAGTTTCTTTACTGTAGAAGAACTTGTGAACGCGAAAGAAACTCTGCATGAATCGGGAATAAAAATTACGTCAAATATACCAGCGAGCGATAATGGGAATTTCACTTGCGATGCGGCGAAACAACCGGACTTTCCAAAGTTGGTCAAACGGACCGGTGATGGGAAGCTGAAACGAAACTTGGACGATTTATTTGAAATTTTTCTGTGGCTTGACGAGCGTAAATTACTGGATCTCTTACCAGCGTATTATGCTGAAAACATTGATCGCATCCCTCCTGTCAGGTTGGAAGATGTTGAGGTGTACAGTATGGCGCATAAAATGGAGGCGCTAGAGAAGCGGTTTGAGAAATTTGAAAAGCTACTCGAGTCGGGGATATCGGGGCTGCGTATGTCGCCGCTAGGGAACGCAGCATCCAACTTGGAGAAGAGGAGTTCGGCTGAGACCTCCGCTCAGTCAGATCCACTCAGGAGCAGCAGAGTCAGCACTGTAAAGGGAGACTCGGCGATCGAGGGAACATGGAGTGATGCTGTCGGTCGCACGGCACAGGGTGCTCTGCAGCTTGGTGACAACGTCATTGGCGATGCTCAGGCAACATCGGATTCACCTAATGAGGAGAGTCCATTTACGGTGGTTGCAAGAAGGAAGCCCAAGATAAAAAAGCAGACTATGGATAAGCAGGACTTATCGAAGCCTCAACGACGTGCTCGAATCTGTGGAGAGTCGGCATCATCGTCACTGAAATCGGGAGTATTTATCCAACGCAAGGTAGTGTTTCACGTGAGACAATGTTGATCCAGAGAGTACGGTGGAATCGGTGGAAAATTTCTAAAAAGTGGGCAAGTCGATGTCATCAACTGCTACATCGCAAAGTCCTGGATCCGTGAGCATGAAAAAGTGGCAGCATTTCGCATCTGTGTCGCTGCCAAAGACCGAGAAAAAGTGTTAGACAAAGCCCTATGGCCGTCAGGTATCATTGTTAGGGAGTGGAAGTTTAAAACATTGAATAAGAATGGCTTGTAATTACACACTCAAGTTTGTGTCCTATAATCTGCATGGATTTAATCAGGGTCTGCCTTATCTTACTGATCTCCTGCAGAACTATGATATTGTTTGTGTGCAAGAACATTGGCTATCAAGCCCAGATCTAGGTAAATTAAGTCTAATAAATGACAATTTTATTGTTTATAGCACTTCAGCAATGGATACGGTTCTGGGTCGTGGAGTGCTCAGGGGAGACCATTTGGTGGAGTAGCTATATTTGTTAAGTCTGAGGTGGTATCTAGTGGTAAAGTTAGGCTGATCTGCTGTAAAGAGCGGTTTATTGTACTCAAATTGGGAGATACCCTGTTGATTAATGTTTATATGCCTTGTAATGATTACTTTGAATTTATCGATGTTTTGTCCATGATTGCTAATTGTATTGATGAAGTCAAGCATGAGTCTGTAATAATGGGTGGAGACTTTAATATGGAATTTAATGGTGAAAACAAATTATGGGATGTCTTTTCAGAATTTTTGAATCAGGCAGATCTGGCTATTACGGATAGTTGGCTTCCTCAAGATGTTGAATATACGTTTTGTAATGGCAATATGTCAGCTTTCTCTATGATTGATCACTTTGTTATTAGTAAGGGTCTGTGTGCAAATATTGTTTCGCTTAATGTTATTGATTCGGGAATGAATCTCTCTGATCACATCCCGGTCTGTCTACAGCTTAAATTGCAGCTTGCAGAGAAGGGGCAACTACCTACTCTTGCACATAAGAGTCAAGCAGGGACTGGGACTGGTGCAAAATTATATAAACTCAGATGGGATAAAATTGACCATAATCTTTATTATGATCAGACTCGCATACTTTTTGAGCCTATTTGGAATGTGACACAGCATCTTAACAGGGAGGGTCTTAAATCCAAAACAGAAATCGAGACTGTGTATAGTAATGTCATTCATTCGTTGCAGGTTGCTTCTAGAAGTATTCCAAAGCTACCAGTGAATTTTTTCAAATATTGGTGGGATTCACAGCTGGATGACCTTAAAGCAAAATCAGTGGAGGCACATGAATTGTGGGTGTCGATGGGTAAACCGAGGCATGGGGCTGTTTTTCATAAAATGAGAAGTGCTAAGGCAGAGTATAAGTCTGCTATAAAGCAGAAAGAGAGGGACAATAAAAATTATTTTAGTGATACATTGAATGATGCCCTCATGCAAAAAGATTTTACTACCTTTTTGGAAGTCCTGGAAAAATAAATTTGGGGAAGGAGTAATAGTTGTGCTAAAACTGTGGATGGGTCCTGTACCGAACCTGAAATTGCCAATGCATTTGCAGATTTCTTTCGATCTGCCTGCACACCCAATAACAGTAGTTGGCACGATAATCTCAAACTGCAGTTTGAGGGCTGTTACTCAGGCTATAGGAGTCAGAGTATAGAGTGTCCTGTGATCTCAATTGAAGAAGTGGGCATAGCAGTTAGTAAAATTAAGCTGGGCAAAGCAGCCGGGCTTGACAGGATAACTATAGAACATTTACTGTATGCACACCCAATTGTATTATCTTGTATAACTCATTTGTTTAATCTAATGTTGAAAGCAGGATATGTGCCAGAAGGTTTTGGTAATGGTATCATGATCCCTCTGCTAAAAAATTGCACAGCAGACCCTACAAGGTGTGACAATTATAGGGGCATAACCCTGAGTCCAGTAGTGTCTAAGATCTTTGAGCATGTATTACTGGGGAAATTTGGGGTTTTTTTGGGAGCTCTGACCTGCAGTTTGGGTTCAAAACTGGGGTAGGTTGCTCAGATGCCTTATACACATTGAGGGGGTAATAAGTTATCTCAATAGAAATTCATGCACAGCTGTCATTTCTGCTCTTGACATTTTAAAGCTTTTGACAAAATTAGTCACTATGGGCTGTTTTTGAAGCTGATACAAAGGAAAACCTCTTGGTATTTCATTGAAGTTTTACTCAATTGGTATTCCAAATGTAATGTTATGGTTAGATGGGGTAATGCCTTATCAGAATCTTTTACTGTAGTGGCTGGGGTACGACAAGGAGGGGTTCTTTCGCCTTTGTTATTTGCTGTTTATATTGATGATGTAATTTTAAAGTTGCAAAATTCTGGATATGGCTGCTATATCAATGATTTGTTTGTTGGATGTTTATTGTATGCTGATGATATCTTATTGGTGTCACACTCTATATCCGGCATGCAGCACATGCTGGATATTTGCACCAATGACTTTGTGGATTTGGATTTGAAATTTAATGTAAAGAAATCTATGGTGATGAGGGTTGGGACACGTTGTAATATCGCATGTGCTGTATTGGTCCTGGATGGTGTTGCCTTGCCATTTGTGGAGGAAATTAGGTATCTCGGGTGACACTGAAAAGGGCAGGCACTTTTGGGTTATCTATTTCGAAGCTAAATTAAAATTTTTCCATACGTTTAATTGCTTGTATAGTCGCAGCAGAGCTGCCGCTTCAGAATTAATATCGTTAACCTGGTAAAGAGCTATTGTCTACCTATTGTATTGTATGGTATGGAAGCCACATTTCCAAACAAAAGTATTCTTAATGCTCTTGACAGACTGATTCGAGTAGTTGTGTGCAAAATTTTTAAAACATGTGAGGCAGATAATGTCGAGTATATCAGAGTCCTGACGGGTTTGGATAGTATGCATGCTATTGTAGAAAAGCGACAAGCATCCTTTGTTAATAGATATGAGAAGAAGCCACTGTACTTTGCTCTGTGCATTACTAGAATTTGTCTGAGGGCAGAGGCTGTACTGTGTAAAGTTTGTTCTTAGTTTATTTGTTTATTATTAGGTTTATTTTATTATTATTATTATTTTATTATTATTATTATTTAGTTTTGTTCAGTTGATTTGTGTTTTCCTTGGTTGTGTACTACTGGTTGTGTACTACTTTTTTTATGCTGTGCTTGTCACGAATAAAGATGATTAATTATGATGATAGATGAAGTTGGGGAGGGTGGCATTGGAAAGTTTATCGGGTTTTTTTCACTTTATAACAAAAACCGTACACCCTGGGGCTTCAAAATGTCAAGCATTCTGTCAAGTAAGAATTGATGGCGACCATTACAAAGACTGCCAGAAACTATACCTTTCAAAATGCAACTGAAATATATCAATAAATTAATGGCTATGTTATCAGAGTAGTCAAGCTGCTGCTACCAGTAAAATTACTAAAGTGGTCAATTAAAATTTTAAAAGCCACATTAACATCCGATCAAGAAGGTTGTCCTTCAAAGTAATGACTTTATGATGAGTTTAAATGTTTAGCACTTTTCAGCTTTTGCTGCTAATAGCTGCCACTACTACAACTGACACTGTAAAACAACTTGTAAATCAAAGCGATATTTAAGCAGATCAGTGCAAGTAAATCGACAAGAAAACTGACTCCAAAGAACGTAGGACATGCACCGAGAAACAAATCAAATCAAAATGAATCATCAGAAAACCAAAACAGTGGCGAATTTTAAATTCAGCACCTCTGCCATCTTTCTATGCATACAACCGACGGCTGTCTTCGGTGACAGATCCTTCCGGAGGAGCAATCCGAGTATGTGGAACTCTCTGCCGAAGAACGTGACAATTGTGACCTCCCTGATTTGTTTATCAAGTGCCTTAAGACTCATATGTTTAATATATCTTATAATGTTCATTGTTAAGCGCTTTTGACTTTAGTCTTCACTATGCTTACTGCGCTCTATAAATTGTCTTAATAATAATAATAATAACCGACAGTGCTAAATATGGGGTAGACGATCTAATCAGCATTGTGGGTCCAGTTCTCTTTAGAACACCAAATTTAAGTAGCACTGAGCAGGATTGGTACTTGGATGAGTGATGTGGCAGCATTAAGCTGCATAGGTAAAACTTGGGTCTAGAGAAAGCAATGTAGTTTGCCATTGCTTTCTCTAGACCCAAGTTTTACCTATGCAGCTTAATGCAAAACAACTTGTAAATCAAAAGGATATTTAAGCAGGTCAGTAGAAGTAAATTGACCAGATCTATCCTGGAAAACAAATACTCTAGATTAATAGCATAAGCCACCCGAGTCGCTGTATTTCTGCAATCAGAGATCAGCGCCAGCCACAATGCTCAGGTTCGAGCATAGACTCACCTTACTTTTGTATAAAGTATATATACAGGTGCCCTGTCCTGAGACAGGTTCAGGGCTCCATTGTTTCCATTCCTTTCAGTGCCTTGCAGTGGCAGTTCCAAGAACTCTTGGTGGGGGATGCAATGAATTTCTAGGAAGGTGGTGGGGGCAATGAATTTCTAGGAAGATCCCGCCAATTGTCAAAGGAATTATATGTAAACGGTTTAGAAGAAATCTGTAGATCTGATTTATAAAATATAATGTTCAGAATTGACAATGTATAAAAGCCATTTTAATCTGGTTGTACAAAGTCATAGTGCAAAATCTAGTTTTCTATTGTTGGAAGCAAATTTGTTGATGACATTGTCTATGGATATGTCCATATCTTTGTGGATATACACCAAGGCTAATCTGTTTAGACAATCATCTTCCATTGAAGACCCATTTTTGGTGGGCCGGTGGGGGTATGCATCCCCACTCGTCCCCAACCCCTGGTGCTTTGCCTCTTCTCTGATTTCTGCATAGGTTGTGCAAGTGTGCATCTGTCTTCATCATCCAGTCCAACAGCAAAAGCATAAGTCCAGAAGTATAAAGAATGTCTAAATACGCTACCTTACAGCAAAAACGTTGTATACTGGCTGAGGCATCAACCAATGATGCCACACAAATGAACATAGCCTAGAGTCAAAATTCAGTCTGCAAAACACAGCACGTGTGTTATAAGCATCGATTACCGGTACATAAAGTCAAAAGTAGTCCAAGATCAAACCAAAAACACACGAAAGAAAGCCTGGTCACTGCCATGTACATAATTGAGACTTTTAAGAGATTTCTATGAATTATGAAAATTGTCAGTGATGCAAAGAAGCGGCGACAACACTAAAACCCGAAAATGCATGAAAGATGACTACTGACTAGCTGAGCTGCACATGGCATTGACAATGACAAGAGAGCAGCTTTAGTAAAGTTTCTGGGGTTTTTTGTGATAAAATAATAAGACAGAGGTTCAAGTCGTAAAATTAAACAGCAAAGCAAACTATTCTGACTTATTCATGATAATTAAGTGCCGTTCTGAAGTTAAGGAACCATCAAACTACACAATGTCACCATAAAAGGATTCTCCAAAAAATTCAACATTAGAACTTATATCAAAGCTCACATCGATGCAGCTCCTAAATCCTTGACTAGTAGAAAATAAAATACACACTCCTATCCAATAATAAACATGATCAAAATTCCAGATTCAATTAAAACACAAATCATAGAAGAACCAATGAATTCACACATCAAGAGAACAACCAAAAATAACTCAGAGCATGAAGCATATTTCAATAACAATCTTGATAACAAATGGTGAGCCAGATTCATTGTTCTGCCAGAGTAAATAATTCAAGATTTGCAGTCAAGATTGTGCATGCGTGTGTGTGTGTGTGTGTAAAAGCGATTTCATTCTGCTTAGTAAAATTTAAAAACAAGAATATATTTGGTTCATTATACACAAATGTATAATTGTATTATTTTAATGTACTTTTAAAACTTATGCAGGTATGCATAATTCAATAGCTGTGCAAACAGGGCACATAGAAGCATCCATGAGAAGTCTTAAGCAATAAAAACGAATATCTTTCAAAGTGTTGTGTATCACCTCATGCTGATCCAAATTTAAGCTTCAAGTCTTCCAAACTACAGCTACAAACTCAAATTAATTTAATTAATTAAATTTATATATTAATTAATTTTATTAATTAAGCTAATTTTATAATTTAATTAATGTGGCCAGTTAGTCCAGCACAACAAATGGATGAATCAAGAAACGTCTGCCAAAACCAATCAATTTAATATGGCTAATAACAAAGGAAGATTAGAAAATTCTTGAACGCCTTCAAACATTACTTCAAGATTTGGGTTCTCTGTCCATTTGAGAATGGCTAAATCATAATTTTAAAGACTCAAGTCAAGTCCTATGCCAGATTATCAGCTCAAAAAAATCCAGAGTTAAAATACCAAATAATACAAATAAGATAAAAGCATCAAAGACTCGAACATGTGTGTAAGTGCAAGTAAAACGGGTTCTATCACAAAATTCCTTATCTTGCAACTCATTCAATATTACAGCAGTCTCAGCATCAACATCAAAACTACATTTTCAAGTCAATTTTCATCAGAATTTATGACAAAGCACGAAACAAAACATATAGAAAAGTACAAGTTGTTCTTTCAATTTAAAACTCACGTTACTCAAGCAAAAATCCAACGCAAATCTTAAAACTCAGCTATAAGCGTAATGCTAGAACACCTCTCCATGAAATGTTACAAAGCATTCTCTTGTCAAGAATTATTTCTGGTTTGGCCTAAAATTTATATACAAACTCAAAAGTCATATCAACTTTTAACGTAAAATTTTTAATATCAGTCAACACGTCAAACACTGAAATTTAAAATAACAATGAACAATTAGCTACAATCAAATGGTATTTAAAGAGCTAACAAAATACATTACACAATACAGATGGCACAGGATGGTTTGCTGACTGAAAAAGTCCTACGAGTATGTTACAATATCAAAAAAAGCAAGCTTTACATTCTGAATTAAATATTTCAAAACAGAAAACCTGAACTGTCAAAGGCGACAATTTTATAGCAGCCTATTGTAATCCCCCCCAGCTTGTAATTTTACATGAGTGAACGCAAAGTCCACGTCCAACGACATCAATGTACCTGCGCTCTTCGATTCTCTTTGACAGCGAAGGTCGATAACTCAATATTGGCTTTCTTCCAGCCATCCCTTAATACTAATAGGCAATGGCAACTGCTGAATGTGGTCGACGCGAGTGTACTGTCGAATGACGAAACGGCAGAGATATTGCAGCGACCTGACCTGCGCAAATCTTGACACCGGCTTTGCCAATCTCACGGGAAACGACAGCGAACCAGGCAGGCGGGCACGCGAGTAGCAGAACACACCCGACTGCGAGTCAGTCATCGAGTGCTCGATCAGATCAACGATCGAACTGTAGCCTTCGGATTCGTGCTGCGCATAGAAGCTGAACACTCCATTGCAGTGTTCAATGCGCGTATGAAGGGTGTGACCGTAAGATCGGAAGCTGAGACTCAGAAGGTAACGTTCGTCCGAACTGTCACGGACGAGAAATGCTCCGTCGATCTGGTTGGCGAGCTTCTCTTCGGCCTCCACTCGAGTGATCGGACCCCAGTACCAGCCGTACTTGGAGAGGCGAAACAGTTCCTGCGAGAGACTCCAACCCTTCGGCATCTCCTTGACGCGGTCGTAGAACGGCGGGGCAGGCTGCACGGGCTGCGTCTCGAAAATCACCTCGCCGTGCGAATCGCAGCCGAGTTGGTGGTGGCTCAACAGGTGGTCGGCACAGCTCGGACCGGGCAACGAATCCGAGATGCTATCGCTTGCCAAACTGTGCGCACACATCGCGTCGCACGTCATGCCTTGGCTGCTGCTACTCACGGGGGCAGATGCATGACCGTACTCGGCGTCTACGGGCAATATGCTCCGTACTTTTTCCTCTTCGCTCTGCGAGAATTCAAAGTCTGACGAATCGAATTCTGAAGGCGACTTGTCCGACTTCTTGCGACAGTGTTGACAGATCAGTCCAGATATTTTGGCACTCGATACTGGTTCGGGGGCAACCAGGTCTTGAACGGGAGGAGCCTCGTTTCTGCCAAGTCGGCGTATGCACCGAGACCCGGCACAACAACTTAAGCATTCGTCAGAATATGCCGGCCGGATTGGCTTATCGATGTGCCGTGGCCGAGACCGCCAGCTATTACACACCGCTGTTGCCGCAGCACTTTCAGCATTATGGCGGCACTCCCTTTCATCGCTTGACTTTCCAGACTTTGATGCAAACTTACGACGTAAAACAGCCAACAGGTCGCGACTGCGCTTAAAAGGAGACCTTGATTCCACTGGCTGAGACTCAAAACTGGTTCTCTGCGATCTCTGGGGCTGGTACAAGCTTCAATGCCTGACATTTCTGAGGTTGTCATAACCCTAAAACACACAATGGAGTACAAATTACCGCCTGTCGGGTCTCTATCCATAGAGCTAGAGTCCCAACTGTCGGGTCTCTATCCACTACGAACCAAAATATTAGCATGGTTTTCAAACAATTGTCCTATGCCTACTTCTACACGTTTGTACCACTGAGCAAGAACTTGCTGAAATTCATTCCATGCAAGCAAATGTCAAGAGCGTCTTAAACTCGCTACGGACAACAAAGCCAACAGCCATTGCATTCATAACACATCTGGCGCATGGTTAAAACAGTGATCTACATAAGCGGTCCCGTATAAATGCCTCCTTACATTACATTACAACACCCATATGGTATATACGCCCACTATGATTTCGTTTAACTCACACTGGCGCTATAAAATGTGGTGAATTTTACACAACAGCAGTTGCAATGGGATCGTACACAACGCTCACAGCCGCGGCTGGGATCTTCAAGTGAACGCTTTTCTAAGCAACGACGACCACGATTAAAGCGACTCGACTCTAAGACGATACTCACGTTCAGATCGCAAATTATGATTAAACGGATGATTAAGTCTCCAGTGGAAATCCAACAACATCATAATCGTAGTCGCTCAATGCTTACTTATGCGCGCATGCCCAAAGACTACAGATGATTAGGAGGCTTTACTCCAACAATAATTATTATAAGTACATGTAAATTCTCGTGGATTTACATGACGCTTTCTAATCTAGTACCGTAGTAGTTGCTTCTTCTTGATCTATTTTGAAATAGCTATAAACAAGATACAATGGCCATTATGTCTTATCCGTAGGACAGTGAATCTGGATTGTTATAGCCATTAGCCACAATGGTAGAGACAATGCGGGAATTAAAGTAATTTACTGTATAATAGTTATCTAAGTGATTATAAATTAGTTTTTTAAACCAGCGATTCTATGCCATAGGAAAACTTTTACCCCGTGCTTCCCAACCCGTGTGCCGCCACACACAAGTATGCCGCCGCAACTTTAGAAGTGTGCCGCTGCAAAAACTTGGAAAACCACTTTAACCACTTAACTGAATAAATGGCAAATTGAAAACAGAGCATACTTTTGTTTAGCAATCAACTTCTTGTGCAAATACAAAAATGAATCTCAACAAACTTATTATATAATGAATTCAGGAAGCACAACCTGAACACTACATAAAATTTTATAAGACAATTCAAAACTATATAACTTTCATATAACAGTCAAAAAGTTACAAAATCATCCATTTTAGAAAAACAATCAGCTAATTCATCCAAGCATGCAGTTCAGTTCTTCTCAAAGAATCAATACAGTTCAAAGTTAGCCAGTAGAAAACCATAATCTTCCTGCGATCGTTTATTTTTTAGCAAAAGATATCTTCATTGGATGAGTTGGTGTAAGCTTAAATGATTGCAATGTGTCCTTGGCCACTCCAGCTTGAACTTCATTTTCAAACTCCACAAAAGCAATGTCATGTCGGCCAGGAACAAGACGAACCTCCTTGTAGCCAGGAAACCTGAAAATTCAAGCCAATAAAATTGTGAAGCTTGATCATGTGTCGTTAAAGAACTGTGCAATTTAACTTGTTTTCGTCTGTAAACAACATTCATATTAGTAACTATTAATCAATCATATCAATCAAATAATCATATCAATCAATCATATTATTCAATTAATCATATCAATCTCACAAAATTGAACGAAATAACAAAGCAAAGGCACTATTTAAAAGATGCAAATTCAATATGGCACACAGGTATAGAAGCTAAACAATTTCTTGAATTGTCCCAAATTGATACATAAAGAGTTTTATAAGCATTCTTTTCAATTCATGTTCAGATTTACCTGGTAATTACTTGCCAAAATACTATCCATTATTGAGGAAATTTGAACAGCCATAATCAGTCATGGTGTAAATATTTAGAAAATCTCTAAATTGGGCGTACTAATACAGTGGAACTTCGCTATAACGGACTCAGTTATAATGTATACTCAGTTATAACGTACTGCAGTGTATGGTCCGGTGTGAAGTGCTACCGTACCTGGTAGCAATGGATATAACGTACGTTGGATATAACGTATTATACTTTACAGACTCACTAAGTACATTATAACGAAGTTCTAATGTGTAAATACAGGTCACAGACAAGCTTCTGACGATCATTTAGGTAATTGAGCATTTCCCTATGAAACGTTAACACTCACAATCCTGCATGGACCGTAAAAATCAGATGGCAACAAACAGAAACTGCGACAACATATTTCTGAAATGCTGCCGTTATTGTAATTTTAATAGATGTCACAATTACTTACTGATTGAAAAGCATGGCAAGCATCATTTCGTTCGTCTCCTCTGGCAAATTGGTCAGGAAAAGAATGTGATGCGGAGGTTGCTCAGGAATGACTGCTGGTGCGGCTGGCGCCTGAGGCTGAACTGAAACAGCTGCAGTCAAGAGAAAAATCAACAACCTTTGCTGCACAGCACTTGAAAGAAACAACTAAACACGGTAAAAATGGTAAGGGATCACAAATTCATGACATCCACAAAAAATCCAACATTCTGGAAGTCCCTTCCAAATGACGTGCGACAAAGGTAAACCTCCGTTAGAGACTTCAAAACGAAATTGAAGACATTCCTCTTCTCAAAAGCGTTACTTTTGATCTTACAAGTTCCGTGCTCTTGTGATAACTTTTCAGTTATAGCACTATATAATAATAATAATAATAATAATAATAATAATAATAATAATAACAACAACAACAACAATAAATTCTCCTCCTCCTAATAACAATAATAAATTCTCCACCTCCCCTACTCTGGTCTGAGTCAAATACCACTTTGTCTATAATATTATGTGAAGGTCAATTTTGAGTTGACCTATATCCCAAAGTCGAAAGGCTATGAGGGCTCCGCACAGAGTAGAAAAAGTATAAATTCTAGCCATCAAGCAAAACCAATGCACTTTTATCAACAAAATTTTAAAAGAAAACTACAGTAGAACTTCATTATATGGAACTCGCTTATATCGAAATCCCGCTTATATCGAAGTTTGAGCGCTGGTCCCGCCAAAACAGTGTTAATGATACAGGAATCGGATACATCGAACCTCGGATATATCAAAGTATTTATCATGGTCCCATGAACTTCGATATAATGAGGTTTTACTGTAGTCAATGTGCCAAAATCAAAATTTGTTGAGCATTAGCATTTCATTCGGTAACTTCACTCACCAATCATAGACAATAATTTTACCAGCTACTCTCTCTGTCAATCTACACAAATCAAAATTAATCATAATTCACATTAAGAAGTAGAAGCCATTGAAGAGACTAAAACTATACGTACCTGTCTGAATGGGTTTCAGTGGCATGTTAATGGTAGCTTTTTGTGAAGCAAGCGCTGCAACAGTTCCTCTGGAAAACAAAAACATTTACTAATTAGGGCAATCCCGTTAGTTTAAACACAACATACACACACGCGCACATGCACACACGCAAAATTGTATGCTCAACCAGCAACTAAATAGAACAAACACAGTGACTTACTTTTGCTGCACTTTCTTCTTTTTCTTTCCCTGGGGTTCGTCATCCTCTTCCTGTCTCTTTTTCTTCGGTCGCTCGACGAACGTACCTTTTATTTTAGCGATTATGTCAGAGTCTCTTTTGGCATACTGGATCCTCTGTCAATAAAATATGCAAAGCCTACAGCAGTATTTTCTGCCCCAATGAATAGCCAGTGAATGTATATCTCCTGCTGTCATTGCAGCTGAAGTCAGTGTTTTAATTTAGGTAACTACCGGTACATTAGAACGAAACTGCAGAGTTCAAAAGCTTGAATTTAACTGCATGTATTTTCTTAAACACTGCTAAATTTGTTGCAACGGCTACAACAGGTTCTGTTACATTTGTGGCGATTTAACTTTGCAAGTGCAGAAATGGAGTAAGTATATGGAGTATCACAGCATTCAGAAATAATGCATGTATGAAAAATACATACATCATTTGACGCAAAATTGGTAACTATAAGCACAAAGTGCGCTGTGCATCTCGTGCTACCAGTACGTAAACATGGCTAAAAGGTGCCATGCCACTGTATTTCCTGATATGAAGAATCATGCAACTGATTGTTGCACCTGCCCGATCAATGTATCATGATTCTCTTCTAAAACAGGATCCTTCTCGAGTACCAAAACTTTGGTCTGCAGGGAGACAAGCGCCACTTTTGGCAAAAATAACACCACAGGAGTGGATAATGGAGGACAGGGAAGAGAATGACGAAGAGATTGATGAGTTGATGCAGATGGAAGTTGTTACCGATGATCCAGGTTTTTATACATCAATATCCAGTGATCTTTGTTTAACATGCCAAGTACAGTCCAACAATCTAGACAGAGAGTTGGATTTATCAAAGAATCCGACAGAACTGCTTGCAAGGTAAGTATTTTGCTGCCATTGCAAATGCTTAACAAAATTCTTCAGATTGATGTGCATGAAGCGTTTAACATTGACCACAAACAAAAATCTGCAGCTAAACAGGTCTAGCTATCTGTGTGTTTCTTATGCAGAAATATCACAGTGTAGGCCCATGCCACTTAAAGCAATATTTTTATTAACTGCATTTTTCTTTAAATCCTTACACAATGGAGAAATTTCAATTACATATTCATTTCACAAGCATCAACATTTAATGTAATGCAAGCATTCAACTTCAACTAGTTTCAGCAAAAGATGTAGAAGGAAACAAAATTTCCACGAAATTTCTTGGCCAGTGATAATCATAAGTAACTTGAATGATAAATTTTGTCTGCTGTTTTGTCATTAATCAAAATTAACCTTTTAACCCAGGGGTGTCAAACTCATTTCATATAGCGGGCCACATAAGTCTTTGTGGTTGTCACAGGTCTGATTTGTACATAACATTAAAGCATAAACTACATTAGGCTTATTATACAAAACAGTGTATAAAAGGGCATGTTCAAGAATTGTTTTAAAAAATTTGTTAATTTCTATCATATGTAAAATGTGAGTTTTATATTATTATTATTATTATTATTATTATTAAAAGTTAAGATTTATGTGGTAACTTATCCGATAGCGGACTGCGTGAACACATTCATTGTCAGTTATTAACTAGAGACATGTAGCTGATCTAGATAAACCATGTCTTCAGGTGCTTCTTGAATTTTGTCGAAGAGTGATGACGAAGACTTTTTGTACAGTAGCACTAAAAAGGCAGGCTATTCCAGGTCTTCGTTGTTGTCATTGTTGGTGTTGTTGTTATTATTCAAGTAACTGGGAAGCTGGTTGACGCCCACCACGACACCCTTTTCGCCTACCAGAGGTGAGGCATGCGGACGCTTAAAAACCGGAACAAAAGGGACGTGTAGTGTCTTAGTAGTGACTGACCTCAAGTGCTGTCGCCCTCAAGGTCTGTTCTCTGCAGTTCAGCCTTGAGATATGCCGAGCCTATACTGTGTAGGCATAGAAAAACCAGCAGCACCAGCAGTTTGTATTTTATGCATAAATTATTCATATAAGTAATTTCCAATTTTAAATAAAGTAACTTTGCTTAAACAAAGTTTTTTCTTGTATTCAGCAACAAACACGCAGGCCCAATGAAAAGCTTTCGTGGGCCTGCGGGCCATATGTTTGACACCCCTATCTTAACCTTTGGCAACATAAGGCCAATATCTCAGCCTCATTACATATTGGTTTTATGGATTGCCGTGCCAAAAGGGTTACCGGTAATATTCCTCCAGATTTACGGGTTAAACAGAAAATGCGTTACCATTGGTTTCTCATAGAAAGGAAATCCCTGCATTGACCTCAAAGCGTTAGTAGCGCTGCTGATTTCTTTGAAGATAACAAAGGCCTGTCCCCTAGTTTTCAACGTCTTCAAAGCAACAATATCCAGGATCTGGCCGAACTGTGAGAAGATGGCATACAAAGACTTCTTCAACTCTGTTTAAAAATAGAAGCAAGCCTTTAAAAGTTTCATGCCAACCAACCCACTCTTGTGGCAGAGTAATCATTTGGCTAATGATGTTTTCAAAATGCTTCAAACTGCAAGCCGAGTTTCGAAAGCTTCGAAATAGGGAATCTTAAGGAATTCTGTATGTTCTGCAAAGTTCAAGAAATTATTTAGTCTTGATTTAAACTTGCAACAATGTCTTTTCAATGAGTTGTCTATATAGCATTTAAAATTTAAAAATGGAAGACATATGGAAACTCAGATCAATCAATCACTGCAGGAAAAACCAGTTCATGACACATCAAATATTCACAACATGGTTCGAATATTACAAAATTGAAAAGGAATTTGTGGCAAATGATCACCTAACTTAGTGTCAACACCCAAACTACATCAAACCCTGTTGAATTTGTTTAATTGGTTATGACAGTATGGACGCTATAAAATGGCAAAGGATGAAAAAAACTAAGCTATTTCATGGTCAACATTAAACTCGAACATCAAAAATCAAAAATGATTCATTTATGTAATGTAATGTAGTAATAGTATAGTGCCTCTTATATTTCTACTCTGAGGCACTCCTTGCATTGGAGTCACATGGCAAAGAGGCGAGACTTTAGCTTTCGCATTGAGCCGAGCGAGGGAGTAAGAAGTGATGCCCGAATGAATGGGTTCAATGCTTTCTAGAGAGAAGGTCCAGTCACTTTGAATGCTAGATGCTAAGTAAAAGCAGTGCTTGATCTGGAGACATACACATCCTTCCGATCAGTGGAGCGGAGCAGGCGATGTGCAGTGGAAAAGGATGATTTGAAAAGCTCAGTAATGTAAGATGGGGCCTGACCTCAAAGTGCTGCAGAAACAATAATTACTCATATTCACTCATCCCTATTCATTTTGCTCAAACATAATATTATAACGAGTTATGGCGATAACATCGGCTAGCAGCTCACCGTCGTTCTTGATTTTCTCGTTCAGATTGTTCACGTAAATTGTATGATTTGGTCGAACATCCATGTTATTAGAAGTACCTGCTCTGACTTCTGCTCTGCCTCAACGCTGAAACAGGTCCAACATCTCCTATCATCACAGCATAGTCATTCACAAACCAGCGTTCAAGAACATAACAATCGAAGGCATCTGTCATTTGGCAATAGAGCAAAGCAAGCTTCAATTTTCAGATAACCGTTCAGTTTTCCAAATCCGGTACCAAAAGGCTGCCGGTTCTATCCATTGTTTGTCAGAAAATCAGTTTGGTAAATGTATGCACACAAGACATTGATGTTCTCCAATTCAGGAAAATAATTGTACAAAAGATGTGTTAAATATTACAACTTTCTGTGATTTTCTATGCTCTGACTTTAATTATCGCTCGCAGGCGCAATTTTAAACAAATTCGAGATTAAATACAAAATAAACCATTCCCAATACGTATAAAAATAATTACTTCCCTATGAATAAAAGATAACATTGACAAAAATTCACATTAAACGAAATTTGAAAAAATATTCTTGTACGAATAATTCTTACAATTCGCCTCAGCCACAGCACGGATACGTACAACCGAGAAAGTTATTGAAGCGCATTGTTATAACAATGATGCTAATGATGTCGATGATGATGATGATGATGGTGGTGGTGGTGATAATGACGATGACGAAGAGGTTTCAAGTGGTTGAGTAGGCATTAGCCTTGCCTGCGTAACAGTGGCGGCTCAAGGATTTGGCAAGTGGGGGGGGGCGTTGTGTTGGCAACTTCTAATCATGGGGCCAACCATTTGTTGTTAGGTATGTAGTATTAAGTATAGGGTCCCAACAGGGTTACAGATGGCCAATGGGGGCCAGGCATTCAATAGGGGCACGGGCCCTCCCGCCCCCCTGTGGAAGCGCCACTGCTGCATGAAAATCAAAAGAATTGTTCTCAACATCTAACAATCCAGTTTTCCTGGGTAACTTTTGATTCCATTTATTATTTCAATGTTACTGATTCTTCATCCAGACAATTCCATGAATCCATCTTTAGCTCTAAAAAAATTGCTTCCCTGGTCCCCACCCTTTACTTTCGGAATTTACATTTGTGATCTCTGGTGCTGCCATAGGGTGCATTTGTAAAGAATCACATTGTGGCACATTTACTTTCCCCGTCAGAATTGTCACAAGAATCTCTCAAATTATCAATCAATTGCAAGTTCTGATGCAATAATTGACATTACCCGGTAATCAGAATGTATGTACTCCAACTCAAGTCTTATTACTCGTAAAACCAACAGAATAAATTCATGTGCAGAATTGAATTTACAGAAATTATGAAATTAATTAAAATATTTTAAATACTGCAAGGTCAATTTTATCTCTATTTGACTCGACGAACATTTCAACTCATATATTGATTCTTACAGAAACTAATACATAGGTAATCCAAAAGCATGTCTTAACTCTTCATTAACTTCAAGGCATGTTGAACTGTTTTAAATATCGCAATCGATCCATTATTCATCTCCATTTACTTGCGTTACCCACGAGCAGGGTGCGATTTGTGACCTGGAGCAGTGGGGGGGAGGAATATGTCGAGCTTGGGGGGCTGTAGTTGTTGGGGAAGTGTAGCAGTGGGGGGATGTAGTGGTGGGGGATGTAGCAGTAAGGGGATGCAGTTGGGCAGTGGGGGGGAGGAATCCCCCTTCCCCTACAAATCGCACCCTGCCCACAAGTATGGATGAATTTAAAATTTTCAATGTCTGTGTCATAATAATTAGAATTCTGGATCTTAATAATAAGAGAACTCCAGACATCATTGATTTGTCATAAGGCTACAGACCTGCCAACAATTGGAAGAAATCCCCCACCACCACACTGTGGGGCCTGAACTCCATGACAAAGGGCATAAATTAGACTGTGAAAATACCGGGCGAGTTTTGACATGACCCCGGTACCCCAAACCACTTTAACCCCTTAACCGGGGAATAAATCTGTAACTCAATGTAAACTGGACGGCTCTGAGCCGTCGTGCCCGGTTAAGGGGTTAATTACAATTTATATTTGGTGTTACCATGTTTTCCATATCAATTTCCACATCAATTTAAGACTACATGTATTTCTGCAAAACATTTAAGTCCAACTACTGACATGTACAGATATGATACTTGCATAGATATACAAAATGCATGATACTTGCATAGATATACAAAATGCATCCGATATGCAAAAGTATAATGCTCCATGAGCAGTGATAACTTCTTAAAATACAATTTATAAGAGAAAATTAGTTTGTGAAAATAAATTATTTAAAACAATCTATGTCTAAATAACAAATATTTAGTTGAAATAAGATATATTATATACTATAACCAACATCATGAACACAAATCGGCAAGTTCAAGCAAAACTCCACTAACTATAACAAATGTAAATCAGAAACAGGATGAAATTGAAGAACTCATCACAAAAGAAATGCCAAGGCACCTGCAGTATATTTAAAAGTTCAAAAATAAATCACATCAGATTTCTATTATGGCTTCGTGGCTACCAGCCCCTGCAAGGCTTGTAAACATCGATAATATTGTCGCCTTCGCAAATATAATACCGGTCGTGCATGCAGGCTGTCGCACAAGACTGAAAATCAAACACAGAAAATACAATTAAAAGTATGAATGACAATCACGTGCGTGTACAGCTGTGTGAAAAAGTCCTGCACGTTTCACGCTCCTCACAAAAATTTTGTTGTGAGGACCCAAAAGGCAATCACACAATAATTAGAAAATTCTTTACCAAAAACATCAATACCCGTTGAAATATATTGAGATTTGCATATCCTAAATCATTAATGGTTATTCAGATATTCATAAAAACAAAAATCCCAAAATCCTATAAACGTGCAGTACTTTTTCACACAGCTGCACATGTACACATGGTAAATTAGTAAATTTATAAGTAAAATAAGGCATATTATAATTACACACATGCACATGTGTGCATGCCAAGTCTTATTCTACATCAGTTTCTTGATAAGTCAACAAAAGGTTAATGTTTAAAAAATCTTCTATTACCATAAACTTTATGGTTACCATAAGGTGCATCGATTTTAACAATGCACCAATGTTTTAACAATGCGCTTATCAACAGCTGTGTCTCAGTCTAGTGTCTAGACTTGGCTCTATTATAAGGGGCTGTCCATTAATTACATCAACAAAATAGGGGGGAGGGGTTTGAAAAAGTTTGACAGTTCTTGACAGGGGGGTCAAGAGAAGTTGACGTCAACAATTTCATTTTCTTTTACAAATGGTGAAAAATAAGAAATTTCATGGAATACTATTTATTACAATGGAAAAAAGCCTGACAAGCAAAAAACAAGGTCATCATCATTACATTATGACACTTGATGACAAAAGAAAGGGAAAATGATCATTGCCACAAAAATAATAACCTTCTAAACCTTTTAGGGAGACCCATCACTGATCGTAGTTGGAGGGGGGCTCAAAAATTTGTAACATAATTATAGGGGGTCACTGAAAGTTGACAGTCATTGACAAGGGGGAGGGGGTCAAAAATTGACCCAAAAATTTTGACATAATTAATGGACAGCCCCTAATTCTCAGCAACAGTTAAGGATCAGTTTACCTAATGAGATTCAATTTGTCATGCACAAGATTTCATGTAAAATGAAATTAGGCATTTAATACATGACAGAACTGAACTCTGGACTACTCCAAATACCTTCAGCAAACAGTGTGCTCAATTTACTGGCATTAAGCATGAGCTGCCATTGTCAAATGAGACTTACATGATATGGCATAAGAAACAGAAGCTTTCCTATTGGAAAATTTTCAAAATCCATCTCTCCTTTAACTGGTTCCAGGAATCCAACTTCCTGAGTCATTTTCACTAGTCTGAACAAACAAAATTATCGAACAATGCTCACATGCATGTTTCAAATCCACAAATAAGAACAGCTGCTAGTTCAAACCATGAACACTATAATTTCCTTAGCCAAGTTTTGGAAAATTAAAGCATTCAGCTCTGTCAAAGTCAATTTTTGCCAAGGTATTTGTCTTTATTGAAAGTCTATTTGCCTAAGAGAAGAGAAATTATTTCATGTTATTTATGATTCCAATAATTGTCAAAGATGGAGGCAATGTTGTTGATCTGCAAATTGACTTCAGTTAATTAAAGAAATTCACATGACTTTTACCACATGTTCTCACCCAATTTGACTGTTTGAGAAAACTGGATGTTACTGTCATATGTATTGACATGTTTAACGGTATGTGATTGGGAACATCTCTAAAGCCAGGAAATATAGTTGAGGCAAAATATGTCGATGATACATGTTTAATAGCAGAATGCCCGTCAAGGAGTGTAAAACTGGCCTTAATAATGGAGAGTGGAAATTTTTGATTAAAAATAAACACTAATAAAACAAAAATAATGCCAATTACAAAGACAGTGGGAGAATGGCCAATAGTTACACACGATAAAAAAATATTTGAAATGGTGAAGAAATTCGTTTACTTGGGAAGTGAATTGGAAGCAGAAGGGCTTTGGACTTGGAGATTGAAAGAAGAATAGCAATGGCAGGATCTACATTCAAAAAGGCTACATACCAAAATTTTCAAAAGGCATGACATTGGGATGAAAACAAAAATAAGAATTTCAACACTTGTTTAATACCAATACTAATATATGGAAGTGAATCTTGGACCATAAAAAAGAATTAGAGCCAAAAATACTATGAGCAGAAAATAAATGGCTTAGAAGAATACTAAGGATTGGATAAAACGACATATAACAAATGAAGAAGTTAGAGAGAGAACACTGCAACCGAGCATCATGGAAGTAATCAGAAAGAGAAGAATGAAATTTACCAGACAAATACTCAGAATGGAAGAAATAAGAAATCCAAAACGAATTTTCAACTACAAGCCAGAGGGGAAAAGATCTTTAAAAAAAGACAGAAAAGACGATGGGTGGACAGATTGGAAGAGGATCTGCACATGGCAGGACTGAATCTCAACGGAAACACTGATGGAAGACACCGAATGACCTTGGAAGAAATAGCCAAGGACAAAGAATCTTAGAGAGATGTCATGGAGAAGTCGATAGCTGGATGCAGCTGGAGGACAAAGACCTGACCTGATGTCCTTGGAGTGAGAAGATGACAGATTGGTAACGTGCTAGAGAGGCACACCAAAAGGGACAGGAACCTTGGAATCAACATTTCACAACACTTTGAGAGTCATGAACCAGTGCTTCAAATACAATGATGTCTTCAATAGTACATCAATGATTGCAAACAGAAGACAATTTTTGTATAGCTTAGACGCCCAGGGGTCGGCAGCCTACGGCCCGCGGGCCACATCTGGCCCGCAAGTTAGCTTAATCCAGCCCTCCAGCCCCCACAGCTTTTTTTGTAGGAAAAGGTCATCGCCCTTTTTTAAAGTCTCACAAGCAAAAAGGGTCATAACTTTTTCACACTTAATAAGTATGTTTTTTGAGAACTTTTGAACTTTTTCCAGCATAAACTTTCTAAAAAGCGTAAACTCGAAAAACATCGAAAAATTATTAAATTACGTGGCCCTTGGACAGAAACTGCCATAGCAATTTGGCCCTCGCTGTCCAAAAGTTTGCCAACCTCTGGCTTAGTCAAAGACAAATGCCACAATTTCAAGTCAAATATAAAATGCATAATTTCAGAAGAATCTTGTTCATACCTTAGGTTAGGATGATCCACAACGAGACAATACTTTCCATCTGGAATTCCATTCTGGCCATCAAGAGACACGGCTGTCCAGCCAGCGTCTATTAGCAGCTGATTCCTGTGTGGATACTGGCCAATGACTCTCGTTGCTATCAGGGCGGCCACATCGTCAATTCCACACGAACCCATCAGGTATTGCTGGGCATCTATGAAACAAACATTCTCACGTCAAAATAACATGTTAGGAACCAAGCAGGTTACTTCAATAATTAATTGGATCATTCTGTCACTACCGGTAATTTTCCATAAAATTTTACTAATTAAAACTGACCAACACAGCTTTTCATAATTTAAAAATAATTGTAAATCAATTACCAATATCTGTGAAATCATCCAGTTCTCTGTCATCCTTCAAGAATAATTTAAAGATATTTCTGTTCAGAAAATCATATTTTTTCCTGCCTTAGATCGTTTTTCATTCATTATTGTTTGTGCATAATTACTGTTATTTTATTTAGTCTTTTATTGGAAAAACTGTACACATATTTTAAACTACATATTACAATCATTCAAATATTAACCCAACTTCATATACATGCTCGTTAGCTTAATATATTAAAATTTCTTTTTCTAATTTTTATTCATATTTATTTTTTTATTTTAATTTTTGTTCTGTGCCTACTATGACTCTATGGTGAAATAAAGATTTCTCTATAGCTCTACTCAGTAACAAGTCCTTGCTTCTGACACTCGGTACCATGGTACAGAAGAAATTATCAGTTTTTAAAAAATAATAATAATATGTCTACAGTTTATACCAACTGAAAGAAATTATCTGATATTATGGCCAACAAAGCAATTGATACAGCGACACGCATTAGAATTACAGTGGATCCCACTTAATCGCATACCGCTTAATTGCATAACCAGCATAATCGCATAACAACATAAAAATCCGAATCAGCGTTTTGTGCGTACAATTCATTATCAGACGTCCCGGCTATTCGCATAGCCCAGTTAATCGCATAAGCAAGGCTTGCACGGTGCCTATGCAATTAAGCGGGTTTCACTGTATAACTTTGGAGGTTTTGATGATACCATAAAAGAGATAGTTTCCTGGATGCAGCTCAGTTAAGTGCTTCATTGCTTCACTCGGTCTACTGGCAGTTGGTGTTGACCCAACCCCAACACTTTTACATTCAATCCCTGCCTCTTTTAGCCTACAAACAAAACAATAGCCTACCAACTGCATCCATTCACTTTGTCACATGTACAGCAAACTGGTGTCTATGTAGCGATAACGTCGAATTAAAAAAAATGAATTAAATTTACTGACCAATAAAATACAAGGATTTCTTTGTGTTGAAGCACAACTGATGACCAAAAGCTACGCTTCAGCATGAAATATTACCGACCTAGAAACTCTACACTCTAAAACGACCCACTAAATCAATTGCAAAAACTAGGCCATTTATATGCCTGAGCTGTAATTATCCAGTGTTGTATTTGAGGTGGAAGAATTTCCTAGTTACTGCCTACTGATCCCCCCCCCACTGGAAAGTTTCAAAATGATTTCTGGTTTTAATAACCATAAGCAAGCAGTTGCAACACTGCCTTATCATTGACGAAGTCCAACTTTTCAAGAAAACATTAATAGCACCAATGATGTATCAATAATGCTGCAATTTTGATGTTCGTTCATCAAAACATTTATATTTAAAGCAGGATTCATATAAACATAAATTTGTTTAATAATATTTGATCTTTTGTCATTGATCTGCTACTCTATTGGTCTATAAAAGTGGTTTTTAACATTTAAATTTCTTCAAATAATAAATAAATAAATATATACCGGTATATACACATATATAATTATATATGCTCTTGGTACTTCATTCCCGAGGAGGGACTTATGATAAAAAATTGTCCGGAGACATTAAATGATCATGTGCTAGCTCTCGTTTGGTTGTTGGTTGGAGATTAGGAAATGTTTCTCGGAACGCTATGGCATTGAAGTGTTGTATCATGAAGTGTTGTATCATGACGGATATTCTTTGAAACAAAAGCTATATATATATATATATATATATATATATATATATATATATATATATATATATATATATAAGCCCAAGGAATTTAGCAGATACACAAATATACCTCTTTGCCAAGTGAAGTATTCTCTCAGCAGCCTGGCTGGAAAATTGGTCAATGTCACCTGCATCTTTGGAAGAGTACGACTGCCCTTCGTGACAATATATGCCGTGAAAAGAACAGGCAGCGCTGGAAGATAAGCGTCTCGCCAACTCCAAGCCTCTGTTGCCATCCCACAACACTCCGGCTACAAACAAATGTCAATAGACCATTCACTTAAAGGCATTTCGAAATTATTCCATTCAACAAAATAGTCCACAGAGCATACCGCTTGTCTGTCTTGGCACTCTGCTACATACATAAAATGGTCCCGTACTCGAGCGAGCGTAGGGTTCGGCCCTGTTCTCTGTGTACTAGGTAGGCAGTGATGCAGGCGGCATATGGCATTAATCTAGAGTTTGCTGCTGCTTTCTCTAGACCCGCGTTTTACCTTCACAGCTTAACGCTGCTACCAATTTATCCACACCTAAGCGACGAACAGCTTGGTTGACCACTGTCACCAGAAATTGATCCCAGTAGGGTCACCCAATCCAAGCAGGGGCGTTTTGACCATGAGGGAGGCAAGTGCTCAGGGCGGCACAATCCAAGAGGCGGCATTTTTTGGAGATAGTGTTTTCTCACTTGGATAAATATTTATATATTGAGAAAATTGGAAAACTGACCTCGGTAAAATCCTGACACGTAAAAATCTAAAAGGTCATCTATTTCGCTTAGGTTAAATTACACCGCCTTCACATGCCCACATAATATAGCTGGCAACAGGCAAAAAAATAGTTGACATCTTATCTTATTGTTATTGCTCATGACAATTTATATAGCGCCATAACATAGCAAGGGCCAAAGTCAAGGGTGCTTTACAAGGTGTATGTTATATAGCTGTCAGACATCTTGTTTTACTTGTCAGGATTTTTCGGAAGTTGAGGGCACCATCAGGGGTGGCACTGGATAAGGTGACTCGGGGCACAGACAGGCTCGTAACGCCCCTGCTGCCAAGTATGAGCCTCATTCAGTGGTTGCTTAACTTCCATTTTCATTTTCTGATGGTGCAACACCAAGTAGGCCAAAACTCTGTTATACAAAGAAGCTATAAAATTTAGAGCTGTTGGTAAAATTATTTTAATCTTACAATCAAGATGCTAGGTTAGCATTAAAATATTTAATTTTCTGATTATAGTTTAATGCATAATTTATAAAGCAAATATTTTGTCTTAATTAAAAATTCAATTTTGAATATAGGATTTTCTTTACTTTGGTTTTACAATCATTAGTCATGTAATGTATGAATTTGGGAAACAATAGGGCAGTATTACTTGACATTGGCAAAATGTCTTGACCAAGTTTTTAAGAATTTGAAATGTCTGAGAAAAGAACAGAAGATGAGAACTAGGTATTGGCTCACCAAAAAGCTCCAGGCTGTTTCCAACAGCTTGTTCCATATCGTGGAAACTGCAAGACGATCAAGCCTTTAGAGACTCCTTGAATATATAATATATCGGACCATCAAACTGAAGATGACAGAGAGTTGGATTTATTATTGAACAAGAAATATTTTTAGTCTAGTACATTGTTTTTATTTTATATTTATCTCCACCTAAAAATCAGTAGCAGATAATTAAACAAAGTTTTTCTGTAGATAGCCAAACTATAATGAAATTCCTTAAACTATGTCACATTGTATTGTAATATTTTAAAGACTAATATTTTTCATATATTTAGTTTCAAAAATTGTTTTTTGTTCATTTAGCGCCAGTTTTACCCATTTCTTTATGTTTCATTAAATTATCAGAAGGAGAAAATAAATAATACAGCGATAAAAATTGAAAAGTAGTCTTGGCGTTAAAATAATTAATCATTGTTCTCATTTCATCGCTTTTTTGTTCAGAAGATGAGTTAACGATTAATCAACAGCCCTAATAAAATTATTATAAGCAGATGCTAGGTTAGCAATTTTCAGATTATAGAATGTCTTCAACATTCCAGAAATTCCTAATGGTCAAATACACCGCCTTGAGGAAACAGTTTGAAACAATCAAGAGTGGTGATAGCTGGGCTAGGAGACAAAGGCAGTATTAACATTTTAAAAAACACAACTATTGGTTCTGATGACTGGATTATATATAGAAGAATTGAAATATATATATATCATATAAATATATATATATATATATATAGGTATATAAAAGTTAAATAATTAAACAAATTGGGTTTCCACTATAATGAAATTATTACCATGTCACATTGTATTGTAATATTACTAAAATGTAATAACAATGAGCGTATATTCAACAACTGACAACATCAGAAGGAGAAAATAGAAGAATAGGATAGGAAGAAAAAGTGAATAAAATGAACAACTTGTCTCATCATAGCTTTTGTGTTCAGAAGATGAGTTTACCTCTTGAGCTTCCAGTATCAACTTTCACCAAAACAGACCACCTTCTGTCAGGCAATTTGTTGTCTTCCAACAGCTGTATTCCACTGTCACTGTCCACAAAAACGTGGAAACTGGAGAGTGTTGATGCAAGACGACCAAGTCTATAACAATGATTTAAAACACACACAGAGCGTGCGCAGAGCAAAGAATTGAAATTTTCACTTCATGTAAAGGCAAAGGTACTGTAGGTCCAGTGTGATTTTCGTTTTTATTTATTTTTAGTTTTAGTTTTAGGAATATTTTTAGTTTTAGTTTCAAAATTGTTTTTGCTTCTTGTTTTAGTTTCATTTCAGTTTCTATTTTCCATTTTCCATTTTAGTTTCATTAACAAATTCATTTATTTTTCCGTTTTTGGCAATTTTCGTTTTAGTTTTTGTTAATTCTTCCCAAGAATCGAGAAAGCACATGACCCCTAAATGACATGATTATAGCCTGTTCTAATCAGCTACTCTGGCTGAGTCGGGCATTTAATGGCAATTTGGGAGCTGCAGCATTTCTCTGTGAGGCTTTAATTGATTTCATACTATTTTCATATTTTCTGTTTCAAAATTGTCTTTTTTGTTTTAGTTTAGTTTCAGTTTCTATTATTTTCCATTTTCTGTTTTCAAAAAATGTTTTTCTTTGACAAACCCATTGTTCTGTTTTTGCCAAGAAAAGTTTTCCTTTTCATTAATGAAAATCTACACTTTTGTCAATCAGTCACAAAATCATTCTTGAGTACAAGCATTGTAAGGCTGAGTCAACCTTAGGACTCCAGCAGGACAGGACCCGATCCTATTCCATCAGCCTGCCTCTCTACCATGCTACCTCTATGCCATCTTCCCAGCCCCTCACTTTGTGTAACACTTGTATATGCTGCAATGGACAACAGCCAAAGTTCTATGCAAACTATGTCAATGCTGTATGCTTGATCACACAGATCAACAGCCCTCCCCTGCCTTTTCGACCTCTCCGTTACATTTCACACGGTCGATCATGCCATCCTCACTCGCCGCCTTGAGCTGTCCTCCTATGGGGTCAACGGTCAAGCTCTGTCCTGGCTTAGTGATTACATTAGGGAGAGATCGCAGTCGGTCAAGCTGGGAGGGTACCTTGTCTGCCTCACGTCCTGTACACTGCGGGGTGCCTTAGGAATCGGCCCTTGGTCCACTACTCTTCATTCCTTTACGTGGCGAATGTTGGTCAAATTGTGGACTCGTTCGGTCTCACCTCGCACGCATATGTCAACAAAGTCTACTCTTCCTGCCTACTTTCGGACACCAAACGGCTGCAGACTCGCCTTCTGGATTGAATTTGGGAGATCAAATTCTGATCCTGAATGCGTCAGGTGATACGACCATGTGACCCCACTACTCAGGAATAAGCTCCACTCAGTCCACTGGCTCCGGATTCCAGGGCATATCGTCTTCAAACGATGCTGGCTGACTTTCCATGCTTTTCACGACCCCAACTGTCCAGAGTACTTATCGTCCCTAATGCGCGGACCAACGATGACCGACCGACATCTTCAGCTGCAATCCAGCATGCGGTCCGTACTGAATGTCCCCTGTCTAAGAGTAAGACTGTAAAGTTCGGAGAGAGATCCGTCACTCGAGGCAACCCTCTGCTATGAAACTCGCTCCCGGACTCGGTGGCTTCAGTCACCTCCATCAAGTCGTTTGCTATTAAACTCAAGACACACTTTTAATACCTTGTACGATTGTTACATATAAAGCGCTCCTGACTTTGGCCTTTGCTATGTTACCATGCTGTATAAATTGTCCTGAAGAATATAGAAGTATACAACAATACAATATAGTTTGAGTGCAGAGTTCTTTAAGTTCAAGAGACCAAATAAACAACCAGCTGTGATTTTCAGTCCTTATAGTTTCACAAATGCTATACTTGAAGTATTCTCCAAAGTTCAAAATGTATCATATTGTTGTCCAACTGTAGGTTTAATTGCTCCAGTAATTGAAATACATAAAGAGGTTAATGTCCAATACCTTGGCATTTTGTCCTCGGTAAACAATTGGCCATAGACAATATCGTCAAATCCTCCATCAGCAAAAACCTCGGCTTCCTTCAGCGTCGAGACAACAATGCATCTTTTTGTGTATCCAGTTGCTATTTCACCAATTTCACTGATAATAGGAAGAAGAAAAAATATCACAGGATAACATTTAACCCTTTACCGTGTATTTAACTGTAACTCAATGTAACATGGACGGATATATTCGGGATTCCCAGTAAAGGGGTTAATGGCAGGAGAATCATTTAGATTGCTTGTTCATTGCGAAAACAAGTCAAATTAAATTCCTCAGTGCAAAATCATATAGCTTTGCTTTGTAGTTGAAGAGAATAATACAAGTGAATCAATATCTTTCTAATTTGCAATATTGATGACAAATGCAGAGAGAAATGCAAAAACGTTTTTTTGGAGAGAAGTTCAAACAACTGCATTTCAAAAATCAGAAGCCGATTAATTATGCAACAAAGAAAACAATTTCACAATTTTCTGAAACTTCAAACTTATCTCACCAGAAAGTTTTTTAAAATACTATTAGTTAATCAAAGGTAATGTTGATGTACCGGTAATGCATAGTTCAGAACACTCTTTGCTCTAAACACATTGAAAAAAAAAGTTTTGATCCAATTACAAAAGTCATTTCTGTTACTTAAATCCACATAATGATTAAAATCTGCAAGAGTGCTATAAGCCGATGGAACTTCTCAACTCACAGGCACTTGTGTGTCTTCATATGTGGTCTCAACTGTACACCAAGACTCTGGCACCTGTCAATCATCGTCTGAGCATTCTGTCTCACTTTCTTGATGTTAACAAGTAAGCACGGTGTCGTCTGCACATTGCGGATTTT
Source organism: Metaphire vulgaris (assembly GCA_018105865.1). NCBI lineage: Eukaryota > Metazoa > Annelida > Clitellata > Crassiclitellata > Megascolecidae > Metaphire > Metaphire vulgaris. The sequence continues at coordinate 7,183,648 of CM030868.1, read as the reverse complement.
ATCTGGCCACTGTTCGTCTCCCATGGCTCATGCGTTGATTAGCTTTTACACTTCCAATTTCAATTCCAACTGCACTCTTAAGACATGACCCTAAAATTGAAAAAATAACATTCATGAAGCCTATAACCAAACAGAGGCATCATTTGGGGGGCTGAAACAAATAATTTATAATGTATTAATGTGCAAAATATCGCAAAATTTGCCAAAAGTTTGCCAAAAAATATTTAAAAATTGCAAATTTGCCAAAATTTGCCAACAAAATTGTCTGTCCAAAATTTCAAAAATTTAAAAAATTGCTCAAAAATTTACCCCAAAATGCCTAAAATTTGCTCAAAATTTGGCAAAAATTATATCCTCCCTCCAAGAAAATTGTGAAATGATGCTACTGCTAACCAAATAAGTGAAAAAGTCAACAAAAATACAGGTCTAGTCATTAAAAAAACTAGGCATGTCAATCAATAACACAAAATCATTCATATCAGCAGAAATCAAACAAAAGTACAAACAAGTTATGAGTACCAATTGGCACTGCAGAAAGACTTCAACAATCCATTAACCCATGGCATCCACTCTCGAGGAAATCTTATGTAACACCTACTACTTACTTACTTAACCTAGCATGATTTAAAGTGGCTTAGAAGGCATCACTGCCTGTGTTGAAAGCCACTAGGGGCACTGACGGGGCTTGAACCCGCTCCGTCAGCCTGACGCTCCAGCACGTAACTCACTCTGCCATCTTCTGCCCCTATACTATACTGACAATTATATCTTCTCAGCGCTTGAAGTAAAAACGGGTGTCATTCACCTAATGGTCTGCGGCTGATATCTATAGGCATAATTCAATTTTTCTCTGAGTCCACTTATTGCTATTTTCACATAAAATAGAAGCAAACACAGTAAACTTCAGAGATCACTCAACTTCACAAACCATATTAATTCTGCTGCAATTGTCCAACACTCACAAAAGATGTCTCAAGTACTGCTGAAGATGTGTCCTTCAGAAATGCGCCAAAAGTAAGCAAATGTCATAATATAATCGACACTGGCACAGCCAGGGTTCTGGAACAAAAGACCTCACCCAAGGCTTTTACAGATGATGTTTCCAGTCTCAATCAGGGAGTCTAAGGGGAGAATAGTGAGATCACCAACAGGGTCTGGGAGATGATTCCAGACACAGAGAAGCTTTGAGTATGTCGCAAGTTCCTGTGCATACTTCACAGACTTTAATTGTGATTCATTATTGAGTGGTCAAAAGCTGTAATATGACGACATATGTTGATTCTGTTGACACTCACCTTATACCCCCCAGAAAAATGTCTGATTGGTTTTTTGCAAATCAAAGCAGGTGGTCACACAATACAAAAGGAACTACCAGGCCCGTCGGAACGAATTTCAGCAGTGGGTGCATTTCGTTGGCCATTTGGTACATAGCTGTAACAACCTAGCCTCACTGCTCTTTGGATGTTGACTACCGTATTGCCTGGCTGATAATATACCTTCCTCATAGCTATTTTAAGAGAGGCTGAGCGCCTAAGAATAAGCAGCTACTGTTGTGCTGCTTTCCAAGGCGCTATAGAAATCTCGTGGAAATCCACGAGATTTTACTTTACTTTACTTACTTTACTTACATTGATATGTTGTTATCTGTTCCTTCTTATGAATCCGACGCATGGGGTGAACTGCATCCATAGCTTTTGCCTTCCTTCAATGCACTTCCTAAGTTTTTCCAGGGATGTAGCTGCACCCCCTGCACCCTCAGTTCCTACGGGCCTGGGAACTACATGAGTTCCTTTTGTAAGTCTTCAGGTCTAAACTTAAATCATTCCTTTTTCTAAAATCATATCCTCCATAGCTGTAACAACCTATACTAGCCTCACTGCCCTTTGGATGTTGACTATTGCCTGGCTGATAACATACCTTCCCTATAGCTATTTTAAGAGAGGCTGAGCGCCTAAGAATAAGCAGCAACTGTTGTGCTGTTTTCCAAGGCGCTATAGAAATCCACGAGATTTTACTTTACTTTACTTTATCGTGTGACCATCTCCCATCAGCAATTTAGCACGTCCGGGCCTTAGAACTGAAATTCACACAGACCAAACACGTCGAAAATATGATTTCTTCAGTAGTGTAGCATTAGATTACAGAATTACATCAAATTACACTACACTAGTACGATACAGCACATGACTTACTGTCGCCAGCCCGGTCTCCTCTGTCCAATGGGTCGGAGGACAGCAGAACTCCGCCATTTAAACACCACGTCGTCAGAGAGAACTTCGGACTTGCCGATCGATCCACTCCACGGAATATTATGCTACGGAAGCCCGTAGGGTCAAACTATTCACGCAACAGCTTGATCCATATTGTTTTAGTGTTTGAAAATTTTATTAGGGGTGTGGTGGAGTAGTGGTGGGGTTCTTGTCGTGCAATCTGAGGGTCGCGGTATCGAATCTGACCCTAGCAACTGCGCGGCGACCCTGGACAAGAAGCTGACCCGTAATTGCCAGCGGCGATGAAACCACGGGAACCCCTCATCTAATCCCGGGTTATCGTAAATGCGACAAAATTATGGCAGGTATATCATAATCATGGAAAGAATCCAGTTGGTGACCTTCCGGCTGTCATCGTGGGTATCCCGTTCTAGGCTTTCCGTATAAGGCGTTCTTGCAGTGTTGCCAGGGCCCAAAAATTTTTCCCGCCGAAACGTCGTGGAAACTAGCCAAAATGCCAAGTTAACCCGCCAAAAAGCGGTTGGGTTTTTTGTTTATCATGCGAAGGGAGAATTTTTTTGCTAAGAAACTTTAACAGAAAATAGCCAAAAATATAGAAAATATAGCCAAAAAGTCGTCGACGTATTTCACCCTAAAAAATGACAAGCAAAAACAAAGATTCATCTGCACACTTTCTAAAGGTACAGTAGGTGCAGAAACAGGGGCAGACCATCTACTTCGTCGGGCCTGAGCGAACATGCAACTTAAAAATATTCCAAATGTTAGGATACCGCCAAAGTTCCACACGAAAAATTGGCCGTTAGCCAAATTTGGCGGAAAACTAGCCAATCTGGCAACACTGCGTTCTTGTCAGTTGTACCGACGTCTTTAACATGCTTTAGCGCTGATCTTGAATGATGCAGTATATTCGCATATTTTTCAAATAGTTGAGACTTGAGACCGTTCTTTGCCTTGTGCGCGTCGGGGTTGTCCATTAGAGATACTTGTACAGTGTACACATTAGGTAATACAGAGCGGGATGATTGAGCACAACAAAATAATTGCGTGTATAACCCCTATAAGCTTCCGTAGTATAAGCCGATGGCGCATCGGTTTAACATCTTCTGCGAAATAAAAAATACTTCTAAAATATGCATTAAAACAGGACATTGACTCTGAAGCTTCGCCTATATTCTGACTTCACGTTTAGGTATTGACGTATTGTACGCACTGGAATTAGCCTATAGCAAGGAAATTCGTCCAGTAAATACAGTAACAAGATAACAACAGTATTTGAGACAGTTTAAATGCAATATTTTCATTCAGTTTTTACAATACATCATTATGAGGATCAGACACCATCCTCTCCTCACCACTCATTCCTCTAGCTAATGTGGTTCTCAGTGGTTCTCACACAGGGCAGTCCCTACTGAACCACTTTAAACCTTGTTATATTATATTATATTATATATTATATTATATTATATTATATTATATTATATTATATTATATTATATTATATTATATTAATGCTTTGATATCAAGTCATCTTGACTACTGTAACCCACTGCAAACTGGAAATTCAAATCAAACCTAATTTGTCTGCAAAGGATTCAAAGGATTCAAAATTCATTAGCCAGAGTCTTCACTGGAGCTGCCAAATATGAGCACATCACACCAATTCTAAAATCATTTCATCAGTGATGGGCAACTAACTAAAAAACATTAGTTAAACTATAACTAATTTTAAACTAGAACGAAGTAGTTAAACTTTTAGTTGCAAAACTCTTTCTAAAATAGTTAACTAAACTAAAAAAATATAGTTAAACTTTTTGCAACTAACTTTACAACTATTTCCTAGGTATCAGGTATGTGTTCATGAAAACATAGACAATGCTCGCAACATGAACATATCAGTCAATGAACCATTTAAATCATTAATTATTGTCTATTTAATATTTAAGTCTTAGTCTAGACTGCAGGAACACAAGTTTGTCAAGTTTGTTTGGAAAAATGACCCAGAAAAGATTAGATTGAAAAGAGACTGTTATTGAGAATTCGGGACACCAACTAAAAGTTTTAGTTAAACTATTTAGTTATTAACTAAAATTTTTCAGTTAAACTAACATTTTAACTAAACTATTTATATTTAATTAAACTATGAAGATAACTAAAAAATAGTTGAACTTTAGTTAGTAACTAATTAGTTAACTACTGTAGTTGCCCATCACTGCATTTCATTGGCTGCCTACCAAATGATCGATTTCAATTTTCAACATAAGTCTCATTGTCTATAAGGTGCTTCTCATGGCCTAAATCAACCAATCTATCTCAGATCCTTACTTACTTTTCAAGATAACTAGCACTCAACTATAGGTCGTCTGATGCTCCCAATGATGTTAGTCCTTGGTCTTGATCCTGCCTTAAGGACTCTTAAAGACAAATAACAAGTCATTGATCCTTGGTCCTTGACCTGGCCTTGAGGGGTGAGTCCTTGGCTTATTCTTCAAATCAGTAAATGGCTTGGACCATAAAACACTGCTGTACATTTCAGCCGATTAGAACATATACACATAAGTGGTCATATTAAATCTAGGTTAAAGTGTCTATGCCATGTTTGCATAAACTAGATAGCTAGGTTATTTTTAGCCCGGCTGACAGTTAACCTGATTGCCTAGCAAAAAGGATCGCATGATGTTCTAGATACAGTGGTTCTCAAACTGGGGTCCACAATTCCATAGGGAACCGCCAAGCGGTTTCAGGAGGCCGTAAAGGAATTACATTTTTCAAGATATCTCGCCAACGCCTCAGAACACAAAACACTTTTATGGCTCTAAGAGTGCTGATTCCATTTGAATTTAAATTTGATGATTAAGATTTGCAATTTTCTGATCAAATAATTGATTGACAATACAAGTAGCATATGTGTTAATTAGGCTACAGTTAATTTAAAATTCAAATTTTATAGACGAGCCATTGCAAAAATTTCTAAAGTACTACCACACAAGAAAAACCTAAAAAGTTTGAGAACCGCTGTTCTTAAAGGTTCTACAGAGAAGAAGAGGCAGTCGGCTGCCTCATAAAAACAATTCTTACACTTAGAACTGCTCTTTTTAAAGAATACTCTGCATACTTGCAACATCAGCTCGAGTGGAACACACATTTTCTCAGAGCAGTATCATTATATGCCAATATAGGGCTAGAATTACAGTTACCGACTCTTTGTTGGAAACATTGGTGTTTCTAAAATGCAATGCCAAGAAGCTAGACTAATGAATGGCTGACTATGCTGAATGACTACGTAAAAGATCAACATTTCATTCTTTGCATTAAATTACAGTTTAACTAGTATAACAAGACATCTTTTTAAGGCTTTGCTCAATTTTTAAGTCAAGTCCTTGGTCCTACTACTACTACAGCTGCTACTGCTGCTGCTACTACTACTACTACTACTACTACTACTACTACTACTACTACTACTACTACTACTACTACTATATTCTTATCTAATGAAGAATACAAAAAATTGAATAGCTTTGTAAAATTCAAAATGTTATTTTATATCCTTGTTAAATCACTGAAGTCCATATAAACTGGTTCAAGAGTTCAAAGCAATGTAGACCCTATTGACCAAAACAGAGATGCCTTGAACTGTGGTCCTTTGATAAAATAATTTATAGATGATGCTATGAGTCCATTTCGGCCTGGTAATCTGGTTCCTTTTTGCCAATGAAATTTTCCTGAATCTTTACGATTTTGTCATATTCAAAATCTCCTCCAGCAGCCATTGACATAAGTAACTGAAAGTTGCTTTCCTCTTTGCTTTGGAAATTATAACCATTCGAGCGGTCTACAGACTTCATAAGGCGAAGCATACTCTCCTTGTCCTATTCACACAGACAACATTACAGATTATATGCACATTAAATTTCAAAGTACTTGATGTTTGCATGACACAGCACATGTACAGTACCAACTTACAAACATCCAAAGGAGAAACAACCTTTGAGAATATGAACTCAATGAAAGAGGAAAATCTTATCATCTTTAACCCCTTTACTGGGAACTCCGAATATATCTGTCCATTTTACATTGAGTTACAGTTAAATGCATGGTAAAGGAGTTAAAAATACATACAGCCCAACTTCTGATGAGCAAAACAAAGCAATCAGCCAAACATTCCAAATTGTAAAAACTGTCACCCAACCAAGTATAAACTATGCTCTACGTTGCTTAACCCCTTAACTGGGGACCCCGGATATATCTGTCCATTTTACATTGAGTTACAGTTAAATACCCAGTTAAGGGGGGTTAACTATGGTGTTCTGATAGGAACCATTTGAGCAATGTCACATTTTACCTCTCTTAGCCATACTGGATGAAAGCCAAATTGAATTAAGATAAATAGCGAATGGCAATATCAAATGGATTGTTAAAATTCAAAATATACAGATTCAATCTGCTTAGATACTCAATTATGACAAACCACTTTAACTGCAAAACCAAATATAAGAACACTTTAAAGATCTTCCTGTAACTAAGATCTATAAATAAGATAGTACTAAATGAAATTTCATCAAACTACAACTCAATTTTAAGTCAAACTGTAGAGTATTTGCATAAGGTTTATAATGAAGAAATTTCACCTCTACATGCAAAACTTCAAACGACACAAGACTATAATCTTCAATCACACTTATCAATGCTTCATTAAGTTTTCGATATTTTTGAAAGAATGGATCCTCCTATTAATATAACAAAAAACGATTAAAATAAATAGCTTTTCATGGTATCTTAATTAATTACAGAATATTATCAAATACTCACTTTACATTCTGTCAGAAATTTTAAAAATTAAAGAAATCACAATTTTAATTTTGATACCCTACTATTTACAACATATTCAGAAGAAATGCATATCTAATTTGCTCAGTTAACACAGAAATGCATCAGCTCCAAACAGCTAAAATCCTAAAATCATCAACCACTCATAAAATTAGTAATGTTAAATGGAAAACACCATAAACAAACACTGAAGTGTTCCAGCAGAAACGAAAGATCCTGAACTTCCGTAAAGAAATCCAGATTGAAAGGTATGCGACCAAACTTTTCAATGAGATCAGCCTTCGAGAGAACATTGACAAATGGTAATTCGATATGGATCATCGTTGCCAGCGATGTTAACAGGACCGATATAAACTTTCCAGGATCACTGCAATAATGTGAGTCGACTAAGTGGACAACTGCAAGGCGATGCTTCCAATCGGCTGTCAGCCTTGAAAATATATTCCGCATCGAATCGTGATGTGTGTACAGTTCGACCTGACCTGGGCAGTCAAAAAGAAGATAATGGCCTTCGAGTTTGGCCAGACGCTCTTGCAACCAGTTGAGGTTCTTCTCAAGATACTCAATGCAGAAGACGAGACCGCCGTTTGGTCCAAAACCAACAGAATCCATTGCATCATCAATGGTTATTAGTTCAGATATATCTGCATTACATGCATAAGGAAGAGCATCATTAGCAGGATCAAGATTGATGATGGCAGCTTTACGGCCAAGAGCTGTTAATTAAAAACAAAGATACATCAAGCATTATAGATTTGAAATAATACTATATAAACACCTTGAAGTTTATTTCGTAAATAGATTAAATTGACGCTCACAATCACCAAACGTTACAACAATCATATAATTCTTATGCTTTCAATCACATCTACAGGGCATTTACACTTAAGCCAAGTGTCAGTTAGTGCTTTAAATGCTATACTCGCTAATAGAGAATGAACAAAACTAACATTGGCTTAAATGATGATGATGATGGTGATGATTATGATGATAATTTGGTTAAGATATGTTCAGTAAGATCCGTCCTGTGTGGGGAAACAGCTTATACTGAGAATCACAATCTCCTATTAATTAGAAGTCGGATTCATAATTTCAAGAATGTCATTGAACAACTAGTTATAAAATAAAATGCGAGAACACATACTCTTCATGAACTCAGCCATTGCTTTGCAGTAGGTGCTTTTGCCAGATCCTGGGGGACCAATGACTATTTGGCCAAACATCTTCAGCTTATAAAACTTATAAAATATTTTAGATTTCACTCTCTGATACAATTAATTATCTGAATTTTAATGTTTTCTTTACAAATTCGTCTTTATTGCAAAAAATTAATATCTTCAGCATTTCTATTTCTGAAATATCCGTTCCTTTATTATCGTTTAAGTGCTGACGCTCGTGTTTTAGAAATCCGAAAGACGATTTAATGTAATGTAATGTTACTAATGTAATGTAACAAAATATTTTTATAGCGCAGCATTTAAAGAATCACTCAGAAGCGCTCCTGCTGCCATTGCTACATATTGACAAAGAGATAAGCTTTAAGTCGTTTAAAAAGTTTTAATAAACTTTAATCAATTAATTATATAAAATAAACTTAAATAATAGATAATATATAATTAATCGATTGCATACAATTCGTCAATGAATCTAACTCAATAAAGTTCCACAGAGTTACGAATCTAATTATTCCCAAAATACAGAATTCGCAGAAAATGTGATTTCTGTTAAATATAAAATTTAAGACATCCGTTATTAGGCCTAATTAAAACAATAATACAATTCCTTTTCTGTAGGTGTTTTAAATGTTAAGGCACCGTTACTTCTTTTACATTCATGAATGTTAAGGTTATAGGCCTACAGATTACAAAAACTGCGTACATTTTTGAATGCAGATTTTATGGATAGGCTCTAATTCTTTAAATGCATACTAACCATCGCAGCAATAAATCAGACTTAGGCCTAAGCAGAGTGCCACTGAATTCTAGAAGATTCATAATTCAATGATTATTTAAATTGAATTTTATAGCGGGTCCATCGTACAATCCTCGGAAGACCTTTCCAAGTTTCGATCAGTGCTCCATTTCACGAGGAGATGTGAGATCTACGCTGTATTCAACTTGTTGAGAACAATCACATTTCTTCAGTGGCGTCGTACAAGTGACGTACAATCACAAATGCACACCCTCATCGGTACGCGGACTATTGACCACAGGACGATTCCCCAAGGACGATTGACCACTGGACAAATTGACCACAGCCGTGAGTATCAGCTTAGTATGCTGTCTGCTGCATGCATGCATGCACGCATTTAAAAAGGAAATTCAAATGCTATTGTTTATATCTATATATATATAGCTTTTAGGCATCAAAAATGATTGAACTGGCCTATCTCCTTCCCTGATTTTTTTTGCAAAAAGTTCGTATTATCACATATAACAGTTTTTAATCTGAAACTGTAAAATGAATGCGTAGATTATCATTCAAAGTGTTGCTATGTGTCACGGTGGTCAAAGTCCACCACAGGGGCTGCGTTACCCTTCGATTCCATTTGTATTTGGTCTCCCATAAGAGATGCACCCCAGTAGTTACTTGGCCGCCTTTTGGGCATACGGCTCATTTTGGGCTTTCGGTTTTAACGGCTTTGCCTCTCACGGAGGGTTGGTTTTTTTCAAATATTAGTACTTTCAGTTAGGATAAAACCACCATGTCTCCCACGTTTCGTTACCAGTAAAATTTCTCATCGCCCCACATGTGATTTCGATACATTTACTGGGTATCTGTTTAATTCTTCACAACGGCTTCCTCGGGTTTAGTCGTCTCCGGTTGACAATGCGCCCCACCAAACGTCGGTTGATGCTTGATTGTTTGCGCCCTTCCTTGATCTTTCTTAGACACGGGGACTGCGTCCCCAATCACAGAGCCACACGGTTAGAGCCAGTCGGCCGTACCGGCAGGCAAGGTATACGATTCGTTGCGCTGCAATGAATACGCAGCGTCAAACGCTATGATTAATTAAAGTTTTTGTTAATGGCAACAACGTCCTCCAAAATCTGCCGTGTATCGTGACCGACAGACAGACCGGACATCGAGAATTATATAATAAGATATATATATATATATATATATATATATATATATATAGACAATAGCATTTGTAATATATGTATATATATGTATATATATGTATATATATGTGATAAATGAATATATATATGTATATATATTATCAATATATGTATATTTATGCATATATAGTATTTAAGTATATATATAAATTTATTTTTATATATAGGACTTATATATATATCGACTCACTATTGTCCTTTTCATCATTCCCGAGCATATGGTTTCCTTTTTTTGTATGCGTGCATGCATGCATGCCTAGACAGCGGCTTTGCCTGAAACCACGCATTTGTCAATCGTCCAGTGGTCAAAAGTGCAGTTCAATCGTCCAGTGGTCAAAAGTCCGCTGTGGTCAATCGTCCAGTGGTCAATCGTCCTATGGTCAATCGTCCTATGGTCAATCGTCCTGTGGTCAATAGTCCTAGAACCCCCTCATCGAAGTGGCATTCCCCCAATAATTACCCGACAAATCTAAAATTGGGGTGAAAGTGACATGGACATAATTGAAGTTTAAATATTCAAATTGGTTTCACTTCAAAAGTAAGGCTTTTGAGGCTATAGCCTTTTTAGGCTTATTTAACTGGTAACTCCTTTTTTTACCTTCCCTTACTTGTGCTTCTCTCAGGTCTCAAATACCTAGGTCTTCTTGCAGCCTTGCAGGCTTTGGCCGCTTTACCCAAACTCATATACTGTCATAACAACACTGGTCTTCTTGTTAGAACCAACCAGCCTCATGATACAGGCTTTGCCCGGCCGACAAACCACCCTGCCTAAACTGTCAAGAAAGATTAACATAAGAATAGCAGCTACTGTGTGCTGCACTGTGCACTGTAGAAGTTTCGAGATTTTAGAACTTATTCGTTGTTCGTAGCATTAGGGGTTTGGTCTTTTAGTTATCTTTCATTCGACAGATGGCGTCGGAAGAGATGCAGTTTTTGTAGTCATATTACGATGCAATAGTGATTAGGTCACTATTGTCATCTCGCTGAGTTGACGCTGTAACGTGCAAATAAAAGCGATATAACCAGATGCTCATGCCGAACGTAAGTAGTTCTCTCCATCCCCCATACTCGGACAGTTCTTGGTTCTCGTGCTTTCTCAGTGGCTGCCCCAAAACTCTGGAACTCATTGCCTCAGCATGTTCGCATTGCAAATTCATT
>CM030868.1:7147310-7167310 GCA_018105865.1 Metaphire vulgaris | reverse complement strand
TTTGAACTTTTGAATCTTGTAAATTTTTCTCCAGCGTTTTTCTCATCTTCAATCCATTTCTGTCCTGTCCTGTGTTTCTGTAACCAACCGGTTGTTGTACGTGTTTTTAAATAACTATTGTGTGTAACTGCTTTGTCAGGTATTTATTATAGCGGCCCTTCGTGGTAGACAGCTGCTACAGCTTCACTGTCTATCGCCACTCACATACCAGAGCAGTGGTTCTCAAGTTCTCAACCCGTGGTCCGCGGACCGCAAGTGGTCCGCGAGAGGAGGTCTGGTGGTCCGCGGCGGTCTGAAAAAACGTAAATAAAAATTAGACATATATATTTTCCATATGGAAAATCAGAAAAGTGCTACGAGCAAAGCAAGGTCATCAGCTCATAAAGGTTAATCGACACATTTGTGTGTATTTTGTGCATTTCAACGTGAAAAAAGCAAAAAAAGAACAAAAGGTCATCACCGCTTTTTAGAAGCAGACGACTACTCAATTTATCGGGTGGTCCGCGAGAAATTTTCAACTTCAAAAGTGGTCCGCGAGGCAAAGAGGGTTGAGATTTGAGAACCACTGTACGAGAGCACAGCAAACCTTGAAACACAACACAGACCATCTTAAGTTGAACTTCCACTCCGTGCCGGCGGACATGTCACGTGACTGCCGGAGAAATAACATCTCTGACCGCCAAGGACATTGAACCCGCGCCGAGAGAGAGAGAGAGAACATCTCTCGGTTTCAGGGTTACGAAGGCGTGCGCAGCTGAGCACTGTCCGTACCAAAGGCCTCGCATACCGCGCTGGGCAATGAAGTCCTGTACTGCATGGTAAACAACGAATGCCTTGAATTGAATAGCCGAACCGAATCATAAGTTAATAATTCAGGTATACTCAGACTTTTACGCCGTGTATACAGTGGCGGCTCTAGGATTTGGCAAGTGGGGGGCGTTGGGGGCAACTTCTAATCATAGGGACCAACCATTTGTTGTTTAATGTATGTAGCATTAAGTATAAGGTCCCAACTGGGGGCCACTGGGGGGCAGGGCTCAATGGGGGGCTGGGCCCCTGGTCCCCGGTGGAGCCGCCACTGCGTGTATACACTATACAGGGTTGCCAGATCTCCCGTATTTTACAGGAGCTCCTGTACAGTGGCGACTCCAGGATTTGGCATGTGGGGGGCCGTTGGGGTGGCAACTTCTAATCATGGGGGGCCAACCATTTGTTGTTAGGTATGTAGTGTTAAATATAGGGTCTCAACAGGGGGCACTGGGGGCCAGGCACTGAATAGGGGCACGGCCCGGGCCCCCCTCTGTGCCCCGCCACTGCCCAGTCTCCCACCTCCTTATAACTTGTTTATAATGCATTACCAGATGATTTCAGCCCCAGTCTCTTTTCCCTAGTCCAGCGGTTCTCAACCTTTATAACTTGTTTATAATATTGATTCATTACATGCCGAGATGATGCAGTACATTAAAACAGAGTTTTTTATTGCTTTTCCCTAGTCTATACTGTTAAAATAGTACTTTAGTGTAATATAACTCTATCCATAATAATTCACAATGAACTAAAAACCGTTGAGTGGGCTAGTCTATATTGATTAGTGGAAACAATCTATCCATAATAATTTCGACTTTGGATATCGCAGAAACAATATCCCGTATTTCCACTCTGGAAATATATATATATATATATATATATATATATATATATATATATATATATATATATATATATATATATATATATGCATCCTACGATTAGCAGTGGTTTTAAATGTCGGGTTTGAATGTCTGGAGATTTTGTGATAGTTAACTGGGAGTCTGTAAGACGGCCAGCTACAAACTTGCTATAGCATGCGGACTTTTCATCTCAGGACTGTTCATCTCCGATAGTAGTCCTTCTGATGAAAGGTCCGGAGATGAATAGTCCTTGATATGGATAGTCCGGAGATGAAAAGGCCTAGAATCTTTGCAATAGCCGCACTACCTTGCGACTGTGTCAGTCGCTTGGAGCGCCAGCAGCGCGCAGTCGTTGCAATTAGTGACATCAGTGGCGTAGCCAGGATTTCCGGAAGGGTTTTTGGTTTCGATCGTGACCAAACTTTGCAAAAATTTTTATTTGTTTTTCTTAGGAGTTGACAAGCAAAAAAGGTCGTCACCTTCGTATTCTTTCTAGTATTTTTCTATTTTCTATAGCACTTAGATATGTTTTGATCGGCAACCGGCCAAGGGGGGTTGACCCCTAAACCAGTGTTTAATCTAGACTCCTGGACTCCGGGGGAAACTGAAAAGCTGGGGGAAACTGACAAAACCGGGAGGAATTCTGCTAGGGGCCGCTGTTAGTCCATGTAGTATTCCAAAATTTCCGGGGGGGAAAGGGCAATTTCCCCCCGGAAACGGCCTAGATTAAACACTGCCCTAAACTCGCGTCCAAAAGTGAGAAATGCATGGAAAAGCATGTAAAAAATTCTGTCGGTACCCAAGGGGAGTTTAACCCCCAAAACGCCACTGAGTGACATGCACCGGGAAAATGTTTTGTGTCAGCCGCTGGGCGGTCTGACCAATCAAATATTGAGTCTGATCATCAAAATTCACTATCATTGTGACATGTATGCAGGCAAACAGACTCCCTGTCATAATTGTGCTCTAGGCACTGAATAATTTATTTGTGTGCGTCAGGCTTACACAGAAATATGTCGACATCCACGATCATCATCATCATCATCATCATCATCATCGTCATCATCATCATCATCATCATCATGCGCCGTCTTTGACTCTAAGGTTGTCTGCCCAACTTTGGCGTTGAAATCTCCCATCGTTACAGTGCAGACATCGACTTTTCTGGGTCTGTGTTGTCGGCTTCTTTAAGGTCTGCGTAAAACTGCTCTAGTTCTGAATCTTCAGCATTATACGTGCGTACACTTGAATTTTATCAGTATCGAGGATACACACGGCATGCCGAAATCCGAACTCGTTTACCGCTGCGGGGAGGGAAGGGAATGGTAGGGGAGGGGAGAGGAGGCCAAAGACGCGCCACAATTATTCCGAGTTGTTTGCCCGGGACGGTTTCGGAGACGCCGGCGTATTTTTAGCAACGGCTCAGACCGACGCCCCGGCCCCTGCGGCCGCAGACCGGGCGGCCGGCCGCCAAGTCAACGTTCGCACGCGCTAACCCCGCCGCACGGCGATAATCCGGCATAGCCGGCGCCCGGAGGGAGGTTCTTGACCGCTCGCCGAGCCAGGGCGTTGGACGGAGAGGCGGGTTGGGGTGGAGGGGGGGCGGGGGGGGGACAGCGCGGAGGAGGGTCGTGCACTCGGTCGCTCCCTCTGTCTCGGGCTCTCGGCGTTGGTATCTCTCGACCTTGGTGTACGGTCGTTTAATTGCGGCGAGGGTTGGAGGGCGGCGGGGAGGGGAGGGGGAGGGGTGGCAGCTGACGCCAGAGTTTTTATAGGCGCTTTCGTTGAATGTACGTTCTTGCCGATATATTTGCGGCACGCTCCGCACTACTTGCGTACACTTTGTGCAAACGCTTGTATCGCCGTGTGCGTACGTGCTGGCGTGCAGCTGTTATGACGCAACGAAAACCCCTTTTCCCCCCGCCCCCCCATTCGACGCCGCGGACCGCACGAAGTAGGACATCGCTATAAATGCCCTCGAAGTGCCGTTTGGTAACGATTAAGGGGTGAGGGTGACGTTAATTTTTGCGAACCTGGTGAACCCTGGAGCTTGGGAACCCAAGACATGATCATATGAATTATTGTTAATATTTCATAAGTTTATACTTCGACCTCGGCCGTATTGTAGAAAGCGCCGTCTATCCTGTATACTAGACTGGTGTTTATATTGCAACTTAGCCTTATGATGATGATAACGGATAATAATAATAATCAAAATAATAATATAATAATAAGCCGATAATAATTTTAATAATAATAACGAACATCATTGGCATAGTTACTTTAATAATAATAATAATAATAATAATAATAATAATAATAATAATAATAATTTTAATAATAATAATAATAATAATAATAATAATAATAATAATAATAATAATAATAATCATATATAATAATAATCATATATAATAATAATCATAATAATAATAATAATAATAATAATAATAACAAGGTTTAAAGTGGTTCAATAGTGTCTGCCCTGTGTGATAACCGCTGTTGTATCTGTTCAGTTATTGTGAACTTTCTGAAGTCTGTAGCCTTTTTCATGTCAAGCAAAACACACATAACCCTAGGCCTATCGCCGTCACTATAGGCCTACTGCCAGTGTTTATTCTAGGCCTGTTTTGGGGTGAATTCCCTCACCAAAGTTTTAAAATCCACCCCAAAAAAAAAAAAATTGTATATGTTGGCTTGTGGATGGAAATCCCCCCAAGCGTGGAGAGACAAATCTTGCCCTCCCCCAAACATTTCAAACTCCCCAATCCCAATGTCAAGGTGGCTAGAATAAACACTGGCCTACTGTTATTTAGGTCTTTTAGGGGGAATATTAAAAACCTTCAAACGGCTTCCTATCAAGAAGATGGATCTTAAAACTTCAAAGATCGTTCTATAGATCAGACTTGAACGTTACTGTTCCTGACACCTTTAGTTAGGCTGGGGCCGTGCCCCCGCCAAGGAAATGAAAATATTAATTTATAATGTATTAATGTGCAAAAATTTGCAAAAATTGCCAAAAAATATAAAAAAAATTGCAAATTTTCCAACATTGGCCCTAAAATTTGCCAAAATTGCTCAAATTTTGCAAAAAATTTGCAAAAAATTGCAAAAAATGCCTAAAATTTGCCAAAATTTGTCAAAAATTTGCAAACATTTTCTCGCCCCCCCCCCAAAGAAAAGTGTGAAATGACGCCACTGCTTTAGACATGTTGACAATCACAAAACTAATAATATTTCAGAAAATAATAATCCGTTTCTAAATTAGCCTTTGATATGAACGGTGTCGTCACATTGGGGCCATTTCACCGAATGTGAAAATATCATAGAAAAGCTACAAGAATTAATTAATTAATTAATTAATTAATACGCTTTTTATGCAGCATTGTAAAGTGCAGCATATCCTGTTAGGTTTGTGCCTGTGTTCAAACATGGACAGTATCATAAAACAGTCAGGTTGGCCAATTAGAGGCCTACTTTTTTTATCGATCCTCATTGTTTAAAGTAGCAATAATATATAAAATAGCAAGGCTGTCAATAATCAACAGGTTGAATTCATTTATATAAGCTACAGTCCTTCCAGACTTTGTCACCAACTCGAAAACCGACAAACAGTTCGTAAAGAATCTGAAGACACTTGTTCAATGCGTCGTTTGACTGCTAACCTTATGTTGTGAAGCACTCTTGATTTAGGCTTAGGTCTTGTTTTAGGGCTATATAAATTGTCAGAAATAATGATAACAATACAGATGATTTATGTTGAAATTCGGCGAAAAATGGAAAATCTGCGAAATGAGACGTAACCGATATGAACTGGACTGGACTTAGGCATGACTCATAAGAAAAGTCAGTAAGTATGTGTGTAAGTAAAATAGTGTGGATTTATATAGCGCTTTGGACGTTGTACGACGGTGGCTGCCTATTCTTAGGCGCTTGGTCTTTCTTAAAATGGCTACGTGAAAGGTAAATGATCAGCCAAGGCAATGGTAGATATATCCAAGGGCAGTGAGTCTAGGTTGTTAATTGTTATAGCTATGGATTCAATGATTTTAGGAAAATAAAAGGATTTAATTATAAGCATAACACCATGTGACAGTATTACGCGTACATGATGACGATGTATAGTATTGTATGCATCATAATTGTACAGCGATGGACAAATTACAACACTAAAGCGGGCAAACATATATAACACATGTGACTTCAAGCTGTAACTAGGATCCGCACTTGCAGTCACAGCAGCCATTGCCTTCCGGGCCAATTTGATAAAAACCAGACACCACTCATCACAGCTGTCATATTTTATGAAACCAAGTGTTGCAACTTATCTAATAGTCTGGAGGCCTACTTTTAACTGATAAAAACAACCGATAAAAAACAACCATAGAGCAGTGCTCGAATTGTGAGAAAATGAAATGTCATGAGCGTGGTGTTTTAAGAATTTACACTTTTGTCATTTGCAAAACTTTTTGCATTTCTCTAGGGAGGGTCTATTTTAAAGGATCATAGAGCGCCTGAATGTCCATAACAACAAGTGGCGCAGCCAGAATTTCAGACTGTGGGGGGCATTTCGACGTTTTTCACCCAAAACTTCCGGCGAGCAAAAAAGGGTCGTCGTCTCAAACACTTTAAAGTCTGCTGTTTGCTGCGTTTTTCTCGATTTAATACAACCAGGGCGCGATTTGTAGGGAGAAGGGGGGAATCTTCCTCCCCCACTGCCCAACTGCATCCCCCTACTGCTACATCCCCCACAGCTACATCTCCCCCACTGCTACATTTCCTCAACAACTACATCTCCCCATCTCCCCAAGCTCGACACGCCCCCCCCACTGCTCCAGGTCACAAATCGCACCCTGAATACTACCCACAACTCGGTGGCATAGCCATGATTTTCCGAAGGGGGTACCAACGACCATTCCCAACTTCGAAAAATCCTGACAAGCAAAAAAGATCGTCATCTATTATCTTGCTTCATTAAGACAGCTATGTAGCTATATGAGTGCGCGGACACAGAATTGTAATACGCAATTGTTAAAAATTTGGTCGGGAAACCAAGGGGGAGCTTAACCCCCAAAACCCCCTTGACTACGCCACTGCCCCAACTACTCACCGGTTTTGTCCGAAGGGGCAGGGGCGAGCCCTCCGTGGCTGCGTAAATTAATAAAACATATAAATACATGTACTGTCTTAGAACGGACTTATGCGATGTTAGAAACTTAAAGCGATTCGAATGTATATATCCAAATGCATGTAAGACATTTTGTAAAAGTTAACACACACACATTGCTTTATCCTATTTTCCGGTGACGTCGGCAAAGAATATGCCTATATAAATATTATTCCAGAGATATTCTATCTGCCTTCTGCAGAGAAAATTGAATTAGAGGTATTTCGAGAGTTTTTCTACACGAAGCAACATTTAGGAGGACTGTACTGTTTGTTCAATTGCCAGTTTATTCAAAGTGTTTGAATATATGTAAGTGTGAGTTTTAGTCTGATAACTTGGCCACTTCAGAAGTTCAGTACAGGCATACGCTCCGTAAAATTGTTCAAATCATGCACATGGCTTGAAGGGGTGTCAAAAAGATCTGTGATCTTGCTTTACTTGGCGTAGAAAGAGAAGAAACTGAGAGAGCCCAGTCAGGACGTCACATACCAATTCGCATCAGTAACAGCAAAAGGCGTATTCGCAACTTTAATCTTTGAGTCAATAAAATCTCACGATTTGTTAATTAAAGATTAGCTAACCTTATAGTTCAATTTTCTGACCCCTTTAATACCATGGGCCCCAAACACCCCATAGGGGCGCCTTTGAACTGACGAATTAACACTACAAGTGACGGAGTCATATTTTTGGATAATTTACGGATGTCCGAAAACAACAACGGACTTTTTGTTCATTTTTTGCTTATTCTATTAATTTTTAACACGACGGATACATGCCAATGGAAAGTTATTAAATACAATGGATCGCTTAACGTTAAAGCACAATTAATAAAAGGGACAATAGATAAACAATAGATGGATAGTTAGTGAAAACGATCTAGGCATATAGCTTAGTCGGAAGAGACTGGCCACCATCCGCCGATGTATGGCTTAGCCACCTATGGGCTGTTGGCTACAAAACACGGGGATCAGCACCGGACCCTACGGGCATTGAGCCTACGGGTGAAACCTTTACTTTACTTTACTTTACTATAGCATATAGGATCTACGGTGAAACCTCGTTATCTCGCACCCGATAAGCCGCCAAACTCGACCCTCGCCATTAAATGCGCCAGTATAGACAGTGACGCGATAACGAGGCTTCACTGTACGATCAGATCAATTTCTTGTGGTTACATGGGATGGACGCTATTTTAATTAAGCATTAGTTTGTAGTTAATTCCACGAGACAGAGTAATTCCGTGACTTAAATGGGTTTAGTTTAACGGCCGGCCGTGGTGTAATCTTCAATTTCAGTTATCTGTACAAGGACCAGGGCGAGCGGGGGCAAATCGCCTGATACGATTACAAATTTGGGTCGATAATTATATATTAAGGACTCGAAGACACTTGACTCACGACGCTTATTAGTTATTACCAATAATAAAGCCAAGCCCCTTTGTATGATTTATATCCCACGCTGTTCTGCTAATATAATTATTCTCGACGGCGGCGGCGGCGGCGGCGGCGGCGGCTATATATATACTGCTAAGCTTCGCAGACAGAAGGCCTACGTGCAGTTTATCCTACATAAAAATAGTCTATTTTGCCCTTCGCCGAAAGAGAAACAGACAGACAGACAGACAGACAGACAGACAGACAGACAGACAGACAGACAGACAGACAAACAGACAGACAGACTGACTGACTGACTGATTGAGAGGAGAAGGAGGAGGGAGGTAGAGATTATGGGAGTGTGAGTGAGTGTTTGTCGGTGGCATGTAAATCGCGACATAGTGACCTAGATTCAGGTGCGAAGAATAAGAGGCTCAGCGAACGGAATGTACATTGCAGACTGTAGAGTGTCCTTGGGAATGTCCGACACTCTTCTTGAAAATCACGGACGTCTTATTTTATAAATTATAATAACACGCGTTGACGAAAACTTTTGCCAACTAACTGACTGACTGACTGACGAACTAACTGGCCAACAGTCAATCGTGTCTATAAAACAAATAGCTAGTAGGCTAACAGGAGACGATAGCCTGCTTGGAAAATATTTCTGCGTTTTACTGAAATTTAATTCAAGGAGATATCAATTTGTACGATTGTACGAGTGCGGTTCCAGGGCTTCCTGGTGGGGTGGGTGGGGGATGAAATTAATTCATAGGCGGTTGGTGCGGGGGGGGGTGAAAAGAGAAGGGAAACAATCAATAAACTTTGCCGAAAAAGTCTGACAAAAGAAAATTTGCCCCCTTGTTTTACTACATTTTTACCGAAAAATAGGTTGACAAGCAAATAAGGTCATCCGCACTTTTCCCCCGTAGTTTTGTTCTGCTTTTACAGCAAAAAATAGATTTCACAAGCGAAAAAAGTCCGGAAGTCCGGTGGGGGAGATGCATCCCCACTCATCCCCTCGTGGAACCGCCGCTGATTTGTAGGTAAATTTTCCGCTAAAGTATCATAATAATATTCGGATGATTGCAGACACAAGAAATATATTAATGGAGATCATCTTCTCCTTGTTCCTTCATCCAGGGGCGTAGCCAGGAATTTGATTTGCGAGGGTATAAATCTTAACTATAAACCACAAACCATATAAACTACATATAATCACGTGTAAATCACATAAAAAACTTTAAGGTAGACTGATTTTTTTTGTGGGGGGGTATATATACCGATATACACCCCGTCGCTACGCCCCTGCCTTCATCAACTGCAGTTCAGGTGACAGCTGGAATTTCTTTTCTCCAGCCATTTAGTCGATCCTGTGTCTCCGGGACTGCTGCCCGGCGACATTCGCAGTCCTGTGTGTTCCTCCACTCTTCGACGTCATCCGCCCATCGTCTCTTCGGTCGCCCTCTTTGTTTTGTTCCAGGCATCATTCCTTGTTGGATTGTCTTCTCCGATGCTAGTTTAGGCGTCGCAGTTCCGCTGCACGTGCCCAAAATATTGCAGCCTCCTTTTCTTTTGCACATGTATACCTGACAGTTTCAAAACCTCTTCATAATTCAGTGTTTAATCCAGACTCCAGGCCTTGGGGGGAGGAATCAACTTGGTTGGAGGGGAAAAGGGGCAATCCAGGGGCATAGTGCATAAAAATGGAGTCTAAATCAGTCGGAAAAACCACCAGTTCATTTCAAAATTTGCATAAGAATAAGCAGCTACTGCTGGCTTTCCGGGGCGCTGTAGAAGGGGATTTTACTTTACTTTACTTATTTGTAAATTTTTGAGTCAGTAAACAGGGTTGACTCATATTAGTCTGTTTCCTCCTTATAAAGGCTAAGTATCTAACTAAATTATTTTTAAAATTTTTATTATAATTTATGTAAAGTATGTTATTAATAACATGTAAAAAAAAAAAAGTTTTCTGTTTCTCTGTCTCTCTGTCTCTGTCAATGCAAAATTTCATAAGTGTTGGGATTTTCTGAATTCTGTCTCCTAACAGGCCTCACTGTCTTCTTTGGTTTTCTCTGTCTCTCTCTCTGTCTCTGTCTCTCTGTCTGTCTGTCTGTCTGTCTGTCTGTCTCTCTCTCTCTCTCTCTCTCTCTCTCTCTCAACTTCTCTCATTCTCTCCAACTTATGCATTGTAATTTATTATTTTGAATTTAGTCTCTCTTCTTTTCTGTATTTTTTTCTTGAAAGTCCAGCTTTCACACAAATTACAATTCAATAAGACCTATTCCACGAAACTTCTTGTTACATCTGAAAACCATTATAATGCAATATGTAAAAAGATAGAGGGGCTCCTTTTTGGTGGGGGGTGGCTTCCCGGTAAACTCGCTAGAGAACTGAGGCATTGACAGTTTTTGTTCATTCAATTTTTAGTGACACGGGCTAGATGAGGGCAGTTGTCAGCTTTAACCTCCCCCCGAGTAGTGAAAAATTCACATACGAGCCACCAGTGAAACAACTTCCACGGAGTTGAAATTGAACCCCGTACTCTGTGGAAGTCCCTTAACTACTGAACGCCATCTCAGCCCATCTGACACCAGCCAGTAGCATTCGCTCCAGTGTTTATTCTAGGCCTTCTCTGGGGGGGATTTCCCCCCGCCCCAAAGTTTTAAAATCCCTCCCCAAATTTTTATATGTTGGCTAGGGGATGGAAATCCCCCCAAAGTGTGGAGACTAAGACCTTGTCCCCTCCCCAAACATTTTAAAATCCCCCCCAATGTCAAGGTGGCTAGAATAAACACTGCATACGCTCAAACGAGAGAGGGAGGAAGGGAGGGAGGAGGGAGGGAGAGGAGGGAGGGAGGGAAATATCATCAGCTCCGCCCCGTCAGTGTTTTCTAGCTTCGTGACCTCTTAGGTTCAAACCACTTTGAGCGCTAACAATGCAGCGCACACCGAAATAGGCCTGCGAGACTTCTTAGGTCCGCCGTGGATTAGATAACCGGCTCGGCTGGCGAAAGACAGAGAGAGAGAGAGGTAAGGAGAGAGGGGGTCGGGGAGTGGGGTGGGGGAGTGGGTAACGCTACCCACGAACGTTATTGCAACGAACATACCGGATCACGTGACCGGTCTGGGCGAATGAGCCACGCAAGAGAGACCAGCCAACAACAAAAAGACTTTGATAATCTCCGAGCGGCGGACGGAGGCCGACCGATCCCAAAAGGCCAAAGGGCCCGGCTATTCTGGTTCGCCGACCAGCGTTGTTTACGAGTAGAAGTCAATATGGTTTGGAGCGAAAGAGAAAGAGAAAGAGAGACACGCAGAACGGGAACGGTTGAAACGGAACGGTTGTTATTAAAACATTTCGGATTTGTTACCACCGAAACGCCATAAAAACTGTCCTCGACAGCCCCGCTGCGAACAGAGACAGAGAGAGAGAGAGAGAGAGAGAGAGAGAGAGAGAGAGAGAGAGAGAGAGAGAGAGAGAGGGAGAGTAAAACCGCATCGGGTGCGATAACACAACGACCAATCGACCATCCAACAGTCACCGTCGCGATCGCGAATGGTATTCATCGCCGCCGGAACGTTCATTAATAATGAAAAATCGCACCAGCTGCATGCCGCTCTAAACCCGGTGTTTTTTGCCCGGGCGAAAACGAATACTTTTTTAAGACCCCGCGCCTGCACTTAAGTGGCCCCTTCCCCCCACCCCGCCCCGCCCCCACCCCTCCGACCACCGCGAGACGGCGCATCACGGTGAGTAGAAAAACCCGTGAAAACAACATGGGTAAACTGCATTCGATAGGATACGTATCCGCCTGAGCTGTGCGCGATCATGACGAAAACTTTTGCTAAGGAGAAGAACTAACTAGAGCAATTCTTCACGATTGCGTAAGGACCAGTTGGGAGAAAATGGTCACCCTTAATAAGGGTGACATCCCGCAGAAATTTAAGAAAAAATATCTGAAAGAAGAGAATTTTACAGGTAAAATAAAATCGCCGGTAAAATATAATGGAATCACTGGTTGACCTTGCTAGCTCTACAGTACTCACCAGCACCAAAGGACACATTTGTTTCTTATACTCCAGGGCCTGTTTTAATGTGCAGTGATACACAAAATGTGCAGTGATAAAATGAAAATATGCAGTGATAAAATGCAATTTTCCTGTGCTTTGTGCAGTGATAAATTTTCCGGACGAAGCTGTGATGAAGAAAAAAAGGTCATCACCCCGAAAATGGGTCGACAAAAGAGTGTTTATAGGGAATAGGGAAAACCTTGTTGACGACTAAAAAAAGGTCGTCAGCCAAATGTACGGGCACAAAAGAGAAATTTTGTCCACACATTTTCTGAGTTTTGTGCAGTGATAAATTTTTCTTAAAACATGCCCTGTAATATACTCGAAAATTCCAGTTCACTAACACTTTGAAATCCCTTCTCCAGACATGCTGCATTTTACGGCGAGCGGCAACCGTCGTTGAATCATTCTCCCAGGGCGATGTCGAACTCTGCCTACCCGGTGCGATTCGCCCGTTCGCCCGGCGGCGATAATTTGTTGTCTCGTATGTAGGTCAGTTGCATTAGCCAATCAATAAAAGACTCATAAGTAGGTCAGATGGTCTGGCTTCTTACGTCATTATCGACCTACTTTCGAAAGGCTTCGGCGCTGAGAAATAGACCGAGGTTATTCTTATCTCACGGGACCGCTTCTCTGGGTCTACAAGGCGGCTCCTACGACGGGTGGATTGGGTGCGAAAGGACGACAGACATACAGACACAGAAGAAGAAGACGACGAAGAGGAAGAGGAGGAGGACGGGGAGAAGGAGGAGGAGGAGGAGGAGGAGGAGGAGAGTGAGCGGAATGAGAACAGGAGAACTGGATGATTGAGGAATTGGAACTCTTCTATGAACCCAGAGAACTTGACGCGGACGTTTTAGCAAGTAGGCTGTTTGAGATCCTCATCTTGAAACCGCTCTGTACTTGCTTCTAAATAGACGATTGTTCTTTTAAAAAATTGCGATCGATAGGTGAGACAAAGTAGCTCATTCTCGTTTCAAAACTTGCGAGCCTCTTTGAAAAGTCGATCACACCTTTATCAGGTAGAAGGTAATATATTCAGGTGTTGTGTTCTCGGCGTCTGATAAGGCTAGCAGAAGCAAAATTTAACGAAAACGTCACTGTACTGGGCTTTGTTATCTGGGTAAGTAAAAAATACTAGAATGATTTGCACAGTGTTGGAATTGTTAAATTTGAGCTGGAGGGGGGGTTGAAGACTGAAATCCAATGAATGACAGAAACTGCATGTACCCGATATGCGAGTTTTGGGAGGGTTGCAAAGTTAGCTGGGGGGGGTTCACCCCCAAACCCCCGGCAACTCCAACGATGGCACTAGAATGTTTCATAATGAAATGTTCGAAGTTAAGTTAGATTTATTTGTTCCTGCTTTCATCCATATGCAGTCTACAGTGCCTGCTCTAGGCGTAGGCAAAGTAGACGGCTGTCTACGGCGGCACTTTATTGGGGGGGGGGGGAGGGAGGGTGGAATTTTTGGACTAAAATATTTTCCATTAGTATTTTTGACGATTATGCGGGTATGCTTCTGATACTACTGCTCTGAACTTACTTTTAAATGCCGAAAAATTGCATTTATACTTATGGACCTATGTTATATGACCATATGAATAGTTTGCAGCATTACGTATCGCCTACTCTAAAAAATAATTCGGAAATCACGAAATTGGTGATGACTCTATGAGATAGCGTATATCTGTGGCAAAGAGAAAGACAGCTGAAATTTGAAGCAAGTTATAATTAAAGTCTATGTTTCTATGACACAGACGACGAAAAAAGAGATTACTATAATAGATTTGCGCATGTTCCTCATTTCTTGGCGGGCCGTATCCGACCCGCGGACAGTACTTTGGAGACCCCCTGCACTGGTCATTATGATAGTGGCGCCATTGAGACTGATTGCCAAAAAAATTTCTTCCGTCAAAGGTCCTTCTGAATCGGGTGGATTGGTCACAGGGTTATTTCTAGGATTGTCAATTTGGGGGGGGGTGTCCGCAAATTCTGGGGTCCCCTTTCAAAAGGTCTGACAAGCCAGAAAGGTCATCCCATAGCTGAGATTGGGGGGAGGTGTTGAAGGGTGTCGTTCTCAAATTGGGGTTGTTAGGGGGCAAAAATATCCCTGCTTGATTGTAATGGAGTTTCATGAATTTTCAGTCTTAACTGCGTTTTCAGATTATTTTTGTGCAATTGTTAGTAGCGCAATAAGAAAATCTAGTGGTTCAATAAATGTTTGTATTTTTGTAGTTATTTCAATGTTGTTTTTGTATCGGTTTGTGTGTATTCGTTATATATATATATATATATATATATATATATATATATATATATATATTATATATATATATATACAGACGCATTCTTGGTGATCTATGAATATTGATAACATTCTCTAAGACGCTGTCAAGTTGTCAACCCATATAATCTATTTGAACGTCGACTCTGCTTTTCACCTGACCCATTTCCTATTCGAACGTTTACACTACTCTTCACCTGACCCATTTCCGTTGTCTGGGAATTTGAAAGTAGAGCGTCCCGGGGACAATTTTTATCCCCGTCCCCACCCCGCACCCAAACCTTTCTTTCCCCGTCTCCGCCCCATCCCTGCATTGCTTCGCCCCGTCTCAGCCCCATCACCACCGCATTTCCCCTCTTCTCCCCCCCATCCCCATCCCGCACCAGAAAGTTCCGTCCCCTAATTGTACCCGCAGTAAGCCAATTCACAGGCCTACGTTAACAAAAGCACAATTTACTACTAAGCTTAGTTTCTATGTTCTAACCATTATAATTAATGTTTAAGTTCGCCGATATCGCCCCGATATTTCTGCTCCGATAGCGCACCACAGGACACCCAGGCCATATTAAGGCGGGGGCTGAGCAGTGGCGGCTCCACCGGGGGCCGGGGGGCCCGTGCCCCAATTGAGTGCCTGGCCCCCTAGTGCCCTCCAGTTGGGACCCTATATTTAATGCTACATACATTAAACAACAAATGGTTGGCCCCCATGATTAGAAGTTGCCACCCCAACGGCCTCCCACTTGCCAAATCCTAGAGTCGCCACTGGGGCTGAGGGGGCTGTAGCCTCCCGGCCCATCATGAAAATAGGCCCACCGATTTTCGAGATAACTTTTTTTGCTTGTCAGCACGATTTGGAAGGGAGATAACCTTTTTTGCTTGTCAGAGATTTTCAGTATAGGCGACGGCCTTTTTCTCAGCCCCCCCCCCCCCGGCCCACTCGGACCTTAATCCGGCCCTGAGGACACCCGCCGTGCGTGGAAGATTTATTTGTCGTCAACTGGAGCCTTCTCGTAGTGCGGCCACTCATCACTAACTCTGTTATACTTTGTGACTCTTGTGAACGACATTAGTTCACTTTAATTTTTTAATCATTTTATCGATGTCACACTTTTCCATTGTTAACTGCGAGCAACGAGAAATAAAAAAAGCCACGTGCCCAAAACAATACAAGTTAAAATGGCACAGGAGAAGGAAATACTAGAGTAACTAGACAGTACATCCAGTACACTGTTGGCATCTCTAGGTGGCGTTTCAGTACACCCGTACATACATAACGAATAACCTACTGGGTTGCTAAATACTCTTACATACTTACATGCATTAATACAGAAAAACATGAACGCCTACACAGCGCCATCAATATTATTATGAACTTGATAATATTGCTACCGCTTCCGCGGTATAACCGCACGACAAGAACCCGTTACCGCGGTAATGCTGCATTTTTGCGCAAAATTTTCCCCATTTCCGCGGTAATTATCGCGGGATTCACGCGGTAAGTGTTACCGTTTCACTTTCTATTTGAAAGGTCCTCTAAGGAAATTAACCTAAAGGGGAAAATGCATATAACATCGGAAAAAGACGAAAGCTGTAATAATTCTTGAGAGGTATAAATTGACTTCCAATAATTATTTACTGTTTGAACGTAGATCAAAGAAAAGAGTGGATTATGTTATTTCAATTTTTTGTAATTGCCTACACCAGCTCATGTGCCATATTATTTTGTATTCCTAATTATAAATAATTCTTATGATTAGTTTGTACTTTGGGGGAAAAGCCGCTAGATGAGATGAATGCTAAATCGTGGGGCATATGACAAAGATTTTCAGACTCATGAAGTGTCTCACAATTTCTAAGAATTTCTACAAACTTGTAGATTCCTTACTCCATATCAGTGGCGGCTCCACAGAGGGGTACCCGTGCCCCCTATTGAGTGCCTGGCCCCAGTGACCCCCTGATGGGACCCTATACTTAATACTACTTACCTAACAACAAATGGTTAGCCCTCCTCCATGATTAGAAGTTGCCACCCCAACGGGCCCCCACTTGCCAAATCCTGGAGCCGCCACTGCTCCATATGACATTATGATGAGAAAGATGCAATGATGTCAGCCTCCACTTAATTTTCATCTTTTAAGTTCTTATATAAGAAAATAAGACTTTTTCAAATTTTAAAGTTGCAAACCTACTCACTCAAGATTTCATTCAGGTAGGACCAATGAATGCAGAATGTTTTTAAAAGTTTAGTGAGACTTGTTAATATACCAGGGCCGTCATTTTCAAATATTCCTGTGCAAAATGCAATCTGCCGGTTTCAGACAATTTTAATCATTTTAAGATCTCATATAGTGGCGGTTCCAAGAACTCTTGGTGGGGGTGGTGCAATGAATTTCTAGAAAGTTGGTGAAGCTTGCAATGAATTTCACGGAAGATGGCGACTTGTAGGGGGCCTGGGACCCTGGGTGCGGTAAACCCTGAAAAAGGCTGACAAGCAAAGAAAGGTCATCAGCAGTTTTGCACACAGGGCTCCGGTGACACGTAGCTGCCCGGTAAATCCTGAAAAAGGCTAACAAGCAAAAAGAGTCGGTGGGAGATGCATCCCCAGCAGTGGCGTAACGTGGGAGGGGCACTTTGTTGACAGCCCCCGGGCCCCGGGCGGGGGGCCGAAGAGGGGTCTAAGCTAGGGTTAGGTTAGGGTTAACCCTAACTTAACCCTAACCCTAGAAATGATGTGCTGACGACCTTTTTTTTGCTCGTCAAGATGAAAAAGGAGGTGATAAGTGATAACGTTGGGCTTTTTGCTCGAAACTCTGGGGCCCCCATGGCAAAGATGCCCCCGGGCCCCAAAAGTCACGCTACGCCACTGATCCCCAGTCATTATTATTATTATTATTATTATTATTATTATTATTATTATTATTATTATTATTATTATTATTATCGCTCGAGGCAACGACCAATCCAATTCCAATTCCAGAACGACCAATCAGAACGCTTCAGCCAACCAATCAGAACGCTTGAAGGTAACCAATCAGAACGTCACACAGCCAACCAATCAGAACGCTTACACAGCCAAACAATCAGAACGCTGAACACAACCAATCAGAATCACACAGCCAACCAATCAGAACGCTCGAAGGCAACAGACATACAGATAACGATTTTAATGTTTAGATTAACGTACTGATTAATGTGGTGACTCATTCAGCCGAACTGCATTGCGTGAACACATTACAATGTTACAAATAACTCGTGCAGAATAGCCATGTTTTAAGTCTCTTCTTAAATTAAGGTGTCTAAAGTCGGAGAGAGCTGTATAGATGGAGGTAGACAGTTCCATACCCGTGTCGCTGCCACGGGAAATGCTCGATCCCCCCAACAGCGCGCAGTCTGGTCCTCGGGGACGACCATGCAGTAAGGCAGATCCAGATGATCTCAGGCGTTGCCGGCCTGTCATCCCCAACGTGGAACCGCCCCCGATCTCATGTGTGATATTTTTGACGTGAAGCATTTGCAACTATATAGTGCGGTTAAATCAGTTGTGTCACTTCAGTAGCATGTCTCCCGGTACAGATATTTCTGCTTAATGAGATATTGCCTCTCGGTCAGAGGGTATTGGTATTAGCTTGTATATATATATATATATATATATATATATATATATATATATCCATATATATATTTATTGTTGCATCGTGGAAGTTTATTGTTGATGTGATCTCTTGTGATGATGTGATCCCATGATGAGCTGCGGTGAGAATAGAACACAGGAGGGGACTGACGGTGCGTGGGTTAAATGCAGGTTTATTGATGTTCTTTTCTCAAAACAACCGCTTGCACACCGCATCAACCGCTGTCTATCCTCGCAGATATAACTGTTTGTTTGAGTTGGCCAAGGGCGCCCGCTTTGAAATGCTGCTTAATCTATTTTCGTCCATTGTCCATTGATACTCTTAGTGCAGTAGCGTCATTTAACACTTTTCTTGGGGGGGGGGGTAATTTTTGGCAAAATTTTGGCAATTTTGGGGACAAATTTGTCAATTTGTCACATTTTTTGCAAATGTTTCTTAATTTTTGGCGATTTTTGCACATTTCACATTTATTTCTTTCATTATACATTATTTCTTCATTTCCTTGGGAGGGACCATGCCCCTGCCCCCACCCCAATGACGCCCCTGCGTTAGTGTGCTAGAGCTGGCACTGTTAAAATGTTGAATTGGTCTCAGAGTGTCTTGTGCCTGCGTTTTGGTTTAATAGAGAATGAAGCTGACAGCCTGCCATGGCAACCGACTCTACCAATAGCAGTCCAAAACAGAGCTCGAAGTCAGACGAGACAATTGAAATAGGTGAGCTAATGCTGTCTATCTATCTTCTATCTTACCTGTGTGCTGTTCTTCAGTAGCCTGATCACATTTGGTTACCGTAGTTACCAGGTAATCAGTGAAATGACTTAATTTTCTCAATTCTCAGTAATTGCAACTGTGACTTTGATTTGGTTTTCTGTATTTCTTAACATCAAAACTAAATTGCAATGCTAGTAGCAAAGAGTGCCTTGCCGTCGGTAGCGTGCAGAGGGTGGGGGTGGGGCTGGTGGGGCGGTGGCCCCGGGCTCTGCCAGACGGGGCCCCACTAAAATTGATTCGGAACTTTTTTGCTCGTCAGCCATTTTTTTATCGACTTGGCCCCGGGCGCCCCCCCCCCACTCTCTACACGCCACTGCTTGCCCTGCCTATGCATGTCCTACGTTCACTGATTTGCACCTGAGCACCCTTTAGAAACCGAGTTGCCGCTCTGTCTTGCCTGTGAAGATTACCGGGTAGTGAAGTCTGGTGAAATATCCTGACAGCTTTCAAATTTTCCTTTGTATTTGACCAATGCTTTGTCAATCCTTCCAACAGTCAACAAATATCTTATATATATATATATATATATATATATATATATATATATAATAAATATCTTATATATACAGTGAAATATCTTAGTTATATATAACAATTATAATCTTACACAAAACACTGGTTCGGGTTTTATGTTGTTATGTGATTCTGAATTGCGGTATCATTGATGGGATCCACTGTATATATATATATATATATATATATTATATCTTAACATGCATATCTGAACTGTCATTGATGAACGCTTTGAATGATTTACTTGCGGACAGACTGGTAGATTGATATAATTTTATCTGACATATGGTGTCTTCGAACTGGGTTGAGCTTCATGCTTCCGAATAGAATTGATACTTTTCTAAGAAATTGTGATAATTCTAACTAAGATAACTAAGAAATGTGTTTAGATTGCCCAGCCTTATCGGCTCGACCTATTTATACTCAAGTGCATGCTGGTTCTTGCCTTAGATATATTTATTTTTCGCCTATGACCCAATAATTAGCATAACTTAATCTTTATGTTGTTTC
>CM030868.1:7074810-7142310 GCA_018105865.1 Metaphire vulgaris | reverse complement strand
TCGTACCTTCTCCAGCACCACCTTACTGTCGTCTTTACCATTTCTAAATATTCATTTACACATTTTGTCCCAGCATGAAAAAGTGAGTATTAAAAGAAAAGGCAATAAACTATGTGACTGTAAATCAGTATTTACAATTTATTTGAGACAACGTATCTGTCTGAGAAATGTGAGTGCAATGAATCGTTTTCCTGAAATTTAGCATAGTTTCTATGTCTACTGATGAATAGTGATATGATGCTTTTAAAAAATAATAAAAATTACATCAAGTATCACATGTGATAAGTTTCCCATTTCCTTGATACCATTTGAGAGATATCCGGTTCATTAAGAACATCTAGTTAAAATGACAAGCACTTTGACCCAGAGTTCTGGATGATATTTTGGAGAATGCAGGTCATTGATAAAGAACAATAAAACAGAAAGCTTAAGCTGAAGTTTTTCGGAAGGACATATGTCCAGAAATACATACAGTAAAATCCTGCTAACGTTGGCTTCAGGCGACTGAGAACAATCAGTCGATCACCAGTGTTATCCAGAAGCCTGTGTTAGCTAAGTCTATGCTGTAGTGAGATTTTGCTGTAAGTGTTTGTGGATGGAAGACCTGTTTGTTATAGTACAGGCAAAACTGAAAATTTTGTGATTACTTTATATGCAGTTACTGACTTACTTATTGATGAGTGAGGCTGGACAGTTATTGTGG
This sequence comes from Metaphire vulgaris, assembly GCA_018105865.1. Taxonomy (NCBI): domain Eukaryota; kingdom Metazoa; phylum Annelida; class Clitellata; order Crassiclitellata; family Megascolecidae; genus Metaphire; species Metaphire vulgaris. The sequence goes on along the minus strand of CM030868.1, from coordinate 7,141,607 downwards.
AACTCTGGGGTGGATATCAGTGATATTTTAGTTTTGCAATTAATTTTAGTTTTTATATTTCGTTTTAGAGAGCTGATATTTTAGTTTTTATTTAGTTTTCATTTTGTAAATAATTTTAGTTTTAGTTTTTATTAAGTTTTAACCTTGCAAGTGTCACTTGATATTCATTTTCTGCAGTCAAACGACTGTTATCATCAGTTATTCAGATACAGTAATACACTGTGAGTCTGTGGCATTCAATGCATTAGCCAAATACCAAATAACAAAGAATCAATATAATTGTTGATCAAATGTGTCATGCTTGTGTACTGAAGTAAAAATGTTCACAATTCAGCAGTGGCGTAACTAGGGGGTTGGGGGGGGCACTTTGTTGACAGCCCCCCGGGCCCCGGGCGGGGGGGGCCGAAGAGGGGTCTAAGCTAGGGTTAGGTTAGGGTCAACCCTAACACTTAAACTTAACCCTAACCCTAGAAATGAGAAATGATGTGGTGAGGACCTTTTTTTTGCTCGTCAGGTTTAAAAAGGTGGAGACGATAACGTTTTTTTTGCTCGTCAGCTTGAAACTCTGGGGCCCCCATGTCAAAGATCCCCCCCCCGGGCCCTCAAAAGTCACGCTACGCCACTGCAATTCAGTCTCACTCACAGATGTTCAGTTCAGCAGTGCATTAGACTACTCTATGTTGAATCACGTGTACATTTAGTTTTAAGAAGACTCTCATGTCTAAATTCTTGGTTAGACGATTTCTCCGACCAGCTGTTAACCGCCCACAAAATGGCCGCAAAGATGACTGGGAAAGTATACGACGGTAGATGCGCCCTATGATCGATTCTTTTTACATTGGCACACTATATCAGCACAAGAGGCCACAACAAATGCCAACTGTTTACGGTAAGCAGAGGGCGGGTCCAAGAAAGAAATTTTGTTTAGTACAAGGGTTGTGGACAAATAGAACAGTTTGGACGAGGTCGGAGTGACAGTTGAAACAGTAAACGAATTCGAAGGCTATCTCGATAAACTAGGTTACTGAATGTGGAGAGTTACTTAGAGTGGTTTTCACACATGCTTACTCAGCCTACTAAGCCACTTAAAATCACGTTATTAAAGAGACATGATTCACTCAACATAAACTTGTGAGGCAGCAGGCCCAGCAATTACCGTAAATGTTCAGCCAGATTTGCTAATTGTGAGTAGGCTGCATGACGCTGTCTCTAAAATGTCAGTTCCTCTTCATATCCAGAGTATTGCTGAAGTTCAGATAGATCGTTGTTCAACTGGCCTTGAATCAGTGTTGTGATCAAGTCCTTTCTCTGCAAGTCCAAGTTCAAGTCCAGGACATTCAAGTCCAAGTCCCAGTGGCGTAACGTGGGGGGGGGGGGCACTTTGTTGACTGCCCCCGGGCCCCGGCGGGGGCCCCAAAGAGGGGTCTAAGCTAGGGTTAGGTTAGGACTAACCCTAACTTCTTAACCCTAGCCATAGAAGTGAACGTGCCTTTTTTTTTTTTTTTGCTCGTTAAAAAAGGAGGCGATGACCTTTTTTTTTTTTTTTTTTTTTTTCAGCCGAACTTTGAAACTTTGAAACTTTGGGGCCCCCATGACAAAGATGCCCCCCGGGCCCCCAAAAGTCACGCTACGCCACTGCCAAGTCCAAGTCCAAGTGAGGGTCCCTCAAAGTCAAGTGCAAGTCCAAGTCCAAGTCAGTGACCGTGAAGTCCGAGTCCAAGTCAGAGCGTTCCACTTCGTTTTAACCCATAACGGCCATAAGTATAAGGGTTAACTTATTCATTCATTTGGTTAATCATACAAATGAGAGCCGAATATTGCAGATAAGCTAAGTTAGCTTACGACTACATAACCGGCTTCACCGCTTCAGTTACAGTTATCAATTTATCAAGTTATCATGCCTCAGTTATGAAACTTATCAACTATCGAATTTATTGTCGCATGTAACCAATGACAAGTTGACAACAGGACAACAGAAAATAAGCAGTGTCAGTCACTCCTGAAAACCGTTACATTTCATAAAAATCAAGTTAGAGAGCATTGCATCTGACAGCCTGGCTCGACGAGGCTGCATGATGAGCCCACCCTGGCTGAAAACACGTTCCACTGCGGCGCCAGCTGCTGGTACTTGCAGTGCACGTAAAGCTGCAATGTACAGAGTTGGAAACTTAGATCGATAGTTAAACCAAAATTCAAACGAATTATCTAAATCTTTTTCAGACACAGGCATGTCTAAATAAAGACTAAATTTATTATAATATTATATTAATAATATTAATAAGTTAAGCAGTTTAACATGAGAACCAAGTCCTCTTTCTGGAAGTCCAAGTCCAAGTACAAGTCTTTGACCATCAAGTCCAAGTCCAAGTCTAAGTCCGGAATCGTCAAGTCCAAGTACAAGTCCAAGTCCGCAATTTCTGGACTCGAGTCCGCTTCAAGTCCAAGTCCAAGTCCTCGCATCACTGCCTTGAATAGACGATGCTGTAGGGTGTGTAAGGTTGCCCTGGTAGATGTATCAGATGCTGTCATCCAGGGTTTAATCTAGGCCGTTTCCGGGGGGATTGCCATTTCCTCCCTTCAGAAATTTCAAATTCCCCCGGAAATTTTGGCATACTACATTAACTAACATCAGCAGCATCTTAGCAGAATCCCCCGGCTTTGTCAGTTGTTCCCCCCCCCACGGAGTCCAAAGTCTAGATTAAATACTGCTGTCATGTTGTTGGCAAGAAACTGAAAGTGTTTCAGTGCAGGAGGTAATGAAGCAACATCCCTGCCTGTGGTTGCATCACCTGAGTCCACAATGGAGCTTGTCTGTGATGTGATGCTGTTATCGGATGCTAAACATGTAAAGGTAAGGTAAATGTAGGTCCCGTACTCGAGTCCGAGCGTTGGGTTCCGGCGCTTATCTACGACCTGGGCAATCAGCGACCTAGGTGGTATAATCCGTTAATCTGGGGTAGGTTGCCGTTACTTTCCCCAGACCCACGTTTTACCTCGCAGCTAAACGCTGCTCCTCATTTTACCACCGCCCTCTATAATGAGCAAGACTGAGTCGACCTTAGGGCTCCTGCGGATATCGAACCCGCGACCTTCTACTCCATCGTCCAGTGTTGTTACCACTCCGGTAACTTCCCACCCCGCTAAACGTGTAAGAACTTTTAAATATTCAAAGCACCAGCATTGCAGTAGATGTTACTTGTTAGATAGATAACAGAAAGAGGAAAACCATTATTATTACTTCTAAATGATTCCTTGACGGAGACAGTCGGATCACCGTTGTTCAATGGATAGATAATATAATAATGTAGGCAGGGTCGGAGATGCCGGGGGGTTGAACCCCAGCTAACTTTGCAACCCTCCCAAAAAATCGCATATCTGGTACATGCAGTGTCTGTCATGCATTGAATTTCAGTCCTCAACCCCCCTCCCAGCTCAAATTTTACAACTCCAACAGGACCAACACTGAATGTTTTGCAATGACTGCTGCACTAACTGCATGGTTAATGGGGATTCAACATTTTCACTGTCAGTTATTTTCACTGTAGAAAGTGATTGTTGGGAGGCTGTAAGAAATTAATAAATAACTGTGTTGTGTCGTATATAACAGATGAATATTTTGTGCTATTCTGCATTTTAATCTAACCTGGCGTTACATAAATGCAATTATTTTTCTTGATGCCTACTGCAGCCAAATAGTAAAGTGTGCTTGGCACATTGGTGTCTAGTATGGAGTACTAAAGTTGTCATCGTGCGTTAAGAAGTAGTCTATTTCGGGACGCCCACAGATTAAGAAAGTCGTTCAGTTGCGGAGGGACTGTTTCGAATTCGGTCAAAAGTCAGCGTGCACGTGACCGACTTTGTTACCCAATTTTGTTTGTCAGTGGCGCTGTGGGGTCGCTGCGTCATCGCTGCGTCTGTTTCGCAGAATAGTTTTTAGTTCTCAGGAGCAGGAACAGATTTCCGTGAAAAAATGATCATCCGAATTTTCTGAAGTGACCCGGATGAGTTTGTTTGACAGAAGCAGAAAATGAGGTCGCATGCACTTATTATATATATATATATATATATATATATATATATATATATATATATATATATATATATATATATATATATATATATATATTCTTGGCCTGCCTCTTTTTCATGATCCAGGCATTGTGCCCTGCATTATATCCTTCTCCAGACATTCCTGCTTTGTTCGCATAATATGTCTTGTCTTGTCTTCAACCATCTTCGCTCCGAAGATTGGTTGCATTATGAACTGTCATCTTCCAGATGTTACGATCTTCTGCTGTTCTTGTCGCTTGCTCTATAATGAGTCCTGTCCATTCTTTGATGTTGTCTTCCCACTTTTTCTTGGCCTGCCTCTTTTTCGTGATCCAGGCATTGTGCCCTGCATTATATCCTTCTCCAGACATTCCTGCTTTGTTCGCATAATATGTCCCCAGTATTTCAGTTTTCTTTTCTTTACCGTTTCCAGTAGGGTTCTTTGAACTCCAGCTATTGACACACGCACACATAAATAAAATATTAGTTCAAAAGCATCTATTTTTCTTCTGTTCTCTTTTCTAACCCTGCGACTCTGCCATACGGTACCATTAAATTAAACTTAAACTTAGCATGATTTAAAGTGGCTTAGAAGGCATTACTGCCTGCGTGAAAGCCACTAGGGGCACTAACGGGGCTTGAACTCGATCCGTCAGCCTGACGCTCCAGCACGTAACCCACTCTGCCATCTTCCGCCCCCTATTGATTGTATGATTCTGTTTTTGACGTGTGCATTTATATCTTTGTCTTTTAACATTGTATCCACGCTTCTCTTTGCAACTTCCTACCATTATTCTTCTAGTTATTACGTTATCACATTTCCATCCTTATGTGTCAGAAAAAGAAGTCCAACACCTCAGTTATTTCATTTCTTATTTTGAAGCTTTCGCTATGATCTGTTACCAGTGGCGGTTCCACGTGGGGGGGGATGACTGGGGATGCACCCCCACCGCATCCCCCCACCGGACTTTCGGACTTACTTCTTTGCTTGTGAAACCTACTTTTTGGGTAAAAGTCTAGTAAAACTAACCGGGGTTGACCTTTTCTTGCTTGCTAACCTATTTTTCGGTAAAAATGAAGGATACAATTCCCTTTCCCCAACCTTTTCGACAAAGTTAAGTGATTTTTCCTTCTATTTTCATCCCCCCACCAACTTTCTATGAACTCATTCATCCCCCCACCAAGAAATCCTGGAACCGCCACTCCATCGCTCTGGTCGTTTTATTAGGGGTTGTCAGATAGGCCTATAGTCCGACCGGACGACCCCTCCTTTCACTTTCTTCCCGAACTCTAGGACCACTCCAACCGATACAAATCACTGTTCTGTCTCGATTTCGGCAACTGAACTCTAGCGGAACTGTAATATATAATTAACGAGTCTTAACAGCAGCAGCGTTTGCCTATAGTTTGAACTGTTGGTCGACACTGGTCAATGTAGGTCGATTGGGATTTCGTATTAAGGCAGCCATTGAAAGCCACGCAACATCTGTGCTTTCACTTAGACTGTCTGTCAGACGTAAACTCGATAGCGTTAGGCCGCGTATATTAATCCAATGGGCCAAACTTGGGCTTGGCCGCCATGACAAGAGCGTTAAAAACGTCGAGCATTACCAACGGTGTAGTTAATAGCTAATGGGGGTGGGGTGGGGTGGGGAGTTTTGCAGCTGACAGAGTCTTTCATCGGTATCGAGGGTAGTTGATTTTGATGTCAGTGGATCAGCGGGCCTTAAAAATGCGTGGGGACAGAAAATTGAAAGGGGAGGCGTGAGTGATGATGGGGGGGGTGGGGTGGGGGCCGGGGCGAACACTTCGTGCGCGAACCTTGAGAACAACGCAGTCGATGTTTTGCGGTTGCCTTGTTGTTGCACATATCAGCGTTTATTTTTAGAAGCTATCTCCCTGCTGCTGCTCATAACATGTTTATCAGTAGACAGTTTTCTCTCTCTCTCTCTCTCTCTCTCTCTCTCTCTCTCTCTCTCTCTCTCTCTCGAATTATTCGAGTAACACACAGACTCGTTAACAAATAATATATTTCGAAAAATTTCTTTTGCTTACGCATAAATATAGGCTAAGGTTCCCTTTTCACGCTCTGACCCACTTGTAATAAAAGGTTTCACTCGTTTGAAAGGGGCTTTGCAGCAACAATAACTATTATATACTAAACGTTAAACATATTGCCTTATACTCAACAGTGGTTCTTCTTAACCGTGTTTGAGTTACCGAACGTCACCAGTTTCATATGAACATTCACCGAAACCTTCTTTACGGAAAACTAAAATTCAGAGGCGTAGCAGCCATATGGACGACCTGGCCAAATGCCATGGGTCTCCGACCTGCAAAGAGCCCTCTTACAAAGTTGTAAAGTCGTCAAGCAAAAAAGGTCGTTAAGATTTTCGCAAACTTGTTACATAGTCTTTGGAAAGGGCCCCTATACCCGTTTTTCGCCAAGGGCCCCTGAGCATATTGCTACGCCACTGCTAAAATTATAATATATATATATATATATAATATATATATATATATATATATATATATATATATATATATATATATATATATATATATAGTCAGGTGCGTGTCTTGACCTTCCTCGACCGGCCAAACCCCGAGAATGACTCGCCGAACCCCTTGGGTTCGATCCCAGGTTAAGAACCACTGCCCTATAGTATCACTGTATCCTATATGAAAACCTATAACCAAGATTATCTTTTAGAACGCGGAATATCTGTGTAACTGGTAGGCCTACACTTGGCTACCGATAGGCCTCGTGCAGTAATTATTTACTGTTCCGGAATTGTTCAGTCGTTGAAATTCAGACAGGACATTCCTTGTATTGGCTGACTTGGTTCTATAGAGCACGAGGAGGACTAGTATACGGTATACTTTGATGGTGATATAAAATTCGACCTACCCGGTACGTTTGTGCTTTCCTATATATCGGAAACACAAAGGTTTGAACTTGGTCAGTATATAGACATACTACCATTTAATGGCTGGGTAATAACAATAATAATAATAATAATAATAATAATAATAATAATAATAATAATAATAATTATTATGCACTTCTATAGCACCATTTCTAATACCCAAGGGTATCAATCGATGGTACTTCAAATCGATCTGCAAAAGATCAGGTCACTCCAGAGATCAATCAGAGGGAAACAGCAAGACAGACTCTGGAGGAAGATATGTGTTTTAAGCATAGATCAGTGTTGGCTGTACTGAGTTTAAGATAAACGATTAAACGTCGCCATTTCATCTTATTTGGCTTTGTTAATTTAAAAAATGTACCTAGGCCTGCATCTTATCAGGTACGTCAGTAAAAACGAATTTCTCAAAAAGTTGCAGTTTTTAAAAGTTAAAAGTACCTGACAAGCAAAAAGATCAACAACCCTTCCTTCATCATTTAAAAAAAAATTTTTACAGGCAAAAAATATCCTCAGCCTCAGCAGTCAAGGGGTGCATTTACACCATTTTTTCCATTAGTACAAATGCTGGTTTCACAACCCCCACTAGGGGACGGGCCTGCATCCTCGTTAGGTCAATTTGCGACTAAGCTGTGACCGCAGAATTTCCTTCGGCGGATATAATTAATTAGTCATCGCCGGTTTTCAGACGTCTTTTAAAAATTTTGTATGTTGCGCGTTGCCGGAAGACGTACAGCAAAAAGGTTCCGGAATTTATCGGTGACGTCATTTGTTTTGTAGCTCCGCCGTTAGTTTAATGACGTCTCGAAGAATTGCACGTCGTCAAGAAAAAGATCAGTTTTAAAACAAGACGATAGTTATCTTCAATCGTTTGTTGGTCATTGTCATGTTATCCACGCGTTAAACACGGGAAATCCAGTGTTTAATTAAACTGGACTCCAGTAAATGTAAAAAGCCGGATGAGAAATTTTACTTGCCGGGGGGGAAACGTGAAAGACATAATGTAGTCCATGTAAAAGTACTAATATTTGAATAAAAACTTACTTCGTTACAAGTAAAAAGTAGGCAAGTTTTACCGTTAAACGAAGTACTCAGAATTGTAAACAATGTAACGGTTAGATTTTACTTCTTACCGCGCAAAACTGCATATAGATCTGAAATCATAGGCACTGAGGCACACCTTTTTAAGATAAACGATTATACGTCGCCATTTCATCTTATTTGGCGTTGGTAATCTTTCAAATGTACCTAGACCTGCATCTTATCAGGTACGTCAAAACGAATTTCTAGCCAGAATATGTTTTAAAAGTTAATTATCCTGAAAATTGTTAGGTCAAACATTTTATCCATTTTTTAAAAATCCGAGCAAAAATATTAATCATCTTGTTGCATTTTTCAGGAGGTGGGTAATTAATCAATTAGGAAGTAATTGATCTTATTAGCTAGTCGATTAGATGACCAGCTAATTCTAATTAATTAGTCAACTAAACAGACGTCTTTCAAAAGTTTGTTAGATGCGCGTTGTCCGGAAGACGTACAGCGTTTAGTTCCTATCGGTGACGTCATTTGTTTTGTAGCTCCGCCGTTAGTTTAATGACGTCACGAAGAACGCACGTCGCAGGAAAAAAGAGCAGAGAATACAGTTGAAAGTTATCTTCAATCGTTATAATGGCTGAGATGATATCCAGGCGTTAGAAGGAGATCCAGTGAAAAATCTAGACTCCTGGAGCTGATAGATTAACTGTTTTGCCGGGGGATTCTGCTAGGGGCCGCTGGAAAGTCCATGCCATTTTCAAAATTTTCAGGGGAATTTGAAATTACCGCAGATATTAAATTTCGGAAGTATTTTAAAACTGGGAGATCCCCTTCCCTCAACTGTATCGCGAACATTGACACAAAATTTTGCATTTCTAATTGATTAGACACCAGCTAATCAATTGCCCCTAGGCCTTAGTCTGAACAAAGTGATAAGACACTAATTCTAATGCTAATCAATTAGGTAATATTATAGTAAAATTGTTATATCAAACATTTTATCCATTAGAAAAGGCGAGTACATGTTTAATGCACCTGTTGCATATAAAGGTATGTTGCCAATATGTGACTCTATTCGCCATCTGCGGGTTTGCTTGTCATGATTGAGCGTTATTGACAACATTTAGACTAGGCCTATAGGCCTATTGCAGGCTCTGTGTCAAAACCTCACATTTAAATTAACTCAAAGTTTTACTTTTTAAAATTAAAACAGTGGAAGTAAAGCAGAAGTGATGTGAGCTGAGCTTTTAATGTGCTATGGAAAAAAATCTGACGCACTAGAGTTGACTGCCAAAACCAGTGGCGGCTCTAGGATTTGGCAAGTGGGGGGGGGCGTTGGGGTGGCAACTTCTAATCATGGGGCCAACCATTTTGTTGTTTAATGTATGTAGCATTAAGTTAGGGTCCCAAAGGACTACTGGAGCCCTGTCGTATAAATTTTGTTCCGGCATAAAATAAGTTCCGCAACAAACTATGATTGGTTTATTTGAATTTGTCAATCACTTATAAGCTCCGGTCCCAACCGTAGCGTAAAATACGTACCGAATGCAAGGTAAATTTATAATCGACTCTAAATATCGGTCATATATTTATGATCGAGTCAGATCGACCGAAAGGATATAAATTTACGACCATACTTGGCCTCATAGGGACTATATTTTATAAGAGTAACTCAAATTGTACCGATAATTTTGGTTGCAACAGAACTTCCGCCCCGGAACCGCATTTATAGCGGAACAAAATTTATACGACACCGCCACTGGCCAAAACCAATCAGTTTTATTTAATTCACCGCCAAATAGTTTATTCACCGCCAATAGGGTTAGGTTTGGGTTCGGGTTTGGGGCTAGGTTTAGTGTTAGGGTTTGGGTTAGGTTTAAGTTGGCGGTGAGTTTACCGACAAGCCCTTACATTTACCCCTTGTTGGCGGTGAATTAACCGACAAGTACCCGATCATTTTGGAGGGGTCAGATTATTTATTTATTTATTTTATTGAAAGTTAAGATTTATGTGGTAAATCATCCTAGAAGGACTACTTGAACACATTACGTAGTACATTAATAATATAGGCCAGGATTTAACAGAATAGCTGATCTCGAACAGCCAATTCTTCAGTCGCTTCTTAAATATTTCCAAAGAAGGTGATGTTTGAATACAGATGGGAAGACGATTCCAGGCTTTCGCCGCGGTATTATTATTATTATTATTATTATTATTATTATTATTATTATTATTATTATTATAAAACTGTATTTTAGGGTTTTAAATTATTTAAGTCACTGTGATAAGAACCAATCGAACGACAATCGTTTCCGTTGACGAAATTGTGGACGTACGTGACATAAAACAAGAAACTTGGACGATTGCACAAAAAAAGCTGTCCGTCGAAATGATAAACCAGACGACGGTTACTGCGTTACATTCACAGTTGCAATACATACAACATTCCGTGTCAGGTCGTCCAGGACGATCAGCAAGGATTGCACAGTAAACGTTGGGCAATGGGCATGGAAAACATGAGGGTTTCGGGAAAGAGTGTAGGCCTATGGGGGGGGGGGGGGCAGAGCTCATTCTTTACAAGAAGCCATCTTTCCCTGAGGAAAATCGTTCGGCGGTTCCAGGAATTCTTGGTGGGGATGAAAAAATTTATAGGAAGTTGGTGGGGGGATGCAAAGTTAAAAATTGTAAATGAGGGAAAACGTAATTTTTCTTAGTGTTTTGACCACTAAATGTCAATAAACCGTGCCGGAAAAGGCTGACAAACAAAAAACGTAATCCACAGTATTGTTCAGTAGAATATTTTCTAAATTAAAAGCAAAAATGGGCTGACAAAAAAAAAGGTAATCGAACATCCGCGGTATTAAGTTCACCGAATATTAAGTTCACCGAATGTAAAAATTAAATTTTTTTAAAAAAGCTTACGAAAAATATGTTGACAAGCAAAAAAACTCCGGTGGGGGGATGCATCCCCAGTTATCAACATAGTGGAACTGCCAATGCTCCTAGTGAACTGTTGGGCACAAGATATAGGCCCCAGAATCCGGCAAAGTGTCATTATTTTTCTTTTAAATGACTTAAATCATTTAGAACGCTAAAAACAGTGAAATAATTTAGAATGCTAAAATACACAGCTTTATCATTATTATTATTATTATTATTATTATTATTATTATTATTATTATTATTATTATTATTATTATTATTATTATTATTATTATTATTATTATTATTATTATTATTATTATTATTATTATTATTATTATTATCATTATTATCATTATTATTATTATCATCATCATCATCATCATCATCATCATCATCATCATCGGTTTTGTTTGGATGTTGGAACAACTAATTTTTGCTCCTAAACTTCGATTTATAACTTCACAGTCTCAAACCATTGACTACCGGTATTTATTGTCAAACTTTGGTTTTAAAAAAACATCAAACGCCCACTTTATAAGAATCTAGGACAAACGGTAAAAGAATTATCGTCTCTGTTGCTGTGACCTGTGTTTTCTGAACTGTTTTGTGTTTGCATGCCTTGAATGCTTGTAGCATTTTATTATGACATCCGATTACTTGTTCTATAGTTGCATCTCAACTTACTGTGCTGTTCGTATGTCGACTTGTATTTTGCATATGTGTGTGTTTACGTGTCTACGCATTAACGGGTCTGAAATTTATTTTTCCTAGAGCAGTTGTGTTTTGTTTAAAATTCCTTACTATAGAAAAATTGCCATCAACGTATTTTTGGCAATATTCATACAGTTCAAATTCATTATTTGGTCCATAAATCTCTATGTCCGACTTCTTAGAATGTTAAAGAAGCACAAAACATTGGGGAGGGGGATAAGTGATACTATATACCCCCTCACTAATTATTGGGTGAGACCGTCCCCCGCAGTCCCCGTGATCTACGCCCCTGGACCCATGTGACCCATGGCCCATGGGTAATAACTAATGTTGAGTTTGGATCAAGTTTAAGGACAGAATTACCCTATACAATGAAATTATCACAGAACGAACCAATAGAAAAATTTCTCCAACACAGGTATGCTTAGTCGAAAGTAAGGTAATTACTATAGATTAGTTGCACTACAAATATAATTATAAGACGGAAAATCGTCCAATATTATGGGGAACTTACTCACTTATTTGTTATATATAATTATGAGTTTTATAAATAAATTAGACATTTATTGAATTAATTTGAATTAAGATTCACTATGAATTCACATATAAATAATAAATCTTGACTTGCTAAATCCTTTTCTGCTCTTTTCTACTCTTTTGGCTCTGAATTGGACCACACGAGAAACTCGGCAGTTATCTGGCCATTACTGAATTTATAATTTTTATATGGAATATCTCCATCATATAGTTATTTGGCAATGAATGTGAACTTCAAATTTCATGTGCTTCATGACTGTGCCCAGTCTTAAAAATTGGTTTGACTCTAGACCCATTGACACGTATCATGTGATATGACTCATAGCGTGTTGATGACCCGTTTGAATCATGACCAATTGACCCTTTGCCAGTCAGTCAGTCATGCATACATACAATTTCAAGCTCACGTTCATTGGCAAATATTTGCAATGGAATTTTGCATCTACTCCATCGTAATGTCGTTACTCTTTACTAGTTTCGATGTGACTTGACGGTTTTGAAAACATACAATTGACATTTAATTCTCCGGATGCAGTGGTCACGTTGCGATTTTCGCCTTATCTTGTAGCCAGTCACCCGAATTGTAGATATAGCCAACTGACTTAACGTTGTGGTTTTACAGCGGCTAATCATCTTTTGAGACCGGCTTCCTTGGTTATTTCTAGGATTATCAATTTCGGGGTGTCGGTTTCAATGTGGGGCTGGTGGTGTTTGAGGGTGTTAGGGTGCACCTCAGGCTCGGATTGGGGAAAAATTGGGGGGTTGTTGTCGGTCTCAAATTGGAGGGGTGTTGGGGGATGTTAGCGGGGTGTAAAAATATCCCTGCTGGCCAGTGTTTAATCTAGACTCCTGGACTCCGGGGAGAAACTGACAAAGCCGTGGAGGAATTCTGCTAGAGTCATGCTGTTAGTTGATGTAATATGCCAAAATTTCCGGGGGGAATTTGAAATTTCCGGGGGGAAGGGCAATTTCCCCCGGAAACAGCCTAGATTAAACTCTGCTGCTGTCTTCCATAATTCATAACCATTTTGAGATGATATCCAGGTGCAACTGCCGACCGTACAGACTACAGACTATACCTGGTATCACAGAACCAGGGTTGAAATTGCTTCTTAATCGATAACGAAGTGTCTCGAAGTTTTCAGTCGAGTGTTGTGTCGGACAACTGCCGGGACACGTCGATGTTCTTAACGTCGTGTTTGTCGACGACGCTTCGAGGGGAATTAAGTTTCCAGTATGGCCGCGTGTTCTCCCTCCAATCAGGATTGTTTCCATTCCGGTTGCTTCTATCTGTCGGCTGTCGTGCCTTCCGAGTCTGTCACTTCTTGATCGGTTTCTGTAACCCAAGTACGTCGATCGTTAGCTTTTGCGAGCACATCGCTCGGCCGTAAGATTTCCTTGCACAGAATTTGCCTTCTAGAGTGTTCGTCACTTCGTCGTCGTCGTCGTCGTTAGTGTTCGTATTTTTTTGTGGACGGTGATTTCCAGCACCGCCGCCATCCAACCTCCCTCCCTCCCTCGCCGGATTGTCAGTCGGTATAGATTGGGAGTATCGGTTTAATTAATTTCGTAAACGCTTCCGAAATTCGACCCGGAAACGAGCGCGGTTGCCGCGATGGTCGCCGCCGCGGCGTCTGCCGCGAGTCTCGAACGAATTAGGAAGAAAACGGAGGAGGCGCGTCCCCCGGTGTCTCTTTCCTACCCCCGCCACCGAAAATCCGAGGCGATGTTACCGCCGCAATTCAAGGAAAAGCGTGGTAACGTCTTCGTTTTGGTAAAACGAGTGTCGTCGAGATGGTTTTTGTTGACGTTAATTGACCGGACGGAATTCGAAAGCGTTGCCGTTTCGATGTCGTCCTCACCTCCTCACAGTCCGATCAGAAACAATTGACTGCTGCTGCTGCTGTCTGCTCTTCTGACTCTGTGCGGTCGCCATCTGAGAACCACGTTTTGCCGATATATTGTCTCAATTTGCGAGAAAACGGAGATGGAGGGAGGATGGAACGACAGCTTTCCCGTGATGATTATAGAGATGCAGAGTTCCTTTGGGTGGCGTGCTGGTACTGTGTGTGTGTCTCGTCTGTCAGTCATGATATCCGGGATGTAAGCCTCAGTCAGTTGTTAGGTGGTCGGTTGTGAGGTGGGAGGGGATACTACCTGAAAACATCATAAGTTCCAACGATGCTGTGAAAACTGACTGCGAATAAGCACCCTTCCCTTTTACCTGTCGTACATCTACTGGACGATGACAATAATTACGGTAATGGCGTTTTGATGGGGTTGGCTAAGCTATAGAGAAAAAACTCCCGATTCCCGTTAATTCGTTCACTGTGTAATTGTATTACATTACGCGAAATTACATTAGATTGCAATGCTTGGGATTTGCAGTTTCGCGTTCCCTCTGTATCGGCAGATTCGGTACTTCAATTGCCTGTACTTTGAGCAATTAGACACAAGGATGTAGTTAGTCTTCTACCAGAGGTATACAGGCAGTATACATGCTTATGTGCCTACTCATTTATTGCGCAGTCAGAAAGGTACTTGTAATTGCCTCTTCATTTCCAGGGTCGATGTAGCAACCGTTGAAGAGTTGATGTCCCATTGTACGTTTTGTGTAATGTTCTCACGCTCTCTGGGCCTAACAGTAAGCCTCGATCACAGTATTATCATTTAATTATATACATAGATTACCGGTAGTCGACTATTTGTCTGCGTGGGAATCGCGACGTGTCCCATAAGCGAATTCTCGAGATTTATGTCGATTATATCTGGAAAATGTGGAAATGAATTGAACCCGGGTCTCAGAGGCGCAGAATTGCGCAATAGTTTATGCCGGCGTTAAGCGGCCTGTTTCCAATATTGATAAACTCGCTGTCGGCTCAAACAAATTAGAAACACAGACCCGTGCAGTTATTGTGCGATAATGGGAATATAGCGTTGAGGTGACGGTGGTGATTTTGGAGAAGAAGTCTCGCTTCTGGTAGAAAATTTCCAAATGATCTGTGCACGCTGTGAACTTTTTCAAACACGCAACAATAGTACAGTATATATACTGTATATAGTTAAACGCGACAGGATTCGACCTTGATACAGCAGCAGCTGTATCAGTTGTAAACAACGAAGTTTATTGCAACGGGGCGTCAAGGTACAATGTTCACACTCAGTGTGTCTAGTTGAACTTAATGTGTAGCCTATACTATAGGCTATAAAACCCGTTTTAGACGGAAGGCCTTTGCGAAAATACGTATGCAGTACCGGTATAGGCATATAGCGTCTTTGTTTCAACTGTTTCAACCGATAGGCTGGAGCCGAAGTGGGAAAACCTGTTCTGTAAAGGT
This sequence comes from Metaphire vulgaris, assembly GCA_018105865.1. Lineage (NCBI taxonomy): Eukaryota > Metazoa > Annelida > Clitellata > Crassiclitellata > Megascolecidae > Metaphire > Metaphire vulgaris. Next base: position 7,126,081 of record CM030868.1, on the reverse strand, counting down.
CCGCACGAAACCTAATACTACATTAGGCGGGTCGTGCTTACAAGAAGCCAAAATGTTTATAATTTTAAGTGGGGGGAAGTGTACGATGCAATAACTGCGATGACCCAAGACATTTCTGGAAGAAATTTGAGACGCGATCATTCTTTTGGCCCGGGCGTTGCCAACCATTTCTAAGATTTTTAAAATAAAATGCCACGTTTCCATAAATTAATTTCCAATTATCTCACTTTCTTCCGGTTATACGCATATATTTCTAAATGATCTTGAGGGCTGTATTTGAATCCGGTGGCGGGCCGCGTGCGGCCCGCGGGCCGTAGTTTGCCCATCTCTGGGCTGGAGAAACTATTTTGGACAGGACGTTTGTAAGACGGAGGAGTCACAGCTAATTTTCTCGTAGTGGTAATGAATTTTTGTGGCGAAACTCCAAGATGAATGGTTTTGAACACACAAAGCCGTATTTGGTGCATGTCACTAACAGCAACTATATCGGCCGATAACGATAGCTCTTAACTAGCGCACCAAGTGACAGTCACAGACCCAAGGTAGTGCGGCAATTGCAAGTTTTTCATGTTCGCTCATGCGTTTAGCCTTCAAAAGACCACTTTTCTGCGGCCTGTCTGCAGAAATTCGGTGATCCAACTTTTGCATTTTGTCACGCAAAATCCATTTTAATATTTACTTGTGGACCACTCTTGCTGATTGGTTATATATATCCAGTTATCCACATATCCACGTAATATAATTAGTCTGTAAAGCAACGGTATTCAACTGGCCGCCGCGGGCCAGATCCAGCCCGCCAGGGGCTGTGAATTGGCCCGCGAAGAAACGATTAATAACTTTTCTAATACATACAAAATATATTTAAATATGCTTTAAATTTACCCGTTTTCTATTTCTAATGAACAATACTTTTTAACTAAACATTTTTGGCACCCGCCTGGCCCTCAGGCACCAATCATTAACCCCTTAACTGTGTATTTAACTGTAACTCAATGTAAAATGGATGGATATATCCGGGATCCCCAGTTAAGGGGTTAAAAATTGGCCCTTCATGAAATTTAGTCGAATACCTCTGCTGTAAATTGTATGTGGTATTTATGTTTCGCCCTTTGTAGCGTGCGACTTTGAATTATTTGCGATTGTCGTTTTTAACATTCCAAGTTTTAGAATCTGGTTGTTTGTTTATTTTACGTATCGTGTAGGGGGGGAATGGGGGGGGGGGGAGGAAGAGTAGAATCCATCCACGATGCGTTTAGAACCGACCTGGCTCGCTATAAGGCGGGCGTTCTTTTAGTCGGCTTTAGGCTGTTATGCGCGCCATTGTATATGGCAGCGTTCTTCGAAAAGGTCGTAGCGCGTTATGTCGGTCTGGCAGTCAAAGCGTACACTGTGTCCGCGTGTATTCTGTGTCAGTCGCTAGGGGCGTTTGCCTTTGAAGCCCGCGTTCCGTTAAACGGTCATTGGGTTAATGGTACACTGCATGGGCGTTCGTTTTGTCGTTCATTGTGTGTAATGTGCAACCTACTTCTCCCTTTCTTTCTTGCTTTCTTTCTTTCTTGCTCTCCCTCCACACCCCTTCGTCTGTTCGTTGTAGCAGTTTCGTTGGACGGTTTTTAATTGTATTGGATGCTTCTGAGTGTTGTCACCTGATTGATGTTCTTGCTCTCGGAATGGCCTGATACGCAAGTCGGTCACTATAGTCTGCATGCACCTTTTGAGACTGCAATCTACCATAGATATGCGACGTACATCTATGCTGCCATATAGTCGTCGGTCATGTGTATGAATGTGTAATTGTGTATGCGCATGCTTATAAAATAGCCGATATCCGAGTAATTTCTAAAAAAATACTAAAGCGCTGATTAATAGTTGGATAGATGCTTGACTACTTTACGGCAAAGAGGCAAAGCACATGTTTTTAAGTTGATGAATGGCAAATCTACGATTTAAATCTAGTTTAGGGGCTGTCTATTAATTACGCCAGCAATTTTTTGGCAGTTTTTGACCCCCTCCCCTTGTCAACAACCGTCAACTTTCAGTGACCCCTATAATTAATTATGTCAAGCGTTTTGACCCCCCCCCCATTAAGATCAGTGACGGGTCCCCTAAAAGTTTAGAAAAAGTTTATTTTTTTGCGGTGATGGCCTTTTTTGTTCATCAAGTGTCATAATGTGGTGGCAATGACCTTTTTTGCTTGTAAGGCTTTTTTTTACTTCGTAATAAATAGTATTCCATGAAATTTCCTACTTTTTTATCATTTGTAAAGAATGAAATTGCTGACGTCAACTTCTCTTGAACTCCCTCCCTCTGCCAACAACTGTCAAACTTTTTCAAACCCCTTCCCCACATTTTGTTGACGTAATTAATGGACAGTCCCTTACCCTATGTAAATTGTTAATAAAACTTAGACGTTTGAAAATGTCCGTGTATTCACGATTCAGACGAAACGCTGATCTCGAGAGAGTTCTGCAGAATAAATGGTCACGCCGGTTGCAATTTTGGAGAACCCAAATTTAAAGATGAAATACTGTCTGGCATGAACTTTTGCTTTTTCTTTCTTTTTCACGGTTCGTAATATACGGCGATGATAGGCCTACCTATAGTCAGGGCGCGATTTGCGGGGGGGAGGGGAATCTTTCCCCCCACTGCCCAACTGCATCCCCCCTACTGCTACATCCCACACCACTACATCCCCCCACTGCTACAGTTTCCAACAACTACATCCCCCAAGCTCGACATATCCCCCCACTGCTCCAGGTCACAAATCGCACCCTGCCTATAGTTGGTCATAACCAAGCGACGTTTACGGAACAAAAGTAAAAAAATATAAAGTCTACCAATCATTTATGGAGCAGAGACTTATAGACATATCAAAAACTATGAAAAAGAAACTGGAAGCTGCAGAATGTGGTTCTAGACTATAGGAGAATGCCAAAAGTTTCGTGGACGGATAAAAGAACCAATAGAGACATTTTACAGATGATGGAAGAGAAACAAACACTGATGGCTACCATCAAGCTAAGACAGAGAAGAACTTTTTGGGCACTTGATGAGGAAAGAGGGACTCGAGAACTTGGCAGTTAAAGGAATGGTGGAGGGTAAAAGATCAAGAGTAAAACAAAGATCAAAATACACAGACAAACTAAGAGATGGACTGGAGACAGACTACAACATGGAACTCCTGAGGAACACCAGAGGTCGCGAAAAGTGAAAGTCCATGGTCGCCGACGCAGCAGTGCATGGCACCTGAGGAGAAGACCAATCATAAAACTTAATAAACGCCATCATAGCACTAAAGATAATAATGCATCTATCATCAATCGATGGCCTCCAGAGTGAGAAACCGAGAATCGCAGTGGTTAAAAATCCACGTCAGTCCGCGAGTGCCTGGTCCGTCTAAGGAGCGGGGTATGCTATCAAGAATAGACATATACTTTAAGTCAAGACTAGAAAGAATGTCAAACAACACGTGAATCAGAACAACGATAAAAGAAGTGTATAGGACAAGTGGATAAAAATTTGAAATATCAACACCGTGCGTGCGTCGACTACTGTGGTCCGCCGGCAACTTCTGTCCCGGGGCTCTGCTCTGGTTGGCCATGCAGCAGAGGCACTCCAGCCGCTGCTCGCAACAGACGCGCCTAGTTATTATGCTCTACTTATTATTAACCAGCCCAGCGCTCAACGAGCCAGAAATATCTGACATAATAAATTCACGGGTAATTAGCCTGTGTAGTGTGGAGTGCCTACAACGTTTACATGTCCATACATGCTGTTTCTGGTTTAACTTTTACTTGCGCGTAGGTACATGCCATGCGTACGCATGCGACGAGTCAGTTAACACGAATGTTTGCGAGTGTGTGTGTGCTTTGTGTTCACCTTTTTATAGCCTAAGTAGGTTGAGCCATTCGAACAGTGAAGGATTTCAGAGAAGCTGTTACGCAAGTGTCTGTCGAACTATGACCAAGAACTGTGTCCTTGTCAGCCGATCACTTGGGGGGATAAAAGATTTCCTTACGCCAGCATTCAGATTTAATAGTGCAATAAATCCGCGATGATACCTCATACTAGACAGAAAACCGCTGTGGGGCTGGTGAACACAAGTCAGATGTCATGAAAATGAGATGCATGGTTTTGCTTATATTACCCCGGTAGAGACTTGATAAATGCCAAGATCAGTCGGTTTGCTCGTTTAAGAACATTTCATCTGTAGGATTCCTGTATAGTGTATAGGAACGAAGTGCTTTTAAGCAATGGTTGGGCGCAGGGTGTGCTGGGTATAAATAGTTTAGCAGGTTTCAGGTCTATATTTTTGAATCGTCAGAAACTTGGTGGAGTTTAATTCTTGAGCTGCTTACAATTTAATAAAAGACTGCCAAAGCTGCCGTTGCTTCTGTTATTGATAGCGCTTGAGACCCCTGTGCAGAAGGGCCGGCGGGCAGAAACGTCATTTGCCTCCCCTGCCCCCCAAATGACGTCCCTGCCGGCGGGCCTCTGACAAGTCACAAGTCTCGGAAAAAATTGCTGACGACCTTTTTTTCTTATTCTGTTTTTCACGCTGTTTATCATGTCCTCAGCATTCGGGCCCCCCTTTTCCTCGCCGGGCCCCTGTACAACATACCATGTTGACTGTTTTTCGTGTTATTATTGTTGATAGTACGTCTTCATCATCGACCTGGGCCCCCTCCAGGCCGCCGGGCCTCTGTGCATTTACCCCCTCTCGGCGGCCGTGATTTATTTGAAAATAATTATAAATGAATTAGATTTTAATTGAATGGTGTTCAGCAGCGAGTTTCTTTGAGAAGCGATGCGCAGTGCTTCGTTTGCAATAAGTGCGAATGTTAGGCTAGGGTTGCCGGATATCCAAAGTCGAAATACGGGAGACTGTTTTCGCGATCAACGCGCCCACTCCACCCTACTACACTACCAGGGGTTGCCAGAATTATTATGGCAAAGGAGCAATACCAGACGAAACAGTAGCAGAGGAGGACATTGGAGTATGAAACCAGACTAGCAAAAAGCAATAAACAACACTGTTCAATGTACTGTTTATCACCGTTTTTGCATGTAATGAATCAATATTAGGAAAAACAAGTTATAATGATATTAGTATTAGTTATTTTAGGGGTGACGTTTTGTTACGTCGCGGGCTGAGGGGTGGTCAAAAAGAGCAAAATCCGTTACGTAAATGTACGGCCCCAGGGGAGATCTGATGATGACTAAATTTATATTTTGGAAGGCCTGAGATCATGACCATTTATTATAGACTCAGTTTTGACGAGAGTCGAGTATTTATAGAGTTTAACCAATTAATATTGATATTTAACTGTAACTCATTTTAAAATGGATTGGATATATCTGAGATCCCGGGTTAAGGGGTTATGAAAATCCTATCATTTTGCTCAGAACGAAAAGTCATACAACAAACAACGAGCAAACAGACTGATATTTTACACGGTATACTCACTTTGCCCTTCGGCTTCGGATATATTGACCATTACCTGGCTGATCATTCGCCTTTCCTATAATAATTATTTTAAGAAACCCTAAGGGCCTAAGAATAAGCTACTGAGTATAGACTTAGGAAAAGCACTGTATAAACAAACTGTATAAATGTACTGATTTTATGATAGAATTTAATGAATCAATTTCGATTACAAAATGTGTTTGTGTTTAGTATTAAACATAGGTGGGAGATTTTAATTGAACGTTTGAAATCAGTTTAAAAAAACGCAAAGATCTTTCGGCCAAAAGTCAAACAGCTCAAGAGGCAGTTTGGAAATTTTATTGAGCGATAACGAAATGTTTGCCATTAAAGTTTGATAAATGACCGTATATCATTTTGCAACGTTGTCATACAATAATTATTTGAGAATTTACGTTACATAATAGGTCCCTATAAAATTCGGAGTCTTCTGATGTTTCGATGATTTGAAACATTAATAGTCAAAAATGGTAATTATTGAATATAATACCAATAATATAATAATTGCATGACAGATTTTTAGCGTAATGTAATTTTCTATAGTATTGTATTTATGAACTTCTATAGCACCAATTGAAAATTCTCAAAGGCATCAATCGATACATCTATCCTGCAAAAGACCGGGTCATTTTCAGAGATCAGTCAGAGCGAGAGTGAATTTATTTTTCTGTGAATTAAGACATTAAACCACTTTAAACCCTGTTATTATTATCCTTGGAGAAATTATTATCTCAATATTATAATAAAGTGCGCTTTCGTGACATGTCTCACAACAATTTCACGTCAAGATGGGAAACTGGTCGATTTCAAATATTTTGCGTAAACGACTAAACGTGTTTGGTCAAACGTGTTTCAGTTTAGCGCTAATTGAAATTGCGCCTTTATTTAATATTCAGAGTTATTGCCAGACCGTTAACGCCATGTTTGCAGTACCGCTGGCAAATGACGATTGTGATTCGCTGTTGGACTGGCACGTGACTGCATTTGAATTTGAGCGCGTGATTCGAATTCGGTCTGATTTTGGGTATTCATGATGCGCTTCAATATTGACAACAACGACGACGAAAAGATGATGTCAGATGCATGCATCGTCCGACTCGTCCTTTCACTTACATAATTTGTGACCAATCATTCACAGGCTGTCTCTCCCTCTCCTTCTCTCTCTCTCTCTCTCTCTCTCTCTCTCTCTCTCTCTCGTACCTCCATCAGTTATATTACAAATTATTAATTCGCGAATGCGGATTTCATGTTGCAGAAGAGTCGCGCTGCGTTGAGTTGCAGATGCGATCTTCAAAGGGAGCTGCGGCCCTAATGAGAGCGCATTCGGGTGGCAGTGTGTGGTCACTGGAGAGGGGCATCAATCAAGAAAGAACTTTGCAATTATGTCATGCCCAATTTCCACGAGTCATGTATAACAGAATGCCTGCGTGTTCGGATAGCCAGCTTGTTACCTACGCACGGGCTTGTTATTTGTGATGTATAGCGCAGGCTGAATGTTAGTTTCCCTTCTGGTGAGAATTAGACCCATAGAAACAACAGTAATGACGCGCTGCGCAAGTCGTTTCGCATAAATTTCAGGCGGATAAATAAGGCTTCTTACAAACTGCGCCAAGAAGTTGTACAACACTAAATACCTTTCTTGTGTTGTTAGGCTACTCAGAGTCAGCTACTTTTAAAAAAATCCTACTTCCCATAGTTCCGGCATAGTAAAGCCCGTTAGTTTACAGCCGCTGCCTTACCGAGAACAGAATCTCGCCACCGACGAATGTATGGTGTCTATGATTATTATATATATATATATATATATATATATATATATATATATATATATATATATATATATATATATATGACGAGCGGCGCTCGTCAACCGCGGTATTTAAGGTGTACTGAACTTTGAAGTTTCTTTCCGATAGAAAGCCCTAACTCTCGCAACGGGTTGCGACAACTGTGTTAAATTTTGCGATCTACTATATGAAAAGCAGCAGAAAGATCAAGAAGCCAGCGACCCGTAGGTTCGGTAACTTGTTGAAATCCAGTGGTAGTGAGGCGTTTGTCATAAATGTATGCGAGGAAGGTTTATCTTGAGTGGTGTTTAGTATAGGCAGATTGATGAGTGTTATATAATCCTTGACTTTTCCAACAGTTGCTCATTTAGTCTGGAAAGAACAATTATTTATTCAGTTAGTTTGAACGCTGCTGAGCGCCGAAACTGTTACCGATGATTAGTTTCTTGCTAGCCTATCACGTAAGCGGCTAAACGTTTCCTAATTATTTACAGTTTGCTTCCAATAAGAGGAATCCCGCAAGAAATTGTCTTGGCGAAGAAGTTGACCGCCTACATATATGCACAAAACAAAAGTAGTTGACAGATTGGTCCACATACAGATATTCATAGTTAGATCTGTGTTATTTGATGCATTTGAGAATTTGACATTCAAATTTTCGTCTTTAGTTAATTTTCAGATTATAAAGTACAGTCATTAGGCGTATTTGTTCTTAAGTATTTGTTCTTAATTAATGGACTTCCGTGGCCAGTCTATAGTTGACGTTATGCGCCGACCGATTCTTTTTGGTGTACCTGCCGACAGAACCCGTTCAAACGACTCGTGTCGTGTCTTGCACCGATCCTCGGAATATATATGTTAGTCGTTGGGTTTTTGAAGTTTCCTGCCGGCGTGTAGGCCATTCTGTTTCGTCCGAGTATTAGCTTTGTTTTTGCATTGATCATCTTTCATGAATAATTAGCTTCGTAATGAAGTGGCGAAGCCGCCGCCGCAGCAGCAGCAGCAGCGGGAGAGAGCACAGTACTTGTCAAGGGGACATGCAATGGGGCGTTTGATTTATAGTTGGCAAGCATCGCTTTTTGTCAGTGTGTTGCATTTTGTTGGGTTGCGACTGGAACTGAACACATGTCGTTCAAAAGCTTCAGTGGAAAGTCTTAAAATAAGCGTGAAGGAGTCATAAGTATACGTGGGCATGGAAGTCTATCTTCTGATTTTAAAAACCAACCCGCTGGACAACATTGCGTGACTGGCGTTAGATTTTAATCAGAAAAATCAGTAGGCTATAGAAAGCCAATTTACTTGGGACCATCCATATATTATGTACGCAAGAGTCATATTTTTAGGTATTACTTTATAGCCGCCCCAGATGGCATCCGCCCCAGATATGACCGCCCCCGTTATAATAATCTTTATTTCGTGACAAGCACAGCATCAAATAGAACAAAAAATAAACTAATAAAGCACACACTTTAAGTAAAACAAACAAACAAAACTCAAATACCTATTCAACTAACATAACATTCATTGCATCATATCCATAACCTCAGACCTCAAGCACACATTTACTATACAGTCAGAGAAAAATAGCGATTTCCCCTTATACTTCAGTAAAAGGATTGCTGCCGGTATTTTACGTTTTGACTGCCCCAGCTATGGCTGCCGTCAGTATAGTTTAGGGTTAGTGTTTCGTGTCCGGTTTATGGCGTGGGGGTAATGATTATATGACCCCGTACGGGTGCAATACACTGCTTTTCGTCAAAACCCATAGAGTAACTGGGGCGGTCATAACCGGGGCGGTCATAACTGGGGCGGTCATATATAGCTGGGGCGGCTACCACCTGTAACCTATTTTTATACCCCTCCCCTATTGCAACCCGTATATATTTTGGACCCTCCCGCTCCCTTATTCGTACTTACAAATTGCCTTCTCCCCTCCCCCACCCTGGTTGAAAATTAATTTTGAGCCGTAGTCACAAGGCGTACGGTGGACTAAAGTTGTCAATTGTTATAGCTAAGAAAAGCAAGAAATGCGTTTTAACGAATGCAAGCGTGTGAACAATAATTATTCTCGTGACCCATCGCCTGCCCGTGAGAAAGTAATTGTGTTCAAATCTAATGCGTGTGATTTCAACCAGCTTCCTGCCTGAGCCAGGCTGAGCGGTTGTGTTTTAATTGTTACGGGGGCGGCTATATAAAAAGTTGTGCATACGTACGCATTCAATCGAGACCCCACCGCCTCCCAGTACTGGCAGTACACATCCTTACGCAAAATCTCCTAAATCCAATTATCCTCCCATTGATGCTTGCGTAATATATGAATGGCCCCTTTGATTTTAAATTGTTGTCCATTGTACGCCTTAAAAATTAGTTTTTAAATAGCATAGCTATATATTAGGATTAGAATTAAAAAGTTATGGCGTAAAATAAGATATTACAGGACCTAATTTCATTAGTTATAATGTACATCAAGTAGAGAGTCAAGTGATTTTTTGTCTTTAGCACTGTCACAGGCTTGCTAAAATATTGTGGGTTACTGAATGGCATTTTTAAAAATAGGCGATCACTGTGTCTTTGTTTATTAGATCAGAGTTTCCTAAGCATTTTGAAACCGCGGCCCACTTCAGCGGTTTTATAACGTGCCGCGACCCTAATCATTTCATGTAATATAAAAAAATACATTTTGCCATCTGGCGAACGTTGGTTGAAATGAATCTTCTGAGTTTTGAATAAATGGCAAAATAAAAGCTCTGATTCAATTCGAATGAAAATAAGGCAAATATATTAGGCAGAATTATTTTCATTTTGCCAAATAAGTCAAAAGAAGAGAAAGACATATTGAAATTTCTTGAAAATTATCTTTTTTAAATGTTTCCAGTAACATACTTTTGTTACGCGTCTTAAAATTTTTATAAGTATGACAGAATCGCTTAACCGCCAGGTTGCATACGACACTCTTCAAAGATTCTCTATTGTTAATGGAGTTTCAGAGCAAAATGACAGAAATACGCTTGCATTGCGTTATTGCGAAATAAGTTTTATTTTCAAAAGTATTATAGGCAAGGGTTTTCCAAACTTTTGGGAACTGTGCGACTCACTTCAGCGGCTTTGTAACATGGCGCGAACCTGCAAGCTTATTGTCAACTAAAATTGGATAAAACGTCAATCATTTTAATTTAAGTCGTGTATGGAGGATTGTCGTATCCAATGTCATCCAATACGGTAGCGGGTCACATGGTACCGTACATTGCGGTACGTTGTAAACTGAGTATAAGTCATCACTGAGTCCGTCATAACGTTGTTCTGCTATATTTGTAAATTTTGTATAGGACTTTTGTGGGCACGCATTTATGCTTTTCCACCATGCGTACGCCTCAATGCGTAGCGATATCCATAAGTAAGTGAATGGCGTGAATTTCCTACAGTTGCAATGGAACCGCTTTGCGCCGATACCTGGCTGGCGCGAGTACCTGACCGGTGCGAGCCGAGATGTTGGCCGGCCGTCGGCCAGTTGCAGTCACCGGGAAACTTGGTCGTTTGAGGCAACTTTTGGTCAAATGTCGTCGCCGTCCAATGGTTTTGTTGGACGCAGCGTCGAGTTCACCATTGGCGACCGGCGGGGAGTGCCGGAGGCGGAGATGAGCTGTCCGTCTAAGACCTCGGGCGCAGATAAATACAGCAGATGCAAGATGTTTCCGCGCGTCTGGTCTGTTGCAGAAGACCGCCTTTACGGTTTTGGATAAAATTGTTAGAAATAATCGCCGCTTCTTATGTTGGATAGAAGTTCAAATGTAGGCTAATGATTAAAATCTTCGCTGTCTGCAGTTTTGGGAAAACCGGAACATTGATGCGCAGCCTCATTTTACGCGGGACTTTTGAATTTCAAAATTTGAAAATGCAGTGACGTTGATATCCGTAGTTGGCGGTAGTTTGATTGCTTTAGTTTATTTAAAATTCCGGTCTGACATTCCAAATTGATCTTGAGGTTTGGAAGATTTTCTCATTGTCCTCTTAGCATAATTGCCTACCAAGTGTTACGTGGGTCATCTGTGGTGCTGACACCTTAACTTGCACTGTGCTTTATGTAATAACATGTTGGCTGGTTGCCATGATTTTAATTTGTTTCCTTTAAGTTTATTATTTTGTCAAAACATTTATGAGAATCATTAGCCAAAATAACAATTTGAACGTCTGAATAATTTACTTTAATTATACTACCCATTAGATAATTATTTATAGTAAAGTTTGGTTTATTGGGTAATTAATAGGGTTACCAGATCAGTTGGAAAGAATTTAAGGACACACAAAACACATGGCTTCTCAGACTTTTAAGGACGTTAAACTTTGGTTAAAGAAGCACAAAAACTAGTGATGACTAGCTTTTTTTTGCTTGTCGGACAGTTTTAGGGCGTAAAGGACGCAAAAAAGGCATAAAGAACTAATGATGACCAGTTTTAGCAATCAATATCAACCAATAAAAAGTCATTGTAATCTAGAGTAATGTCCGAAATCGGTAGTCACTTTTTAATGAAATTTAAGGACATTTTGTGTCTTATTAAGGACAAACGCATGAAATTTAAGGACATTTTGTGTCCTTATTAAGGACAAACGCCCTTGAGGACGGGGCAACGGAATTTAAGGACTGTCCTTATCATTTAAGGACGTCTGGTAACCCTAGTAATTAATTAATTATGGTAAAGTTTGGTTTATTGGATATCATTGTCACTGTGTTTTACCGAAACGGCGGGAAGAAGCAGTTGATTGCCCAGCGGTTTTTAAAGACTTTTTGATGCAAAATTAGGCAATTGATCAGTTAAAGTCATGACTTAGAATTGAATTCTGAATACGAAATCTTTGGTTTCAAATACCGAATATTCCTCTGCAGCAGCCATTCCCATGCACAGATCCTCTGTGGTGTTAAATGAGAGTGGATCGTGAAGAAAATATTGTCAGCGAGAACTTTCGAAGAACATTTGTGCTGACTTTGACGCATTGCCGGAATTTAGGAGGAGAAATTCTGATTTTGAGAGTAATTTTTAAGACTTCCAGTTGACCGGGACATGCTTGAGATGAATCTTGTTGAACAGTATCTCTATTCTCTGCCCGAGTATCGCTTGGAGCTCTACCAGAAAAACTTCATTGAAATCAGGTCATTCAATGGATTATTATCCACCAAGAAAGTCATAGGTAAATTCAATTTCTCTAATCTTGAACTTCTGTAGCGCCACTTCATAATGCACAGAGCATCAACCGATGGCACACCAGATCAAAATCAATCAAGAAGTCGAGGTCAGGCAAGAAAATCAGAATCAATCTAGATTGATCTCTGATAAGGTTCTGATGAGAACACATACCGTAAGCCTGATGTACTTTTCTCTATGATCATTATAGATCTTATTGCATTTGACTTTGATTTAAATGCATTCCTTATTTCTGATTACTGATTTCTAACATGGAAGTTCATGGATTTTATAAAAGTCTTTTACTTTGAAATCGTAAATTTTTCAAAGTTTATATGGACAATATTTAGTGTCATTTGCATCTCCAGTCTTTTTCTGATGTCTTTATTTCTTATTCTTTGTAGTCTTCCTACTCCTAAGTTCTTTCACAAGCAGCTTATTTTTGCCAGTAGCAGTCTGTTTTCGTTGCTCGTTTTAAGATCCTTCTTTCTGATTCATATATATATATATATATATATATATATATATATATATATATATATATATATATATATATATATAGTATGTGCATATATATATATATTGTTATATGGGGTATATAGTTGAGTGTGTAAGGTAGGTAAAGGTAGGTCCCGTACTCGAGTCCGATCATTGGGTTCCGGCACTTATCTCTGGCCTGAGCAATCAGCAGTGGTTAAAGTGGGCCGGGGCCCGGCCCCGGCACCTCTGTTATGGGCCCCGGCACCTCATTGATCAGCCCCGACGAATATATCCCTAGCCCTGGGTTTTCACAGCATAGGGCCCCAGCACCTCCAACAAACCACTTTAACCACTGGCAATCAGCGACGTAGGTGGTATAATCCATTAATCTGGGGTAGGTTGTCATTGCTTTTCCCAGACCCACGTTACCGCTGCTCCTCGGTTTACCACCGCCCTCTAGCGAGTAAGGCTGAGTCGACCCTCGGTCTCCTGCGGGAATTGAACCTGCGACCTTCTGTTCCATCGTCCAGTGTTGTTACCACTCTTCTAACTTCCCGCCGGTATGATATAGAAAGTTGAATGGAATACCGGTATATGGATTTACGGTAGATGTATTTAGCTGAGATCCTGACTTTACTCTGAAAGTATTTGCCTTGCAAATGATCTAACCACCGGTAGTTTCGTTTCTATGCTACTTTCTATGAGTTCAGGCTCCTGTGTAAGTTTTGCACGTTTTGTGTGAAGGGTTTACTTAATGAGTCACAAACTAATCCTTGCATTTAGAGTATTTTATGTACTCAGCCAAAATATTGCAGTAAAGAGAAGTGTTATGTTGAATTTGGATGTACCTTACTTTTTACTTATTTATATTTGATGATTATTGTGGTTTAGGTTTGAAATAATTTTGTTACTCAGTTTTTGGCTTATTTAGTTTTAAATTGTGTTGCTTTATAAATTGGAAATGAGTAACTTGTAAGTATGTACAGCAGTGTCTCTTCATTGTTGTTTTTGCATGTTACATCATAAAATCCCTGTTGTGAAATGCATTTTAAGTTTCAAGCACCTTTGACTTGGACTTTCGTTATCCCACAGCACTATGGAAGTTGTCTTGCTAATAAGAATGATGATGATGATGATGATAATAATGAAAGAGAAACATCCTTTCTCTTACAATAAATATTCGTGACACTCCAGAGAGTTAACGAAGTCACCTTTCACGGAACTTTCACATAATAATAATAATAATAATAATGATGATGATGATGATGATGATGATGATGATGATGCTGATGATGATGATGATGATGATAGTAATAATAATAATAATAAAATAATAGCAGTGTGTTTGAAATGTTCTTATTAGACATCTTATTGATAATGGCATCGTTGATGATCATTATTGTGATAGGTTGCGCTTATATTTGCTATAGCTGTTATTGTGTGTCTTTGGTTAGAGTTCGATGGCAACACCGTTTTGTGTCGAGTTTGTGGCGACCGAGCTAGTGGATTTCACTACGGAGTTCACGCCTGCGAAGGTTGCAAGGTATGCTTACTGACATAACCTGTGTTAAGAAAAGTTTTTTGCACATATGTGAACTACCGTAGTTTCACTATGAAACTTCAATATAGGCCTATGACAGAAAAGAAATATTTTGGAAAAAATGCACTCCTCCAGGATCCAGGATCCACATAGATTTTATAGATTTCAGGGTGAAAAATAGTCATCTGTGCATGAAACCTGTAAAAATCTGTGACAAGTTTTGAATGTATTTATGTGAGGTTGCTGCCAACTGTTCGCCTCTGCTTTCCTCGTAGGGTTTCTTCAGACGCAGCATTCAGCAGAAGATACAGTATCGCCCGTGCTTGAAGAATCAGTTGTGTATGATAACCCGTGTTAATAGGAACAGATGCCAATATTGCAGGTAGCAAACATCACTCAATATTCAGTCGGTTATTATCCTCACACTTCATCAAGAAATGAGTATTGATGTTTTGATGCTAGAGCAATCTCAATAGAGAATATCGATCGTACCTTTTATGCAGTACAATAAACCGAAGGCTTTTAGGATCAACGATCAGTAGGATTGCTTCATTTTACTAATTTTTCACTTTAGTTGTAAAATATTCACAGTACAGTGTCAAACCTACTTTTGACCCTATTAACTTCTATAACTTTCATCTTTCATCTTTGCTGCTATTTACAGTGCTATAAAAAAACTGCATTCAATTTATGAGATATTAAACATAGTTAACATTGCCTAAAGATGAACAGAACATGTAGATGGTGAAAAGGAGTGACAATGACCGCGATGAATGTGACTTTAAGAGGAGTGACGTTATATTTATCCTAGACTCGAGGGTTTCGCTACACTGGAATTAAGGAACTGTTTCATTATAATCATCATAGTGGCGATGCATTGATTATATGATTGATTTTTAATGCTTGCTGCTGTTATTATATTGATGCAAATTAACCACTGAATGTTGCACTGGAGCAGCGGTTCTCAACCATTATAGTGCCGCGACCCTTTCAATTCAATTCCCTTTGATGTGGCGACCCCCAACCGTATAATCACTTTCGTTCATAATGTAAACTGTTAAAAAATAATAATAATTCTGCAACAATTACAACGTTTGAAATCATTCTAATTCAATTGTCTGCAATGTCTATCCTCGAATGGCAATTCTAGTTTTTAAAAAAACTAGTAACTACCAATGGGAGAAAATTTTGTGCAATTATAAGTTTTGTGCATAAAAAAACAGACCACCCCATATTTTCAAAGGTTTCAGGCGACCCCTGGCAAATCGTCTTTCGATCCCCGTCGGGGTCGCGACCCACAGGTTGAGAACCGATGCACTGGAGTAACGTAGTTTTTGCATCAAAGTTATTCTGTTTCATTACAGCTGTTGTCAACTGGTAAGAGTGTTTATTTGGGAGTGGAAGATGGCAGAGTGGGTTAGGCGTTGGAGCGGTAGGCTGATGGAGCGGGTTCAAGCACCGTTAGCACCCCTAGTGGCTTTCACATAGGCAGTAATGCCTCCTAAGCCACTTTAAATCATGCTAAGTAAAGCAGTGTTTTAAAATACTGCTAGCTGTACAGTATGTTATGTCCTTCTATCTGTATACACTTTAAATGGTAAAAAAGGTAAAGGAATCCCATTCTCGATTTGAGTGTTGGTGCCAGCACGAATCTCCAGCTGCATAGGCAAGCAGTAACGCAGGTGGCTTATGCTATTAATAACTAGCTTAATGCTGGTCCTTATTTTTACTACCGACCTCTAGCGAATATGGCCGTGTCGACCTTAGGGGCTCCAGCGGGACTACCGTAGATCCCATTTCATCATCGTGCCTTTCCTGTGTCTTACCAATCCTCTGTTCTATCTAAAAGTATTTTGGAGATCTTCCCATCTCTAATGTGTACACATTGAGCAGTTGTTTATTGTATTTAGATTTATCTTTATATTTCGGTGGATTATGATGTACCAGTAATTTTTATTTTTAGACTGAAGAAATGTATTGCCGTTGGAATGTCTCGAGATGGTAAATTTTCTTTAGTTTTGTCTCTTGTTTGTTTTTGCAATTATTTCTTTATCGAATGCTTGACTATATTTATTTGATTCTATGAGGTAGCTTTTAAAATATATATGTAAACCTAACACAGCAGTAGCACCACTGTTATTCCACGCATGGAACCAGCATTAAGGATATGTTCAAATAAGATGGAAATGTGAGAATACAACAATGTAGTGAAAATAGTGATTTCCATGTGGCAGGAGGGTCGTGTTTCAATAATTATTCAACCTCATCTGTTAACTTCCTCCACTCTATAAAAGTTCTTGAGAAGGACCCACAGCTCCCTCCATGCCTTGATTCTAATGACCTGCCTGGATATCAGTCTGATTTTCAGGCTTTCCACTCAGCTGAAACATTTCCTCATATAAGTCATCATCTGAAGTCATCATCCTTGTTTTGTTTGACTTCAGCGCAGTCTTTGACACAGTTGACTATGATATCATTATCCGCTTTACATCATTCAGTGCTTGTGAGTAGAATGTAATAATTGCGTCGATCAGCTTCACTCACTTGCAGGTTGGTCGTTGTCCCATTGCTGTACAATGTCTCTGCAGTTGACGCTGCATGGCTAAATAAATACTCGTCATGCTTTCAAAGACCACTTGCATGTCCAGCAATCGCTGGACATGTCTGTATTGTCTCAATGCTAGAACACTTTCAGGCCACTTATATCCTCTCTAGATCTCTTGTTTCCAGATGAAGAGACACATGATATCCCTTCAGCCCCAATCATTGCTGCCTATTTCCATCTGTTTTCCTTTTCTTCTTCATTCAATGATACTGGTGTCATATATTTGACTCTGAGCTAACCGTGGTGTTGAGAGTACCCTACTAGCTCCTTTGCTGGCTTCTGCGTCTGTCACCTTCATAGGCAAAAGGTTATCTGAACATACACTTGACTCATTTTTGCTTCTACCCAGATCCATTCATTTACCTGCTGTTAATCCATGAAATCTCATTCTTCCTTGGAATCCCTTCACAGCTTGATTCAATGATTTCCACTGTGCTCTTAGATTCGATAAATAAGATAGGTCAGATAGTCAGATTTTGACCAAAAGGCATTGAATTAACAATTAATGCTCCTCACAATTCTATCTAAAGAAATGGGAAGATTTATTAGCAAATAAATGAAATAAATGATTATCGGTGTAATTTGTTTTGAATTTCTTATGATGTAAATATTAACTACTATTATTTTGGTGCTTTGAGCAATATCCCCCTAAATGAGAATGCAAAAAGATACAGCTGAAAAATTGGATTTAGACATGACAGACTAGGGATAGAAAATAGGATCTAATATTTTCATGGAATTAGTTTTTTAAAGTACAGAACTATTTGACAGTTTTCTTAACACATTTTTAAAAGTCATTCAAAATGAGGAAATATTTGTTGGCAAGTGTACTATATTGAATTTCATAGCAGTGTTTTGTCGCAGTCAGATCATTTGGTTAGGCTAGAAAGAGAAAGAGTTTTTTTACAATGAATCAGTTTGATCGAACCAGAGGACATAGCATGAAACTGTTCAAGAAACGGGTTGGGAGAAACAAACAACACTTTTTTAGTGCAAGAGTGGCGGACAGATGGAATGAACTGGATGAGAGGATAGTAACAGCCACAACTGTGAACGAGTTCAAAATAAACCTCGGTAGTTTAGGATATTAGAATGGATGGGAACGACAGTGGTTCTCACACAGGGCAGTCCCTACTGAACCACTTTAAACCTTATTATATTATATTATATAAAACTTAGCTTGCTGAATTAGCACAAAAAGAAACTGAAAATGACTTATTGAAAATACTGCAATAGAAACAAACTCCAATTGGAGTTTTCCTTTTAAAATAGAATGGAGTTCGGATCATCATTAACGGATGGTTCTGAGAATGTAGCTGTTATGCTGATCGTTCATTGATTTGTGATATTTGGTCAATGCAGCTGTCCGTTTTGGTCGAGTGCCGAAAAGAGAAAAAGCGAAGATAATGGAGCAGATGCAAAAGGTGAACATACAGTGTCATGGATCCGTGCTCGAAGCCATTCTTACCAGCGAGTCAGAACTACGACGGCAAATAGTCGAGGCACACATGAAGACCTGTGAATTCACCAAAGCCGACTTTGAGCAGTTCTACCAGCAGGCATGGTCCCACCCGGAAATAGTCAATTGTCCATCACATATGGTTGGTTTGTGAATTAGTCATTTCTAAAAATAATTTTCAAGACTATGTCTTAGAATGTTTTGTAGATTTACTTTAATTTTTATGTATTTCGTTCTCATTAGTTGTTGAGCTTGATTTTCTAATATTTATAGAAAAGTAAGATAGTAAATTATGACTGAATGGAAATCTTGTTAGAAAATTTCCAGTCCATTGAATTCATATTTTTGAGTGTTCTTCAAACTATCTTCTCTGTCTTTACTTAAAATTTAAGATTAAGATATTTTGTTGTTATTGTTAATTTATTTTAAGGAAGACTTTATTTTATTATTTTGCTCGATCTGACTGCTCTGAGATTTCTTTATAGTGCAATGAGAATGCTTTGCAATGTTGCCATTCTCTGCTAATGTCAACAGAATGTATTGGCTGCTCATTTGACAGCACATACTGTGCTCCAATTTAGTTTTACTGCCCTGCAGTTACTTGAATTGAACCATATTTTACAGCATCCGATGAAGGTTTCAATGACTTTAGACTATAGTTTGAATTTTGTTCTTCACAGTATTCTTATTATTTATAGGCTAAAAAACTGTGGATAGACAACCTTAGAAAAAAGGAGAATGAGAGAGGATTTAATTGAGATATGCAAAATACTAACAAGAAAAGTGGAAATGCCATGAGAAAGGTTTTTACAATGAAGCAGTACGATGGATCCAGAGGACACAACATGAAACTTTTTACGAAACGGGTTGGGACATGCAGACAGCGCTTTTTTAGTGCAAGAGTGATGGACAGATGGAATTAATTGGACAAGAAGATAGCAGTGGCTACAAGTGTAAATGATTTCAAAATAAACCTCAGTACTATAGGATACCAGATTTTGATCGGTGCAACAGTGGTTCTCTTACAGGGCAGACCCTACTGAACCACTTTAAACCTTCTTCTTCTTTTTCTTCTTCTTCTTATTATTATTATAGGTTACTGTCTAGTGCTCAAAGTATGTGTGTTGCAGGCATGTCCGCTCCACCCGTTTCCAGATTCACAGGTTGATGCTCACAAGTGGGATCGGTTTGCTGACTGCTTCATGCCTGCAATTCGAAATGTAGTTAGCTTTGCTAAGTGCATTCCTGGCTTTTCAGTGCTAAGTCAGGAAGACCAGGTGACATTGCTTAAGGCTGGAACGTTTGAAGTGCTGCTTGTACATCTCGCTTGTCTGTTTGACTCCAAAAACAATACGATGCTCTTTACGAATGGAAAAATCTTTCAGAGAACTTCGCTTTCGGTAATTGTTGCATTATGTACTTTCATTTGTAAGTTATTTGAACATTGTTTTAACGTTTGTTGTGCAAAGGCTAAGATAATCAACACTAAAATACAGTAAATGCCATTATCAGACTTGATAAAAATTGCAAGAGACAAAATAAATACTATGTGCTAATCTCAGTATCTCAAGATTTACTTTACGGGAAGACATATTTTTAACAGCAAAATATTTTTCTTCTGCTTCTCCTTTTAGTTTCTCACGATCAATTTAATCCCTTGCTGGATACCATATAATTTATGCTTCTGTAATTATCATTTGGATTTTATAGCTTTCAATTTTCGTTATCTTGTTACCTGATACTAATAAATGGATTTGATTTGATAGAATATTGTGAAATAAGATTATCTGGTGTGCACTAATTGTTTGGGTGTTTTAAATAGAGGGCCAGTTAATTGACTTCAAATTATGAGCTCTTTAGGTACTTTCTCTCCAATGGTTTGAGAACATGCTTCTTGTACTTTCAGTTTAGTACTGGAGCAGGATACCTTCTTGATTCAGTATTTGACTTTGCTGAGAGATTCAATGAATTGAACCTCACTGATGATGAAGTTGCTCTTTTTTCTGCTCTGGTTATCATTTCTTCAGGTAATAAATGGCTTTACTTCAGGTAATAAATGGCTTTATTTGTTTCATTTCCACCCAGAATATAACACCTTGAACCGTATGTCTGAATTTCCCACTATTAAAGAGTTTAATGACTAATGACTCGATTTAAACCTGAGTTGAAGGCAATCACCATTCAACTTTGGCTTTTACTTTTTTCTGTTAGTGTCTTTTCTTAATAATATCTGTTTTTTGATTAATTATAAGTACACCGCAAATGTTTTTGAACAGAATTCATTGCAGTTTGCAACTTGGACTGCATTAATTGGCGTTGGCCGATTATCGCGCAATACCAATTGTGCAATTGCCGATACAGGTTATGGGTAAGGCGACTGGTGTTTGATTCTCCCCTACTTGATCTATTTGTGTAACAGATCGGCCTGGGCTGAGAGGCGCTGATCTTGTGGAGAAACTTCAGACGAGCATCACACGAGGTCTTCAGCTGCAGATGAAAGCGAATCATCACGACGACCAGTCGATCTTTGCGAAACTTCTTGTCAAAGTGTCTGAACTACGTATGCTCAACACAGTCCATTCAGAAAAGTTGCTTGGTGAGCATACGAGGTCCTCCGCTCTGAATGTGTAAACATCAGAATTCAAAGTGGTTGTGTTTACGCTCCCGATAGATCTTAGGCCACAGTTTAATGGTTTATAGCGTACTGGCCATGTTCTGAGAGAAGAATCAAACCTATTAAGAGAAGTACTAGAAGGAAAGATGAATGGGAAAGCACAGAAAGGGCGACCAAGTACATCGATGCTGGAGTGGATGTTCGACACTACGGAAAATACAAGTGTTCAGCCTTGAAGATAAAAGCTCAAGATAGAGAGGAGTGGCGACGATGGAGTATGGAACCTGTCCTTGGACAGAGCACCTGAAGAAGAAGCGTACCGGTATATTTCGTGTATTGGACTATTGGAGATTCTTTATATGAAATGCTTGAATGTATCTTATAAGTTTATTTGAATATTGAGTTTCCTACAAATTGACTGTTAAACATATTGTCCGAATCTTCTTGAGGCTGTATTTCAGTATTGCTTTCAAGGTCATGCATTGGGAAAGCCATTAATCTTTTGCATCATACAAGCCCTCAATTTGCCAAAACAATTAGTTTTGATGTTCTAGTGTACAAGGTACTAGAGACCTGTGTCATTTGCAAATGCAAGCCGATGTATTCACTTGATTTAACATAATTTCTGTGGTACTAAAGAAGATTGTTTTTTGAAACTATTTTATTCCATTAATTTAAAGTTGGTTTATATTCTTGGTTCAATTATTAGTAGCATGAAGTCTGCCAGGGTCAGATATAATAAAACTTGGAAAAGTGGTTATAAATTTTATTTCACATATTCCCTTAAGACTTTGCTTTATCGTTCTTCTTAATACTTGATAATTTTGGTACTAGTTTTCTGTAAACATTGATACCAAGACAGCCATTATGTTGGGAAATGCTTGGATCATTTATAGATAAAATTAGCATTATGCCTGAGGAAACATATTATCCAAGTAAGTCATAGGAGAGTGTTATTGTATTTCAAATTCTAGCCCAGATGCTTTTAGGTGTCTGACAGCGTAAAATGCATTTGCGAACAGATAGAACTATACTGTATTCTTGAATCGGGTGGTGAAAATTCTTTAATATTCAGTGTCACTTGGTAGAAACAGTAATGAGCTTGGTGTGACTTAGCCCCTCTCAAATCCAACTCAGCACCTCCAAATTGAGGGTAAATCTGTTTTGCTTGTTGGGGTGCATCACACTAAAACGAGGCATTGCTGGTTTTTACCCCCAAATCCCATTTCAAAACTTCTGGCAGCGCTATTGGAGATGGAAGCTGTCCTCCATTTTTGATCCTTGATTTTCAGCAGTTCTAAACAATGATCTAAATTGCAGTACAACGATGTTTTTATATGAGATTTTTTCCTCATTCCAGGTCTTTCTGCTCCATCCGTTGAGAGCTCCCCTCCGGAGCGGTTTCCTGCAGGCGGTGGTGTCAGCCCCGAAACCAGATCCAAACACTTCTACTACGGAGGCGGTTGTAGAGATCTCGACAACAGACCAGTCGACGTGCCCTTTAATTTCAAGAATAGAATGAAGGATGAAGATCATGAGCCAAGGTCAGAGGTTATTGACCTAAGAAGTGAAACCAGCAGTTTTGTCAATGCCTCGTCACGATGGCCAGGCAGTTTCACTCATGCAGGAGAAGACACAGATCCTGGCAGAGATGGAGCTTTTAAGCCGAAGGTGGGACGTGAAGATTATGGCGGATGTTTAGCGAGGAATTCATTGCCCAGCAGAAGTAGTGGAGAGAAGTGAGCTGGATTTTATCATCTGTTTTGCATTCACAGCACGCACAAATTATTTTATAGAATTTTTACGTTGACCATAAACTGATTAAACGCATTTTCCACTTCTTTCCAGAATGTGTTCTCTGTTCACGTGTCTATGCCAATATTCTAGAACAGTGCTTCCCAACCTGAGTGCCGCAGCACACAACTGTGCCGCAGCAACGGTAGAAGTGTGCTGTAGCAAACTGTTGGAAAATAGTAAAATAATAATGGTGCTATATTAATTGTTAATTATTAGTTGAATCATATCTCTTCAATGAAGTTAAGCATGAAATAGTGATACAGATTGCAAAGAAAATATGTACTTATGAGGAACGGTAGTCAATATTATGCTGTGTACTACAAAAGAGTATGATATATACGGTAGTACTAGTAGGCCTATACAAATGCATCGTTTAAAATGAAATGTGTGCATTTCGGCTGCAGTGTGCTGTTGACTGTTTCTTCGATAGCGTGCCATGGCTGGAAAAAGTTTGGGAAGCACTGTTCTAGAAATAGATCTGCTGATATTATGAATTCTATATCGTTTTTTATTGGTAAATGAATATTTGATGGCTGAGAAGTCTTTTTGACAGTTTTTAGCATTTGAAATGTTTATTTAACATTCAAATAATTATTGAATCTTCCTGTGAAGTTAGAAATACTTGCAAGAGGTTTAATGTCTAGCATCAATGATATCAATGTGTGTACCAACAATTGTCCAAAGCCTGGGCATTATCCTATTTTCAACCCTGTATTAGCATTTATTATATTGTGATTATACTAGCATTGGTGTTACTACAGTTGTTGGTCAAACCATTAGGGAATTGGTCGCATTATAAAAGAAGTCTTCATAATTGCAGTGATATTAGAAGTTGGGTAGAAAGGATGAAAAGTGAAGGGAGAAATGTTATTATCTGGATGATGATGATGATGATGATGATGATGATGATGATGATGATGATGATGATGATGATGATGATGGATATTAACAGCAAAAGCCACTAGGTGCTAAAAAGAGAGTACAGAGCAGATTCAAATACTGAGGCTTCCAAAGGACCTGAGCCTGCAATCTGCAGAGAACTTGAAATAAGTTATTAGTAACTAATTACAATTTGTGAGTTGTTGCAATTCTGTGCATGTTTCATCCGGATGACTTAGACTGTTCTTCTCTCCATTTTAAAGTGGCTGGGTTTCATCTGAAGCAACAAACCACAACGCTGCCTTATCGAGCACAAACTCGTCGCTCACTGCACATCTGAGCGGCTCTTCCATCGTTGCTCACCAGGTGATGATGAAGACTGTTCAGCAGGAGCTCATCCTGACGACTCCCGTTGGAACCTTCCATCGGATGCCTCTCAATCTCTGGGCAAATGCCGCTACAACAGCCGCCACGGCCGCGACAGCTGTTTCGACGTATGGACAGAGGAAAGGCATTTCATGCATGGAGGTGGACAGCGAAAATGACGAAGAGCATAGACCAGACCAGCAGCCGTGGAACATGGCCGATGAATCAGACGGTGTGAAGGATCCATTGGCTTTAGGAAAATCTGTGATAACGAAAATGAACAAGGTTGGTTCTTTCAATTGTCTTCAGACTAGGTACCGTCAGTGGCGGTTCCAGGATTTCTTGGTGGGGGGATGAAATGAATTCATAGGAAGTTGGTGGAGGGGATGAAAAGAGAGGGAACAAATCAATAAACTTTAAAGAAAAGAAAGAGAAAAAGGCTGACAAGGAAAAAAGGCAATTTTTCCTGAATTTTACTAGACTTTTACAAAAAAATAGGTCACCCGCAGTTTTTCCCCTGTCATTTTACTTGACTTTTACCCAAAAATAGTTTGACAAGCAAAAAAAAGTTTGGTGTGGGGATGCATCCCCACTCATCCCCCAAGTCGAACCGCCGCTGGGTCCCGTACTCTAGTCCGAGTGTTGCTTCTGGTGTTTATCTCCAGCCTGCGTAATTAGCGACATAGGTGGTATAAGCCATTAATCTGGGGTAGGTTACAATTACTTTCCCAGACCCACGTTTTACCTTCATAGCTTAATGCTGCTCTTCAGTTTACCACTGCCCTCCAGTGAGTAAGACTGAGTCGACCTTAGGGCTCGGGGATCGAACCTGCAACCTGCTCCATCGTCCAGTGTTGTTACAACTGTGCTAACTTTCCACCCCTTCCAAAGGACCTGAGTTTTCAGATTACATTGAATAAATTATCATTTATATGTTACGGTACAGTGACAGCATAAACTAGATCAGTGTTTCCCAAACTGTGGGTCACCACCCAAAAGTGGGTTGCAGGGCTCAGTCTAATGGGTCGCGGGGTAGCACGAAATTAGATTCAAAAGTACCATTTTCTAACCATTGCCACAATGTCACAAGCCTTGAAAGTTGTAAGTAGGCTTAGGTTTTAAGAAATTTATTTATGCCAGCAATCCTCCACACACGTCTTATATTAAAATGACTAGTATTCTATCTAATTTTAGTTGACAATAAGTTTGCAGGGTCACAGTACGCTACAAAACCGCTGAAGCGAGACACACAGTTCCAAAAAGTTAGGGAAACCCTGGTGTAATGCCTATGGTACTTTTTGAAATTGATCTTATTTTGCAATAACGCATGGAAATCGTATTCCGACCATTTTGCTCTGAAACTCCATTAACACTAGGGAATATCTTGCTTGACCCCTGCTCACCTAGTGGTAAAGCGATTTGCCATACTCATAGAATTTTCAAGACGCTTATCAAAGGTATGTTCCTGACAAAATTTTATAAATATAATTTTAAAGAAATTTCAGTATCTATTTCTCTCCTTTTTAGTTTTTGGCATATTATGAATAATTCTGCCTAATATATTTGCCATATTTTCATTAGAATTGAATCAGAGCTTTTGTTCCGCCTTCTTTTCAAAACTCAGATGATTCTTTTCAACTAACGTTCGCCAGATGGCCTAATGCATTAAAAATATTACATGCTATGATTAGGGTCGCTGTATGTTACAAAACCGCGGAAGTGGGCCGCAGTTCCAAAATGTTTGGGAAACCCTGAACTAGATGAATGGTTGGAGTTGATTAATATTGGCACGTTTGAAATAATGCATGGGCTGAGATGCCTGCATAATCCAATGCTACAGTCACCTTCATTAATATTTAGATCAGTGTTTATTCTAGGCCTTCTCTGGGGGAATTCCCCCTTCCCAAAGTTTGAAATTTCCCCCCAAAATTTTTGACATTTTGGCAAGTAGTATGACCTCCACAATATGTGTTCCCCTCAAAATATTTTAAACTGCCCTCAAAGTCTAGGTGGCTAGAATAACCACTGAGTTAGATAATTCCAATAAATGTTCAACCAAGTTGCCTTTCATCACAACCCAGTCAACATCTGATGCTTATTTAAATACCGTAGTCCTGGTATGAGAGAATGGTTGAATCGTATACAAAATTGGATGCTTGATCTTCCTTCCAAGCACTAATCATGCTCGGCACTACTAAGCTATTTGACCTGTATCCATTTGAAGCTCCAATTTATGAGTTGATGACTAATATGGCTTAGAAAAATTAAAATTGCCGGCTGTTGTTTCAAATCTGGCTTCTCTCTGATAATATTGGTATAACTATTAAATGTACAATAATATGTAATGTAATGTAATGTAATATAACAGAATATTTACTCAGCACCTCTTCTGAAGAATCACACAGAAGCACTTACTTCTTCTGTGATTACTGTATACCAATGAAGAGAAAAGTTTTAAGTCGTTTCAAAAAGAGGACCATAAAATCAGCAGCTGCTATAATATCAGTGCTGAAAGTCAGCCGGTGCGCGGCGGAGCCGAGCTCCGGCACCTTTTTGGACCATGAAAATTTTTTCCTCATAATTTTTCAATATTTGTTCCAATATTGTAAAAGCACCATGTACTTGTTGCAAAACTATTAAACTAAGATTTTAAAAGCGCTATAGAAATTTAGATATTATTCAGATTTAACGAGAGTGCGCGCACAAAAGGTACCACTGCTATACTTAACACACCTCAGCGCCAAGAGAGCTACTGCACCTTTTCCCACAGACTTTCAGCACTGTATAATATGTATGCTGTAATATGTTATTATTTTGCTTTGATTAGTTTATATTCTTTGATCCGGTTTCGACAGGTGATGCGAACGTGGAGTGAAGATACTGTGAATTCGAAACTGAGTTGTTCCAGTTGCTGTAGTGACAGCAGCATGAACGTGGAATCGCTTCCAGTTCGGTCTGTGCGAGCATCCAGGGAACAGTTGGAAGAGCCCTTGACCAGAGGTTCCCCACAGTTCCAGATTGTATCTATAGATAAAAATTCTGAGTGCTCAACTGTCGATCTCCCAGCTCAGACGAAGACCGCTCTTTCTGGCAGTTCGTCGTATGCATCCGACAGCGCGGCACACAAGTTGAGAATTGGTAATATTCTGGGACACTGCGCTGCAAGTTCGAAAGGCGTCGGGGACGTGGAGCAGCAGAGGCATTTCTTCAGCGCCGGAGATCATCTGCTGCCGAGCAAGTCCGAAGTCCTCGGCACGTCCTGTCCGAGTTCGGGCACTCCTCGGATTTCCGCCGAGCCGTTCAAGGGCTCGTTTCACTTGTCTATGAAAAACCCGGTGAGAGAGACGAGAGTCGAGATGGACTCTGATTCTATGCCGCCGCGGTCGTCTCGGCCTTCGTCGTCTTTTACGGCCGAAAATCTCCTCAGGCCGTACGACCACTCGGCGGCGAGAAACAAGAAGTCGGACAGAGAGGCGCATCTGACGACGAAGGCCACCCTGAAGGAGCGCCTGCTGAAGCGCATCGACAGCAGGGACAACGTCAATGCTGTGGATTCTGTCGTCGGTAGAGCAAACGGTGGCGGCGGCGGCGGCGGTGGTGGTAACGGTGGCGGAGCGCTGCAGGGCTTTTTTGGAGTCGATTCAACAGTTCCGTCGACAACCGATGCGGTGAACACGGCATTTCCCTGCAGTTTCTGACCGACTACCCGCACTTCTATCCGCTCGGCTTTTCCGCCGGTTTCCACCCCGGCATACTCTACAACCATCTGGCATTGCAGCACCTGCACAGCATCCAGCAGCAGCAGCACCACCAGCAGCAGCACCACCAGCAGCTTCAGGTGCAGGCACAATTGAACCAAGGAATGCAGCACAACAGCAGGGCAACGAAGACCATAGAGGCCAGCAGTGGCACTTCAAACTCAACTGAATCACCTTTGGTGCAGTCAAACAGCTCAGAACATCTAAGTCTTGATGGCTCAAGCGAATGCGAAGATATCCAGTATGTTTGAGTGCTGTTTGCATATACACGAGTGTTTTGGTTATACACATCTATTTCTGTTGTTGGTTTTTGTTTATGTTCATGTTCTTTTAAACGCTGACTGTCATCACTGTAGGAATCAGAGGCGGATCTAGGGGAATGCAGGGGGGGTACAGATGTCCCCGGGCGCTGCGGTGGGGGGTGCCAAAATTGTTTTAAGGTAGGATGTTCCGCTACGGGTGATGACCTTTTTTGCTTGCTAGGGTATTCGTGAAGTTGAATGAAGAATGAAGGGGTGCCAAAATGGGCCGAACGGCGCCCTTTTTTGCTTATGATTTTTGTCAAGTTGAGGGGGCGCCATCAGTATGTTTTGTCCCCGGGCGCCAGACACCTTAGCTCCGCCCTTGGTAGGAATAAGTCTTTTAAATCGTGAAAATTCTGTGCCATTGTTAAATATTTAAAGAAATGTAAAATAAGAACCTGAGTTATCATTTAAAGTGCAACTGGTTCGGAAAGGTTCTTTATCATGTCATTTGAATTTACAATTCTCTGGTCAGGTAAAAGATAGTTGCTTGTTTTGCACTTGCTGCTCAGTGCTGATATGAGTGAGGTTATTGGTGACTTGACTTTATTGTTAATAGACTGTAAAGAAATGCCATCAAAATACAGAGGCGTAGCAGCCATATGGACAACCTGACCAAATGCCAAGGGCCCCGAACCTGCAAAGGGCCCCCGACCCGAACCCACAAATTTTTTTCTCAAAGTTGTTAAGTTATCAAATCGAAAGACCGACAAGCAAAAAAAGTTCGTCAACATTTTCGCAAACTTGTCAGATCATCTCTGGAAAGGGCCCCCGTCCGTTTTTCGCCAAGGGCCCCGAGCATATTGCTACGCCACTGTCAAAGTAGCGCTTCTTTCCGTTTCCAATAGCAATTTAACCTGTCTGCGATAAATTATCCGATTAAACCGTTGCTGGACAAAATGTCCGAGGACAAAATGTCACGGACAAAATGTCACGGGTTGGGGTTAGGCTTAGGGTTACATTTTATCCCATTACATCATCTTTGTGCAGTGATGGGCACTAACTAATTTTTTTTAGTTAAACTTTAACTAAACTTTTTTTGCAATCAAGCAGTTTAACTTTTTAAGTAACTAACTTTTCACTGTAGCAGTTTAACTTTAACTGATAACTAATTAAAAGCAGTTTAACTTTTACCTTTAACTTTTTAACTTTGACATGAGCTACTGAGCTAGTAAAACTATGCTACAAGCTGCAACGAACAAGATTTACGATTATAATTTTAAATAACAGCTGTCACAATGTCCACAAATTCACTGATCGGCATTAAATGAGGTTGTTTCAACGTTACAATGTTTCATTCCTTGAGAATATACCGCAAAAACACAGACTGATCAAAGTTTTCATCTGACATAGAATCTGAATAACTCCAGTTTAACTAAAAAAAGTTAACTTAAAAAAAATCAGTTTAACTAATGCCTTAACTAAACTTTTACCCAACTACTGGCAACCAGTTTAACTTTTGATGCAACTAAAAAAAAGTAGTTTAACTAAAAGTTAACTAATTTTTAGTTAACTTTTGCCCATCACTGGCTTTGTGACATTTTGGCCCCGTGACATTTTGTCCTAGCACCGATTAAGCATCCCATGGGCAGCATTCATATTTTTACGAAACAGTCTGTTATGCCGTTAAATGCTGGTGATAGATAATTAACTGTTACCAGTTTATTGTGTGTATTTTATTTTTTTAGACATCTAAAAACCCCGGCAGAATATCTTTCCCGTCAATCGTCTTTTCTGCTGAAATCAGAAATATCGTAGTCTTATTGGACACAATTCACGCTGACAATTTGATGGTAAATCTCTGTCACAATGAGTTTAATATTGTCTTTTGCTAGTAATACCGGTGTTCTGAATATTTTCTGGATATTAATTGATATATTTAGACGGAGAGGATTGAAACGATCTGTAGAGAAGTTGGCTTTATTATAACCGGTGATGCCCAGTAGGTCGACAGATTTGTCACGTTCAGCGGTTTTGCTTCTACAAGTTAAAGCCATCGGCTTCAGTTTTATTAATTTTATTGTTGTTATCAATATTTTTCGTCTTATATTAAAGTGGTAAATTTTTCTTAAAGCGTTGACTTTCTAGTAACGAGAGAACGTTAGAGATATTTCTTAAAATAGTGATCTGTTTATGTGTAACTATACTGATTAGAAATATTTTCATATTTTCCTGGTTGCTCTGGCATCAACAACTTAGCTGTCTGCTATTTTTAGAACCGCTAAGCGTCTTCCGCAAATAAAAGCTTTTACCTGAAGTCACGTGATTTGATGTTTATTATTTTTAAAATTCTGTAATACAGTACTTGTCTACAAGTAGCATATGACTTCCTGTAATGTAATTGTAATGTGCTCATGACAAATATTGCAACAAAGCAACTGTACAGAATTATCAAAACACGTACAGTACAACACGTCACAGAAACACAGGACAGGACAGAAATGGATCGAGGATGAGAAAAACACTGCAGAAAAAGCTAAATTATATACAGTATAATAATAGTTTTCAAATGCCTGTGTGTATGTTTAACCGAGTTCTCATTGGAGGACACTGTACGTGCTGTAATTTTATAATCGTTGCTATAGGTAACGTAAAATTTAATAATGGGCGGAGCTTATAATGATCATCACCATTATGAGTGCCACGTTGATTTTAATTAATGCTTGGATGGGCGTTGCTCTCATCATCATCATCATCATCATCATCATCATCATCATCATCATCATCATCATCATCAATAACCGTGGGCTCAGCACCCGTTGGCGTCTGATGCAATCATTACAGTTTTGTCCCAATCTTTTCTGTTCGTAGCTATAATTATGACATAGTTCTTGCAGACAGTTTCCACACCAATCACAAATGTCATCACACCATTCCCTGTGTGGCCTTCCTTTCTTGTTGCTCTCTGTAGCATAAAGGTTATAGGCCTATAACTTTCTAACTTTGAGTGCGTGTATATCCCATCATTTTTTCCAATCCCTACCTTCTCCGTAACAACGTCGAGCGCGGTTAGTACTTGGATGGGTGATCATACCGGGATCTAGCCGTGGTGCCGGCGGCCAACCAAACCGTGCATCGCTTAGGCGTCGATAAATTGGTAGCAGTGCTAAGCTGCGAAGGGTAAAACGTGGGTCTAGAGAAAGTAATGGCAACCTACTCTAGATTGATGGGGCAAGCCACCTGCATTGCTGCTTGCCTAGTAACCGGAGATCAGCACCGGCCCCTACGCTCGAAATCGAGTATTGGACTACCTACCTTTTTTACCTTCTCCGTGCCTTTACTTCTACCCCTCTTCTACCTAGGCTACCATCTTTCACGCCTTCCCCTCTCTTTTGCCGCACCCCTCTCCGCTCACTCCTCTAGGGCCCATCCACGTAGTACGTACGCAAAAGGCATATTTTCACCTCCCCTGTTGCACGCCATACCATTTCTGGGACCCCATTTATGCATACGTACAAATTAACTAACCCCCACCCTGGTGAAAAATTAATTTTTGGCTATGGTCATAAAGCATTTGTTTTACTATTAAATTATAGTTTTGTAACATCGTGTTTTCTAAACTTTAGATTTAGTAAAGGGTCGTCCATAAATTTCGTAACGCGGTTAGGGGAGTTCGGCCATTTATTACGAAGTGTGTGACGACGGGGGGGAGGGGTTCCGTAAATGTGACGTAACGCAAAAAATTAAGTGATGACTTTTTTCTGCTTGTCAGGGTTTTTCGAGAGGAAAAAATACAAGGATGACCTTTTTGCTTGTCAGGACTTTTCGGAAGACGAAAATGGGGGGGTGTCGGTCCGTTGTTACGTCATATTTTAGGGGGTCTGACGTTTTGTTACGTCGCGTTACGTAGGCCTAGGGGGGAGGTGGCAAAAATGCCAAAATCGCGTTACGTAATTTATGGACGACCCCAAATACTACAGAACATTCAAATGTTATTGTCTTGAACACTGCCAATTATTTAATAGCTGCGGGAACAATACCCGTGACCCTCTGTTTGACGGTGAGAAAGCAACTGTGTTCGAATCTAATGTTTGTGTGAATATATCAGTCTTCTACCCGATCGGATTTTCAATTGTTATGTAGGCTATTTATAAATTTGTGCGTACGTAAGCATTCAGTCGAAACCAGGGTTTAATTTAGGCCGTTTCCGAGGGAAAAGTGTCCTTTTCCTCCCGGAAATTTCAAATTCCCCTCGGAAACTTTGGCAAACCACATCAACTAACAGCAGCCACTAGCATAATCCCCCCCGGCTTTGTCAGT
Source organism: Metaphire vulgaris (assembly GCA_018105865.1). Taxonomy (NCBI): domain Eukaryota; kingdom Metazoa; phylum Annelida; class Clitellata; order Crassiclitellata; family Megascolecidae; genus Metaphire; species Metaphire vulgaris. The sequence goes on along the minus strand of CM030868.1, from coordinate 7,093,572 downwards.
TTCCTCCCGGAGTCCAGGAGTCTAGATTAAACACTGGTCGAAACTCCTCCCTCACCATACGCAAAAGCTTCTAAATCCCAAACCCCCTCCCCTCAGTGCGTACGTAATATATGGATGGACCCCTATGGACTGATGGCCACAAAACCGGAGTTAACCCTTATCCTGTATTTACAATGACCATCAACAAGCCACAAATGCAAACGTTTGAACATGTAGGAATGCATGATACGGCACATGATGACGAGAAGAAAAAGGAATGCATTAAAGCGAGCAAACAACGTAACACGTAGGAATACCACCAAGTGAGCCAGTCTTTGTCCATGACCAACTATGCGTATGTGGTGTTATCGCGAGCAAGAAACCCGGCAAGAATCAAGCCATGTAACCATGTTCCGCTTAGGGATAAATCGGACAAAATACTAGAACATAGGCCTATACAAAAATTCGGGTAGGTTAACAGCCAAGCCTCTCCGTCATTTTTGACGGGCTAACACAGTTAATAGTTTTGTGAGAATTAGCACGAGTGCCATAGAAATTCGGTCGATCGCATTACAAGAGTTCAAAAGGAGAGACGGCTTGAAAATGGGTTCGAGTGTTCATGAGTGTTAGTTTTGGCGATTGTGTTGTTGTTGTTGTTGCGTTTTGAAGAGAAAAAAATATGACGGGGTTCTGTTTATATATGTCTGCCTATTTGCAAATAGAGGTACAGCCTAAAATGAGGACATAGCCCACATATGCACAGAAATAGCACTGACAGCATGGGTTTTATTCGAAATTTGTAAGAAACGGGACACATTTCTAAACGAAATTATACACGAATATACACGAAACGTAAAAATTTATGGAGAATTCAATACAACGATACTTGATTTCTGTGGCTATTAGAGCACACTCAGAGCAGAATAATGCTGTAATACACGATAAAATAATTTTTTGATCGGTCAACCAGGGTAATTAACTCCCAAATCCCCCTTGGCTACGCCACTGGTTTATTATAATTTAAAGGCAATTTAGTTTCGAGAAATTCTGCAAAATTCTTAAATCTAGGAATTCAAATGCCGTATATTTCTGGCACATAGCGTCATAGCCTATATGCGCTAAAGGACCTCGTTTTATAAAGAAAACAAGGCCGGGAGGGGAGAGTTGAGAGAAAAATTAGAAGAATAAGTGGGATAGGAGAAAGGTAAGAATTGTGGGTCGGAGGCAACAGGGAGAGCGACGGCAAAGAGTGGGATTTGAGGGAAATGAAGAATGGCGGAGAGCAGTGTCTTATCCAGACTCCAGGCCTTTGGGGGGAGGGATTGAGGCTTTCGGGGGGATCGACTTGGTTGGAGGGGAAAAGACACAGTTCAATGCAAAATTTATGTAAGTGCTGGGATTTTTGGGGGGAATTTTGAGGGTTTTTTTGAGGGGGGATCTCCCCTCCTAACAGGCCTGTATAAAACACTGGCGGAGAGAAACTGTGTGATATGGATCAGAGATTGTATTTGATCGTTTGCAATGTCTTCGGGCTGCTGTATCTGGAACCGTCTGACTGTCCACGACAACTGCTGTTTCAATCACAGTGCATGTAGGCCTATCCACTGCCGGATAGCTTTTGATGGTAAGGTAGGTCCCGTACTGGGGTCTGGTGCCGGTGGCGTAGCGATGGCCGATGGAGGGATGCGGGGGCAACCGCCTCCGGGCGTCGAAAAGAGGGGTAACAAATTGATGACCAACAATTTTTTTTCTAAACTTAATTAAGCGAAATAGTCGACTTTTACAGGACTTGTGGCGCACTTCGTAAGTTGAGGGCGCCATTGATTCACTCTATCCTGTGGCGTAGCAATAAGCTCGGGGGCCCTTGGCGAAAAACGGGCAGGGGGCCCTTTCCAGAGACGTCAGTTCACTGTTTTCAGGAGGGCAAGACACTTTCGATCTGACAAGCTTGCGAAAAAGTTGACGACCTTTTTTGCTTGTCAGTCATTTTTGGTCATTTTCAGTCTTTTTACCTGTTATTTAGCCAATTTACATTTGTGGGTCGGGTCGGCGACCCTTTGCAGGTCGGGGGCCCTTGGCATTTGGCCAGGTTGTCCATTTAGCTGCTACGCCTCTGACTCTCTCCCATGGCGCTGGATATCCTCACCACTGTCCAGTGATTTTCTCCGGTCTATGAAATCAGCGACGTACTGTAGGTGTTTTAAGCCATTAGTCAGGGTTAGGTTACCATTACCTTCCCTAAGACCCACGTTTTACCACGCAGTTTAGCGCTGTTCCTCATTTTGCCACCGTTCTCTAGCGAGTAAGGCTGAGTCATCAACCTTAGGGCTCTAGCGGGACTCAGGGTGCCTCTCTAGCGTGTTACCTTTCTGCCGTCTTCCAACCCCTATTTTGATGATAGAACATTAAAATTAGTAAATTGTCGCTACAATTTCTAGTATAATAATAATACAAAAATAACAGATAAAGGGTCGTCAACAAATGACGTAACGCGATTTGGCACTTTTTTGACCCCCTCCCCTACGTAACGCGACGTAACAAAAAGTCAGACCCTCCTAAAATATGACGTAACAACGGGTCGACCCCTTTTTGTCTTCTGAAAAGTCTCGACAAGCAAAAAGGTTATTCATCCTTCTATTTTTCCCTCTCCATACATACTGACAAGCAAAAAAAAGATCATCCTTGTATTTTTCCCTCTCTAAATACCCTGAAAAGCCAAGAAAGGTCGTCACCTAAAAATTGTGTGTTGCGTTACGTCACATTTACGGAACCCCCTCCTCCCAGAGCCACCTTAAGGCTTAGGCAGTTTAGGCACTGCCTAGGGGCGAAAAAATTTAGAGGCGAAATAAAACGGGACAACATTTTTTTGAGGGGCGATTTTAATAGAATAATGAATGAATGAATGAATATAACTTAATATTATTTTATTTCCTTTGCTATTCTTGGCATAAATAATAGCGGGTTGCATGACGTCACTGACATGAGCACTGTTGTAATTTTAATCTTGTTTGTCATAACACATAGACTAAAATTATTGGGTACTTCAAATTTTTAACATACTTGCTATTTGTTATGTGAAATATCGCTTACGGTAGGGTAGCTAGGGCTTCCCAGACAATTTTGAACCGCGGCCCACTTCATCAGTGGCGGCTCCACCGGGGGGCCAGGGGGGCCCGTGCCCCCTATTGAGAGCCTGGCCCCCCAGTGGCCCCCCAGTTGGGACCCTGTACTTAATGCTACATACATTAAACAACAAATGGTTGGCCCCCCATGATTAGAAGTTGCCACCCCAACGGCCCCCCAACTTGCCAAACCCTAGAGCCGCCACTGCACTTCAGCGGTTTTGTAACGTGCCGCGACCCTTATCATAGCATGCAATATAAAAAGATGCTTTTGGCCATCTGGCGAACGCTAGTTGAAAGAGTCTTCTTAGTTTTGAATAAATGGCAAAACAAAAGCTGATTATTCAATTCGAATGAAAATGTGGCAAATGTATTAGGCAGAATTTCTCATATTTTTGCCAAATAGGACAAAAGGAGAGAAATAGATATTGAAATTCCTTGAAAATCATCTTCTTTAAAATTTTGCCATGAACATACCTTTATTACGCGTCCTAAAATCCTATGAGTATGACAAAATCGCTTAACCGCCAGGTTGATGAATCAAGACTTAGAGATTCCATATTGTTATTGGAGTTTCAGAGCAAAATGGTCGGAATACGCTTTCCTTGCGTTATTGCAAAATAAGATTAATTTTTAAAAGCACTATAGGCCAGGGTTTTCCAAATTTTTTGAACTTTGCGACTCCCTTTAGCGGCTATGTAACATGCCGCGACCCCGCAAACATATTGTCAACTATAAATTAGATAGAGCACTAATAATTTTAATATATGCCGTATATGGGGTGAAGCAGGCATATAAACTTCTTTAAACCTAAGCCTACTTGCAACTTTCAAGGCTTGTGATATATGGTATTGGTCTTTGGTGTCAAGTGGAACGAGCACGTAACACCTATACTGAGAGACCGGCTCCACTGGCTGCGGATTCCGCAAAGGATCAAGTACAAACGATGCTGGTTTACGCATATCGAATGCTCCGTGATCCCACCTGCCCGGACTATCTAACGGCGCTGATACGCATGATGCCTACGACGACCCAGGTGCGTTCACGACTCCGATCGAGCGGCCGAGCTCGGCTGTGCATACCACCTCCGGCCAAGACTGCGATATTCGGGGAGAGATCGGTGTCTCGCGGGAATCCGGCTCTAGGGAACGCACTGCCAGATGACATGACAGAAGTGACTTCTCCTGAAATGTTCGCCAGAAGACTCAAAACACACTTGTTTAATATTTCGTACAGTTGAGATATTGTATTTGCTGTAAAGTGCTCTTGTTTATGACAGTTTGTCATGCATACTGCGCTATATAAGTTGTCAGTTATGAATGAATGAATGAATGAATGAATTGGTTAGAAAATGACACTTTTGAAATTAATTTCGCTCTACCCCGGGACTCACGAGACTGATCCCTGCGACCCACTTCTGGGTCGCGACCCACAGTTTGGGAAACACTGAGCTATAGCCACCGGCTGTGTGTGTGTGTGTGTCAGATCCACAGACAAAATGTCAATAGATTGTGACTGTGAACAGAATCGAAGCCGGAATTTCCCTTCCCGCAATTCCTGAAAAGATCTCTGCGGTCGGTCGCACGAACTCGGGTTCATGTATTGCAAAATTTAAACTTAAATTTAGGTTATTATGTTTCTTAGTTAAATTTATATTCAGTCAACTTTTTCAAGATCATACTGTTGTTTATAGATTTCGCCCTTTTGCAATTCTCTCTATTCTTTCAAATTATTTGCAATTTATCACAATTTGTTTATAATAGTGCATTGCACTCTTTGCAGAAAATGAAGATAAAATGTCGGGTATTCCATATAATAAGGTTAGTGGAGCTAAAAGACGTGCTGAACAACAGAAAAATGAGATGTCCGATCAGAAGTTATTGATGCAAATGCCCAAAATTTCCGATGTGCTCAAATCAAATAAGAGCACTGAGCACAGATAGAGTCATAGAGCATGTCTGTATGTTTTAAATTTTCCTCAGTCTCCATCACGGTGTCGTGTGTTATCGTAATCGATTTCTGTGAATGGGCGAAAATTCAAATCTGCCTAGGGCGTCCAGAAGTCAGAAGATGGTCCTGCCTCCTCCCCTCTTCACACTTCGTAACAAAAGTCCGGACCCCTCCCCCCTAGGCGCATAACGTCATTTGTGGACGAGCCCTAATAATAATAGGCCTAATAACAATACTGGTCTTGAGGCGGATGCTGTTAGGTCAGTACAGGCAGTTGTCATAGTGACGTTTCTCGGTTTCTGATGCGGATGTTGCCTTGGAATATAGAAAGGTAATTTATCTATCATGATTTCATCATTTCAGTCGCTGATACTCGTGACTCTACTTGAGTTCACTCTGGCTCACATGATCTTCAGTCTAAACGGAATTCAGTCTTCAACTGCAATTAGGCTAGCTACATGTGCCTAATAATAATAATAATAATAATAATAATAATAATAATAATAATAATAATAATAATAATAATAATAATAATAATAATAACAATGATGATGATGATGATAATAATAATAATAATAATAATAATAATATAATAATAATAATAATAATAAATGTGATTTAAATTGGTTTAGGGGCTAAGTAGGCTAAGCCTATGTGATTTGCCCGTTTGAAATATCCATTAATCTTGAAACGTGATTCGACCACGTCTTGTAACGGTCAGAACAAAGCATTGCTGAACCCGTACACAAGCACTCCGCCTCTGCGAAGACTGAAGAGCCTTGAGTGCCTTTGATCGAGGGTCTAAGACTCTCAGAAGCTGTTCGAGTGATAACGCCAACTGAGTGAGAGACTCGTGTGTCGACTGTTCGACCGGCGTGATAATAAACGAGACACGAGCGAAAATATATACGGCTTAGAGTCACTGGCACTTAACAACAGGTAATTCGGGGTCAAAATGGAGGACCAGTGTAATTTGATGCTGGCCTGTCGCTTCTCAGACAGGTGATGTTTTGACAGAACGCGGATTTGGCACAGAAATAACTATAGTCACACGTGTTCTGATCAGACATTTTAAACCGAAGTCAGCTTGTAAGCAGTAGTCAATTTCTTATAAAACTTGATCTAGGATCGACTTTACGACAATAACTGTTCGAATCTGGACCGGACAGTGATCGGAAACCAGACCAAAGAAGTTGATCGAATAGTAATGACCAAAACGCAAGTTTAGATAAGCTAAAAATGACCCGTTATCTTCGACAATTGCACGCGGTACTAGATCGGGGCCTGGCAAACGGTTTTCCTCTGAGAGGATCGGCTGGCCCGGCTGTCCTTCGGTCTGCACAGCGGAATTTCAGGAGTTGCGTTGCCTTCAACGCCGGCGAAAAAAGTGCTCTTCAAACGAATATCGATTCTTCGCGATCCAAGGTAATCATTTCCAGGTATGTAACAAATATTATAACCAAATGAGCGCATTGCTAAACCGACTTTAAAACTATATTCAGAGCCGTAGCTAGGGACGGGGGAGGGGAGCAAGCTGCCCCGGGCGCCGTTCTTTGGAGGGGGAAATAGGCCTAGCCATGGTTGATTTTATTGACGACGGTATTGCCAGTATGAGAAGGGGAAAAGGTCATCACCCGCATTCTGCACACTACTTCTTTAACTACTTAACTCCTACAACGTCGTAAAAGTCTGATAAGGAAAAGAGTCATCACCAGTTTTTAGAGAGGGGCAGTGGCGGATTTACCACGGTACAAACGGTACATTTGTCTAGGGGTCCACCTTTTCTATTAATAATATTTTATAATGATTTTTATGATTTCTTTGTTTAAACGACTTTATTTTCCGAAATGCCGCCATTTGTCACGCAACGTGTCCTGAAAAAAAGAAAAAAGTTATCGCCACTATTTCTCATACACCTGATCTCTGTAACTCATCCGTTCTTCGAAAGTTTCCCGAGAAAAGCTTTAAAAACTTGATAAGCAAAAAAGGTCATCTCGCCACTTTTCACGCACTTGATCTGTAACTTTTTAGAAGAAAGTTTATCGGGGCCTAAGAATGTAAATCCGCCACTGACTGAGGGGCAATTGCTCAGGGGCCCGGCGATCTTTAGGTGGCTCGGGCGGACTAGGTTAGGGTTAGAGTTACTGCTTGGGCTAAGGAACCAACAATATACTCGTCGAAAGGCAGAAGGTAGACGGGGGCAGTGGCGGCTCCACCGGGGGTTGGGCCAGGGGGGCCCGTGCCCCTATTGAAAGCCTGGCCCCCCCAGTGCCTCCCAGTTGGGACCCTATGCTTAATGCTACATACATTAAACAACAAATGGTTGGCCCCATGATTAGAAGTTGCCACCCCAACGGGCCCCCCCCCACTTGCCAAATCCTAGAGCCGCCACTGGACGGGAGGCCCGTTGATGGCATTTCTTGCTGACGCCCAAAAGCAAAAAAGTCATCAGTGAGAAGCAACAAAAAAGGTCGTCACCAGTTTTAAAACTTTCTAGGGGCCCCGCGACTACTTTGCCCAGGGTCCCGGAATTTCGGCGACCCTGCCTATGCGAAAGCCACTAGGGCGCTAATGGGGCTTGCTCCGTCAGCCCAGCTCCAGCGCGTAACCCGCTCTGCCATCTTTCGCTCCAGGGATATTTTTACACCCCCCTACCACCCCCCCCCCCCAACACCCCCAATTTGAGGTCGACACCCCCAAATTCATCATCATAGAAATAATCCCTGTTTCGCTCCCAAGCTTAGCCAGATTCATTGATGATAAGTAGGTGCAATCTCGTGAATTTCTATAGCGCTTTCAAAAGTAGGTACAGTAATGACCGGTTATTCCTATAGACATGGGCAAGAGTTTGGTTTTAGACATGGGCCGAGTACTGTTTTGTCTTTGGGTGTGGGGGTGGGGTTGGGGTGGGGGATAGGTGATGGAGGAGCTAAAGCCCAGCTTGAGAGCACCATAGTATGAGAGCTTCCGTCTTAGATCGTGAGTGTGGAGAGGAGACAATATGAAGTGGTAAAGAGTAGTAGTACTTACATGTAAATTGTAGTACTTTTTGGACCAATAGGCCAGTCCGTTGCATGCAACAAGAGCAGCGATATAGTGGTGGTGATGACGATGATGATGATAATAATAATAATAATAATAATAATAATAATAATAATAATAATAATAATAATAATAATAATAATAATAATAATAATAATAATAATAATAAGAGGAGGAGGAGGAGGAGGAGGAGGAGGAAAAAAACAACAACCAGTGGAGTTCCAAAAACTCTTGGTGGGGGATGGAGTGAATTTCTCGGAAGTTGGTGGGGGATGCAATTAATTTCTAGGAAGATCCCGCCAATTGTCAAAGGAATTATGTGTAAACGGTTTAGAAGAAATCTGTAGATTTGATGCATAAAATATAATGCTCAGAATGACAATCTATGTGACATTACAGGGTCATGGGCCCTGATGACACTCAGATGTACGGAATGGTGCACGGGGGAGTCGTGATGCAGTTACTCGAGGAGGCAGGAACCATTCTCACAACGCAGTACTGCAATACCAATGGTCAAGCAGTAAGTATCGACAAAATGTAGTGTTACCGCTGCGGTTTCTTTGTTGTCGCATTCAAAATGTTACTATTGTGAAACCAGGGGCGTAAACCTGGCTTCAACATTGGGGGGGGGGATAGAATAATTTTAAAAAAGTTGACCCCCCAGAAATATAAATATCTCCCCAAAATGGGGGGACATTGCATATTATGTTGGGGACTTAAAATCGTCCATGAAATACGTCTTGACAAGCCAAAAAGAAGGTCATCCTGATATTGTTATATTTTTCCCTCTCCAAATACCCTGACAAGCAAGAAAAGGTCATCCGAAATGAGAGAATGTGGATTTGGCGTAATTCTGGCATCAACATCATAGGGTAGGATAGAATTTTTTACCATATAGGCCAAAACATTGGGGGGGGGATAATTGATACTCTGTCCCCCGCCAACTAATTATTCGGGGGGACCGTCCCCCGCCGTCCCCCCGTGTTTTACGCCCATGTGTGAAACGGAGACTTTGTGTCGTGTACAAACTCGTTCACCTATTAATTATAATCGTCCACTAAACGTCTGTGCCTCTGACGAACGTTTTTGTAAAAATTTTAGGTAGCGGGTTCAGGGTTGCCATGTCATATTCAACATATACAGTTGGCCAGTGCTTTCCAACCTGTGTGCCGCGGCACGCAAGTGTACCGCAGCAACTTTAGAAGTGTGCCGCGGCAAAATGTTGAGAAATCAGTTTTTTTTCGTTCTGGAATCTAGAATCTAATCTAATAGCTAACGTAAATAAGTTGACGACCTTTTTCTCGTCAGCTTGGGAATAAGGGAGAGATCACGATCACAGAAGTTTTTTTGCTTGTAGGGCTGCAGTATGGGGCTGTCCATTATTTACGTCAACAATTTAGGAGGAGGGGTTTGAAAAAGTTTGACAGTTGTTGACAGGGGAGAGGGTCAAGAGATTAAGTTGACGTCAACAATTTCACTTTTTACAAATAATCAAAAATAGGAACTTTCATGGAATACTACTTATTACAATGGAAAAAAGCATGTCAAAAAGGTCATCACCAATACATTTTGACATTCGATGAGCAAAATAGGGAGAAATGGTCATCACCACAAAAAATAATAACCTTGTTATTGGGACCTGTCATTGATCTTGGGGGGGGGGGTCAAAAGTTTTGACGTAATTATGGGGGAGGGTAAGTGAAAGTTGACAGTTGTTGACAAGGGGGAGAGGGTCAAAAATTGCCCAAAAATTGTTGACATTATTAATGGACAGTCCCTATGCCGTTGACTGTATGTTTCTTGGATAGTGTGCCGTAGCTGCAACCATGGAAAAGCTTGGGAAATACGGCAGTAGGCTATCAGTTATGTAATTCGGCAATCGAATGCGCAGTAGAATTTCTATTTAACAAGAACTCTGTTGAAGAAACCTTTGCAAACTGTACACAAGCGCCCAAGAATAAAGCAGCTACTGCGGTACTGAATTTAAAAGCGCCATAAAATTCACAAGAGTTACTTACATGCTACTTACTTACATGCTAAAACTTGTTAAATGAAATTTCCTAATAGGCTATTAACTGAACAAAATGGCTAAGTAACGTTAAATATTTATTAAAAACTTACCTCTTACAAGTTGAAAACGGAGAATTTTCAATTTATAGGGAACTTTCTAAAAGTTGTCTAGCCATGTCCAAATCATAGTTTTTTAATTAATGCGTTCAATAATTAACACTGGTCTACATCAATTTTGCTGACTTGAAGACAACATGTGATCTTTATGTATTTTGGTGTGCTGAATCCAAAAATCACACCCATTTCCTCCCATCACGTCCAGTTTTCCCGCAAAACGCTGTTTACTGATTTACTATTTACAGTAATAACATGGCATTATGCATTATAATTCTTTAGCTATATTGAATATGCAAAAAGATAAGGATGTGCAAAAAGCTATGCTTAATATGCAGTGGACATAACTATTTAATAACACAACAGTTTAATAGGCAGTTTTAAACTGCAGACGTCAGCATTTTATGGATATAGGCCTATGTAAGCAGCGTGAAACCGACGGCAGCATTCAGTCGTTCATGAGGCTTACAAGTTGCAGCAAATGTAACTATTTTAACTAGTTTTCTGTAGAATATGTAAACCAGCACTTGAACACTTCGTGGGTAGTGCAGGAATGATCCTGACAAATTTTGCTACATTTGTGGTTGTTTTACAGCACCTAAACAAAGGAGAGAGGTGTTTGAATTTGTGCATAAAGCTTATCATGCATATTTCGCAGTTAAATTGGGTGACCAGGAAAACCTTGGGCACCGCATAAAGTGTGCAGGACATTTGTTGAAAGCCTCAGACAGTTCATAATGTGACTAAAGGTCAGAGTTTTTCTCTGTCTTAGCTTTCTCTGGTCTTAGCTTTGGAGTTCCAATGGTGTGGCGAGAGCCTCCAAACCATGCATGTTGATAACTGCTACTTCTGCCTGGTAAATATTTCAGGCATGTCCACAAAAACAAAATCTTCCAACCAGTACCCAAATCACCCCTCTGCTCTGAGACCAGTTGCTCACTGTGACGAAGTTCCTGTACCTATTTGCACTACTTTGGGTGTTTCTGACAACGATGAATTTAGTCAGTCAACAGACACGAATGGTGAAGATTTCATGGCCTCAGAAGTTGACGCTGGAATGCACCAAACATTCAACCAAGCTGAGTTGTAAGACCTTATATGAGATCTAGATCTGCCGAAGTCGTCAGCAGAGTTACTGGGTTCAAGACTGAAGAAAAAGAACCTGTTCAGTGTTGGCTCCAGGAACCACGCTTATGTATCATGGCAGAGAGAATGATCTTTTGAAATATTTCCATATGGAGGAGGAGTTTGTATACTGCATCAACATCAAAGGACTTATTGAATCAATGGGATGTTATAGTTGTAGACAAGATGCTTTTACGACCTGATTACTGACTTACTTGGCAACTTAAGAGTCGAGAATTATGACCTTTCAGTTCAAAATTCGAAGATTGCTTTTCGAAGACTGGGAGCAAAATGAGTGTCAAGTTGCATTTCCTTCATAGCTACCTGAACTTCAAATCTTGGAGCTATGAGTGAAGAACAAGGAGAATGCTTCCAACAAGACATCACGACCATGGAACATAGATATCAAGGCAGATAGAACTCAAACATTGTGGCAGACTACTGCTGGTGTTTACAGCGTGACAACTGTGACCATAACTATACCGGAGCATCCAAAAAGAGAAGATTCCTTTCTCAAAACTTAAATTTAAGCAACTAGCTATTGCTCTTATTGCTCTCTTGGTTAGAAGACAGACTCATTTTTTGGCTGAATAAAAAATATTACGTGTTATCGGTTCTTCAGAATTTCCTATTTTCCCTTATGTTTGACTTTAACACCTTTAATTAAGCATTCCTCATTTGCGAAAAAATTTGACGTATTGCATAATTTTTGACTTCATATCTGGAATCAGCACCTCTCAATTGGGTAAAATCAGCAAAAATACTTAAGTCAGCAGAAAATTTTTTTAAAAATGTAGACCAGTGTAATTATTGGTTAATGCTAAATTGAAAATATCTCATTTGGGAATGAATGTATTCTTAATCCCCATGCGATATCCGATCCAGAAAGTTTAGCGCAGGGTTATTTCTAGGATTATCAATTTGGGAGGGGGTGTCGATAAATTCTGGGGGTCCCCTGCCAGAAAAGTCTGACAAGCAAAAAAAGGTCATCCCATAGCTGAGATGTGGTGGGTGTGTTTGGGGGTGTCGGTCTCAAATTGGGGTTGGGGGGTTGGCGAGTGTTAGGAGGTGTAAAATATCCATGGTTTAGCGGCTGTAGAGATTTCGATATCAGATTAAGAGATGAAAACTGAATTAAACTGATAAGATGCGATGGCTTCGACTGCAGTCGAATTGTATTAATTATCGATCAAACTCATCAAATGACAAGCCGAAATGAATGTATACTGACTAACAGTTTAATTGGATCAACTCGTTTATAGAACACACTATCTACAGAAATCTAGACACAAAACATTAGTAACTGATAGCCACGATGAAAGATTACGAGTCACACTTCTTAGTATTTTGATGTTCATTAGCGCCAGGGACGCAGCCAGGAATTTGATTTGGGAGGGTATAAATATTTTGGGTGGGTATAAATCTTAACTATAAACCACATAAGCTATATAAACCACATATAAGCACACGTAAATCACACAAAAAACTTTAAGGTAGACTGATTTTGGGGGAGGGCATATATACCCCCCGTCGCTACGCCCCTGATTAGCGCAGGGTTTCACAAACATTTTGAAACTGCGCCCACCTCAGCGCACCCCTAATTTTTTCCAGGGTTGCGCCTGCACCTCTGTACCCCATTTCTACGGACCTGCTACGCAGGATTGCAGGCATATGAATTGCTTAAAACCTAAGCCTACTTGAAACTTTCAAGGCTTGTGACATTGTGGTATTGGTTAGAAAATCATAAAAATGACGCTTTTGAATCTAATTTTGCGCTAGCCCGCGACCCACTAGACTGAGCCCTGCGACGCACTTTTGGGTCGCGACTCGCGACCCACAGTTTGGGAAACACTGCATTGGCGGAACCATGAGGGAGTGGGGGTAGGGGACGGGGGTGGGTGGGTGAGGGGCTCTATTCGGGCTGGAACCAGTCGAGGTATTCGTGCAAAGCCGATGAGGAAGTTTTTGGTCGGGGTAGGGTGATTGTCAACAGAATCAATATAGGCCTATATGTAGTTGTATTCCGGCTTCTGGCCGTTCTGCAATATAAAAATATCATAATAATTAAGGTCTTCAAAGTACGCGCCCGAATTCAGACTAATTCTTATAGTAGGGCTATTCAAAATTTATGCTGCTGGGAGGGACTCCGCTGTGGGGAGGGGGTGTCCAACGATTCCTCAAACCCCCTAATATAGTCGATCTAAATGGGATATTGCGTGTCTGTCTTGATGGGCATTAACGCAGCCACAAGACGGGCAGCGGTTAGGAGGCCATCTGAGCAAGCCAAGACCGATGTCGAGATTCTTGAGGAAACATTAATTAAGAAAATTTACCAAAATTGTGTAAAGTTTGAATTGCCAGTCTAAGTCTTGTCTAGAATTCTGCTAATATTCGTACTTTTTTTAATCAGCTCTCACATTCAACCGATATTCAAAATCCCTAAAATTAATTAAACCTAGGATTAAACCATATACATATGCATATGTATATGCAATCTCCGGTGTTAGATATTCAACTTCCGATTTATGATAACGAATATAATCGAGGCCTGAAATTTTATGTTTCTCGGGCAAAAAAGTGTTAATTAATGAGCAATTAAAAACGCCTTTTAGACTACTACTATATCTCCTATCAAGTACATTTGACTTGAGGTTTCATTTATACTGAACGTATGACGTCACGCTATAGTCATTACCCCCTCCCCCCTTGTCACAAACTGTCACACTTTCTTAGACCCCTCCTCTCTAGCGTGACGTACTTTATGGATGGCCCCTAGTGCAGATTGTCTTGACAGGACAGTCACATTAAATGACCCAGTTACTGGCCAAATTTGGGACAATTTTAAGAGACAAATAATAGGACCGATGTACAGCTGCATCACTTGTCACTTCAAATATCTCCAGAAACGTTGCGCGATACGTGACGGTGTCCTGATATCATTAGTGCTTTCTGGAGCGATGTCCTTATGACCTGTCAGAGTCGGCGCGTGATTGTCGTCTAGCCATTATTGGTCACGTTTTTAGACTGATTACAATAGGCACTTATAGGCCACGTTTTGATCACGCGCAAATCTACAGGGTGTAAAAGTGAAAAGGGCACCCCTTTATGATATTTAATATCTCGGCTGCGTGTAAAGCGATTTCAATGAAATTTATAAGCCATATACCTGAGAATGTTTCTGATGTAATTGCCAAATTTCATGCTGATAGCTTTAGGGTTTGCTAAAATATGGCCAAAAACCTAAAGAGACCCACATTTTAAAATTGACAAACAGAAGATAACGTCATAGTAATTTGTATCGTTTTTAAGTCTAAAATTGCGTCGTTGTCATTGCGCCAGACAAGGTCAAGGGTTACTTACGGCCAACAGATAAACACAGCAGCATTATGATTGGCTGCAGGACTGTCAGGATATGCTTGGAGAAAATTTCATATTCCAGCAAGACGGAACACCTGCCCACTCTGCTCTCAGGACCCAGGATTTTCTGGAGCAAAATTGTCCAGATTTCATCAAGAAAGATGACTGGCCACCCAACTCCCCAGATATCAATCCACTTGACTTCCACGTCTGGAGAATCATGCTCGACAGATATCAAAAGTATCAGCCAAAGCCACAGAACATCACGGAGTTGAAGACTGTGCTGAAGAATATCTGGGAGAGTTTGCCTGAAGACCAGATCAAGAAGTCGATACTGTCATTGAAGAAGCGCTTGTCGGCATGTGCGAAGGCTGAGGGGGGCATTTGAGCACCTGCTCCCGCAACAAATCATCTAAAACACCCTTTAAAACGGCCCTTTTCAGGACCAAAAAATAATAAACAAATGTTAACACTTTATTATGACGTTATATTCCGTTGTCAATTTCAAAATTTGGGTCTCTTTAGTTTTTTGGCCATATTTCAACAAAAACTAAATATATCATCATGAAATTTGGCAATTATATCAGAAACATTCCCAGGTATATGGCCTATAAATTTCATTGAAATCGCTATACACGCAGCCGAGATATTAAATATCATAAAGGGGTGCCCTTTTCACTTTTACACCCTGTATAAGCTTAGATCAATCTATATGTAGGCCAGTGGTTTTCAAACGCATTTTCCGCACGACCCACATTTGAAATTCGACCGTTTTTGCAGAGGGGAAAAGTTTTCAAGGCAAAAAGGTCGTCAAGCAAGGAGTTCCTTGTCATTCACCTGTACATCATACCTACCCCTCCCCCCGAAAAATTTCTCAAATGTTCATGCACAAATTTCACGACTAATCCCAGAATAAGACAGCCCGGTCCCTCGTGTGGCTATGCCATGAAACTAAAGTTAATAAACTAATAAAATGCATAAAAATATTTGGATTATATTAATTTGATTTATTAACTACTCAATTGCCTTTGAGACTTCAGCTTGGCCCACAAGGCTCCCTCTCGCGGTCCACCTTTGGGCCGCGGCCCACGGGTTGAGAACCACCGAAGTAGGCCCACCGTAGGCCATACATTTTGCTGAAAATGCCTAATATGCTGATAATGCACCTACAACCAACACTGAAATTTGGAAAGAGAGCGTCTTTTTCTGTTCTAAGAATCTGCAACTATTCCTCGGTCTGTAGACGAAACTAATAACGTGCCGAAATTTCCGAGGCGAATCGGGAAATCGAACAGAACTTCGGTAAAATTCGCCGAAAAGATGGTCAAATGCGAAAAGCTAGAGTTGGAGAAAGTTGTGTGCAATGATCGAGAGACAGAATGCAATGCCCTCTGCAACATTATTATATCTGATCATTTGAAATTTTCACATCGCGTGATCGCGGCGAACATCACGCTGACTGTTCCAGAGTCTAGAAGACTAGAACTTGGCAGTCATACCATAAAAACTCATAAATAATTCGTGCAGACAAAGAGGATTGTTATCATAGACAGACTAAAAAAAACCAAAGGGAAAAATACGGGTAGCAAGCAGTGGCGGTTCCAGGATTTCTTGATGGGGATGAATGAATTCATAGAAATTTGGTGGGGGGATGAAAATGGAAGGAAAAAATCAATAAACTTTGCCGAAAAGACTGAAAAAAGGAATTGTATCCCTTATTTTACTACACTTTTACCGAAAAATAGGTTGACAAACAAAGAAAAAAGGTAATCCTCAGTTAGTCTTACTAGACTTTTACCCAAAAATAGGTTCTCACAAGCAAAAAAGTAACTACGAAAGTCCAGTGGGGATGCATTCCCACTCATCCCCACGTGGAACCGCCACTGGTAGCAAGTTGGAAGTTTTATAGAACCTATTTGTATTCGTGATGCACTAGCCCAGGGTTTCCCAAACATTTTGGAACGGCGGCACACTTCAGCGGTTTTGCAACGAGCCGCGACCCTAATAATAGCATGTAAGGGCCATCCATAAATGACGTAACGCGATTTTGGCGTTTTTGCCACCCCTGCCCTACGTAACGCGTCGTAACAAAAAGTCAGGCCCCTGAAATATGACCCAACAACGCGTCGACCCCTCTTCTCGCCTTTCGGAAACCTTGACAAGCAAAAAGGCCACTCTCATCTTTTCTCTTGTAATTTTCCTTTTTTTTCTTTCAAAATCAAGAAAAAGGTCGTCACGTAAATTTTTTTGTCTTTTCCGTTATCCGGACCACAGTTGACGGATGGTGTAGTTGGCTAGAGAGGAGTTAGGATTAGGGTTATGGTTAGGTTAGGTTAGGGTCAGGGGTTAGGTTAGGGTCAGGTTCCCGACCGAACAGCCATTACACTTTACTGGGGTCCGGATAACGGGAAAGTACCGAAAATTTTTCATTGCGTTACGTCTCACTCCCTCTAACCCCCTTCGTCACACATCGTAACAAATGGTTGACCTACCCTAAGTGCGCGTTACGTCATTTGTGGATGGCCGCTAATAGAAAAATGCATTGCGCCATCTGGGGAACGTTAGTTGAAAATAATCTTCTGAGGTTTGAATAGATGTCAAAATAAAAGTTCTGGTTCAATTTGGATGAAAATATGCAAATATATTACACAGAATTACTCATAATTTTGCTAAATAATACATAATGAGAGAAAGCGTTGAAATTTCTTGAAAATTATCTTTTTTAAAATTTTGCAAGAAGCATACCTTTGTTACGCGTCTTAGAAATCCTATGAGTATGGCAAAATCGCTTAACCGTAAGGTTATACACGAGTAATGACGAAATAGATTCCCTATTGTTAGTGGAGTTTCAGAGCAAAATGGTCGGTATACGCTTTCCTTGCGCTATTGCGAAATAAGATTTATTAAATACACAAAATATCATATCTTAATCTTTTTTTACAGTACTATAGGCCAGGATTTCACAAACCTGTTGGAACTGTGCGACTCTCTTCAGCGGCTTCGTAACATGCCGCGACCCTGCAAACTTATTGTCGACTAAAATTTGATAAAACACTAATCATTTTAATATAAGCAGTGTATGGAGGATTGCAGATATATAAATTTCTTAAACCCTAAGTCTAATTGCAACATCCAAGGCTTGCAATATTGTGTTAATGGTTAGAAAATGATACTTTTGAATCTAATTTCGCGCTACCCCGCGACCCACGGGTGACTAGACTGATCCCTGCGGCCAACTTTTGGGTGGCGCCCACAGCTTGGGAAACACTGCATTAGCCTAATCTACATCTTTTCATCCACTTAAACTGGTGGCTTCATTGGCGTAGCCATGGGGAGGGGTGGGGAGCATGGGGCCGGACCCCCATTCAGGTCGTAGCCGTCGCGAGATTCGTCCAAATCCGGTGAGTAGCGAGGGCGTGGGATTAGCATTAGATCGATGAGAACACACCATATACTGGTGCTAGGTCAATTGGGGCCGGCGAATTCGGAGAAAAAGAATTGAGACCGGCGAATTCGGACCCAAAAAACGGTCGATAGGGGCCGGCGAATTCGAACCAGACTTAGTTTGCGCCAAAGCAAACCCTAGCCCTAACCCTAATCTCAACCCTAACCCTATTTACCAAAAATTTGCCCGCTTCTCCTTTGACTTACGACCGAATTCGCCGGCCCCAATTGTCCGGTCCGATATAGCCGGGACCGAATTCGCCGGACACCCCATATACTAGACATTTACGACGAACTTGTCTTGTTCATCTGGACTTTGGGCCGGAAAATGTTCAAGTGCCCCCCACCCCTATTCTGGAATCCTGGCTACGCCACTGCCTGTTTACGACGAACCTGTCTTGCTCATCTAGACTTTTGGGCCGGAAAATGTTCAAGTGCCCCCTCCCTATTCTGGAATCCTGGCTACGCCACTGCCTGCCAAAATCCAGTCACAAAGCCGACTCTAACAGGAGGTCTGGCCGTAGAGATGCTATCGAAGTTAAGCGAAAAATTCCTTGTTTTAGGGAGGAGGAGGAGGAGGCGGCGGAGGAGGAGAAAAGGTGGTGACGGTGTCCGGATG
>CM030868.1:7052310-7072310 GCA_018105865.1 Metaphire vulgaris | reverse complement strand
GAGTGAGTGAGTCAGTCAGTCAGTCAGTCCAACTCAATTCATAACATAACACATATATACAACTATACGAAACAGACAGGCAAATTAATGTACTCAAAATCCATAATACAATTTTACCAAACAAACAAACCAATAGGCTTACATATCTAATTAGAAACAGACAAATTTAGCAATTTGAACAAATATAGTTACATAGACAATTGTATAATACATTATTTGACTACTTTAATGAATTTACCAGTATGACCCTAGAATGTCTGAGACGGGCTTTGCTTGGCTATGCAGTGGGCGGGTGTTGTGGTTTTTTTCAGGGGCTATGTTGGTCAGTACGAGTAAACCGATATTCGTCAGCGGTCGATCGATGGACATCCTGATAACAGGAGACGAACTCAGTCTTCATCCGGGAAAAGGAATTCTCTACCAGAGAGCTGTGGAAGCCGTCTACACGTTCGTTGCCCCGGACAAGAAGGGAAGGGCAAGAGAACTCCCTCCACTCAAGGTAAGTCGCTCATCCGGGGGTAACATTGAGCCGGATCTTGCTGGATCTCCGATCCGGGACGTCTGGCAAGACATCCGGCATGAGATCCGGAACGTAATTTTATTAGTTGTGATCTTTTATTGTTTACTTTAGTACTTTGCATGCACGGGAAAGAACGAAACGTGAAATGTACTCTAAATGTTCGTTTAAAATTTAAAAAAATTGTGAAGAAATTTTGTGGCGAAGTAATAATAATAATAATAATAATAATAATAATAATAATAATAATAATAATAATAATAATAATAATAATAATAATAATAAGGTTTAAAGTGGTTCGGTAGGGTCTGCCCTGTGTGAGAGCCACTGGCGCACTCGCACTCATCCAAATCTAGTAACCTATTTTTCGATTTGAGTCTGACAGAAAGTAAGGCATTTCGAAAGTTTCAGAATGTTTCGATCGCTTGCAATTACCTTTAGATATTAATGAGTCCAGCAAGTCTTCAAAGACACTCACAAGAGTTTTTAAAACCCCCGTTTTCCTGAGATGAATAACATTCTAAAAGGAGATTTCTGCCGTGAAGTCTGTAAATCTGTCTGAGAATGGTGGCGATTTTATGTTCTCAGCTGAAAACAGACGAAGAAAAACGACTATTCGAGGAACGCAGACAACTCTACGAGAAGAAAATAAAAGAGAGAAAATAGACTCCTCCGCCTGGAACAAAAATGGCGTCAGCAACAGACTCCTCTGCCTGGAACAAAAATGGCGTCAGCAACAAAAATCCAATCGCCGATTTTAGGGAACGTATTGATCGGACCGACGTAAACTCTGATAAAACACTCACTCTGACGTTGATATGTGGTCAATTTCTGTTCATCGCTTTGTTTAAGTTTGTTCAGTATTTATGGCTTAATTAAAATAGTTTGTGACTTATGTTAATTTTTTGATTGCTTTTGTGGCGGCAAAGGGTTTTTAAAAACGTACATGAAACTGGACAAGTTAACCAGTTAAGATGGAATGGTTTTGGATTACTCTAATTTTGACATGAAATAAGATCAATAGGCCTCGGATCCCTAGTACAGGGTTTCCCAAACATTTCAGAACCGCGGTCTAATTCAGCGGTTTTGTAACGTGCCGTGACCCTAATCACGGCATGTAATATTTTTAAAATGCATTAGGCCATCTGGCGAACGTTAGTTGAGAAGAATCTTCTGAATTTTGAATAAATGGCAGAGCAAAAGCTCTGATTCAATTCGAATGAAAATATAGAAAATATATTAGGCAGAATTATTTATATTTTTGCCAAATAAGACAAAGGGACAGAAATAGATATTGAAATTTCTTAAAATTGTCTTTATAAAATTTTGCCAGGAACACACCTTTGTTATGCGTCGTAAGAATCCTATGAGTATGGCAGAATCGCTTAACCACAAGTTCTCTCGACGAGAAGTGAATAGATTCCTTTTTGTTAGTGGAGTTTCAAAGCAAAATGGTCGAATTACGCTTTGCTTGCGTTATTGCGAAATAAGATTAATTAAGTAATAAGGGCTATAGCCCAGGTTTTTCCAAACTTGTTGGAACTGTGCGACTCTCTTCGGCGGCGTTGTAACATGCCTGCGACCCTGCAAACTTATTGTCAACTGAAATTGGATAAAACACTAATCATTTAAAAAATAAGCCGTGCATGGAAGATTGCAGGCATATAAATTTCATATAACCTAAACCTACTTCCAACTTTCAAGGCTTGTGACACTGTGGTATTGGTTAGAACATGACACTTTTGTCTCTAATTTCGCGTTACACCGCGACCCATTGGACTGAGCCTTGCGACCGACTTTTGGGTCGCAACCCACAGTTTGGGAAACTCTGCCTAGACAAAGTTGAAAACTGAAGCATGACTGCTTTATCCATTAGGCACAGTAGCAGGGATATTTCTAGGATTGTGAATTTGGGGGGTGTCGACCTCAAATTGGGGGGAGGTGTCCGGAGCTAATTAATATGCATTTTGTATGCATACCATTGTCACAATACCTGTTTTTAGGGGGCGGGGGTGTCGACCTCAAATTGGGGGGAGGTGTTGGGGGAGGTGTTAGAGGGGTGTAAAAATATCCCTGCACAGTAGGCACTGTACCTAGGGATTAAAACGTTTTCAGGGGCCTACGAAAGCCAGAAAATATATGCTTAAAAACACAAAATTATATTGTAGTCTTCGTCTACATGTGCCATGTATTGCTGCGTCGGCGACCATGAATTTCCACTCTTCTCCATATTGTACAGTTTTAGGCAAAATCATGCATAAAAGGATTTGAAATCAAAATCGAAATCACCAACAAAATATTGATTTTAAAACAAAAATCTAAATCATAAACCTTTTGGCATGTCAAATGATGTAAAAGCAAAATCACATCACAGATGATTTGAAATTACAAAATCGACGCTAACTTGTAATCGGTTAACGACTCACTCCATTCTCTAGGAATAAATCCGAATAATGACAACAAACACGTTGCTTTGATAAAAACGCACAGTGCCACCTTATACACAGTAGGCCTAAGTGCAAATCCTTATCAGACAGTTTGATGGAAATGGGATACTTAAAACTTAGCATGATTTAAAGTGGCTTAGAAGGCATTACTGCATGTATTGAAAGCCACTAGGGGCACTAACGGGGCTTGAACCCGCTCCGTCAGCCTGACGCTCCAGCACGTAACCCACTCTGCCATCTTCCGCCCCAAGTAAAGGGAGCTGCAGGCTTAGCAATTGGAAAAGCCAATGATATAACTGAGATCATCATAATGGAGCTGCACTGTATCAGAATTAATTCCTGCCTACAGTCAGTATTGCTGCACTAAGTTTGTATCTTTATGCTGGTACGTAGCGGACAGCGGTTAATATCAAATTCTGAGTTTCAATATGTGCCTTGATTCAGTTTGGTCCAATGTAAGCGTTTCGAACATTACATCAGATAGCCGATTCCTTTTTGGCGTCTCAATTAAGGTGGGTTACGTGCTGGAGCGTCAGGCTGACGGAGCGGGTTCAAGCCCCGTTAGTGCCCCTAGTGGCTTTCGCACAGGCAGTAATGCCTCCTAAGCCACTTTAAATCATGCTAAAAAGGCCACTATGCTATACAGGAGCTCAACAGCTGCCGAAGATGAAAGAGCAGTGTTGAACTTGAATCTGTAGAGGTGCTGCGACAACATTGAACATAGTAAGATAAGACTAGACAAAAAGCATAGACCAGTGTTTCCCAAATAAAATTCAAATAATAGTAATTAATAATTATGCACTTCTATAGTATCAGTTCTAATACCCAAGAGGATCAACCGATGGTAGGCCTACTTCAAATCCATCCGCAAAAGACCAGGTCATTCCAGAGATCTGTCAGAGGAACTGTGGGTCGTAGGGGTCAGTCTAATGGGTCGCGGGGTAGCGTGAAATTAGATTCAAAAGAGTCATTTCCAGTCAATACCACAATGTCAAGAGCCTTGACAGATGCAAGTAGACTTAAGTTTTAAGATATTTATATGCAAACAATTCTTCATACAATCCCCCCATACACAGCTTATATTAATGTAATGTAACAAAATATTTGTATAGCGCCTCTTCTGAAGAATCACTCAGAAGCGCTCCCACAGCAAATTACTGCACATTGACAAAGAGATAAGTTTTAAGTCGTTTCAAAAAGAGGGCCATAGAATTAGGAGTTGCTAAGCCGCGCATACTGGCGTCAAGAGCATTCCAAAGGATAGGGCCAACTGATTCAAAACCTAAAATGGTTAGTGTTTTATGAAACTTTTATCCAATTTTAGTCAACAACAAGTTTGCATGGTCACGGGATGTTACAAAGCCTGACGTGAGTCGCACAGTTCGAAAAAGTTTGGGTTAACCCTGGGCTATAGCACTGTTTAAAATTAATATTATTTCGCAATAACGCAAGGAAGCGTATTCCGGCCATTTTGCTCTGAAACTAAAATAACAATATGAAGTTTAGATTAAGAATTGACCTTGCGGTTAAACGATTTTGCCATACTCATAGGATTTTTAAGACGCGTAACAAAGGTATGTTAATGGCAAAATTTTAAAATGATAATTTTCAAGAAATTTCAACATCTACTGTATTTCTCTTCTTTTGTCTTATTTGGCACAAATATAAATAATTCTGCCTAATATAGTTGCCATATTTTCATTCGAATTGAATCAGAGCTTTTGTTTCGTCATTTATTCAAAATTCAGAAGATTCTTTTCAATTAACGTTCGTCAGATTACGTTTTTGATATTATTATGCTATTAGGGTCGCGGCACGTTACAAAACCGCTGAAGTGGGCCGCAGTTCCAAAATGTTTGGGAAACCCTGGCATAGACAATTTCTGAAATTAAGACTAGATTATATAATTACCTAGAGGAAATGGTCCAGAATGGCATGACTAGAAGTGAATTTACTAAGTAGTACTGACAAAAGCCGCATGACCATAGCTATTTTCATCAATTATGACAGAAAATGATTTTGAAACTGATTTTGAGGCATACAAAATCATCAAATCACAAAAGTTAGGATTTGAAATCAAAATCAAAAATCGTGTCTTATGATTTAAATCGTGATTTTAAATCATTTGATTTTAAATCCTTCCCAACACTGATATTGTGGTACTTCGCATAAAAACGATGGCAGTAATTGCAGATACAAATTTAATAACGTTTGTAGCTCTAGCAGTCACCACGGCAAACAGCGTGAGACAGGTATATTTTAGGGGTCCCCTGCCGAAAAAGTCTGACAAGCAAAAAAAGGTAATCCCAGGTTCAGATTTGGTGGAGGTGTCGGTCTCAGATTTGGGTGCTGGGGGGTGTTAGAGGGGTGTACAAATATTCAAGCAAATTGAGTTTTGCTATTTGGTAGTCCCTACAAACGTGCAAACAGAACTAAGAGAATCTTGTATAATATTCTCGCAATTTCTGAAAGTTTTAAAACCTCGAAGTCAAATCATATATGCATGTATACTTGATGGTCGAGAAAGTTTCCACAGGCGTTTCATCTAACGTCATGGAAATGTTCAGGTTTCTGAGAGCTATTTTCCGAGAGATACTTTTACGGCTGCGGAGAATGAACTTGAAAAAGACTCTTTGTTTCGATTAGCAACCAGGTTTCGTCTGAAGGCGATTATGGAACAGAAAAGCTGCGTACGATTCCGGGTTGCCAGCCTCCTCTTTTCTCTCCCCTTTAAAGATTTTCTCGTCGACTTCCGAAATCTTGGCAAAACAGGGAACCAGCTTCTTGTCGACTCTCTGGTTGACCCGCACCATCATCAACTCCACGTAGGCAGCGCTGTTCGGCGCCGCGTTGACGGCCACCAGTAGCTTCGACGGGTCGACTGCAGCTTCACCCGACTCGACGGCGGCCTGCGACGTCGTTGTCTCTCGACCGCTGAGCTCGAATCCCAGCAGAACCGGAGTTCCGACGACCAGCGCCGCTCCGAGGAAGACGCCACCGCCGGCAACGACGTAGACGGCCGCCCGTTCCCATCGGAAGGCCGCCCCCCTGTCGCCCGCTTCGATCGCCATCCAGGATTTCAGATGGAAGACGACGGCTGGAATTCCGGCCAATGGAAAGACGATCGTCAACACCACGGACAAGAGGAACATCTTCCGAAGCCTAAATGCCCAACAAACACCAGAATATAAACGATTCGCTAATAAATCTGAATGAGGCATTTATGCCGTTGTTTCAGAGTTGTCCATGGGTCCATTTTTTAGAACCCAATCCAACCCAATCCACCAAATTTCTAACCCAACTCAACCCATGCCGGTAACAGGGTTACTTGACCCAACCCAACACAATCCACGGTAATACATTACAACCATGGCTTATTTTCTGACCCAACCCAACCCAACCCACCATTAATTTGTCGGAAATCAACATTACTTAGGCCTATTTGCTAACAAGTTAATAGGCCCTACGTCTCAGAACACACCGTTATCGGTCAATGATCCATTTTTTACAATTTTCCCACAAGTTTGCATAGGCTTGGATGAAAAGGTGGGAGACCCGAACGCGGACTAATTATAAATAATTCAGCGCTACAAGAAAAGGTCACCGAATTCTTAGATAAATTCATATTTTTACTTAGTGGCTATAGTCACAGTGCATTGTTATTACGGCTAATCGTTACTTTTAGTAATTTTACTTTTTTCATGCTGTCACAAGTTATCCAGGTGGGCGCATTTGCACCCACCTGCACTGCCCTCACGACTCCCACGGAAGCAGAAGAACACTAATTGAAGACTGACCTGAGCTGGAGATGTCGCCTCCAGCCACTGCCTGCGTCTTCTTCGTTTGTCTGCGTTTAATAATAATAATAATAATAATAATAATAATAATAATAATAATAATAATAATAATTATATATTTATTAATCTCTCCATCCATCCATCCATCCACCCATCCACCCATCCATCCATCCAGCCAGCCAGCCAGCCATCCATACATTATTATTATTATTATTATTATTATTATTATTATTATTATTATATTTAAAAGACCAGGTCATTCCAGAGATCAGTCAGAGGGAAACAGCAAGACAGACTATGGAGTAAATGCTAGTTGGAAGAGATGTGTTTTAATAATAATAATAATAATAATAATAATAACAATGTGATTTTAAGTGGTTTTAGGAGGCTAAGTAGGCCTGTGTGAAAACCAATGAGAGAAAAGAGAAGAAAAGAGAGAAAAGGTCAATTCACAACTGATCGCTCCTTAGTCGAAACACTTAGTCACGCGTCTACGGTGGCTCAGAGGGGACCTCACGGCTGTATTCTATGCACTCAAGTTGCTCGCTAAACCGTCGCTCTGTCTAGCCCTAGTGAGACACCGTAGCTGCAGTGGCGGCTCCAGGATTTGACAAGTGGGGGAGGGGGCGTTGGGATGGCAAATTCTCTAAGAATGGGGCCAACCATTTGTTGATAGGCGTGTAGCAGTAAGTATAGGGTCCCACCTGGGGGCCACCGGGGGGCAGGCAATCAATGGGGGCACGGACCCCCCGGGCTCCCCAAGTGTAACCGCTACTGAACTCGTCTGGCTCAGGAACTAAGTGAACGACATAGGATCGCTACTCTTGTAGACCTCCACAACAGCGGCGTCACCAGAGTTCCAGAATAGAGGGCGCCACCATTCATAGAGGCGACCTTCATTTGATACGACTAGCGGGTTTCGTGGAGCGCCGTAAGTTCCCGCAGCTGTGGTCTGGGCGGGCCCCAGCCTTAAAAATTTGGGGTACTGTTAGATTATACTCGTAGTAATATTTTTATGCTTGAAGCAGTTCTACAAAATGCATGACAACATATCGGCAATCATCAACTTCAATGGACAATGGCGCAGCCAGGATTTCCCGAAGGGGGCTATGATTCCCAACTTCGGAAAATTCTGACAACAAAAAAGGTCGCCGACTTTTATTTTGCTTGATTAAGGGAATTATAGATATAATATAATAATATAAAATATAATATATAATATATTTTGTTATTGCGGGTCAATATTTGTTGTACATGCTTATATTATAAGCACGTACAACACATACTGACCCGCAATAACATTTTTGGTCGGACAACCAAGGGAGGGGTTTAACCCCAACAGTGCCCCTTTGGCTACGCCACTGCTCAGATTAAACGTTCTCTTTGCACGAATCTCGCAACCGGTCTGGGTTCGTATTGGGTGATGACTGGTCCCATGTGGCCCCTTCGTGGCTAAGCCAATCATGTCTGGCAACAATCGACTGCTTATTTGAAACCGTTTGGCAAAGGTAGATTAAGCGTCCTGTTTTACTTGTTGACGTCAATTGCTTAAACCTCACACACACACACACACACACACACACACACACACACATACACAGTGGCGGTTCCAGGAATTCTTGGTGGGAGATGAAGAAATTTATAGGAAGTTGGTGGGGATGCAAAGTGAAAAAGAAAAAAAGAAAAGAGAGAGAGAAAGGTAATTGCTAGTGTTTTGCCCACTAAATGTTATTAAACCTTGCCAAATACAGTAAGCCCGACAAGCAAAAAAGGAAGGCAATTCGCAGTATTTTTCACTGATTTTTTAAAACTCACCGGAAAATAGGTTGACAAACCAAAAAAGGTCATCCGGAACCCCCGGCGGGGAAGATGCATCCCCAGTCATCAACGTGTTGGAACCGTCACTGAACACACACGCACGCACGCACGCACGCACGCAATTGGCGCTGGACCGGTCGTGAGATTCGTCCAAAATCGGTCACTTATCGGTGAGTAGTTTTGGACAGGGAGACAGTGGCGGACAGAGGGGAAACGCACCAGAATTCAGAGCGCTAGAGTCGACGACGTTTTTTTGAACGTCATGACTTTTGGATCGAAAACGTCGATGTGCCCCCCCTCCCCGTTATTTTCGTATCCTGGCAACGCCACTGACACGCATGTACCTGCGTTCCAGTTGGATTGTCGTCCATCTCCATCTGGAAACGTGGAACGACCTCTAGCGATTGGAGCGAAGCGGTGGTGTCGGTGCTTCTGCCTCCGGCGTCGATCGAAGAGAAAGCGGTTTCTTCGGAGCGATCCTCCTCTTCCGTCGATCCGCTCATTTTCCACTTCGACCTATTTGGGTTTTGCGAAAATTCAGACTTGGAGTTTATCATTATACTGGAAATTTGATCGTTTTTCTCTCTCAGAATACCCGCTCGTAAACCTTCAGCAGTCGAAAATACGAGCAATACATATTTGCCACTTTACAAAATAATAATAATAATAATAATAATAATAATAATAATAATAATAATAATAATAGTAGTAGTAGTAGTAGTAGTAGTAGTAGTAGTAGTAGTAGCAATAATAATAATAATAATAATAATAGTAATAATAATAATAATAGTAATAATAGTCATGATAATATTAGTAGTAGTAGTAATAGTAATAATGACAAGGTTTAAAGTGGCTTAGGAGGGTTTGCCCTGCGCGAGAACCATTGTGATTGATACATAGGGAGGAGGGGAGGAAGGAAGGAGGCAAGTTAGTAAAACGCTGGAGAGGCTCGATAAAGGTGACGGAAAAGGGATCTAGTTCCGCTGGAGTGCCTAAGGTCGACTCAGCCTTCAGTCGTTAGAGAGCGGTGGTTAAAATGAGGGGCAGCGTTAAGCCTGCGAAGGTAAAACGCTGGTTTAGAGAAAGCAATGCAAACTACTCTAGATAAGTAGCATAAGCAGCCGCTGCTCGCCTAGTATACGGAGATCAGCGCCGGACCCTACGCTCTAACGTATAGGCGAGTATAGCAGTGGCGGCTCCACCAGGGGGTCAGGGGGGCCCGTGCCCCTATTGAGTGCCTGGCCCCCTAGTGGCCCCCCAGTTGGGACCCTATACTTAATGCTACATAAATTAAACAATAAATGGTTGCCCCATGATTAGAAGTTGCCACCCCAACGGCCCCCCACTTGCCAAATCCTAGAGCCGCCACTGGAGTATAGGCGAAACCTTTAAGATCTTTTATTTACTAAATAGGTACTCTGGTTGTCTTACAGCTAGAAACGCGAATAACCACATTCAGGGATATTTTTACACCCCATATTATTTTATTATTATTATCGATATTATTATTATTATTATTATTATTATTATTATTATTATTATTATTATAACTGCAATTAAATTTAATTACAAGGAGAGGCGTAGCGAGGGTATCCGGCGCCCGGGGGCAGAATGTACCGTTGGCGCCCCCCAATACTGCTGACGAGCAAAAGGAGGGCACATGTTTCTTCTTCTTTATTATGCATCTCACTTACCCATATACCCAATTTTGGCGCACTCCCCCCACCTCGGCGCCCGGGGGCATATGCCCTCCCTCGCCCCCCACTCGCTACGCCTCTGATTTAAAGCGAGCAAACCTGCTGTTTCTGTCAGTTCTCGTATAGATCGATTCTATTTCCTTTTGACGCTGGAATCAAAGTCTAAAAGCTTCTACTCAGAAAATCACGCCACTTAGCTGCTCCGATCGACCGACCGGCGTATAGGCCAAAATGAGCGAGACACGCTGGCAACATAGCGTATAATATTATGATGGCTTAACCCCTTAACTGGGCATTTAACTGTAACTCAATGTAAAATGGACGGATATATCCGGGGTACCCAGTTAAGGGGTTAACAATGTCTGATGAATTGGGGGAGACGACGCTGACACGAACTCATTTGACGCCAACAGCCGAGACGTGTACGTTGGAGAAGAAGAGCAGATTAATTATGGGAGAATAAGGAGAGGATTGAATTCGGTGGAACGGATCCAAGGTCGCGATAAGATGCGTAGCAGTTTCAACGGATGAGTGCCAACATTGGAGGAGAGGGGGGGCAAATTGACTTGGCTGGAGGGAGGGGAAGAGACACGGTTCAATGCAAAAATTTCTGTCACTGCTGAAACTTGGAAGGATTTTGAGGGGTTGGGGGGTTGGGGGGAGGGATCTCCCTTCTAGCAGACCTGAATAAAACACTGGTTTACTATAGTTCGTCGCATACGAAACACACACACGCATAGGCTATATAGGCCTATATACACGCGGTCTGGAATGCCATATTACTTAGTCACAGTAATGACAGGATCAGTGTAGAAGTCTTTTTAGTTGGTTTTAGATATTTCAATCAAAATATGCCAGCACTTAGTTTGAATTGCACAGTTATGCGACTGTGAAGTGAAAAAGTTTGCACACACACAGTGTTGACGTTGTACAGCGAATTCACTCTGAATTTGCCTTTGGAGGAATTTTAGGCTGTCTAGCGACCGTGGATATGAAGGGAATAGACTTCGAAAATGCTTTAAGGCGTTCAATATAGGTAAGAAATAACAGTGGCGTAGCCAGGATTTCCGGAAGGGGGATTTGGTTTTTGGTTTTGACCGCGACCAACTTCCCAACTTTGAAAAAATCTTGACAAGCAAAAAGGTCATCTCATTCATCTTTCCTTCTTCTGTTTTTCTCTTCCAGGTGCTGGGCAAGCCAAAAAAGGTCGTCACCTCTTATACCGTGTTACATTTTATCGCCAGGCAGCCAAATCCCCCTTGATTTGACCACCAAAATGGCGTCCCAAAATGAAAAATGCATAGAAACTCATTTTTAAAAAATTCGGCAGCAAAGGGGGGTTAATCTCCAATGCCACCTTGGCTACCACACTGAGAAAAACACTCAATAAGAGGAAATTGATGGGGCGGCATGCATCCCTTGGCACCTTTGGGGAAATTGACGCAACCACAGCGGCAGAAGAATCACAAGACATGTCAGATTGTAATATGAACACAAAAGCGAGCGTTTGAAAATAAGTCTGTCAGTCCATGGAAAATGTGGAAAAAACCGAGGAGGTGGCCACCCACGGTGCGATTTGTGACCTGGAGCAACAGGGCGGGGACGGGGGCGGGACATGGGGAGCGTAGAGCTTACGGTGAGTACATTTTCCTGTCACAGTAGTGGTTAAATTTTACTTCTAGCACCTCTGTGGGGGGAGGGTGTAGTTGGGCAGTGGAGAGGAACATTTCCACATTACCCCTTACAAATCGCACCCTGGACTGGCAACCACCCAATGGCTGCTCGAGGTTCAAAATGTCAAAATGTCGATCCACTTTTGAAAATTTCGAGGAGAAGCGATTTTAGAACTGTCCGAAGTTCCGAACGAAAGAGTAAATCCTACGCTTACCGTCTTATCTCTCTCTCTCTCTCTCTCTCTCTCTCTCTCTCTCTCTCTCTCTTTCTCTCTCTCTTTCTCTCTCTCTCTCGATTTTTCATGATATTGTCTGTTCGTTTTGCCAGAACGGAGAATTCAGTGCCTATCTGGTAGATAAGTTCACTGAGAACGAGAAAAATGACTAGATAACATTATTATTATTATTATATCGAGTTTCGCGATAACACAACACAGTGGTCTCCTAGTATAGTACAGATAAACATCGGACGCAAGTTGACTGTCTACGAGTGAAAGTCGTAATACATTTGGGGCGGGGGTGAGGAGGGGGGAGGGCTTGCCGCACCCATTTTGTACTGCGGCCAGAGGCAATCAATAATTTCGATGTCCTCAGATCCACCCCATAGGCGGATCTAAGAGAGGGGCTTGGGGCAAAAGTTGCATGACCCACCTCAAAAATTTAGTTTTGCCAATTGGCGAAATCATGGCGAAAAGCCGAAAATACAAAGGCATGAATAAATATATAAGCGAATTTCCCCATTCCAGTCAACCTAAGAGCATGAATCAATCCACATGGAAGGCAAGGGCGTAGCCAAGAATTTGATTTGCTGGGGGTATAATGTGATTGGGGGTATAAATCTTTAAAAACTTTGAAAATCTTAAAAAACATACAAATCTTAAGGTAGCCTGATTTTTGGGGGATATATATTTCGATATACCCCCGTCGCTACTCTCCTGATGGAAGGGTCTGGGCTAGACAGAATGGGGAATGAAACTCCAAGTGCCCCACCCCTACTGAATTCCTAGGTCCACTACAGATTCCGCCATTGAAATGTTGTTTTCCATCGTTGCTAGAAAACTTCGCACATCAATTGAACCAAACAAAGCACAATTAGTCAAACGCTTCAATTGAAAGAACAACAACACATTCTCCTCGCCTGTTCCATGGGGGCCCGCACATCAGTGTTTAATCTAGGCCGTTTACGGGGGGATTGCCCTTTCCCCCCGGAAATTTCAAATTCCTCCGGAAATTTTGGCATACTACATGGACTAACAGCAGCTCCCTAGCAGAATTTCCCCCCGGCTTTGTCAATTTCCCCACCGGCTTTTTCAGTTTCCCCCCCCCGGAGTCCAGGAGTCTAGATTAAACACTGCCGCACATTGGGACAAGAGGGGCACTTGCCTCCTCCTGGAAAATGCAAATACCAATATTTCACACTGAAATTTGAAAACCTTGCTAAAATACTAACCGTTTCCATTCTGTTAAAATGTGTTTTGCACCCACCTGGAAAAATTTGTGTGACGCAACCGTGACCATTGTGTTTTGCCCCTCCTGGAAAAATCCCCCCAAATAGGGGGAAAAATCCCCCCAAACAGGCCATGGGCACGCCCATGGCCTGTTCCAACATCTGCATTGGCACGATGATGATGATGATGACGACGACGACAACGATGATGATGACGACTATGTTCTCGCAAAAGTGACCTTTAGCTGCCGATGAAGAAATCGTATTCGATGAAGTAATTTTAATTTAATTCGTTTTTCGCTGGTAAAAACTAAAAACTAAAAAGCAGAATCTAACGAACGAAAGTCTGTCTTAGACGGAACGTTCTTTTGTTGTAATTCGCGGTCACTTAGTACATGACGTCACGTTGTCTCTCTCTTTGTCACGTGACAAGACCATAGAAATCTACTTCACTGTTCGGCTGAACGCAGTAACTTCTATGTGTGTGTGTGTGTGTGCTGTGTTTATTTACAAACGCGTCCGCATCAAAGACGATGAGCTTCTTTGTG
Organism: Metaphire vulgaris; assembly: GCA_018105865.1. Classification (NCBI taxonomy): domain Eukaryota; kingdom Metazoa; phylum Annelida; class Clitellata; order Crassiclitellata; family Megascolecidae; genus Metaphire; species Metaphire vulgaris. The sequence continues at coordinate 7,058,366 of CM030868.1, read as the reverse complement.
TGTGTGGTGTGTGTGTGTGTGTGTGTGTCTCCTCCCTTCTCAACCAGGGCTTGCCACCGGTTATGGCGGAGTTCAATGACCTCTAAAGCAGGGTTTCCCGAAAATTTTGGAACTGCGGCCCACTTCAACGGGTTTCTAAAGTGCCGCGACCCTCATAATAACATGTAATATCAAAAATACATTACGCCGTCTGGCGAACGTTGTTTGAAAGGAATCTTCTGAGATTTCAATAAATGGCAAAACAAAAAGCTCTATTTCAATTCGAATGAAAATATGGCAAATATATTAGCCATAATTATTCATATTTTTGCCAAATAAGACAAAAGGGGAGAAATAGAGATTGCGATCTCTTGAAAATCATCTTTTAAAAATATTTCCAGGAACATACCTTTGTTACGCGTCATAGAAATCGTATGAGTATGGCAAAATCGCTCAAACGCAAGGTGTAACTAATGCCTTTATTAGTGGAGTTTCAGAGCAAAATGGTAGGAATACGCTTTCATTGCGTTACTTCGAAATAAGATTAATTTTAAAAAGTACTATAGGGCAGGATTTCTCAAACATTTTGGAACTGTGCGACTCACGTCAGCGGCTTTCTACAATGCTGTGACACTGCAAACTTATCGTCGACTAAATTGGATAAAAGTTTCATAAAATACTAATCATTTCAATACAAGTCGTGTATGGAGGATTGCAGATATATAAATTTCTTAAAACCTAAGCCTACTTGTAACTTTCAAGGCTTGTGACATTGTGGTATTGGTTAGAGAATGACACTTTTGAATCTAATTTCGCACTATACCCCGTGACCCATTGGAGTGAGCCCTGCGACCCACTTTTATGGCGACCCACAGTTTGGGAAACACTGAGCTATAGAATAGTTCAACCTATAACAGATTGATTGGCAGCATAAAACGGGTTTTCACCTAAGTTTCATGAAGGGCCAATTTGTTATGACTGTTGCCCGAGGGCGAGGTAAATATACTGGATTTCTTAGATACAAAAATATAGTTAATAAGTAATGGAATACAGTTAAGTTGAACAAGTTATTTATCGTTTTAGTAGGCTTATCTTCGCGGGCAATTTTACACTCCTTGGCATGCTGGATCTTGCCCTAGAACTGTTGAAATTGCTATATATAAAGGCTAAGTCGCTATGGTTTGTAGATAAAGATCGCTTATGCTAACGTGTTTTTAAGAAAACATTTTCGTTAAATTAAATTACACTGAGATTACAGTAGCCTACACCAATCGTTTAAACTTGCAGGCACATTTTCAACTTTTAATTAACAACGATTAGTCCACCTAGTTTCTGTGTAATTATTTCAAATTTCAAAATAAATTTCTTACATCTACGCGACCCAGTAACTAGACCTTCGCGGCCCGCACTGAGTCGCGTCGACCCACAGTACGAGAAGCACTGGGCCGCTAGAACATAGTCCAAAAGTCAGAAAGAACAGGGTAACTGCGAAAGAAGAAAGATTCCAGATAAATTGTCTCATGAGATGAGTAACCCCTGTAACAAAAATTCGAGAGCCGTCGAAATCTTGGGGCAGATCCATTTCTTACGCTTTGAGTAAATTTGCAGCACAAAAAACGAGGCAAAACGCGCCTGATTACGAGAATACAGAGTCACGTCTTGCTTTAATTATATTGTTTGTGTGAATTTTCTGCCCAAAGTGGTGGCGTCTATATTCTTCATCGGTAATATGACAAGCTGGATACAGAAAAACGAGAAGATCAAATATTTTAAAAAGTTAACGAATCCCTTGCAATCTGCTAAAGTTAATCGCATTTTTTGCTCAGTAATTGGCCTAGAGCCCTAGATCTTACGCGACATTTTTCAGCGTAGTCTGATGCGCAAGATTGGTCTCGTAGGCATGACGAAAGTTGCAACTGTTCCTGCGGCCCGATGCTCAAAGTCTTATGAAAATGCCTTACTGTAAGACATCACTCGGTTCCAGGTCATTTGCAGTGTCAGGGCCAAAAACAAGGAACGATCTACCGATAATTGTGAAATCATCCTGTTCTCTGACATCCTTTAAGAAAAACTTATTTGTTTAGAAAATCTTATTCTCTTCTGCCTTAGATTGTTTTTCATTCATTTTTTTTGTATGACTTTTATTTTATTTATTTTTATTGTACTCTTTAATGTGCCCTTGCTCCTGACATTTTGGTAATATGGCGCACAAGAAATTGTCGGCTTAATAATAATAATAATAATAATAATAATAATAATAATAATAATAATAATAATAATAATAATAACAACAACAATGTAACAATGTCACAAATGCCTTATTCAATTACTATGTAACTGCCACAAAACTCTATTATAAAGGCTAATAGATAATAATAATAATAATAATAATAATAATAATAATAATAATAACTAGAAAGATGCTCGCTTCGCTCGCGCTCGCTTCGCTCGCAGTGCAGGATAATACTAATCCAATACCTATACCTAATACCCAATCATTGAATTCATGCTGAACAATGATCGCCACCTAGCCAAGCTCTGCGCCACGTAATAATTAGGCCTATGTACGTTAAAATCACGCAACTGTGGCCATTTGTGACGCTGTACACGTATTTTTGTGTACGTTGAAATGTACGTTAAAATTGGGCAACTACCTCAGGCTGCGAACAATTGTTACCAATAGCAACGTCGTCGCACGCCCAGCCCTCTGACGCTGCAATGACTCGACTAAACCGTGCTAAACTACGATTCTGCGAACAATTGTTACCAATAGCAACGTCGTCTTCGAACATCGTCCACCAACGCATCGCGACGTAAGGACTAAACGGTCTAAACCGTCTACCAACAGTCAACCAATCAGAACGCTTGAAGGTAACAGAGAGACATACAGATAACGATCTTAATATTATAGATGTTTTTAGGTTTAAAATTTTAAGACTAAGCAGCTTCGCTTACCGTTGGATTTCTTAGCAGTATTTACTCGTACTTTTAAATCTAAAAAATAATTTTCCCATCGCCCACTACTAATTATTAATCTAGAACTGAGATTCTTTGAATTTCTGGTTTGTTTCTCTTAAAATGTTGACGCCAAAGATTCGAAGCTTTCGAGAATTCAGTCATGCGTCCATGCAGCGTGGTGTTTGCAGGAGAAGCGGAAATTCCTGGTTCCTGTTCCATGTGGTCATTAGCCTACTTAACTCACCCCCAATTAGCAAATTGATTCAATTAAACACCTTCATTCTCTCCTCCCGCTGGCGTTACTCCCAGACACCAACCTGCGTATTTAGCACCAGCCTTCGATAAAAAAACAGTCTAGCTGCTCGTGCTAAAAGCTAACGAATTGTTACAACTGTAGGACTATGTTGGTGTCCGCAGAAATTTCTCCACGGGTGTGCAAAAAACAGGGTCTTGTTACGAAAGAAATGGAAAATATGTCCAGGGTGGTGCAAGTTCATCGGATTCTTATATAGATTCATATTTTAACTTGGTACTATAGGTCACTTTTTTAGTAATTTTACTTTTCATAATTTCACAATTTTTCAAGGGGGCGGTGTGCAATTGCACCCCCGTATGCCCCATCGGGACGCCCATGTATTCAATCGATCACGAAATACACGAAACATTACAGCATGTCTGCTAAAAAAACTTGGATTACGTGTCTCTGCCAACTGATAGTTGTAGATAGTCAGATCGCATTACCTGTACTGATTTACAGTGTAAGAAGACTAAGATTTAGGCTTAATAGACAATATGGACGAAGGATCATCCACTTTCAGTCTTGTAATCAGTCAAATGCTCATCACGACATATCCCTCGACCAGGGCTATTTTTACACTCCACTAACCCCAACACGCCCCCACCCCAATTTCAGACCGACACCTCCCAACACCGACCCCCCAATCTCAGCTATGGGATGTCCTTTTTTGCGTGTCAGACTTTTCGGACCCCAGCATTTACCGACATCCCCCCAATTGACAATCCTAGAAATAATCCTGCCTTCGACCGACTAATCACTCCACTAGGTATTCGGCAGGACCTTCATTTGCTGTTCCTCATTCTCGTACAGTCATTGGCACTAGTTGTTTCTCAGTGTGTGACCCTGGACTCTGGAATTCATTACCAATATCACTTCGTATAACTAACATTTTATCATCTTTCAGATCTGGTCTTAAAACACATCTGTTTGACTTGGCTTATCCCTCTTAGATTGCTCTCCCGCCGTTTCTGACTGATCTTTCCGGTTTGATTTGGCTCTAATTCAATTTGGATTTGGTGCCCCATCGGCTGATGCCTTGGGCATTATGATAGTGGCGCCATAGAAGTTTATTGATTGATCTAACCAATGACAACGTCATTAGATGGATAACTTGGAGGAAACTCGGCGCAAATGACCAAACGGAGCGAACGAAGCAATGCGTGTGTAGGCAGCGACTTAGAAAATGTGCGAATGATGGAAATGATCGAAGAAGATGGTTAATGAAGACGAAGATTCTGCCTAAATGAATAAAATTAAGCAAAGACCCATTTGGAACTGATGGTTGGATGGAGATAGATAGATAGATGGATAGATAGATAGATAGATAGATAGATAGATAGATGGATGGATGGGGAGGAGAGAGATATGAAGGGATAGTTACATGTATGTATGAATTGATAAATGAATTGATTGGATAGATTGGATGGAATGAATAGAATGTATGGATTGGATGGAATGGATAAACGAGCGAATGAAAAAGTCGTGAGAACTTGTGCATGGGCACAATCTTCCATCGTGTATTGGTTCAACGGGGTCTATAGTCACAAATTGAGTTGAGGGCCATCCATAAAGGACGTCACGCGATTTTGGCAGATTTTCGACCACCTCCCCTCGTCACACGTCGTCACAAAAAGTCAGACCCCTCAAATATGACGTCACAACGCGTTAACCCCCCTTCCCCATCCGTCATCTTGTCGTCTTTCTAATGTCAAAATTAATGCTTCGTTTGAAAATACTCAGTATAGTTATTATAGTTGAAACAATATTCAGAAACTTTTAAAATTCTTTTTAAAAAATGAATTATAAGTGTAAAATACGTTCAACTTTGCGGTGACCTAGCATTGCGGTGTTAATAAAAAATATTTAGTATTATGTGACGTCACATTTCTGGAAACCCCTCCCCAGTCGTCACACATCGTCACAAATGTTTGAACCTTCTCCCCTAAGTGCGTGACGTCATTTATGGACGGCCCCTGATTCCTGATTCCATTCCTGATTTCATTAATTTCTTAAACCAGTATGTCTCTCCAGTTAGGCGTTCGTGTTTGTTTTTGCGTTAATCGTTTTCGTCTTGTTACTGTTCAATTGGTGTTATAGACCAGGGTTTCTCAAACATTTTGGAACCGCGACACACTTCAGCGGTTTGGTAACGTTCCGCGACCCTAATCATAGCATGCAATATCAAACAAATGCATTAGGCCATCTGGCGAATGTTAGTTGAAAAGAATCTTATGCGTTTAAACACACAAGGCAGAACAAAAGCTCTGATTCAATTCGAATGAAAATACGGCAAATATATTAGGCAGACTTATTTGTATTTTTCCCATGAATAAGATAAAAGGAGAGAAATAGATATTGAAATTTCTCAAAAATTATCTATTTAAAAACTTGTCAAGGGCATACCTTTTTTACGCGTCTTAAAAATCCTATGAGTGTGGCAAAATCGCTTAACCGCTAGGTCTGACCAAAAATGTCATGAGAGATTCTCTATTGTTAAGTGGAGTTTCAGAGCAAAATGGTCGGAATACACTTTGCTTGCGTTATTCCGAAATAAGGTTAATTTTTTAAAAAATACCATAGGACAGGATTTCCCTCATTTTTTGTAACTTTGCGACCCGCTCTAGTGGCCTTGTAGCATGCCGCGACCCTGCAAACATTATAATTATTATTGTCAATTAAAATTGGACAAAAACACTAATGATTTTAATATACTGCATTTATTTACTTATGTTATCGTTTACTGCTCATTGCTATTATTTCATTGATTATCCTAACACGTGGTTTAGTAAAATCTTCATTGATTTATTAATTGTGTTTTGCT
>CM030868.1:7029810-7049810 GCA_018105865.1 Metaphire vulgaris | reverse complement strand
TCGGGAGAACAGATTTTTTTAAAACTTTTTGCGGACAGTGAAAAATAATTTGAGACCGGAAGAATATTTTGTATTGGCTTCCCCAGAAATTTCGCGGCCCAAGGAGGCTCATCCCCAACGGTTTTGACGCCCTTCAAGCGGGCCCGCAGAGAGGGGCGGGGCAGGGGGCAAATGCCCGTGGCCTGGCGATCTGTAGGGGGCCCGGGCGGGTCCGTAAAATGTTAGCACATAGAATACTATATATTAACACCATGAAAAGACTGACAAGCAAAAAAGTAATGGCCACTTAAATATAAACTTTCTAGTAGGGGCCCGTCACCGCCCGTGACTGCGCTGCCCGGGGGCCCGGAATTTCTCTCGGCGGGTCTGCCCTCAAGACAGACAACTGAATGTCCACTTGGGTCCTATTTTCTTCCCTAAGAACATTCATCATAGCCTTGCAGTGGCGCCTCCACCGGGGGAGGGGTCAGGGGGGCCCGTTCCCCCTATTGAGTGCCTGGCCCCCCAGTGGCCCCCAGTTGGGACCCTATACTTAATGCTACATACATTAAACAACAAATGGCTGGCCCCCCATGATTAGAAGTTGCCACCTCAACGCCCTCCCACTTGCCAAATCCTAGAGCCGCCACTGTAGCCTTGATTCAAAAATGTATTGTTATGTTTATGCAATGTAATAGAATGCTTGGCCTATAATAATTTGCCTCTTCAGCCTTCTTCTGCAGCAGCAGCAGCAGCAGCAGCATTTAGCGCTGTAACTAGGGTTGCCAGATATTCAAAGCCAAAATACGGAACATTGTTACCGCGATCAATGCGCCCACTCCACGGTCCAATTCGTTGTGGATTATTATGGCTAGAGCTATACTACTCTACAGTACCATAGAGCAGTGGCGTAGCCAGGATTTACGGAGGAGGGGGTTTGGTTGTGGTCATGGTCAACTGTGAAAAACTGTGAAAAAGTCTTGACAAGCAAAAAAAGTTCGTCCGCTCACACCGACACCTTTCTTTCCTCTTTTTTCTTCGTTAGAGTTGACAAGCAAAAAAGGTCATCGCCCTAGTTAACTACATCATTTCTTCAAGTTCTTGAATTCTTATCGTTGGTAAGAATTTTTTACTCCGGCAACCCCAAGGGGCGGGGGGGGGGGGTTGATCCACAAATCCGCAATCCGAGAATAAAAATGCGTGAAACACAATGAACATTTTTTGTGACAGGCAAGGAGTGTTTAACCTCCCCCCCCCTTGGCTGCGCCACTGCTATAGAGTATAGACTAGGAAAAAGCAATAAGGAACACTGTTCAATGCACCGCATCATATTACAAACAAGTTATAATAATATTATTATCATAGACCTCCTAACGAGTCCTAAGTTCCTATTCCTGCCATCAAAGTAAGTAAGAAGCAGAGGGGCGTTGTGAGTTGTGGGCCCTCATAGTCTCTATTATCTTGTTTGATATTGTACTAAACTGTAGGCTTACTAATGACTTTTATTTGACGTTTTATCACGCCAGAAAAAATGTAGCATTGTTTCGATTTTAAACTGCGTCTCAATTAAGTCTATCGACCTAGCCAAATACGGGAGATTTAGTCTCCCGCGTGGCATCCGTCCGGGAGGCGAGAGACTGGGGCTGAAATACGGGCGTTCCCGTAAAATACGGGAGATCTGGCAACCCTAGCTATAACCGTGGCTCCGTCGGCACCGTTTGTGCCACCGTCGTAAGCCCCATAGAGTGCGCCAGCATAATCGCATGGCTGGATCGTACTACAGAAAATGCCAGGGGGGTCAAGAGTTCCCGATAGCCGCAGCAGGGGCGTAGCGACGGGGGATATATCGGTATACATACCCCCAAAACCAGTCTACCTTAAGGTTGTTAATGTATTTGATTAGATTTTTTAAAGTTTTTAAAGATTTATACCCCAAACCATATTATGCCCCCCATATCAAATTCCTGGCTACGCCCCTGAGCCGCAGACGATAGGATTAAAAGAAAGCACCATGAGCTATTTATAGGATCAGTAGGTTTTTTAAAATCCTGTCACTAATAAAAGAATCAGCATCAGTAGTAATGCAAATGCGTCAAAGCTTGGATGTCTGAATCTCTGTCTCTGTTTTTATCTTGATCACACACACACACACACACACACACACACACACACACACACACACACTCACACACACACGCATTTATACATACATACATACTGTATATACATCATCATCATCATAATTGCTTTCTGTCAGGTCATTAGCTAGACACGAAGCTTCTCCATTTATCTTTTCCTGCAGTCTTTTCCATGCTGTTAATCCCCTTCCATCGATCACTGATAACTGGTGTCTCTCAAAGTCCTTTATATGCTATCCAGCCACTTTTCCTGAGTCTTCCTCTTCCTCTCTTTATGCATACGTTATTGGTTAAGTCCTTAATCAAACCGAAGCGTGTGAAAACACGGTGCGGTGGAAATGTGATTTGTGGCTTTCTTAACTTCTGTTCGCCGGTTGAAAAACTCTGCAAATCTGCTTTCTTCTCGCGATCGGTGAAATACGGTTTAACTAGAACGCAGTCGTCTACAATTGACAGCGAATAGATATAGATGCATTGCGAGAGAGATAGATAGATAGATAGATAGATAGATAGATAGATAGATAGATAGATAGATAGATAGATAAATAGATAGATAGATAGATAGATAGATAGATAGATAGATAGATAGATAGATAGATAGATAGATAGATAGATAGATAGATAGATAGATAGATAGATAGATAGAGAGAGACAGAGAGAGAGAGAGAGAGAGGCGAGAGAGAGAGAGAGAGCGAGAGATCGAACACTTTGAACGTGACTTGAGCGCGTTCATCTATAGTAGGTCTAAACCTCTAGAGGTGTAGGCATCATCGCTATTTCCATAATCGCCCAGTCAAACGCCACCCATCTATAACATGAATTTGTGAAACAATAGACAAGAATTTTAAAAGAAGGACATTTTTGATAGAATTATTGACAAAAAAATGCACTCAGTGGGGCGAGGCGTGAGTGCACGGGGCAAAAAGAGGGATTGTGTCTCGAACTTTGTCCACGAAATGTCTTGGCAATTAGAAGAAAAACGTCACCGTGCAGTATTTTCACTTACTTTGCAGCAATAGACTCCGATAAAGTACATACAATTCTTCTGGTTACATATCAAATGTCAGCATATTTTGTTATTTATTATTTGTTATTTTTCTCTCGCTTGAAATTTTTTTGTCCAATAAGAATTTTGCGCCCCGGGCGACCGCCCCCTCTATCCCCTACGCCAAGCCATCGCCTTCAGTACTTAAAAATCATCGATGTGCTGCGCATGGGCGCAAACCTGGTCAGAAAAACGGTCGTACCCTAATTTTTTACTCAGATGATGACTTTTGTTTTAGATTTTTTGACTTTTTATACTTAAAATTGCTTAAGTGTAATGATTACATTTTTTCTATATTGACTTAACTTTGCTTAAGAGTAGCGATGACCTTTTTGCTTTTTTTGACTTTCGACAATAAAATAAACCACGGTTTTTGTTATTTCATAGCCACCAGAAAACACCCGTGTCCACGCCCACAGGGACACGACCTTCCCCACAAAAACACCCATGTCAGGACACGAGGGACAAACAAAGCCATGGTGCTGCGTAGCTTTTGAAGGTAATAAGTCGACGGGTGCTCGAGAGAATTGAATCAAAACTGAGCGACGAAATGAACGGACAACCCTCTGATATAACAGCAGTAGAAAAACTGGTACTTTCCCGTTATCCGGACCCCAGTGAAGAGATACTAAGAAATGCTTAGGGTTAGGGTGTCGGTTAGAGCTATGGTTAGTGTTAGGGTGAGGGTTAGGGTTAGGGTTAGTGTTAGGGTGAGGATTAGGGTTAGGGTTAGTGTTAGGGTGAGGGTTAGGGTTAGGGTTATGGCTAGGCTAAAACTCTAACACTCACCCTAACCCTCACCCTAACCCTAATATCTCTTCACTGGGGTCCGGATAACGGGAAAGTACCGAAAAACTTTAACAGATCACGGAAAGAATTCAGGTGATATCGGCCTACACAACCATGGCTGAAAATGTGATTTTAAAAACCTAGGTTTTTTTTGTTTCCAACTCTGCCTTCAACTGTGGTTTCTACGACGCTTTTGAAGCAGAGACTGCACTATCCGTTGTTTTGCAGTAAATCCGCTATTAGTGGCCGTTGTGTTCTGCAGCCTTCAAAGACTGACGCGCCACGACTACGAAATTACTCGCGAGAAGACTTTATTCAATTGCTGCCCTCTGTCCTCATTTGAATTTTCATTCGATTGCACGGTAGGTGTCCTATGATAATGATTCTGACTGTTTGAGTGTCTTGGGAATTGCCTTCCCTCGGCCTCATTCGTCTCCTCGGATCCAGGGGAAAACAGAGGCCTGTTTCGGAGCGCTCGTGCTCTGTTTGGGGTCTTGTGGCGGTGACAGGATTTTCATTGCCACCTGGAACCGCCGACCGACAGAACAATTGAAGCGAATAATCTCAGAAGTTATGCTTCGAATTCAGAAACATCATCAGGTCTTAGAAGCGCAATAACAGACAAGTAAACGAAACTATATTTCAGAGATACATTGCTCTATATGTCTATCTATCTGTCTGTCTATCTGTCTGTCTGTCTATCTGTCTGTCTGTCTATCTGTCTGTCTGTCTATCTGTCTGTCTATCTATCTGTTTGTCTGACTATCTGTCTGTCTATATGTCTGTCTATCTGTCTGTCTATCTGTCTATCTATCTGTCTGTCTGTCTGTCTGTCTATCTGTCTGTCTGTCTGTCTGTCTGTCTGTCTATGCCAATGTCAATATGTCAATATGTTAACTTATATAGCGCTTATTTAAAGTCAGGCTTAGCGAAGCGCTTTACATATTACACTTATACGAGATCTTAAATAAGTGTGTCTATCTGTCTGTCTGTCTGTCTGTCTGTCTGTCTGTCTGTCTGTCTGTCTGTCTGTCTGTCTGTCCGTCCATCCATCCATCCATACATCCAGAATGTCTGTCTAGCTATGAATAGAAGTGCAGTCACTCGCTAGGTGGTGCTTCCGCGTGTTGATCGGCCGTGAAGTGTGTGTGTGTGTGTGCACGCGTTGTGTTTGTTTATAGACGCGTCCGTTTCAAAGACGATGGGTGTCTATGTGTGTTTGTGTGTGTGTGTTTTGCTCCTCCTTTCTCAACCAGGGCTTGCCACCGGTCGTGGCTGAGTTATCGATTGTGGAGTCTACTTGGGTTTTCATTCGAGAGCCTTTGAGTAGAAATAAAGAGGTATACAAATTCTGCATTATATCACATACATGACATTATATATACATATACATATAGGCTAATATGACTATTACTATATTGTATACGATTCTTTGGCAACATCTGCTTGCAAGACGTTGAAAAATGGGGCAAATTAAAAATTGGTACAATCATCCAATACTGCAAATTTCAAATTTCAAGATCTCTACACTCTGGAATGCTTAAATTCCATTGTATCAATATGTATGTATGTAGTATGCATGTATATGTGATGCATGTATGACTGTGTGTGTGTGTTTGCGGAGGGAGTTTGCTACGTAGTTTTGAAGGTTAGTGACACGCGAATCGCAAATTTTGGCTCGAATCGAATCTCGAATCAAATCAGTGAATGATGCTTGTAAATATTTTCGTAACATATTCGATTGTGGTGCTACAAATAACCTACAGTTTGTTAAAAGTAGATAATCCATTTAATCTACATATGCAGTTTTGTTGATAAAGACCTAATCTTTAAATATTTCAAACTGATTTCTTACTAATGACGCTTCAATAGTCTAAAACAGTTAATTTATTAAGAAATAGGCCTAACTGGAACTAATTTTATTTTACGTCCAGTTCGTCAACGTATAAATTAGACAGTGTGAAAGACTTGTGACTGGAAGCATCGTGGCAAATAGCCGCCAACGTGAACAGCCTAGTGGATCTTTGTCGATTGCGTATATTTTGCGGTCCACGGACAATAACGAGATTGATATTGAACGATGTCCGCCGTGATTTCCTGTCCTAAGATAACAGCATTAATCCTATTTCTGTAGGTTTTAATATTCATCAAATGAAAACTTAGAAAACTCGAGCTTAGGCGCCGTCCATAAATGACGTCACGTGATTTTTGGTAACATAGCATTGCGGTATTAATAGCAATATTTTTGTATTATGAGACGTCACATTTCTGGGAACCCTCCACACCCTCTCCCCGTCGTCGCACATCGTCACAAATGTTTGAATTCCCATAAGTGCGTGACGTCGTTTATGGATGGTCCCTTAGTGTGTTGTTCAGTGACCAGTTCGTTCATGCTAAAGACAAGAAATTCCATTCCAACGAATTAGTTCCTAACTGTTCATGACCGAGAGATGACTTCTCTCTCTCTCTCTCTCTCTCTCTCTCACACACACACACACACACAAACACTTTGTTAAAATCAACTCCAGATTATTACACACTGCATTGCCCGCCATGTTTTATCTGATAACAGGAGGCGAATCTGATTGTGGCTTTATCTTCTTCGAAAAGTCATCGAATGTGATTTGTAAGCACACACACAAACACACACACACACAGAGAGAGAGAGAGAGAGAGAGAGAGAGAGAGAGAGAGAGAGAGAGAGAGAGAGAGAGAGAGAGAGAGAGAGAGAGAGAGAGAGAGAGAGACAAAGAGTCGAGAATGAAGAGAGCCGAAAACTTATGAGAGTGATTAATCAGGCTAAAACAACAGTTCGGAAACTGTTGCGTGAAATCGTCGACAAAGCTTTTCAGATTAAGCGGCCGTTTACAAGCACAATCGCTCTGAGAAGTAAGGGTTGGTGGACAAAGGCGGGATTTACTCTCCTATTCCTCGAAATTGCATAAAATAACAAAATGCAACATATACTTTTTCTAGCGATTATAAATAATGAAATAAATAAAAAACTAAGGCAAAAGACTATATCCCCATCAACAGGAACTTAATAGCAATAATAATAATAATAATAATAATAATAATAATAATAATAATAATAATAATAATAATAATAACAGCAGCAATATAAGTAAGAAACATGCTACTATTAGCTACTATTATATCTACTACTACTACTACTACTACTACTACTACTACTACTACTACTACTACTACTACTACTACTACTGCTGCTGCTGCTGCTGCTGCTACTACTACTACTGCTGCTGCAGCTGTTGCTGCGGTTGCTACAAAAACAACAACAACAAGTACTACTACTACTACTGCTTTTAAATATTAGTAATAATAGCTGGATTTTAAGTGCTGAAGTCACTGATTCCGTCATTTAAGCCTTCTTTAAATTGTGGTGTTTATTGTGATTAGCGTTGTGATATCCCTGTCTCCAAAATACCGGGCACCCGTGTAGAAGGCAAAAATGCAAACGCAACAAGTCGGACCATGGAAAAAGTTGTATTATATATTTGTTCAAAGCTAATAAATTGTAACTTGGTGATTTTACGGGTTCATTCTAAACTCCAAATCCGCTTTCGCAAAATTTACTTTTTTGGATAGGCCACTCTGGTCATCAGCGCTTCAAATAACATATAGGTCCATTGTGATAAAACAATACAATTTTAAATATATGTAAACTGTACCAACTACAATAAAGAATTTAAAGCAACTGTTACATTACTTTGTATTTATTTACTGGACTCGACTGCTTTTATTAATATCTTGTTTTTTTCAATTGCATTTAATTCTGTTCCACGTAGTCAACAGACCAAGTGGGCCAATAGTATATAAGCCAATACATACCTTTGTCTAACTGCAACTGACAATATCGGTATTTTTAAACAGTAATCTTGTTTTGCAATAAAGCAAGGAAATCGTTTTACGACCATTTTGCTCGGAAACTTCGTTAACAACGTTGGTAAAAACTCGTGAACCAGCGTAACGGTTAAACAATTTTGCCCTATTCATAAGATTTTTAGAACGCGTAAAAAAGGTATGTTCCCGGCAAACTTCTTAAAACGATAATTTTCAAGAAATTTCAATATCTATTTCTCTCTTTTTGTCTTATTTGGCAAAATATGAATAAATCTGCCTAATATACTTGCTATATTTTCATTCCAATTAAATAAAAGCTTTTATTCCGCCATTTATTCAAAATTCAGAAGATTCTTTTCAACTAACGTTCGCCAGATGGCCTATTACATTAAAAATACAGTATTACATTCCTGGAGTATGGTGAGTGGAGGTGACAAAACCGCAGAAGTGAGCTGCGGTTCCAAAATGTTTAGGGAACCCTGCTTTAGACTGCATAATCAGTGGCGTAGCCACGGGGTTGGGGTTGAAACCCCCTTGGACAACGGAAATTTTTTTTGATGTATCTCCATGCAATTTTTATTTTTAGGCGATTTTTGGGGTGAAAATCCTCCCTTGGCGGTCATCGACGAAACTTTTTCAAAACCCCCTTCCGAAAATCCTGGCTACGCCACTGTGCATAATAATACACGTTTAGAACTTGGGTTTTCCCAAACATATGATATTTTTAATAGGAGAATTATAGCCAAAATGTTGCATTATACTAGGCTTGGAGTGACTTGCTTGCTGTAGCTTGCAAGAAAATGCCGGACATGCATGTCCGGTTTGTCTCACAATGTTCTCACCGGACAAATAGGCAAATTACCGGACATGCATGCGATTATCTTTTTACTTCTTTGTAAATTATATATATGTACAATTGTACATATACGTGTTAAATAATTACCTTAAGCACATGGAAAATGATGTATTATTATTATAATTATTAGCTGGACAATTTATATAGCGCAATAAGCATGGCAAAATGGCCAAAGACAAGAGCGCTTTACAATACTACGTATAACCGATGGTGAATAGGCGAGTCTTTAGATTACTTAGGAAAAATTATAGAGAGAGTCAGAGTTGTAACATTGTCCGAAGGTCAGTTCCACAGTTCTGGGTTGCCCCGTGTGACCGACCTGTCCCCGAACTTTGCCGTTTTAGACGGGGGAGGCACAAGCAGTTTGACGCGACTGCCAGATCTTAGCAGCCGACGTCGTTCCAGCGTCGCAGTCTGCTGCAGGAGGAAGGCGATGTAGTCCGGACAAGTGGGGTCGTGTAGCGCTCGGTAAGTTAGCAGGCAGCACTTGTAGACGATCCGCTCCCGTATTGGTAGCTGATGGAGTTTATCGCGAAGCAGCGACGCGACGTGCGCATTCCATCGAGCTCCGAAGATCAGTCGCGCCCAGGGTGCGATTTGGGACCTGGAGCAGTGGGGGGGATATGTCGAGCCTGGTGGGGATGTAGTTGTTGGAAAATGTAGCAGTGGGGATGTAGTGGTGGGGATCTTAGCAGTAGGGGATGCAGTTTGGCAGTGGGGAAGGGGAGATTCCTCTTCCCCGCAAATCGCGCCCTGGTCGCGCCGAGACGTTGAGCACGGATTGCAGTTTGTCGAGCAGGTTGGCGGGAAGCCCCAGCCGCACACTGCTAGACTACAATAATTAATCAGTTCGGCTCAGGACTAACGCCCGGACTAGTAATGTCGTAGCTGAGACCGTGAGATATCGGCGCATCGCTGTTATCCCCCGCCGCAGCTGGTGGTAGCATGAGCGGGTGACGTTGGCGATGTGCTCGCCGAACGACAGAGTCTCGTCGAGAGTCATCCCGAGCACTCGAGCAGCCTGACGTCTCTGACCGGTTCAATATCGGAAGTTCCCGTGAGAAAACGCAGCGCGATTGATCAGGCGGGTCCGTCCCGGTGTCGAGAGCCAAAGAAACTCCGTCTTGGCGGGGTTGAGCGCGAGCCGGTTTTCTAGGCATCCACATTTCAGGCACCCGACGACCTGTCTCTGTAGTTCGTCGGGTGCAGATGGTCTACATGTCGAATAGACCTGGAAGTCAGTGGCGGTTACACCATGTCGATGACGGGGATGCGTCCCCCCACCGGTGTTCCGGATGACCTTTTTTGCTTGTCAACATATTTTCCGGTGAATTTTTCAAAAAATTTAGTGAAAAACGCTGCGAATGACCTTTTTTGCTTGTTGGCCTTTTTGTGCTAGTTTTTTTAAAAACATTTAGTGGTCAAAACGCTAACAATGACCTTTTCTCTCTCTTTTGTTTTTCTTCTTGACTTTGCACCCCCCCACCATCATCATCCTATACATTTTGTCATCCCTCCACCAAGAATTCATGGAATCGCCACTGTTGGACGTCATCAGTACAGCCGTGCGCGTGCAAGCCGAACGATCCGATCAGGTTGTGCACGTCTGCCACGTAAGCCTACAGCACGAACAGTAGAGGGTCCAGGACCGAGCCCTGCGGCACTCCGCACAGTACTGGCCGAATCTGTGTATGTATACCTCGTATTTGGAAATGATGTATGCGTGGCCGGAAAAAATGCCCTCGGACAAAATGTCTCGGACAAAATGTCACGGACAAAATGTCACGGACAAAATGTCACGGACAAAATGTCGCCGTTTAGGGTCAGGGTTAGAGTTAGGGTTACATTTTGTCCGTGACGTGTTGACCGCTGACATTTTGTCCCCATGACATTTTGTCCGTCACATTTCGTCCGTGAGATTTTGTCCGCGGACATTTTGTCCTAGCACCGATGTATGTGCTAAGCATGAAAATGTTTTGAATTGAAAATAAAGTCAATGATAATGTTCATTTTCGTTTTCTTGTCTTCGAAACTAGAAATAACAATTAGTACATTTTGCATTTCCACAATATCGGAACAGCTTTAGACATTAGAGTCAGAATTTATTTTTATTGTTCTACACAGTGGCGTAGTGTGACTTTCGGGGCCCAAGGGGCATCCTTGATATGGGGGCCCTATAGAATATGGGGTCCCTATAGGATATGGGGGCCCCTATAAGCTAACACAGATTATACACCGTTCTAAAAAAGTTTTACTCTCTAGTTCAATAATTACTCACTTTGTAACAGTAATATTGAAATAGTAGTAAAATGTAAAAATAAATCATTGTTTAGTAAGTTGCAACCACTCTTCGGGGCCCCTTCTTCCGGGGTCTGGGGGCTTTCAGCAAATTGCCCCCTCGAACCTCCTCCCACCCACGTTACGCCACTGGTTCTACAATATAACTAGGCCCTACTACACTGCAGGCATAGAAGAATCTAGCATCCGTGAATGATGGTAATCAGTCCACTTTTAAAAGCGCTGGCACTTAGTCGCCGGTCTTCCAATCAGTTCCTTACTTAGCATGATTTAAAGTGGCTTTTAGAAAGCATTACTGCCTGTGTGAAAGCCACTATAGGGGCTCTAACGGGTCTTGAACCCGCTCCGTCAGCCTATGCCGCTCCAGCGCGTAACCCACTCTGCCATCTTCAGCCCCTTCTGCGTGTTACAATGGCGTCTTATATCCACTCCGTCGGATTTCCATTTCGAATCTCACCAAAAGTTAACAATAAGGCGCTCTTTATTCAGCACGGCAAAGAGAGTTGCGTTTGTGCTTATAATACCCAGAAAATAGACTACCATGCACACATATATAGTCTGGTTGGCAAATTAGCCTATTTTTAATTGACCCTCAGTGTTTAAAACTGAAAAGAAACATTATAAAATAGCAGTGATTGTGTGTATCATAAATGAAATGAGAGGAACCGTTATAAATAGCAGTACATGTGTTTGTACATAAAAACATTCGTTTGTGTGCTGTTCGCAACGAATATAGGAGTTGCTCTAATCGTTAGGTAGAAACCTAGAAAAGATTCAAAGGAGCGTTTTAAAAATAAAACAAGCGCTGATGATCAGGAGCAAGAAGAAGTACCGGAGAAAGATTCAAATTAAGCGATTTCTTGGACGCCCAAGGTCATTTCGTTGTTTTATTCGAGTAAATAGGATCTCTCTCTTTCTCTTTCTCTTTCTCTCTCTCTTTTCCTCTCTCTATTTCTCTTACTCCCCTTCTCTCTTGCCTTCTCTCTTGCCTTCTCTCTTGCCTTCTCTCTTGCCTTCTCTTTTGCCTTCTCTCTTGCCTTCTCTCGCATTCTCTCTCCATCTCTCTCTCTTTCTTTCAATTCCCCTCTGTCTGTTTCTCTGTCTGTCTGTCTGTCTCTCTCCCTCTCTCTCTCTCTCGCTCGCTCGCTCGCACACGCACACACAAAGTGTACAGCTAATAAGCCAGACTTTTATCGACTGCTTAAAAGAAAGGTTTTTCAGAACGTCAGAGATAACTTGATTTGGACTTTATTTGGAACAACACAATAATTATTTTCACAGAAACGCTTGGGTCCTTCTCTGCCTCGCTGCTTTTCTCTGCCTCCCTCTGAATGTATGTGTAGTTCAGTCCATGCTACTGTCTTTCTATTTCGGTCTCACTGTCTCTCTCTTTTCTCTCTCTCTCCTCTCTCTCCTCTCTGTCTGTCTGTCTGTCTGTCTGTCTGTCTGTTTGTCTGTACGATGTCTCTGTCTGTTGTCTATCTGTCTATCGCTGTCTCTCTCTTTCTCCGTCTCTCTTATTCACTGGATAATGATAATGCTGTGATGATGATGATGATGATAATAATAATAATAATAATAATAATAATAATAATAATAATAATAATAATAATAATAATAATAATAATAATAATAATAATAATAATAATAATAATAATAACAATAATAACAATAATAACAATAATAACAAATAATAATAATAACAACAATAATAACAATAAATGGATTTTGAGTGGTTTAGTAGGATTAGTATCATTTGGCGCTACAGAATGTTGCTTGTACCTCAAGACCTGAGGCCAGCGTGGACATGATCAATGTCTCTAAGCAGCGGAGGAGTTCAGCAGAGTCAGTCTATTCTTTACAGAGGCCTACACACACGGCAGTCCTAGGCGTAGGCGTTTCCATCTGTCTTTCTCATGGCGTTTATACAGAGAGGAAGCTAACCTCAGGAAGGAACCATAAGCCAACTCTCTATCACACACACACGCACACACACACGCATACACATACACACACGCACACATACACACACGCACACACACATACACACACGCACCTACATACATACATACATACACACACACACATACACACACACACACACACACACACACACACACACACATACACACACACATACACACACGCACACATATACACACACACACACACACACACACACACATACACACACACACACACACACACACACACGCACACATACACATATACGCACACACACGCAACCACACACGCACATACACACACACACACACGCACACACATACACACACACACACATATACACACACACACACACACACACACACACACACACACACGACGTCAATCATAGGGGAAAATGCATCGATTGTATAGGCCTATGGAGAGCTCCGATGCTTCTAAATCATCGAGCCATTCCAGCGTACACGCGGTCCGCAAATTCTTCCCGCGAAAGGCCAAATTATACAATGTGCATGCCATTGTATAAGTATAAAATATGAAAATATTAATAATTTTTTTAAAAATAGCGATACTGCACATATGAGAATCATCTCGCATAGTTCTATCCAGTGGCGTAGCCAAGGGTTTTGGGGAGGGGTTTAACACCCCATTGGCGATCAAAATGTTTTATTGCGATCACCATATAGTCCATATAGTGTACGCTCTCATATACCTATATATATATATATATATATATATATATATATATATATATATATCAATTATTGGGCTATAATAATAGCTGACGACCTTTTCTGCTTGTTAGATTTTTTCCGGTGCATTTTGGGAATCATGGGAATCATAAACCCTTCGGAAAATCCTGGCTACGCCACTGGTTCTAGCACTGTGTTGTTATATTTATTGTTATACTAACGATGACGTCTGACCAACTGACATATTGGGGTTCCATTTTCAGATCTCGGCGTATTGTACTTGAAACTAGTACATGAGATGAAACAATACACCAGAGACACCAGAGACCTTCAGAGGAACGAATTCAGGACGTTTCATCTCAGAACGATTTTCATCTCAGGACGATTCATCTCAGGACTATTCATTTTCAGGACGTTTCATCTCAGGACTATTCATCTTAGGACTATTCATCTCAGGACGATTCATCTCAGGACGATTCAACGTGGACGATTCATATCAAGGACTATTCATCTCAGGACGTTTCATCAGGAGGACTATTCATCTCAGGGTTATTCATCTCAGGACGATTCATCACCCCAACTCTAATCCTAACCTCTATAACTTTATCCGAGATGAATAGTCCTTGATATGAATCGTCCTGAGATGAAACGTCCGGATACCCAGAGGTACACTGGGCATATATATAGTGGCGTGGAAGTTCCAGAATTTGTTGAATGGAAATAAACCCACGGCTCTTTGTCCGCGTAAATGTATCTGTAACTGTATCTGTTTCAGTGACTTTCATAACTGTTTGTCTAATGAAACGCATCAACACAGGACAACAGCTTGATAATATAATTAATCAATTTGAGCAGCAGAAATGATGCACCTGTGACCGTGGTCGGTCGGACAAAATGGTAAATGCGTTATTTGGGATGTTACAGTCGCAGACACTTTCGTTGCTTCCTACTGTCGTCAGACAGCATCAACCGCAGGTGCTGCAGCCGAACGTGCAGCCGAGAGGAAAAGGGACAAATATCAGCATCTGTCTGGCCTGTATCACTTTGTTCCTATAGCTTGGGAGACAATGGGGTTAATCAACGAATAAGGTCTTCACTTCTTAAAGGAAATCGGCAGCATATCCTATCATCACGATAATAATAATAATAATAATAATAATAAATAATAATAATAATAATGCACTTCTACAGCACCAGTTCTAATACCTATGGGTATCAATCTGTACTTCAAATCCATCTGCAAAAGACCAGGCCATTCCAGAGATCAGTCAGAGGAAAGTCAGAGGAAAGAGGAAAGAGTAAGACTGACCATGGAGGAAAAGCTAATAATCTGGAGATGAAAGAGATACATCATTTCTCCTACAACGAATATCCGTGACACTCCAGAGATTTAAAGCAGTCGCCTTCCACGGAACTTTACCTAATAATAATAATAATAATAATAATAATAATAATAATAATAATAATAATAATAATAATAATAATAATAATAATAATAATAATAATAATAATAATAATAATAATAATAATAATAATAATAATACACATAATAATAATAATAATAATAATAATAATAATAATAATAATGACAGCAACAGCAGTAAGGTTTAGAATGGTTCAGTAGGGTCTGACCTATGTAAGAACCACTATACTATAGGCCTATGTTTCAGCCATCCAAGCAGAGTTACAAGACGTCCGGCGAAAAGGAGGATATGTCCTCTATTTTACACCATGCCCTCCGTCCCACAACAGCACTGACCTGAATTTCCTGAAATATAAAAGTCCCCGGGGTTTCTGGTTTCGCCGCCCACTGACTTCAATGTCGATCTATTTTGGCAAGTAAATCGACGCTCAGCGAACAAAGGAGGGAAATCGACTCTTTTTTGACGCTGTAGGATGTATTATTCTCACAAAAAGAAAATGTGCTTTTCACGGAGTTTTATGCCGACGACGACGGACTTTTTGCGTGAGTCGGGACTCCGGAGTAATATGAAACCGCACATAACGGTCACTGCACGCAGCTTTTCGTCCAATTTACATGCAGTTTATTCGAGGTTTTTGCAGTTTCAAAGTCTTTTTCGCGACATTATATATGGCGAGCTTTGTGAATTTTACGGCACTGTTTCTTTCTTTATCCCATTTATCTTCTTTTCTGCCTATATGGTGCCTTCTTTTCCTTGGATTGGAAAGAATGGGTAATTCAATTCGAATGTATATGGTATAGGTTCTTTCACGTATAGTTTCTTTCACCTGTCTCGCCACAGCCAGACAATTCCGTTCTAGAAAGTCTTTCCACAGTAAAGGTCATTGACCGGTTGCCGAATCCTTTTATCAGCCCATCATTTGTAGGCCTATAAATATAATGATATAAATAAATGCAGTGGCGGCTCTAGGATTTGGCAAGGGGGAGGAGGGGCCGTTGGGGTGGCAATTTCTAATCATGGGGGCCAACCATTTGTTGTTTAATGTATGTAGCATTAATCATAGGGTCCCAAGTGGGGAGCACTGGGTGGCCAGGCACTCAATAGGGGACACGGGCCCCTGGACCCTGGTGGAGCCGCCACTGAATAAATAACAAGGTTTCTGAGTGGTTCAGTAGGGTCTGCCCACTGTGAGAACCACTATGTTTCACCAATCCATTCATTTACATTATGGTCTTGCTGTGTAGACTCATTCTTTGCCCTCTTGTCCTCTGGTATGTTCGTTTCCTGTATTTTTTATTTCTTTTGTCTTCTTATCTTTGAGTGTGCAAATAACAAAACTTTGCAGTATACAATGTCATAAATGCCTCGTTCAGTTGCTGAGCTTACTGCTTCCACGTACTCTATCTACAGCATAATAGCCACAGGAGACCAATCTAGTATCATAAACAGTGTGTTATATGTGGACATATTTGCATAGCCTCCAACTTGTATCTGTATTATTTGGTCGCCAGATGGCATTTATGGTGCGCTTGCATGCTTCACTGTTCGTAGACATGTGGTTTATATGGTGGACTCGTGTCGTGACTAACGCGAATTAAGATTGACTCGATTTAATCATGGAGGTATTATCCCAGGAGACGGCATTACATCATTTGGCTGAAACCGACTAGCTGGGAAATTCCCAGACTTGTTCACTCAAAACATCATCGGCTAAGCCATGGGGAATAGGATTTGGCATGTACCAGCATCAGTGTTGTAATAAATACTTCACTGAAAGTATTTAAATACTTTCATAAATACTTGATCTCAGGTAGTATTTAAATAGTATTTAAATACCCAAATACCGGGGTAAGTATTTAAATACTGGCAAATAAGTTTTGAATACTTTTATAAATACTTGATAATGTATTTGACACATGATTCATGACAACCGTATTTTTGTGTAAACAAATGTTAGTTAAAATTATTTCTAACAATGTCAATGTAGGCCAGCGGTTCTCAACCTGTGGGTCGCGACCCCCAAGGGGGTCGAATGACGATTTGCCAGGGGGTCGCCGGAGACCTTCAGAAATATAGGGTTGTCCCTTTTATTGTTATTGCGCAAAATTTACTCATTTTAACATGGAAAAAGGCTGATGAGCAAAAAAGGTCATCAGTTAATTTTAAGATGTAAAAAAGGCTGACAAGCAAAAAAAGAAAAAAAGGTCGTCGAGAAATTTTATTCTGCAGGGGCCCGAATTTCTCTCGGCGGGCCTGGTTGGGGGTCGCCACATCATGGGAATTGAATTAAAAGGTCGCGGTACTATAAAGGTTGAGAACCGCTGATGTAGGCCTACTTAAAGTTCAACTGTCTAAAACCATCAGTAAAGAAAATGTAAAAACGACTGACGAAATAATAGAAAGCCGTGCACGTGAAAATGGCAACAAATCAAAGTAGTTAAATTTCTTAAATACATCTAAATACTCTATGGTATTTAAATACTATTTAAATACTTAATTTTGGATGAGTATTTAAATACTTTCTTAAATACTGGACAAAGTATTCAAATAGTATTTAAATACTGAAAGTATTTAAATACTTTACAACACTGACCAGCATGGACCCTACCGGTGAAATGTTACATCTACGGTGCGATCTTGCTGCGTACACCAATAGGCTGAACAGGCTGGCATTACTCTAAAATAAATTTCCACGGATAATTTAAAAGAATAATATAACTCAGACTTAGCACTACCCTGTATTCGTCCGAGTCAACCACAATGGCCGCTAGCCATGGAGGTACTATTTTAGCCTACGCGCGTCTGGCTTTACGCAGCCTGGGCTAGAAGTGACGTAATGCCGTCTCCTGGGATAAAACCTCCAGGACTTAATAATCAAATTTAATGTAGAAATTCTTTTTCAGTCCAAGGTCATTACTCTACCGGAAGCGCAAAGACTACGAATAATGAAGAGTACAAGTACAGTGCACCAAAAATGCCACCTAGCGACCAAATAATAGGCCCAAGCTGGAGGATTTGCAAATATATCAACATATACAGTAACTTGGGTTACTTTTAAAGGTATTTACAATAGTAGCCATTACTATCTTCTAATCCAATTCATGCCATATGTCGTCCACTCTAGCATTAGTACGTGTGTGGATGGGTAAATAAGGTGTGTTAGCAGACACGTACTTTTACAGACGACCGGTTTCTTGTACGTCAAACTCCACAGACTTATTTGCACACAAATTCTTTTTGAAGGATCTCTTTCTCTATACAACTGACACATCTTTGAAGGACAAAAGTTGGCCCCTGGGCCAGGATTTGCCGTCCGTTGAGATTCTAGCGAGAAGCACGAAAGAGTCAAAGCTACGAGTGTATTCGCTAGACGGCGCTGTTCAACACCTTAATATTTTACTAAAATGCATACACATATAGAGGGAAGACGAATTATTACCTCTTGGCTGTTGGGGGCGGTGAATTAGGTCTAATTATTGATGACATTTCATCAATGGAAGTCCTTCCAACGTACCGTAGCTATAATGAGATTAAAAATATGAATAAGTCAATATAGGCCCTATTGTATTTTATCAATAAAAAAATTAAGTCATAAGATATTCAAGCAAATAACACTGGTAAACACAATTTTTGTCACAGAATCGCTCTGGTCTGTTCCATATGTAGTTTTTCACGTAGTTTCCAAATATGTAATCAGAATTTTTCCATCACCCATATTTCAGGAGATATCGTCTATTAAAGAATATACCTTACTGTGAAATAGCCAATGCAATTTTATTTCAGTAAACCGAGGTAGTATACAAAAAATTTCATCATAACCAATTATAATATATTATTGTATGTTGTCAGCCACAGCAGAAATGTTGAGTCATGTTGTTATAATATATCCAGGCCCTTTGTTCTATTTGTCTGGCTGATACAAGCAGAAAACGATGGGTCATGAATTGTGTGTTCTATTCTGATATGAGCAAGTGTGACTTGTATTATATTGCTTGAAATAAGTTTTCCAATCTGGTGTGAGCTTGTTTTAAATCTATTTAATATAGAGCACTTAGTTAATATAATTTAAGGGTTATTTGTTCTTTGTAGTCATTTTGAAATGCCTAGAAAGTGTACTAATCATCCGGATTCCTTTTGCTACATTTGCGGTGATGAAAGCAAAGAAGGCGTTTTACTCCGCTTGTTAAGACATGTTATAAGCTGTACTTTGGATGTGAAATTGGCGATTAGGACAAATACAGGGCCTCTCATTTCAGCTGTATAACCTGTGTCAGACTCCTAACAGGTTGGGTCAAGGGTGTTAGACACATGAAGTTTGCTGTTCCAATGATCTGGAGGGAACCAAGAGATCACTTGACATACTGTTACTTTTGCCTTACAAACATTGCAGGCATTACTTCAAATCACAACAAACTGTCAATTACCCAATTGACCATCTGCCATGAGGCAGAAAAAAGTATGAGGCAAAAAACATTCATGATCCACTTGTGGAGCCGAATAAAGTATATCTACCTCCTCTCCATATAAAGTTGGGTCTCGTGAAGAACTTTGTAAAAGCCATGGATAGAAGTGGACTAGGATTTGCATATCTTAGAAATACATTTCCATAAATAAGTGAGGTGAAAATCAAAGAAGGGATCTTTGTAGGGCCTAATATTAGAAAAACTGATGAAAGATGAAAACTTTGATGCTAAGTTGAATGACACTGAAAAGAGCTGCATGGGTTTCCTTTAAGATTGTTTGTCGCGACTTCTTGGGAAATAACAAGGCAGCCAACTGCACAAAATTAATGGATACTCTATTGAAATGGGATGTAACATGTCTTAAAAATGCAGTTTTTGCATTCACACCTGGATTATTTTCCTGCAAATCTAGGAGCAGTGCGATGAACATGGAGAAAGGTTTCATCAGGACATTTCAGTAATGGAAAATAGGTACCAGGCAAGTGGAGCC
>CM030868.1:6967927-7022210 GCA_018105865.1 Metaphire vulgaris | reverse complement strand
CATCTATAAACAGGAAAACTCAGTATGCTGGACACATAATGCGGGGTTCAAGCACAGAACAAGCAAAAGTCCTATTAGAGGGCAGATATGAGGGAAACAGGGCCAGAGGAAGACCTAGAAGAGACTGGCTGGACGACGTTAAGGAACACATACAGGAAAAGAACTATGGAAGACTAAAAAGGATTGCTGAAGACAGAACGAAGTGGAAACAACTCATGACCGTCAACCTTCAGATATGAAGATGACACATGATGATGATGAATGCATCTGAGTAATTTCGACGAAATCAGATAAGATCATCGGACCTAATCGTCTCCGACCGAGGGTGAAGAGATGCCGACGAAGTCAGATCGGACGCTAATCGTCTCTGAGTCTCCGACCGATGGTTAACAGATGGCATATCTGACAATCTGGTCTGACATTAACTGCCCCGACCGACTATCGAATGAAGGATTCAAGATAAGCCGTCCCTCCCTCCATCGACAGTTCTACGAGCTCACAGCCGCCACCGACCCCCAGATGGCGCTAGCACCCCCCGCCAAAGGAAGCGACCAAGGAGTCTAGACTCCCAGAGGGCGACACTCACCAGTCACCACTCACTCGGGCCTACGGCACCCAGAAAAAAATAATCGGTTCCCCATAACCGATTGTTCCGATTACCCTAATAATCGGCCCGAATACGAATATTAACGATTAATCGGTATCGGTGCCGGATTGGCTCCCGATTACCGATTGTTCCGATTGTCCTCATAATCGGCCCGATTGTGAATGTTCCCGATTAATCGGTACAGCTCTAGCCCCTACTATAGAACTTTCAGATGTTATTGTCTTGAACACTGCCAATTATTTAATAGCTGCGGGAACAATACTCGTGACCCTCTCTGTTTGACGGTGAGAAAGCAATTGTGTTCGAATCTAATGTTTGTGTGAATATATCAGTCTTCTACCCGATCGGATTTTCAATTGTTATGTAGGTTATTTATAAATTTGTGCGTACGTAAGCATTCAGTCGAAACCAGGGTTTAATCTAGGCCGTTTCCGGGCGGAAAGTGTCCTTTTTCCCCCGGAAATTTCAAATTCCCCTGAAATTTTGGCAAACTACATCAACTAACAGCAGCCCCTAGCATAATTCCCCCCGGATTTGTCAGTTTCCCCGGCTATGTCAGTTTCCCCCGGAGTCCAGGAGTCTAGATTAAACACTGGTCGAAACTCCTCCCACACCATACGCAAAAGCTTCTAAATCCCAAACCCTCTCCCCTCAGTGTGTACGTCAGGGGTGCACAACCTTTTTAGGCCGAGGGCCAAATTTAACATTCCCAGACTACTCGCGGGCCAGAATTTCGAAAATGCATGTTTTATATAAAATATATTGTATATAACCATAATATTTATATAAATCAGCAAATCAAGCAAAATTAACTTTAATAAATGCTATAATGAACTACCGGTAATGCTTCATAAAACACCAGTTTTTACTTACTACCTTCTATAACACAAACAGTAATTCCTCAGTCTGCACAATCTAATTCTGCCCGCACATAAACTAAGAGCTGTGCAGTATCAGTGTTATCTGTGCTCTCATCCAAAGCTACTGAAAAATATGTGCACCTAGCTAATCTGCCAATCAACTGCTCAGTAACGTCTGTTGCAAGGTCCTCAGCCCGGCGTTGAATTGTCATTCTTGACAATGGAACTTTACTGAAAAGACTGACGTTTTCTGGGCAAATTCCAGTGCAGATGCTTAGGAGTCAATCTCTAACAAAATCTTCGTCTGCGAAAGGCCGTGATGACCTTGCAATTAGCTGGGCCACTTTGCAGCTGGCCCGTGTAAAACACTTTTATTCTTGCGACTTCCTTGAGAAAAACTCTGTTCGGTTGACAGTCTTCTTTAACAGTTCAATTTTCTGTTCCCGCAACTCACCCTGCAGTTCATCATAAGCAGCGGCATGTTTCGTTTCGTGGTGTCGTCGGCAGTTATACTCTTTCAATCTTTCTTTCAATCTTTCATATTAAACTCTAAGTGATTCACGGCAAATTAAACACACCGATTTAACCCATTAAACGTGTCCATAAAATACAGACGTGTCCATTCCTCACTGAAATGTCGCTGTTCTGCATCATCAGTCTTACGTTTTTTATTCTCGAATTTAGACATTCTAGACTAACTGCAGTGACAATTTAAATGCATAAAGCACGTTATCGAAGTAGTTTATTATCGCCCGTCTCCGTGCCACGTTGTTAGGCCTATAGGTTGCACATTTGTAAGTAGTCCAACATATAGGCTATGAATAGGTCAGTCAGCAGATACCTAATTTCTATACCAAAATTACTGTTCTCGGGCCAGTTTTCTGTTATTCGAAATTGTACGGCGGGCCGGACAGAACCCTTTGGCGGGCCGGTTTTCTGTGTTGCTCGAAATTGTCCCGCGGGCCAGAAAAAACCCTTCGGCGGGCCGGATTTGGCCCGCGGGCCAGTGGTTGTGCACCCCTGGTGTACGTAATATATGGAATTATGGATGGACCCCTATGGACTGATGGCCACAAAACCGGATTTAACCCTTATCCTGTATTTACAATGACCATCAACAAGCCACAAATGCAAACGTTTGAACATGTATGGCTGCATGATACGGCACATGATGACGAGAAGAAAAAGGAATACATTAAAGCGAGCAAACAACGTAACACGTAGGAATACCACCAAGTGAGCCAGTCTTTGTCCATGAACAACTATGCGTATGTGGTGTTATCGCGAGCAAGAAACCCGACAAAAATCAAGCCTTGTAACCATGTTCCGCTTAAGGATAAATCGGACAAAATACTAGAACATAGGCCTATACAAAAATTCGGGTAGGTTAACAGCCAAGCCTCTCCGTCATTTTTGACGGGCTAACACAGTTAATAGTTTTGTGAGAATTAACACGAGTGCCATAGAAATTCGGTCGATCGCATTACAGTACAAGAGTTCAAAAGGAGAGACGGCTTGAAAATAGGTTCGAGTGTTCATGAGTGTTAGTTTTGGCGATTGTGTTGTTGTTGTTGCGTTTTGAAGAGAAAAAAATATGACGGGGTTCTGTTTATATAGGCCTGCCTATTTGCAAATAGAGGTACAGCCTAAAATGAGGACATAGCCTACATATGCACAGAAATAGCACTTACAGCGTGGGTTTTATTCTTGATACAACTATAGTAAAAATTTTGTGTTCAATTTCATATAGCTAGTGACTAGTCAATCCTATACACTATATGTATGATGTCAACTCATTATTATATGCTTTATTAGTTAAGTATTAGTAACAACAAGTATATATATTAACTCTTTTGTAATTATTTCCTCTGTATCTTATGGCATATATATATATATATATATATATATATATATATATATATATATATATAGAGAGAGAGAGAGAGAGAGAGAGAGAGAGAGAGAGAGAGAGAGGCCTAATGATATATTATATGATGATGAAAAAGAAAAAAAAAAAGTGTATATGTAGGGCCATATATATATATATATATATATATATATATATATATATATATATATATATATATATATATATATAGCTAGCACACTATAATTTCAGGTCTCCGGACAATTTTTATCATAAGTCCCTCGGGAATGAAGTACTGAGGGCATATATATATATATATATATATATATATATATATATATATATATACGGAACGTCAAAATTTATGGAGAATTCAATACAACGATACTTGATTTCTGTGGCTATTAGAGCACACTCAGAGCAGAATAATGCTGTAATACACGATAAAATAATTTTTTGTTCGGTCAACCAGGGTAATTAACCCCCAAATCTCCCTTGGCTACGCCACTGGTTTATTATAATTTTAAGGCAATTTAGTTTCGAGAAATTCTGCAAAATTCTTAAATCTAGGAATTCAAATGCCGTATATTTCTGGCACATAGCGTCATAACCTATATGCGCTAAAGAACCTCGTTTTATAAAGAAAATTGAAGGCCGGGAGGGGAGAGTTGAGAGCAAAAAAATAGAAGAATAAGTGGGATAGGAGAAAGGGAAGAATTGTGGTTCGGAGGCAATAGGGAGAGCGATGCACAAAGAGTGGGATTTGAGGGAAATGAAGAATGGCGGAGAGCAGTGTCTTATCCAGACTCCAGGCCTTTGGGGGGAAATTGAGGCTTTCAGGGGGGATCGTCTTGGTTGGAGGGGAAAAGACACAGTTCAATGCAAAATTTATGTAAGTGCTGGGATTTTTTTTTTTTTTTTTTGGGGAATTTTGAGGGTTTTTGAGGGGATCTCCCTCCTAACAGGCCTGTATAAAACACTGGCGGAGAGAAACTGTGTGAAATGGATCAGAGATTGTATTTGATCGTTTGCAATGTCTTCGGACTGCTGTATCTGGAACCGTCTGACTGTCCACGACAACTGCTGTTTCAAGTTTTCAACCACAGTGCATGTAGGCCTATCCCCTGCCGGATAGCTTTTGATGGTAAGGTAGGTCCCGTACTGGGGTCTGGTGCCGGTGGCGTAGCGATGGCCGATGGAGGGATGCGTGGGCAACCGCCTCCGGGCGTCGAAAAGAGGGGTAACAAATTGATGACCAACAATTTTTTCTAAACTTAATAATTAAGCGAAATAGTCGACTTTTTCAGGACTTGTGGCGCACTTCGTAAGTTGAGGGCGTCATTGATACACTCTATCCTGTGGCGTAACAATAAGCTCGGGGGCCCTTGACGAAAAACCGGCAGGGGGCCCTTTCCAGAGACGTCAGTTCACTGTTTTCAGGAGGGCAAGACACTTTCGATCTGACAAGCTTGCGAAAAAGTTGACGACCTTTTTTGCTTGTCAGTCATTTTTGGTCATTTTCAGTCTTTTTACCTGTTATTTAGCCAATTTACATTTGTGGGTCGGGTCGGCGACCCTTTGCAGGTCGGGGGCCCTTGGCATTTGACCAGGTTGTCCATTTAGCTGCTACGCATCTGACTCTCTCCCATGGCGCTGGATATCCTCACCACTGTCCAGTGATTTTCTCCGGTCTATGAAATCAGCGACGTACTGTAGGTGTCTTAAGTCATTAGTCAGGGTTAGGTTACCATTACCTTCCCTAAGACCCACGTTTTACCACGCAGTTTAGCGCTGTTCCTCATTTTGCCACCGTTCTCTAGCGAGTAAGGCTGAGTCATCAACCTTAGGGATCTAGCGGGACTCAGGGTGCCTCTCTAGCGTGTTACCTTTCTGCCGTCTTCCAACCCCTATTTTGATGATAGAACATTAAAATTAGTAAATTGTCACTACAATTTCTAGTATAATAATAATAATACAAAAATAACAGATAAAGGGTCGTCAACAAATGACGTAACGCGATTTGGCACTTTTTTGACCCCCTCCCCTACGTAACGCGACGTAACAAAAAGTCAGACCCTCCTAAAATATGACGTAACAACGGTCGACCCACTTTTTGTCTTTCGAAGTCTCGACAAGCAAAAAGGTAATTCATCCTTCTATTTTTTCCTCTCCAAACATACTGACAAGCAAAAAAGATCATCCTTGTATTTTCCCTCTCTAAATACCCTGACAAGCCAAAAAGGTCGTCACCTAAAAATTGTGTGTTGCGTTACGTCACATTTACGGAACCTCCCTCCTCCCAGAGCCACCTTAAGGCTTAGGCAGTTTAAGCACTGCCTAGTGGCGAAAAAATTTTAGGGGCGAAATAAAACGGGACAACAT
The DNA here is from genome assembly GCA_018105865.1 of Metaphire vulgaris. Classification (NCBI taxonomy): domain Eukaryota; kingdom Metazoa; phylum Annelida; class Clitellata; order Crassiclitellata; family Megascolecidae; genus Metaphire; species Metaphire vulgaris. The sequence continues at coordinate 7,016,494 of CM030868.1, read as the reverse complement.
TTTTTGAGGGGCGTTTTTAATAGAATAATGAATGAATGAATGAATATAACTTAATACTAGAAAGATGCTCGCTTCGCTCGCGCTCGCTTCGCTCGCAGTGCAGGATAATACTAATCCAATACCTATACCTAATACCCAATCATTGAATTCATGCTGAACAACATTTCAATGATGTACTGTACATACGCCACCTAGCCAAGCTCTGCGCCACGTAATAATTAGGCCTATTTACGTTAAAATCACGCAACTGTGACCACTTGTGACGCTGTACACGTATTTTTTGTGTACGTTAAAATGTACGTTAAAATTGCGCAACTTCCTCAAGCTACGAACAATTGTTACCAATAGCAACGTCGTCGCACGCCCACCCCTCTGACGCTGCAATGACTCGACTAAACCGTGCTAAACTACGAACAATTGTTACCAATAGCAACGTCGTCTTCGAACATCGCCCACCAACGCATCGCGACGTAAGGACTAAACCGTCTACCAATAGTCAACCAATGAGAACGCTTGAAGGTAACAGACATACAGAATAAGGATTTTAATATTAGATTATTTTATTTCCTTTGCTATTCTTGGCATAAATAATAGCGGGTTGCATGACGTCACTGACATGAGCACTGTTGTAATTTTAATCTTGTTTGTCATAACACATAGACTAAAATTATTGGGTACTTCAAATTTTTAACATACTTGCTATTTGTTATGTGAAATATCGCTTACGGTAGGGTAGCTAGGGCTTCCCAGACAATTTGGAACCGCGGCCAACTTCAGCAGTGGCGGCTCCACCGGGGGGGGCCAGGGGGTCCCGTGCCCCCCTATTGAGAGCCTGGCCCCCCAGTGCCCCCCAGTTGGGACCCTATACTTAATGCTACATACATTAAACAACAAATGGTTGGCCCCCCATGATTAGAAGTTGCCACCCCAACGGCCCCCCCCCACTTGCCAAACCCTAAAGCCGCCACTGCACTTCAGCGGTTTTGTAACGTGCCGCGACCCTTATCATAGCATGTAATATAAAAGATGCTTTTGGCCATCTGGCGAACGCTAGTTGAAAGAGTCTTTTTAGTTTTGAATAAATGGCAAAACAAAAGCTGATTATTCAATTCGAATGAAAATGTGGCAAATGTATTAGGCAGAATTTCTCATATTTTTGCCAAATAGGACAAAAGGGGAGAAATAGATATTGACATTTCTTGAAAATCATCTTCTTTAAAATTTTGCCATGAACATACCTTTATTACGCGTCCTAAAATCCTATGAGTATAACAAAATCGCTTAACCGCTAGGTTAATTCATCAAGACTTAGAGATTCCATATTGTTAGTGGAGTTTCAGAGCAAAATGGTCGGAATACGCTTTCCTTGCGTTATTGCAAAATAATATTAATTTTTAAAAGCACTATAGACCAGGGTTTTCCAAATTTTTTGAACTTTGCGACTCCCTTTAGCGGCTATGTAACATGCCGCGACCCCGCAAACATATTGTCAACTAAATTAGATAGAGCACTAATAATTTTAATATATGCCGTATATGGGGTGAAGCAGGCATATAAACTTCTTTAAACCTAAGCCTACTTGCAACTTTCAAGGCTTGTGAAATATGGTATTGGTCTTTGGTGTCAAGTGGAACGAGCACCGTGGAGCACGTAACACCTATACTGAGAGACCGGCTCCACTGGCTGCGGATTCCGCAAAGGATCAAGTACAAACGATGCTGGTTTACGCATATCGAATGCTCCGTGATCCCACCTGCCCGGCCTATCTAACGGCGCTGATACGCATGATGCCTACGACGACCGAGGTGCGTTCACGACTCCGATCGAGCGGCCGAGCTCGGCTGTTCATACCACCTCCGGCCAAGACTGCGATATTCGGGGAGAGATCGGTGTCTCGCGGGAATCCCGCTCTATGGAACGCACTGCCGGACGACGTGACAGAAGCGACTTCTCCTGAAATGTTCGCCAGAAGACTCAAAACACACTTGTTTAATATTTCGTACAGTTAATTGAGATATTGTATTCAGTGGCGGCTCTAGGATTTGGCAAGTGGGGGGGCCGTTGGGGGGCAACTTCTAATTATGGGGGGCCAACCATTTGTTGTTTAATGTATGTAGCATTAAGTATAGGGTCCCAACTGGGGGGGCCACTGGGGGGCCAGGCTCTCAATAGGGGGGCACGGGCCCCCTGGCCCCCCCGGTGGAGCCGCCACTGATTGTATTTGCTGTAAAGTGCTCTTGTTTTTGACAGTTTGTCATGCATACTGCGCTATATAAGTTGTCAGTTATGAATGAATGAATGAATGAATGAATGAATGAATGAATTGGTTAGAAAATGACACTTTTGAAATCAATGTCGCTCTACCCCGGGACTCACGAGACTGATCCCTGCGACCCACTTCTGGGTCGCGACCCACAGTTTGGGAAACACTGAGCTATAGCCACCGGCTCTGTGTGTGTGTGTGTGTCAGACTCACAGACAAAATGTCAATAGATTGTGACTGTGAACAGAATCGAAGCCGGAATTTCCCTTCCCGCAATTCCTGAAAAGATCTCTGCGGTCGGTCGCACGAACTCGAGTTCATGTATTGCAAAATTTAAAATTAAATTTAGGTTATTATGTTTCTTAGTTAAATTTAAATTCAGTCAACTTTTTCAAGATCATACTGTTGTTTATAGATTTCGCCCTTTTGCAATTCTTTCTATTCTTTCAAATTATTTGCAATTTATCACAATTTGTTTATAATAGTGCATTGCACTCTTTGCAGAAAATTAAGATAAAATGTCGGGTTTTCCATATAATAAGGTTAGTGGAGCAAATGGACGTGCTGAACAATAGAAAAATGAGGTGTCCGAGAAGGAGTTATTGATGCAAATGCCCAAAATTTCCGATGTGCTCAAATCAAATAAGAGCACTGAGCACAGATAGAGTCATAGAGCATGTCTGTGTGTTTTAAATTTTCCTCAATCTCCATCACGGTGTCGTGTGTTATCGTCATCGATTTCTGTGAATGGGCGAAAATTCAAATCTGCCTAGGGCGTCCAGAAGTCAGAAGATGGTCCTGCCTCCTCCCCTCTTCACAATTCGTAACAAATGTCCGGACCCCCTCCCCCTCTAGGCGCATAACGTCATTTGTGGACGAGCCCCAATAATAATAGGCCTAATAACAATACTGGTCTTGAGGCGGATGCTGTTAGGTCAGTACAGGCAGTTGTCATAGTGACGTTTCTGATGCGGTTGTTGCCCTGGAATATAGAAAGGTAATTTATCTATCATGATTTCATCATTTCAGTCGCTGATACTCGTGACTCTACTTGAGTTCACTCTGGCTCACATGATCTTCAGTCTAAACGGATTTCAGTCTTCAACTGCAATTAGCTACATGTGCCTAATAATAATAATAATAATAATAATAATAATAATAATAATAATAATAATAATAATAATAATAATAATAATAATAATAATAATAATAATATTATTATTATTATTATTATTATTATTAATATTAATATTAATAAATGTGATTTAAATTGGTTTAGGGGGCTAAGTAGGCTAAGCCTATGTGATTTGCCCGTTTGAAATATCCATTAATCTTGAAACGTGATTCGACCATGTCTTGTAACGGTCAGAACAAAGCATTGCTGAACCCGTACACAAGCACTCCGCCTCTGCGAAGACTGAAGAGCCTTGTGTGCCTTTGATCGAGGCTCTAAGACTCTCAGAAGCTGTTCGAGTGATAACGGCAACTGAGTGGGAGACTCGTGTGTCGACTGTTCGACCGGCGTGATATTAGTAGAGGTACGAGCGAAAAAATATACGACTTAGAGTCACTGACACTTAACAACAGATAATTCGGGGTCAAAATGGAGGACCAGTGTAATTTGATGCTGGCCTGTCGCTTCTCAGACAGGTGATGTTTTGACAGAGCGCGGATTTGGCAAAGAAATAACACGTCACACGTGTTCTGATCAGACATTCTAAACCGGAGAGCTTGTAAGCAGTAGTCAATTTCTTATAAAACTTGATATAGGATCGACTTTACGACAATAACTGTTCGAATCTGGACCGGACAGTGATCGGAAACCGGACCAAAGAAGTTGATCGAATAGTAATGATCAAAACGCAAGTTTAGATAAGCTAAAAATGACCCGTTATCTTCGACAGTTGCACGCGGTACTAGATCGGGGCCTGGCAAACGGCTTTCCTCTGAGAGGATCGGCTGGCCCGGCTGTCCTTCGGTCTGCGCAGCGGAATTTCAGGAGTTGCGTTGCCTTCAACGCCGGCGAAAAAGGTGCTCTTCAAACGAATATCGATTCTTCGCGGTCCAAGGTAATCATTTCCAGGTATGTAACAAATATTATAACCAAATGAGCGCATTGCTAAACCGAGTTTAAAACTATATCCAGAGCCGTAGCTAGGGACGAGGGAGGGGAGCAAGCTGCCCCGGGTGCCGTTCTTTGGAGGGGGAAGTAGGCCTAGCCATGGTTGATTTTATTGACGACGGTATTGCCAGTATGAGAAGGGGAAAAGGTCATCACCCGCATTCTGCACACTACTTCTTTCACTACTCTTAACTCCTACAGCATCGTAAAAGTCTGATAAGGAAAAATCATCACCAGTTTTTAGAGAGGGGCAGAGGCGGATTTACCACGGTACAAATGGTACATTTGTTTAGAGGCCCACCTTTTCTATTAATAATATTTTATAATGATTTTTATGATTTCTTTGTTTAAACAACTTTATTTTCCGAATTAATAATATTTTATAATGATTTTTATGATTTCTTTGTTTAAACAACTTTATTTTCCGAAATGCAACCATTTGTCACGCAACGTGTCCTGAAAAAAAGAAAAAAAGGTTATCGCCACTATTACTCATACGCCTGATCTCTGTAACTCATCCGTTCTTCCGAAAGCTTCCCGAGAAAAGATTTAAAAACTTGACAAGCAAAAAAGGTCATCTCGCCACTTTTCACACTTGATCTGTAACTTTTCAGAAGAAAGTGTACCGGGGGCCTAAAAATGTAAATCCGCCACTGTCAAGGGGCAATTACTGAGGGGCCCAGCGATCTGTAGGTGGCTCGGGCGGACTAGGTTAGGGTTAGAGTTACTGCTTGGGCTAGGGAACTAACAATATACTCGTCGAAAGGCAGAAGGCAGAGGGGGCCCGTAGAGGGCATTTCTTGCTGACGCCCACAAGCAAAAAAGTCATCAGTGAGAAGCAACAAAAAAGGTCGTCACCAGTTTCAAAACTTTCTAGGGGCACCGCAACTCTACTTTGCCCAGGGTCCCGGAATTTCGGCGACCCTGTCTGTGCGAAAGCCACTATAGGGCGCTAATGGGGCTCGCTCCGTCAGCCCAGCTCCAGCGCGTAACCCGCTCTGTGCCACCTTTCGCTCCCAAGCTTAGCCAGATTCATTGATGATATGTAGGTGCAATCTCGTGAATTTCTATAGCGCTTTCAAAAGTAGGTACGGTAATGACCGGTTATTCCTATAGACATGGGCAAGAGTTTGGTTTTAGACATGGGCGGAGTACGGTTTTGTCTTTGGGTTTTGGGTGGGCTGGGATGGGGGGAGGGAGGGCTAGGGGTGGAGGAGCTAAATCCCAGCCTGAGAGCACCATAGTATGAGAGCTTCCGTCTTAGATCGTGAGTGTGGAGAGGAGACAGCATGAAGTGGTAAAGTGTAGTAGTACTTAAATTGTAGTACTTTTTGGACCAATAGGCCAGTCCGTTGCATGCAACAAGAGCAGCGATATAGTGGTGATGATGATGATGATGATAATAATAATAATAATAATAATAATAATAATAATAATAATAATAATAATAATAATAATAATAATAATAAAGAAGAAGAGGAGGAGGAGGAGGAGGAGGGGAGGAGGAGGAAGAACAACAACAACCAATGGAGTTCCAAAAACTCTTGGTGGGGGATGGAGTGAATTTCTCGGAAGTTGGTGGGGGATGCAATTAATTTCTAGGAAGATCCCGCCAATAATTGTCAAAGGAATTATATGTAAACGGTTTAGAAGAAATCTGTAGATTTGATGCATAAAATATAATGCTCAGAATGACAATCTATGTGACATCACAGGGTCATGGGGCCGGATGACACTCAGATGTACGGTATGGTGCACGGAGGAGTCGTGATGCAGTTACTCGAGGAGGCAGGAACCATTCTCACAACGCAGTACTGCAATACCAATGGTCATGCAGTAAGTATCGACAAAATGTAGTGTTGCCGCTGCGGTTTCTTTGTTGTCGCATTCAAAATGTTACTATTGTGAAACGGAGACTTTGTGTCGTGTACAAACTCGTTCACCTGTTAATTATAATCGTCCACTAAACGTCTGTGCCTCTGACGAACGTTTTTGTAAAAATTTTAGGTAGCGGGTTCAGGGTTGCCATGTCATATTCAACATATACAGTTGGCCAGTGCTTCCCAACCTGTGTGCCGCAGCAACTTTAGAAGTGTGCCGCGGCAAAATGTTGAGAAATCAGTTTTTTTCGTTCTGGAATCTAGAATCTAATCTATTAGCTAACGTAAATAAATTGACGACCTTCTTTTTCTCGCCAGCTTGGGAATAAGGGAGAGATCATGATCACAGAAGAAGTTTTTTTTGCTTGTAGGGCTGCAGTATGGGGCTGTCCATTAATTATGTCAACAATTTAGGGGGAGGGGTTTGAAAAGTTTGACAGTTGTTGACAGGGGAAGGGTCAAGAGTTGCAAGAGTTGACGTCAACAATTTCACTTTTTACAAATAATCAAAACTAGGAACTTTCATGGAATACTACTTATTACAGTGGAAAAAAGCATGGCAAAAAGGTCACCACCACCACATTTTGACACTCGATGAGCAAGAAAGGGGGAAAATGGTTATCACCACAAAAATAATAACCTTGTTATTGGGACCTGTCATTGATCTTGGGGTCAAAAGTTTTGACGTAATTATGGGGAGGGTAAGTGAAAGTTGACAGTTGTTGACAAGGGGAGAGGGTCAAAAATTGCCCAAAAATTGTTGACATAATTAATGGACAGCCCCTATGCCGTTGACTGTATGTTTCTTGGATAGTGTGCCGTAGCTGCAACCATGGAAAAAGCTTGGGAAATACGGCAGTAGGCTATCAGTTATGTAATTCGGCAATCGAATGCGCAGTAGAATTTCTGTTTAACAAGAACTCTGTTGAAGAAACCTTTGCAAACTGTACACAAGCGCCTAAGAATAAAGCAGCTACTGCGGTACTGAATTTAAAAGCGCCATAAAATTCACAAGAGCTACTTACATGCTACTTACTTACATGCTAAAACTTGTTAAATGAAATTTCCTAATAGGCTATTAACTGAACAAAATGGCTAAGTAACGTTAAATATTTATTAAAAACTTACCTCTTACAAGTTGAAAACGGAGAATTTTCAATTTATAGCGAACTTTCTAAAAGTTGTCTAGTCATGTCCAAATCATAGTTTTTTTTAATGCGTTGAAGAATTAATTATTGGTTAGCCTAATGCTAAATTGAAAATATCTCATTTGGAATGAATGTATTCTTGACCCCCATGCGATATCCGATCCAGAAAGTTTAGCGCAGGGTTATTTCTAGGATTATCAATTTGGGAGGGGGTGTCGGTAAATTCTGGGGGTCCCCTGTCAGAAAAGTCTGACAAGCAAAAGAAGGTCATCCCATAGCTGAGATGGGGTGGGTGGGTTTTGGGGTGTCGGTCTCAAATTGTTGGGGAGGGGGGTTGGCGGGTGTTAGGAGGTGTAAAATATCCATGGTTTAGCGGCTGTAGAGATTTCGCTATCAGATTAAGAGATGAAAACTGAATTAAACTGATAAGACGCGATGGCTTCGATTGCAGCCGAATTGTATTAATTATCGATCAAACTCATCAAAGGACAAGCCGAAATGAATGTATACTGACTAACATGTTAATTGGATCAAGGACAACTCGTTTATAGAACACACTATCTACACGAATCCAGACACAAAACATTAGTAACTGATAGCCACGATGAAAGATTACGAGTCACACTTCTTAGTATTTTGATGTCTATTAGCGCCAGGGGCGTAGCCAGGAATTTGATTTGGGAGGGTATAAATATTTTGGGTGGGTATAAATCTTAACTATAAACCACATAAGCTATATAAACCACATATAATCACACGTAAATCACACAAAAAACTTTAAGGTAGACTGATTTTGGGGGGAGGGTATATATACCCCCCGTCGCTACGCCCCTGATTAGCGCAGGGTTTCACAAACATTTTGAAACTGCGCCCACCTCAGCGCACCCCCTAATTTTTTCCAGGGTTGCGCCTGCACCTCTGTACCCCCATTTCCTACGGACCTGCTACGCAGGATTGCAGGCATATGAATTGCTTAAAACCTAAGCCTACTTGAAACTTTCAAGGCTTGTGACATTGTGGTATTGGTTAGAAAATCATAAAAATGTCGCTTTTGAATCTAATTTTGCGCTACCCCGCGACCCACTAGACTGAGCCCTGCGACGCACTTTTGGGTGGCGACCCACAGTTTGGGAAACACTGCATTGGCGGAACCATGAGGAGTGGGGGGTGGGGACGGGGTGGGTGGGTGAGGGGCTCTATTCGGGCTGGGACCAGTCGAGGTATTCGTGCAAAGCCGATGAGGAAATTTTTGGGTCGGGGTAGGGTGATTGTCAACAGAAGCAATATACGTAGTTGTATTCCGGCTTCTGGCCATTCTGCAATATAAAAAAATCATAATAATTAAGGTCTTCAAAGTACGCGCCCGAATTCAGACTAATTCTTATAGTAGGCCTATTCAAAATTTATGCTGCTGGGAGGGACTCCGCCCAGACTCCGCTGTGGGGGGGGGGCTCGCCCAACGATTCCTCAAACTCCCTAATATAGTCGAACTAAATGGGATATTGGGTGTCTGTCTTGATGGGCATTAACGCAGCCACAAGACGGGCAGCGGTTGGGAGGCCATCTGAGCAAGCCAAGACCGATGTCGAGATTCTTGAGGAAACATTAATTAAGAAAATTTACCAAATTTAATGTGTAAAGTTTGAATTGCCAGCCTGAGTCTTGTCTAGAATTCTGCTCAATTTGGTTCTTTTTTTTATCAGCTCTCACATTCAACCGATATTCAACATTCCTAAAAATTAATTAAACCTAGACGTCATATGCATATGTATACGCAATCTCCGGTGTTAGATATTCAACTTCCGATTTATGATAACGAATATAATCGAGGCCTGAAATTTTATGTTTCTCGCGCAAAAAAGTGTTAATTAATGAGCCATTAAAAACGCCTTTTACTACTATACCTCCTATCAAGAAGTACATTTGAGGTTTCATTTATACTGAACGTATGACGTCACGCTATAGTCATTACCCCCTCTCCCCTTGTCACAAACTGTCACACTTTCTTAGACCCCTCCCCTCTAGCGTGACGTACTTTATGGATGGCCCCTAGTGCAGATTGTCTTGACAGGACAGTCACATTAAATGACCCAATTACTGGCCAAATTTGGGACAATTTTAAGAGACAAATAATAGGACCGATGTACAGCTGCATCACTTGTCACTTCAAATATCTCCAGAAACGTTGCGCGATACGTGACGGTGTCCTGATATCATTAGTGCTTTCTGGAGCGATATCCTTATGACCTGTCAGAATCGGCGTGTGATTGTCGTCTAGCCATTATTGGTCACGTTTTTAGACTGATTACAATAGGCACTTATAGGCCACGTTTTGATCACGCGCAAATCTATAAGCTTAGATCAATCTATATGTAGGCCAGTGGTTTTCAAACGCATTTTCCGCACGACCCACATTTGAAATTCAACCGTTTTTTTGCGGCCCACCTGTTAGATCAAGCAGCGGGGAAAAGTGTACAGGTAAAAAGGTCGTCAAGCAAGGAGTTCCTTGTCATTCACCTGTACATCATACCTACCCCTCCCCCGAAAAATTTCTCAAATGTTCATGCACAAATTTCACGACTAATCCCAGAATAAGACAGCCCGGTCTCTCCTGTGGCTATGCCATGAAACTAAAGTTAATAAACTAATAAAATGCTTAAAAATATTTGGATTATATTAATTTGATTTATTAACTACTCAATTGCCTTTGAGACTTCAGCTTGGCCCACAAGGCTCCCTCTCGCGGTCCACCTTTGGGCCGCGGCCCACGGGTTGAGAACCACCGAAGTAGGCCCACCGTAGGCCATATATTTTGCTGAAAATGCCTAATATGCTGATAATGCACCTACAACCAACACTGAAATTTGGAAAGAGAGCGTCTTTTTCTGTTCTAAGAATCTGCAACTATTCCTCGGTCTGTAGACGAAACTAATAACGTGCCGAAATATCCGAGGCGAATCGGGAAATCGAACAGAACTTCGGTAAAATTCGCCGAAAAGATGGTCAAATGCGAAAAGCTAGAGTCGGAGAAAGTTGTGTGCAATGATCGAGAGACAGAATGCAATGCCCTCTGCAACATTATTATATTTGATCATTTGAAATTTTCACATCGCGTGATCGCGGCGAACATCACGCTGACTGTTCCAGAGTCTAGAAGACTAGAACTTGGCAGTCATACCATAAAAACTCATAAATAATTCGTGCAGACAAAGAGGATTGTTATCACAGACAGACTAAAAAAACCCAAAGGGAAAAATACGGGTAGCAAGCAGTGGCGGTTCCAGGATTTCTTGGTGGGGGGGATGAATGAATTCATAGAAATTTGGTGGGGGATGAAAATGGAAGGAAAAAATCAATAAACTTTGCCGAAAAGACTGAAAAAGGGAATTGTATCCCTTATTTTACTACACTTTTACCGAAAAATAGGTTGACAAGCAAAGAAAAAAGGTAATCCTCAGTTAGTCTTACTAGACTTTTACCCAAAAATAGGTTCTCACAAGCAAAAAAGTAACTACGAAAGTCCAGTGGGGGGATGCATTCCCACTCATCACCCACGTGGAACCGCCACTGGTAGCAAGTTGGAAGTTTTATAGAACCTATTTGTATTCGTGATGCACTAGCCCAGGGTTTCCCAAACATTTTGGAACGGCGGCACACTTCAGCGGTTTTGCAACGAACCGCGACCCTAATAATAGCATGTAAGGGGCCATCCATAAATGACGTAACGCGATTTTGGCGGTTTTTGCCACCCCTGCCCTACGTAACGCGTCGTAACAAAAGTCAGGCCCCCTGAAATATGACCCAACAACGCGTCGACCCCCCTCTTCTCGCCTTTCGGAAACCTTGACAAGCAAAAAAGGCCACTCTCATCTTTTCTCTTGTAATTTTCCCTTTTTTCTTTCAAAATCAAGAAAAAAGGTCGTCACGTAAATTTTTTTGTCTTTTCCCGTTATCCGGACCACAGTTGACGGATGGTGTAGTTGGCTAGAGAGGAGTTAGGATTAGGGTTATGGTTAGGTTAGGTTAGGGTCAGGGTTAGGTTAGGGTCAGGTTCCCGACCGAACAGCCATTACACTTTACTGGGGTCCGGATAACGGGAAAGTACCGAAAAATTTTCATTGCGTTACGTCTCACTCCCTCTAACCCCCTTCGTCACACATCGTAACAAATGGTTGACCTACCCTAAGTGCGCGTTAAGTCATTTGTGGATGGCCGCTAATAGAAAAATGCATTGCGCCATCTGGGGAACGTTAGTTGAAAATAATCTTCTGAGGTTGAATAAATGGCAAAATAAAAGTTCTGATTCAATTTGGATGAAAATATGCAAATATATTATGCAGAATTACTCATACTTTTGCTAAATAATACATAATGAGAGAAAGCGTTGAAATTTCTTGAAAATTATCTTTTTTAAAATTTAGCAAGAAGCATACCTTTGTTACGCGTCTTAGAAATCCTATGAGTATGGCAAAATCGCTTAACCGTAAGGTTATACATGAGTAATGACGAAATAGATTCCCTATTGTTAGTGGAGTTTCAGAGCAAAATGGTCGGAATACGCTTTCCTTGCGCTATTGCGAAATAAGATTTATTAAATACACAAAATATCATATCTTAATCTTTTTTTACAGTACTATAGGCCAGGATTTCACAAACCTGTTGGAACTGTGCGACTCACTTCAGCGGCTTCGTAACATGCCGCGACCCTGCAAACTTATTGTCGACTAAAATTTGATAAAACGCTAATCATTTTAATATAAGCAGTGTATGGAGGATTGCAGATATATAAATTTCTTAAACCCTAAGTCTAATTGCAACATCCAAGGCTTGCAATATTGTGTTAATGGTTAGAAAATGATACTTTTGAATCTAATTTCGCGCTACCCCGCGACCCACGGGTGACTAGACTGATCCCTGCGGCCAACTTTTGGGTGGCGGCCCACAGCTTGGGAAACACTGCATTAGCCTAATCTACATCTTTTCATCCGCTTAAACTGGTGGCTTCATTGGCGTAGCCATGGAGGAGGGGTGGGGGGTACGGGGGCCGGACCCCCATTCAGGTCGTAGCCGTCGCGAGATTCGTCCAAATCCGGTGAGTAGCGAGGGCGTGGGATTAGCATTAGATCGATGAGAACACACCATATAGTCATATACTAGACATTTACGACGAACTTGTCTTGCTCATCTAGACTTTTGGGCCGGAAAATGTTCAAGTGCCCCCCCCCCTATTCTGGAATCATGGCTACGCCACTGCCTGCCAAAATCCAGTCACAAAGCCGGCTTTAACAGGAGGTCTGGCCGTAGAGATGCTATCGAAGTTAAGCGAAATTCCTTGTTTTAGGGAGGAGGAGGAGGAGGAGGAGGAGGAGGAGAAAGGGTGGTTACGGTGTCCGGATGCATAGAGAGCGCGGCTCTGATGAAGTCGATGTTCGTCGGAGAAGTTGCCGAGGTCCACGCCGAAGTGGCGTTTACGTCGAAACACTCGATTCAGGTGAACGTCGAAGTCTTCGCCAAAAACATCGTCACAGGTACTTCAATGAGACTACTGCCAGTATTCTTCTTGTTCTTGTTCTTGTTCTTGTTCTTTTTGTTCTTGTTCTTCTTGTTCTTTTTGTTCTTGTTCTTCTTGTTCTTCTTCTTGTTCTTCTTGTTCTTCTTGTTCTTCTTCTTGTTCTTCTTGTTCTTCTTGTTCTTGTTCTTGTTCTTTTTCTTCTTCTTCTTCTTCTTCCTCTTGCTGTTGTTTTTCTTCTTCTTCTTCTTCTTCTTCTTCTACTTCTTCTTCTTCTTCTTCTTCTTCTTCTTCTTCTTCTTCTTCTTCTTCTTCTTCTTCTTCTTCTTCTTCTTCTTCTTCTTCTTCTTCTTCTTTGGAATGTGGGGGCACATCGACATTTCCGAGCAAAAATTTAAAAAATCTACAAGCAAAAAGGTCGTCAAGGATTACTTGGCACAATCCCCTACGCCATACTTACGCCCCCGCTGAAAATTTTGCAAGGGTTTTGCGTAAATCCGACCAGTGTAGGCTCCAAGATTTGGCAAGTGAGGGGGCCTGTTGGGGTGGCAACTTCTAAGCATGGGGGCCAACCATTTAATTGTTGATAGGTATGTAGTAGTAAGTATTGGGACCCAACTGGGGCGGTGCACGGGGCAGGCATTCAATAGGGGCACGGGTCCACCGGGCCCCATGTACCGCCACTGAATCTCACTGCTGAGCTTTGAATATGGGGCCGGTTTCCGTACCATCCTGGTCCATCCACGTGTCTACGCCAATGAAATAAAGTTATTAAGCAAAAATGCCTAAATTTTTCGAACTAATTATTTTATTCAGTGGGCCACACAAGGCCCCTGGCGACCCACCTTTGGGCCGCGGCCCCGGGTTGAGAACAACAACAACAACAACAACAACAACAGCAACAACAACAACAACAACAATAATAATAATAATAATAATAATAATAATAATAATAATAATAATAATAATAATAATAATAATAATAATAATAATAATAATAATAACAACAACAACAAGGTTTAAAGTGGTTTAGTAGGGTCTGCCCTGTGTTAGAACCACTGCTGCACTCATACAAATCTATTCTATTCTAAAATGTCTATTTGACTTTAATATTTGATCGATTTCCTTCGTGAAACAGGAGACCCGCCACGATTAACGAGTAAGGCGAAAATTTGGTACGTTGCGATGACAAGCGGGAAGGAGAAGAAGCTGGTGGAGGTGCCACAGATGGTCTGCTCCGACCCTAAGGTCGAGGAAGAGGGAAAGAAGACCTACGAGGCGCTAAAGACCCTTCGAGACAAAGTCATCCGACCGCGACTGGACACTCGGCCGCTGGCTCCGGAGGACCTCAAGGACGTTCCACACGGTCAGTGGGATGTGACTCACTCGGGGGAAGAATTACGCTACCTTTTATTTATAGACGAAGGAGGCGATGTATATCTGAGTTTTTCTCAGCTTTTGAGTAAGAAGTCTCTTTCATTCTCTCTCTCTCTCTCTCTCTCTCTCTCTCTCTCTCTCTCTCTCGCTCTGTTTCTCTCACACACGAAAGAGGTAGGAGTGTAGGAGTGAGAGCAGGGTTTAATTTAGGCCGTTTCCGAGGAAAAATTTCCCTTTCCCCTCGGAAATTTCAAATTCCCCCCGGAAATTTTGGCATATTACATTGACTAACAGCAGCACCCTAGCAGAATTCCCTCCGGCTTTGTCAGTCCCCCCGGAGTCCAGATTCTAGATTAAACACTGAGTGATAGAATGAGAGAAAGATAGAAAGCTTGAAAGGAGAAGAATTTTGAGATTAATGCTAAGCTTTCGATGAAGTTGCCGAGCAAAAATTCAGGATTCAGACATTTTGCCTGAACTTTTTTCTCCCCCCAGATCCTGAGCGTGGATCGGTCAACTACTCTCGTGCCGTGACCCGTCACGCCATCCATCCGTCTCACTGTTGGGCAGGTGAGACATACCTGAGAGGTGGAATGGCGATGAAGTGGATGGACGAGGCGGGAGCGCTGACCGCCTCCCTCCATTCCTCCCACGCAAGCTTCACCGTCGGAGTGGACACGATCATGTTCCTGCGAAAACTCAAACTCGGTCCGTTTGAATTCTAACCGTTAATAGGTCAATGGATTGATTAATCGATTATTAATTGGATTAATTATTATTAAGCTTTAGGAAATATGCCTTTATAGGCGCGGTGGTCAGGGGTGAATTGGATTGCAGATGATGAGGTTCAGGGTTCAGGGTTCAGGGTTCAGGGTTCAGGGATCAGACATCGCCAGCGCTGAAACCTTTCAATTAGTGAGTGAGTCAGTCAGTCCAACTCAACTTATAGCATAAAACATATATACAATTATACGAAAAAGACAGGCAAATTAATGTACTCAAATTCCATAATAAAATTTTACCAAACAAACAAATCAATAAGCATGCTTAGCTAATTAGAAACAGACAAATTTAGCAATTAAAAAATATAGTTACATTAACAATTGTATAATACATTATTTGACTACTTTAATGAATTTACCAGTATGACCCTAGAATGTCTGAGACGGGCTTTGCTTGGCTATGCAGTGGGCGGGTGTTGTGGTTTTTTCACAGGGACTATGTTGGTCAGTACGAGCAAACCGATATTCGTCAGCGGTCGATCGATGGACATCCTGATAACAGGAGACGAACTCAGTCTTCATCCGGGAAAAGGGATTCTCTACCAGAGAGCCGTGGAAGCCGTCTACACGTTCGTTGCCCCGGACAAGAAGGGAAAGGCAAGAGAACTACCTCCACTCAAGGTAAGTCGTCGCTCATCCACGGGTAACATTGAGCCGGATCTTGCTGGATCTCCGATCCGGGACGTCTGGCAAGACATCCGGCATGAGATCCGGAACGTCTGGCATCAGATCCGGAACATAATTTTATTAGTTGTGATCTTTTATTGTTTACTTTAGTACTTTGCATACACGGGAAAGAAACGAAACGTGAACTGTACTATAAATGTTCGTTTAAAATTAAAAAAAATTGTGAAGAAATTTTGTGGCCGAAGTAATAATAATAATAATAATAATAATAATAATAATAATAATAATAATAATAATAATAATGACGATGATGATGATGATGATAATAATAATAATAATAATAATAATAATAATAATAATAATAATAATAATAATAATAATAATAATAATAATAATAATAATAATAATAATAATAATAATAATAATAATAATAATAATAATAATAATGTTTAAAAGTGGTTCGGTAGGGTCTGCCCTGTGTGAGAACCACTGTTGCACTTGCACTCATCCAAATCTAGTAACCTATTTTTCGATTTGAGTCTGACAGAAAGTAAGGCATTTCGAAAGTTTCATAATGTTTCGATCGCTTGCAATTACCTTTAGATATTAATGAGTCCAGCAAGACTTCAAAGACACTCACAAGAGTTTTTAAAAACCCGTTTTCCTGAGATGAATAACATTCTAAAAGGAGATTTCTGCCGTGAAGTCTGTAATTTAATCTGTCTGAGAATGGTCAATGGTGGCGATTTTATGTTCTCAGCTGAAAACAGACGAAGAAAAACGACTATTCGAGGAACGCAGACAACTCTACGAGAAGAAAATAAAAGAGAGAAAATAGACTCCTCAGCCTGGAACAAAAATGGCGTCAGCAACAAAAATCCAATCGCCGATTTTAGGGAACGTATTGATCGGACCGACGTAAACTCTGATAAAACACTCACTCTGACGTTGATATGTGGTCAATTTCTGTTCATCGCCTTGTTTAAGTTTGTTCAGTATTTATGGCTTAATTAAAATAGTTTGTGACTTATGTTAATTTTTTCATTGCTGTTGTGGCGGCAAAGGGTTTTTAAAAACGTACACGAAACTGGACAAGTTAACCAGTTAAGATAGAATGGTTTTGGATTACTCTAATTTTGACATGAAATAAGATCAATAGGCCTCGGATCCCTAGTACAGGGTTTCCCAAACATTTAGGAACCGCGGACCACTTAAACGATTTTGTAACGTGCCGTGACCCTAATCACGGCATGTAATATTTTTAAAAATGCATTAGGCCATCTAAATAAGTAAATCAAACAAGCAGAAGATTTGGACTCCGGATTAATCCAGCAAAAACTAAAGTCATGGCAGTCAACAAAAAAAGAGAGAAAATGATACACATATCAGTAGAAGGAAATAACATCGAACAAGTAAAGAATTTCACATATGTGGGAGGAGAAATATCAAGCGATGGAAGACACGAACAAGATATTAAAAAGAGAGCAGCAAAAGGATTACAGACAATGGGAAGACTTAGACATATTTGGAATGCTAAAGAAATAAAGATCAACACAAAAATTCAAATATACAACACTATCATTGTTCCACAAATGCTTTATGGATCAGAAACGTGGATATTAAAAAGAGCAGATGAAAACAGACTATTGGTGGCAGAAATGAGTTGTTTGAGAAAGATATTGGGAGTAAGTAAATTACAAAGAATAAGAAATGAAGACATCAGGAAAAGACTGGGAATGAAAGAGACAATAATAGATAAAATCAGAAGAAGAAGACTTAGATGGTATGGACATGTAAATAGAATGAACAGTAACAGACTCCCATATAAAGCACTCTACACATACAAAGAAGGAAAAAGAGGAAGAGGAAGACCCAGGAAAAAGTGGATGGATAACATCAAAGAAGACTTTGAAAGATATCAAATGACAATAATAGATGGAATGAGATTAACAACGGAAAAAGATAAATGGAAAAGTTTTGTGTCTAGCTATTGCCGCTAATGAGCTGGCAGAAAGCAACTATGATGATGATGATGATTAGGCCATCTGGCGAACGTTAGTTGAGAAGAATCTTCTGAATTTTGAATAAATGGCAGAGCAAAAGCTCTGATTCAATTTGAATGAAAATATAGCAAGTATATTAGGCAGAATTATTTATATTTTTGCCAAATAAGACAAAGTGAGAGAAATAGATATTGAAATTTCTTGAAATTGTCCTTATAAAATTTTGCCAGGAACACACCTTTGTTACGCGCCGTAAGAATCCTATGAGTATGGCAGAATCGCTGAACCACAAGTTCTCTCGACGAGAAGTGAATAGATTCCTTTTTGTTAGTGGAGTTTCAAAGCAAAATGGTCGAATTACGCTTTGCTTGCGTTATTGCGAAATAAGATTAATTAAGTAATAAGGGCTATAGACCAGGTTTTTCCAAACTTGTTGAAACTGTGCGACTCTCTTCGGCGGCGTTGTAACATGCCTGCGACCCTGCAAACTTATTGTCAACTGAAATTGGATAGAACACTAATCATTTAAAAAATAAGCCGTGCATGGAAGATTGCAGGCATATAAATTTCATATAACCTAAACCTACTTCCAACTTTCAAGGCTTGTGACACTGTGGTATTGGTTAGAACATGACACTTTTGTCTCTAATTTCGCGTTACACCGCGACCCATTGGACTGAGCCTTGCGACCGACTTTTGGGTCGCAACCCACAGTTTGGGAAACTCTGCCCTAGACAAAAGTTGAAAACTGAAGCATGACTGCTTTATCCATTAGGCACAGTAGCAGGGATATTTCTAGGATTGTGAATTTGGGGGGTGTCGACCTCAAATTGGGGGGAGGTGTCCGGAGCTAATTAGTATGCATTTTGTATGCATACCATTGTCACAATACCTGTTTTTAAGGGGGCGGGGTGTCGACCTCAAATTGGGGAGGTGTTGGGGAGGTGTTAGAGGGGTGTAAAAATATCCCTGCACAGTAGGCACTGTACCTAGGGATTAAAACGTTTTCAGGGGCCTACGAAAGCCAGAAAATATATGCTTAAAAACACAAAATTATATTGTAGTCTTCGTCTACATGTGCCATGTATTGCTGCGTCGGCGACCATGAATTTCCACTCTTCTCCATATTGTACAGTTTTAGGCAAAATCATGCATAAAAGGATTTGAAATCAAAATCGAAATCACCAACAAAATATTGATTTTAAAACAAAAATCTAAATCATAAACCTTTTGGCATTTCAAATGATGTAAAAGCAAAATCACATCACAGATGATTTGAAATTACAAAATCGACGCTAACTTGTAATCGGTTAGCGACTCACTCCATTCTCTAGGAATAAATCCGAATAATGACAACAAACACGTTGCTTTGATAAAAACGCACAGTGCCACCTTATACACAGTAGGCCTAAGTGCAAATCCTTATCAGACAGTTTGATGGAAATGGGATACTTAAAACTTAGCATGATTTAAAGTGGCTTAGAAGGCATTACTGCATGTATTGAAAGCCACTAGGGGCACTAACGGGGCTTGAACCCGCTCCGTCAGCCTGACGCTCCAGCACGTAACCCACTCTGCCATCTTCCGCCCCCAAGTAAGGGAGCTGCAGGCTTAGCAATTGGAAAAGCCAATGATATAACTGAGATCATCATAATGGAGCTGCACTGTATCAGAATTAATTCCTGCCTACAGTCAGTATTGCTGCACTAAGTTTGTATCTTTATGCTGGTACGTAGCGGACAGCGGTTAATATCAAATTCTGAGTTTCAATATGTGCCTTGATTCAGTTTGGTCCAATGTAAGCGTTTCGAACATTACATCAGATAGCCGATTCCTTCTTGGCGTCTCAATTAAGGTGGGTTACGTGCTGGAGCGTCAGGCTGACGGAGCGGGTTCAAGCCCCGTTAGTGCCCCTAGTGGCTTTCGCACAGGCAGTAATGCCTCCTAAGCCACTTTAAATCATGCTAAAAAGGCTACTATGCTATACAGGAGCTCAACAGCTGCCGAAGATGAAAGAGCAGTGTTGAACTTGAATCTGTAGAGGTGCTGCGACAACATTGAACATAGTAAGATAAGACTAGACAAAAGCAAAAGCATAGACCAGTGTTTCCCAAATAAAATTCAAATAATAGTAATTAATAATTATGCACTTCTATAGTATCAGTTCTAATACCCAAGAGGATCAACCGATGGTAGGCCTACTTCAAATCCATCCGCAAAAGACCAGGTCATTCCAGAGATCTGTCAGAGGAACTGTGGGTCGCAGGGGTCAGTCTAATGGGTTGCAGGGTGGTGTGAAATTAGATTCAAAAGAGTCATTTTCAGCCAATACCACAATGTCAAGAGTCTTGAAAGATGCAAGTAGACTTAAGTTTTAAGATATTTATATGCAAACAATTCTTCATACAATCCCCCCATACACAGCTTATATTAATGTAATGTAACAAAATATTTGTATAGCGCCTCTTCTGAAGAATCACTCAGAAGCGCTCCCACAGCAAATTACTGCACATTGACAAAGAGATGTTTTAAGTCGTTTCAAAAAGAGGGCCATAGAGTGAGTCGCACAGTTCGAAAAAGTTTGGGTTAACCCTGGGCTATAGCACTGTTTAAAATTAATATTATTTCGCAATAACGCAAGGAAGCCGCAAGGAAGCGTATTCCGGCCATTTTGCTCTGAAACTAAAATAACAATATGAAGTTTAGATTAAGAATTGACCTTGCGGTTAAGCGATTTTGCCGTACTCATAGGATTTTTAAGACGCGTAACAAAGGTATGTTAATGGCAAAATTTTAAAATGATAATTTTCAAGAAATTTCAACATCTACTGTATTTCTCTTCTTTTGTCTTATTTGGCACAAATATAAATAATTCTGCCTAATATATTTGCCATATTTTCATTCGAATCCAATCAGAGCTTTTTTTGTCATTTATTCAAAATTTTTCAAAAGATCTTTCAGGTCCCTTCTCGTGAACATGTAACACCGCTTCTACGAGACTTACACTGGCTATCAATGCCGGAGCGGATTCAGTTTAAGTTGGCAACGCTGGCTTATCGCTGCCTGAACGGTATAGGGCCAGATTACCTAGCGACAGAATTAGCACGAGTCGCAGATCAGGCAGGTCGGCGTCGCCTGAGATCTGCTAGAACCGCTTCTCTGGTCGTTCCATTGACGCGCCTTCGTACTGTAGGCGATCGTGCCTTTCCCGTGACTGCTGCAAGGGCATGGAACCGCCTGCCTTCTTCAGTTCAACTCTCCCTAACGCCAGACACCTTCAAGAAGAATCTTAAAACTTGGCTATTTCGCACGAGCTATTGTAATTTATAATTTGTAATGTGTCCACGCAGTCACTGTATTAGTTGCCACATAAATCTTTACGTTGTATAATAATAATATAATAATAATAATAATAAAATTCAGAAGATTCTTTTCAATTAACGTTCGTCAGATTACGTTTTTGATATTATTATGCTATTGGGGTCGCGGCACGTTACAAAACCGCTGAAGTGGGCCGCAGTTCCAAAATGTTTGAGAAACCCTGGCATAGACGCAGAGGCGGCGCTGGGTTTTTTGGTTGGGTGGGTCTAATGCAATCTACACAACCAGGACCCGGCTAAGACTACCCCTCCCCTCAAGAAAAACAAATTTTTCTGGGGGTTTTGCACGATTTTCTCGGGTGCCCCTGCCCGAGGATGGGTGGGTCCGGACCCGCGTACCCAACCCGTCAGCGCCGCCCTTGCATAGACGACTTCTGAAATTAAGACTAGATTAGATAATTACCTAGACTTCCTAGAGGAAATGGTCCAGAATGACATGCCTAGAAGTGAATTTACTAAGTAGTACTGACAAAAGCCGTATGACCATAGCTGTTTTCATCGATTATGACAGAAAATGATGTTGCAACTGATTTTGAGGCATGCAAAATCATCAAATCACAAAAGTTAGAATTCTAAATAAAAATCAAAACTCGTGTCTTATGATTTAAATCGTGCTTTTAAATCATTTGATTTTAAATCCTTCCCAACACTGATATTGTGGTACTTCGTATAAAAACGATGGCAGTAATTGCAGATACAAATTTAATAACGTTTGTAACTCTAGCAGTCACCACGGCAAACAGCGTGAGACAGGTATATTTTAGGGGTCCCCTGCCGAAAAAGTCTGACAAGCAAAAAAAGGTAATCCCAGGTTCAGATTGGGTGGGGGTGTCGGTCTCAGATTTGGGTGTTGGGGGGGTGTTAGAGGGGTGTACAAATATTCAAGCAAATTGAGTTTTGCTATTTGGTAGTTCCTACAAGCGTGCAAACAGAACTAAGAGAATCTTGTATAATATTCTGGCAATTTCTGAAAGTTTTAAAACCTCGAAGTCAAATCATATATGCATGTACTTGATGGTCGAGAAAGTTTCCACAGACGTTTCATCTAACGTCATGGAAATGTTTAGGTTACTGAGAGCTATTTTCCGAGAGATACTTTTACGGCTGCGGAGAATGAACTTGAAAAAGACTCTTTGTTTCGATTAGCAACCAGGTTTCGTCTGAAGGCGATTATGGAACAGAAAAGCTGCGTACGATTCCGGGTTGCCAGCCTCCTCTTTTCTCTCCCCTTTAAAGATTTTCTCGTCGACTTCCGAAATCTTGGCAAAACAGGGAACCAGCTTCTTGTCGACTCTCTCGTTGATCCGCACCATCATCAACTCCACGTAGGCAGCACTGTTCGCGGCCGCACTGACGGCCACCAGAAGCTTCGACGGGTCGACTGCAGCTTCACCCGACTCGACGGCGGCCTGCGACGACGTTGTCTCTCGACCGCTGAGCTCGAATCCCAGCAGAACCGGAGTTCCGACGACCAGCGCCGCTCCGAGGAAGACGCCACCGCCGGCAACGACGTAGACGGCCGCCCGCTCCCATCGGAAGGCCGCCCTCCTGTCGCCCGCTTCGATCGCCCGCCAAGACTTCAGATGGAAAACGAAGGCTGGAATCCCGGCCAATGGAAAGACGATCGTCAACACCACGGACAAGAGGAACATCTTCCGAAGCCTAAATGCCCAACAAACGCCAGAATCTAAACGATTCGCTAATAAATCTGAATGAGGCATTTATGCCGTTGTTTCAGAGTTGTCCATGGGTCCATTTTTTAGAACCCAATCCAACCCAATCCACCAAATTTCTAACCCAACTCAACCCATGCCGGTAACAGGGTTACTGGACCCAACCCAACACAATCCACGGTAATACATTACAACCATGGCTTATTTTCTGACCCAACCCAACCCAACCCAACCCACCATTAATTTGTCGGAAATCAACATTACTTAGGCCTATTTGCTAACAAGTTAATAGGCCCTACGTCTCAGAACACACCGTTATCGGTCAATGATCCACTTTTTACACAATTTTCCCACAAGTATGCATAGGCTTGGATGAAAAGGTGGGAGACCCGAACGCGGACTAATTATAAATAGGCCTAATTCAGCGCTACAAGAAAAGGTCACCGAATTCTTAGATAAATTCATATTTTTACTTAGTGGCTATAGTCACAGTGCATTGTTATTACGGCTAATCGTTACTTTTAGTAATTTTACTTTTTTCATGCTGTCACAAGTTATCCAGGTGGGCGCATTTGCACCCACCTGCACTCCCCTCACGACTCCCACGGAAGCAGAAGAACACTAATTGAAGACTGACCTGAGCTGGAGATGTCGCCTCCAGCCACTGCCTGCGTCTTCTTCGTTTGTCTGGTTTAATAATAATAATAATAATAATAATAATAATAATAATAATAATAATAATAATAATAATAATAATAATAATTATATATTTATTAATCTCTCCATCCATCCATCCATCCACCCATCCACCCATCCATCCATCCAGCCAGCCATCCATACATTATTATTATTATTATTATTATTATTATTATTATTATTATTATTATTATTATTATTATTATTATTATTATTATATTTAAAAGACCAGGTCATTCCAGAGATCAGTCAGAGGAAACAGCAAGACAGACTATGGAGTAAATGCTAGTTGGAAGAGATGTGTTTTAATAATAATAATAATAATAATAATAATAATAATAATAATAATAATAATAATAATAATAATAATAATAATAATGTGATTTTAAGTGGTTTTAGGAGGCTAAGTAGGCCTGTGTGAAAACCAATGAGAGAAAAGAGAAGAAAAGAGAGAAAAGGTCAATTCACAACTGATCGCTCCTTAGTCGAAACACTTAGTCACGCGTCTACGGTGGCTCAGAGGGGACCTCGCTCGCGGCTGGATTTTATGCACTCAAGTTGCTCGCTAAACCGTCGCTCTGTCTAGCCCTAGTGAGACACCGTAGCTGCAGTGGCGGCTCCAGGATTTGACAAGTGGGGGAGGGGGCGTTGGGATGGCAAATTCTCTAAGAATGGGGCCAACCATTTGTTGATAGGCGTGTAGCAGTAAGTATAGGGTCCCAACTGGGGGCACCGGGGGCAGGCAATCAATGGGGGCACGGACCCCCCGGGCTCCCCAAGTGTAACCGCTACTGAACTCGTCTGGCTCAGGAACTAAATGAACGACATAGGATCGCTACTCTTGTAGACCTCCACAACAGCGGCGTCACCAGAGTTCCAGAATAGAGGGCGCCACCATTCATAGAGGCGACCTTCATTTGATACGACTAGCGGGTTTCGGGGAGCGCCGTAAGTTCCCGCAGCTGTGGTCTGGGCGGGCCCCAGCCTTAAAAATTTGGGGTACTGTTAGATTATACTCGTAGTAATATTTTTATGCTTGAAGCAGTTCTACAAAATGCATGACAACATATCGGCAATCATCAACTTCAATGGACAATGGCGCAGCCAGGATTTCCCGAAGGGGGCTATGATTCCCAACTTCGAAAAATTCTGACAACAAAAAAGGTCGCCGACTTTTATTTTGCTTGATTAAGGGAATTATAGATATAATATATATAAAATATAATATATAATATATTTTGTTATTGCGGGTCAATATTTGTTGTACATGCTTATATTATAAGCACGTACAACACATACTGACCCGCAATAACAAAATTTTTGGTCGGACAACCAAGGGAGGGGGCCTAACCCCAACAGTGCCCCTTGGCTACGCCACTGCTCAGATTAAACGTTCTCTTTGCACGAATCTCGCAACCGGTCTGGGTTCGTATTGGGGGGATGACTGGTCCCATGTGGCCCCTTCGTGGCTAAGCCAATCATGTTTGGCAACAATCGACTGCTTATTTGAAACCGTTTGGCAAAGGTAGATTAAGCGTCCTGTTTTACTTGTTGACGTCAATTACTTAAACCTCACACACGCACAGTGGCGGTTCCAGGAATTCTTGGTGGGGGATGAAGAAATTTATAGGAAGTTGGTGGGGAGATGCAAAGTGAAAAATAAAAAAAGAAGAGAGAGAAAGGTCATTGCTAAGTAAGTAAGTAAGTAAGTAAAATCTCGTGGATTTCTATAGCGCCTTGGAAAGCAGCACAACAGTAGCTGCTTATTCTTAGGCGCTCAGCCTCTCTTAAAATAGCTATAGGAAAGGTGTGGGATCAGCCAGGCAATGGTCAATATCCGAAGGGCAGTGAGGCTAGGTTGTTACAGCTATGGCGGAAATGATTTCAGAAACAGGAAGGATTTAAGCTTAGACCTGAAGACTTGAGGAGATAGTGCGGGAATTATAGGAAATGAGGAATCAGATTTTATTGTTTTAAAGTGTCCAAGTGTGCGAAGGGAAGCTGGGATCGAGTTCCAGAGTTCAGGTGCAGCATATGAGAAGGCACGGTTGCAAATTTTCAGGGATGACTGATTTAGCGGGCGTGACAGAGTGAGATGAGATGACGAACGTGTGGGTCGAGGAGGCTGAGGGGTTAATAGTGATCTAAGGTAGACAGGTTTTGATGACTGAAGTGAGCTATGTGTAAGTGTTATTATCTTATATTGGATACGTTCTGTTATTTTAAGCCAATGTAATGATTTTAGTATGGGTGAAATATGGGAGAATTTAGGTGACTTAGTAACAGCACGAGCAAGTGCATTTTGTATTGATTGCAATTTGTTGATGGAGGCTTTGGGAAGGTTATAGTAGAGGAGTTACAGTAATCTAATTTGGAGTGGACTATAGAGGTGGCGATTGTGGACGCAGTCTTAATATCAAGACAAGGACGTAGGCGACGAAGGTCACGAATATGAATAAAGCAGGCTTTTGAAAGTTGGGAGATTTGTGATTCGAAGTTTAGAAAAGAGTCAAATTTGAATCCGAGATTTCTAGCAGTTGGAACAGGGATTATTGTGGTGTCAGGAGCCAAAACTAGTTTAGGATTGTCAATTTTTTGAGTTGTTGGGGTAGTCCGATTAAAAGAAACTCTGTCTTAGATGGGTTGAGAGCGAGGAGATTAGATGACATCCATGCAGAGATTGACGAGAATGCAGATTCAAGCTCAATAATAGAAGCATTGAATGAAAGAGGTGAGAAGGAAAGGAATAGCTGAGTGTCATCGGCATAGAGTTGGTGGTTTAACTTGAGGGAATTAATTAGAGATGAAAGTGGTGTGGTGTAAAGGCTGAACAGTACAGGCCGAGAACAGATCCTTGAGGCACTCCATAATCTATAATATGAGAAAGAGAAATTTGGCCAAGACAGGACACTTGAAAAGACCGAGATTTGAGATAAGATGCAAACCAGTTGTGAGCCTTTTCAGATATGCCAAACCAGAGAGAGAGTCGCTCGAGCAGAATTTTGTGATCTATGGTATCAAATGCTGCAGAGAGATCAAGGAGACAAAGGCCAGTAACTTGGCGAAGACCAATTGCAGTTAAGAGTCTGTCATAAATGTAGGCGAGGACAGTTTCAGTTGAGTGATGTTTAGTGTAGGCAGATTGATGAGCATTATATAGTGAGTTACTTGAAAGGTGTTCATTCAGTCTGGAAAGCACAATTTTTTCAGTAAGTTTTGATAGAAGAGAAAGATTTGAGATGGGGCGATAGTTATTGAGATCTTCTCTGTCAAGACCAGGCTTTTTAGGAGAGGAGTGACAAAAGAGTTTTTGAATGCGGATGGGAAAGTGCCTGAGATAAGAGAGAGGTTGATGATTCTAGTTATAATAGGCGTAAGCACGGTGGCACACTGTTTGAGTAAAGAGGTAGGTATGGGATCTAGATCACATTGTTTGTTTGGCAAGGATAGTAGAAGTTTGGATACCTCTTCTTCAGTTGTAGGAGTGAAGCTGGATAAATTGCATGGAGGTTGTGGGGAGGAGGATAATGAGGAGAGGTGGTTTGAGTAATAGTGAAAGACTTGAGGACACTGCGAATCTTGGAGATTTTTACAGAGAAGAATTTAGCAAAAGATTCAGCAAGTTCTGACAGGGAAATGGATTGAGGGAGAGGTTTTGAGTCTTTGCGATGGAAAAGATCATTTACAGTTTTCCAGAGCTTACGTGGATTTGAGCTATTTGTTGAAATGATGTTAGAATAGTACTTCTTTTTGGCAGATGTAAGGAGATTATGATAGCGGTTGGTGGTGGAACGAAGATTTAAAAGGTCAGATGGAGAATGTGTTTTATGGTAGGTTCGCTCAAGACGTCTGCGAAATGACTTGAAAGCATGAATGAAAGAGTTATACCAGGGTTTGCTGTTATGAGACGAAAAAGGTCTAGTGATGATAGGAGCATGTTTATTGAGAAGACCAGAAAGCACAGAATTGTATTTATCGATCAGTGATGACAGGGTAGTAGGGGTGTTAGTAATTAGGTCAGATGACTTAATGTTATCACAGAACAAGGCAATGTCAATTTTGTTGAGACGGCGGAATGAGTAGGTGCCACGAGGTGGAGGAGTTGGTGAGCAGATACTTAAAATGGTGAAGATGGGAAAATGATCAGATGGAGAGACTTGACTAATTGCTGAGATTGGAGATAATGATGAAGAAGATGACGTGATAAGTAGATCTAAAGTGTGTCCAAAAGTGTGAGTTGGAAGAGATATGTGTTGCGTGAGGTTTGTCTGTGTGAGCAGCTGCATGAATTGGGTAGAGTTAGGATCATCACTCTTGTCCACGTGTAAATTAAAGTCGCCAGTAATTAAGAATTCGTGTGGAGTTGTAGCTGCAGAGCCAAAAAAAAGAGGTAAATTCATCAAGGAATGTCACAAATGAGGCTGAGTATTTTGATGATAATGGGGACGATAAATGTTAAAAATAGTTAGTTTTGAGAGAGGAAGATTGAGGGTGACTAATGAGCATTCAAATGAAGAGAAATTCATTGAAGAGGAATTGCTAATTTGTATATGATCACGAATAAGAAAAGCAGTGCCTCCACCTAGATTAGAAGAACAGTTGGTAAATTTTTTCAAACGGGGAAAGCTCAAGAGGAAAAGCCAGGTGGGGTTGCCTCGATCAACTGGCATGAAGTTGTAGACGGAGATACCCAGGTTTCAGTTAGTGCAACTATGTCTATGGCTGAGGAGTGAAGCATGTGTATTGGAAAGAAGGGGTCTAATTTTGTGTTAGCAAGTTCGTGTAGTGAATGTGTGTGTTGAGGATTAGTGAGGGATCTGATGTTGAGAGTGCATAGTGTCATGTGTGATTGGGATGGTCCGGGATTTGGGTGGATATCGCCTGAAAGAGCGAGAAGGATGATAATGATATCTGTGCGTCGGGTGAGATGGAAATGCGAACGGCGAAGACGAAGATGTGAACAACGGAGGTTAAGGAAAAGGAGATAGGAATTTTGTTTAAATGTGAGTATTGATCAACGGCAGTGCGGTAGGTCCAATGATTAATCGGTTTTCGTATATCAAGCTTAGGGGAAAAGAAATGAACAGTTAGAATAAACAAATAGAGAGGAAATAATGTCATGATGTCAGGCTGAGATTAACGAGTAAAATAAAGTTGTGAAGAAAAGTCAAATTATCTTTCAGCTCATGCAGCGGCTCACAAGCTCAGCACGAGGTCAAAAGTGCAGCCAATATTAGTGTGGAGTAAAAATTTAATTTGTAAAAACTAAGAGAAGGCCTAAATTCAATTCAATTACAAATAGTAACGGTAATGAAATGAGCGATAATAGGTCATGTTGATTCTGAGTCTATAAATTCCGGCAAAGTTAAATAAAACTGGTTAAAGAAAAATATACCGACATAAACTGCAGGAAACAGCCTAAAAATTAAGAGTAAAAATTTTAACAATTCGCAAGAGCAACATTCAAATTTGTCGAGTTAATAAACAAACTGAAGAGAACAAAATCTCAAGCGACTAATCTGCGTCACTGCCCCTCAATTATTGCTAGCGTTTTGCCCACTAAATGTTAATAAACCAAATAAGCCCGACAAGCAAAAAAGAAGGCAATTCGCAGTATTTTACACTACTTTTTTAAAACTCACCGGAAAATAGGTTGATAAACCAAAAAGGTCATCCGGAACCCCCGGCGGGGGAGATGCATCCCCAGTCATCAACATGGTGGAAACGCCACTGAACGCCCACGCACACACACAATTAGCCATTGGACCGGTCGTTAGATCAGTGTTTAATCTAGACTCCTGGGCTCCGGGGGAAAACTGACAAAGCCGGGAGCAATTTGAAATTTCCGGGGGGGGATTCTGCTAGGGGCTGCTGTTAGTCCATGTAGTATGCCAAAACTTCCGGGGGGCATTTGAATTTTCCGGGGAAAAAGGGCAATTTTCCTCCGGATACGGCCTAGATTAAACACTGCATGAGATTCGTCCAAAATCGGTCACTTATCGGTGAGTAGTTTTGGGAGGGAGACAGTGGCGGATATAGGGGAAACGCACCAGAATTCAGAGCGCTAGAGACGACGACGTTTTTTTGAACGTCATGACTTTTGGGTCGAAAATGTCGATGTGCCCCCGTTATTTTCCTAACCTGGCAACGCCACTGACACGCATGTACCTGCGTTCCAGTTGGATTGTCGTCCACCTCCATCTGGAAACGTGGAACGACCTCTAGCGATTGGAGCGAAGCGGTGGTGTCGGTGCTTCTGCCTCCGGCGTCGATCGAAGAGAAAGCGGTTTCTTCGGAGCGATCCTCCTCTTCCGTCGATCCGCTCATTTTCCACTTCGACCTATTTGGGTTTTGCGAAAATTCAGACTTGGAGTTTATCATTATACTGGAAATTTGATCGTTTTTCTCCCTCAGAATCATCATCAGTGTTTCTGTCTCTCGACAGGTCCAGGTATCCAGTTATTCCACTCCGATCGATTGCTTGCTTCTTCTTTGAGTTCCTGATATCCTTTATTCATCATCCACTCCAACATCATCTTTCTCGGTCTACCTCTCACTCTCTTTCCCTCTATTTTTCCTTCGATTATTGTTCTTAGTAAAGAGTCATGCCGGAGGACATGTCCCATCCAATTTCTCTGCCTTTTCCGGATTGTATCTATCAGGCTTCTTTCTTCTTCTATCTCCTTCATGACTTCCTCGTTTGTCTTATGCTCTGTGTATTTTACTTTTAGCATTTTCCTCCAAATCCACATTTCAAAAGCCTCTAATCGTTTTATATCTTCCTTTCTCATTGTCCACGTCTCCGCCCCATACAACGCCACACTCCATATCAATGTTTTACCAGTCTCTTTTTAGGTTTAGTTTTAGTTTACTTTGCATCAGCTCCTTTCTCTTGTAAAAAGCTTCTTTTGCTATTGCTATACGTCTTCTTATCTCTTTATTGCATCTGGCATCGGTTGTTATCAGACTTCCTAGATAGCTAAATTCCTTCACTTGCTCTATGATCTGTCCGTAAACCTTTATTTCCACTCTCGTTCCTTCTTTTTACTTATTACCATAACTTTAGTCTTTTTGTATTGATTCTCATTCCATAATTTTCTCACACTTGTATCAGTTTATCCATTACTTCCTGAAGCCCTTTTTGATTGCTTGCTAGCATGGCCTGATCGTCTGCGAAGCGCAGCGCCTTTAGTAGTACTCCTCCAACTTTAACTCCCTTATCTGTATTTTCCATCGCCTCTTGTACTAATTCTTCGATGTATATGTTAAACAGCAGCGGTGACAGTGGACATCCCTGCCTTACTCCTCTGCCAATCATGCACGATTCACTCAGTTCTCCCTCTATTCTCACCTTCACTGACTGTCCAAGGTATAGGTTTGCTATCAGTCTTCTGTCTCTCAATCCACTCCCACCCTTTTCAGTGCTCTCATCAAAATCCTCCAGTCTACTCTGTCAAACGCTTTTTCGTAATCCACGAAGCATATATAGATATTTTTCCATTTTGAAGTCTTCTCTCACTTAGCATTCTTAAGCATCCGATTGCATCCCGTGTTCCTTTCCCCTTCCGAAACCCAAACTGATCCTCTCAAGGAATCGTATTACATCTGTTTTCGCTTGTACTCTTTTTGTAGTGACCTTGAGTATTATCTTCGCCGCATGGCATAATAGACTGATAGTTCTATGGTCCTCGCATTCCATTGCATTTACTTTCTTTTTAATCGGAATCATTATTGATTGTAGAAAATCGTTCGGCCATTCTCCTGTCATATAGATTTGTTGGCAGATTTCGACCAGTTCGTTTGTTGCATTCTCTCCTAGTATCTTTATTGCTTCTGCTGGTATGTAGTCCCTCCTTCTGCTTTGTTGTTTTTCATCTCTTCTAATGCATTCAAAATTTCTTCTTTCATCAGTCCTGGTCCTAGTTCTTCGCTTTCAACTGTTTGCTGTTCCTCTATATCGAGTTCCGTTGGTTTGCCGTCTTTCAGGTATAATTCTTCTATATATTCTCTCCATCTCTCTTCCACTTCTCGTTGAGTTGTGAGTGTATTTCCTTGTTTGTCTTTAATACCCGCCCTGCTCCCTTGCATACCTTCTTTTTTTGTTAAATCTTTTACTTCCTTATATACTTGATCATGTTTCCCTTGTCCTTGTAACTTTTCTATTTCTTGACATTTATTCTCCCACCATTTCTCTTTCGCCTTTTCTGTCGATCTTCGCAGCTGGTTATTTAGTCTCCTATATTCTTTTTGCATATTCTGTGTTCTGCTTCTTCCATTTTCTTCTCTGCTCCATGTCTTCTATCATTTCATTTGTCACCCATGGCTTTTTAGCTTTCCTTCTTTTCTTCCTTCCTACTTCTTGCTCCAGTTCTCTTACTACCACAGCTTTTAGTTTTTCCCATCTTTCTTCTGTTGTTCCCTCAGAATACCCGCTCGTAAACCTTCAGCAGTCGGAAATACGAGCAATACATATTTGCCACTTCATTAAATAATAATAATAATAATAATAATAATAATAATAATAATAATAATAATAATAGTAGTAATAATGGTAATAGTAATAATAATAATAATAATAATAGTAGTAGTAATAATAGTAATAGTAATAATAATAATCATAATAATAATAATAATAGTAGTAGTAGTAGTAGTAGTAGTAGTAGTAGTAGTAGTAGTAGTAGTAGTAGTAGTAGTAGTAGTAGTAGTAGTAGTAGTAGTAGTAGTAGAAATAGTAATAATGGCAAGGTTTAAAGTGGCTTAGGAGGGTTTGCCCTGCGCGAGAACCATTGTGATTGATACATAGGGAGGAGGGAGGAAGGAAGGAGGCACATTGGTAAAACGCTGGAGAGGCTCGATGACGGTGACGGAAAAGGGATCTAGTTCCGCTGGAGTGCCTAAGGTCGACTCCGCCTTCATTCGTTAGAGAGCGGTGGTTAAAATGAGGGGCAGCGTTAAGCCTGCGAAGGTAAAACGCTGGCTTAGAGAAAGCAATGCAAACTACTCTAGATAAATAGCATAAGCCGCCTCTGCTTGCCTAGTATACGGAGATCAGCGCCGGACCCTACGCTCTAACGTATAGGCGAGTATAGCAGTGGCGGCTCCACCGGGGGTCAGGAGGGCCCGTGCCCCCTATTGAGTGCCTGGCCCCCTAGTGGCCCCCCAGTTGGGACCCTATACTTAATGCTACATAAATTAAACAATAAATGGTTGCCCCATGATTAGAAGTTGCCACCCCAACGGCCCCCCACTTGCCAAATCCTAGAGCCGCCACTGGATTATAGGCGAAACCTTTAGGATCTTTTATTTACTAAATAGGTGCTCTGGTTGTCTTGCAGCTAGAAACGCGAATAACATAACCACATTCAGGGATATTTTTACACCCCATATTATTTTATTATTATTATCGATATTATTATTATTATTATTATTATTATTATTATAACTGCAATTAAATTTAATTACAAGCAGAGGCGTAGCGAGGGTATCCGGCGCCCGGGGGGCAGAATGTACCGTTGGCGCCCCCAATACTGCTGACGAGCAAAAAAAGGTCGTCGCACTTGTTTCTTCTTCTTTATTTTGCATCTCACTTACCCATACACCCAATTTTGGCGCACTCCCCCACCTCGGCGCCCGGGGGCATATGCCCTCCCCGCCCCCCACT
The DNA here is from genome assembly GCA_018105865.1 of Metaphire vulgaris. Lineage (NCBI taxonomy): Eukaryota > Metazoa > Annelida > Clitellata > Crassiclitellata > Megascolecidae > Metaphire > Metaphire vulgaris. The sequence continues at coordinate 6,983,373 of CM030868.1, read as the reverse complement.
CGCTACGCCTCTGATTTAAAGCGAGCAAACCTTCACCGCTGTTTCTGTCAGTTCTCGTATAGATCGATTCTATTTCCTTTTGACGCTGCATGGAATCAAAGTCTAAAAGCTTCTACTCAGAAGATCACGCCACTTAGCTGCTCCGACCGACCGACCGACCGACCGACCGACCGACGTATAGGCCAAAATGAGCGAGATACGCTGGCAACATACCGTATAATATTATGATGGCTTAACCCCTTAACTGGGCATTTAACTGTAACTCAATGTAAAATGGACGGATATATCCGGGGTACCCAGTTAAGGGGTTAACATTGTCTGATGAATTGGGGGAGACGACGCTGACACGAACTCATTTGACGCCAACAGCCGAGACGTGTACGTTGGAGAAGAAGAGCAGATTATGGGAGAATAAGGAGAGGATTGAATTCGGTGGAACTGATCCAAGGTCGCGATAAGATGCATAGCAGTTTCAACGGATGAGTGCCAACATTGGGGGAGAGGGGGGAGGAAGTTGACTTGGCTGGAGGGAGGGGAAGAGACACAGTTCAATGCAAAAATTTCTGTCACTGCTGAAACTTGGGGATTTTGAGGGGTTGGGTGGTTGGGGAGGGATCTCCCTCTAGCAGGCCTGAATAAAACACTGGTTCCAATAGTTCGCCGCATAAGAAACAGGCATATATATATATATATATATATATATATATATATATATATATACAGTGTTTTATCCAAACTCCATGCCTTGGGGATCGAGGCTTTCGGGGATGGGGATCGACTTGGCTGGAGGAGAAAATACACAGTTCAATGCAAAATTTGTGTAAGTGCTGGGATTTTGGAGGAGAATTTTGAGGTTTTGGGGTGAAAATCTCCACTCCTAACAGGCATATATATATATATATATATATATATATATATATATATATATATATATATATATATATATATATATACATACATGCAGTTTGGAATGCCATATTACTTAGTCACAGTAATGACAGGATCAGTGAAAGTCTTTTTGGTTGGTTTTAGATATTTCAATCAAAATTTGCCAGCACTTAGTTTGAATTGCACAGTTATGCGACTGTGAAGTGAAAAAGTTTGGACACACACACACACACACACACACACACACACACACACACACACACACACACACACACACACAGAGTGTTGACATTGTACAGCGAATTCACTCTGAATTCACCGTTGGAGGAATTTTAGGTTGCATAGCGACCGTGGATATGAAGAGAATAGACTTCGAAAATGCTTTAAGGCGTTCAATATAGGTAAAAAAAAATAACAGTGGCGTAGCCAGGATTTCTGGAAGGGGGATTTGGTTTTTGGTTTTGACCGCGACCAACTTCCCAACTTTGAAAAAATCTTGACAAGCAAAAAAGGTCATCTCCTCATTCATCTTTCCTTCTTCTATTTTTCTCTTCCAGTTGCTGGCAAGCCAAAAAGGTCGTCACTTCTTATATAGCGTGTTACATTTTATCGCCAAGCAGCAAGGGGGATTTGACCACCAAAATGGCGTCCCAAAATAGAAAAATGCATAGTAACTCATTTTTTAAAAATTCGGCAGCCAAGGGCGGGGGTTAATCCCCAATGCCACCTTGGCTACGCCACTGAGAAAAACACTCAATAAGAGGAAACTGATGGGGCGGCATACATCCCTTGGCACCTTTGGGGAAATTGACGTAACCACAGCGGGAAAAGAATCACAGGATACGTCAGAATGTAATATGAACACAAAAGCGAGCGTTTGAAAATAAGTCTGTCAGTCCATGGAAAATGTGGAAAAACCCGAGGAGGTGGCCACCCAGGGTGCGATTTGTGACCTGGAGCAACGGGGCGGGGGCGGGACATGGGGAGCGTAGAGCTGACGATGGGTACATTTTCCTGTCACAGTAGTGGTGGTGAAATTTGACTTCTAGCACCTCTGTGGAAAGGAAAATTTCCCCATTCCCATTACAAATCGCACCCTGGACTGGCAACCACCCAATGGCTGCTCGAGGTTCAAGATGTCAAAATGTCGATTCACTTTTGAAAGTTTCGAGGAGAAGCGATTTTAGAACTGTCCAAAGTTCTGAACGAAAGAGTAAACCCTACGCTTACCGTCTTCTCTCCTTTCTCTCTCTCTCTCTCTCTCTCTCTCTCTCTCTCTCTCTCTCTCTCTCTCTCTCTCTCCAGGCTCGTAGGAAGTGGGGGGTGCATGGGTACATCTGCACCCCTGGAAAAATCAGGAAGATAAGGCTGTTTAAAAAAATTTGCATGTGATGATTTTTTAAAAAGAAGAATTAGAAAAAAGAGGGACGACCTTTTTTGTCTGTCTATAGAAGGATAAAGTAAAGTTAGTGACGTCAGGTTTTTGAGACACAACTTTTATCTTGAAAAAATCTGCACCCCTGCTGAAAATTCGTTCCCCGACGCGCCTCTCTCTCTCTCTCTCTCTCTCTCTCTCTCTCTCTCTCTCTCTCTCTCTCTCTCTCTCGATTTTTAATGATATTGTCTGTTATTTTGCCAGAATCAATAGAAGAACGGAGAATTCAGAACCTATCTGGTAGATAAGTTCACGGAGAACGAGAAAAATGACTAGATAACATTCTTATTATATCGAGTTTCGCGATGACACAACACAGTGGCATCCTAGTATAGGATATAGAGTACAGATAAACATCAGACGCAAGTTGACTGTCTACGAGTGAAAGTCGTAATACATTTGGGGCGGGGGGAGGGGGCGCATGGGGAGGGCTTGCCGCACCCATTCTGTACTGTGGCCAGAGGCAATCAATAATTTCGATGTCCTCAGATCTCCCCCCCCCCCATAGGCGGATCTAAGAGAGGGGCTTGGAGCAACAGTTCCATGACCCACCTCAAAAATTTAGTTTTGCCAATTGGCGAAATCATGACGAAAAGCCGATAGATTATAATTATAAATACAAAGACAGGAATAAATATATAGGCCTAAGCGAATTTCCCCATTCCAGTCAACCTAAGAGCATGAATCAATCCGCGTGGAAGGCAAGGGCGTAGCCAAGAATTTGATTTGCGGGGGGGGGGGGGTGATAATGTGATTGGGGTATAAATCTTTAAAAACTTTGAAAATCTTAAAAAACGCATACAAATTTTAAGGTGGCCTGATTTTTGGGAGGGGATATATATTTCGATATACCCCGTCGCTACTCCCCTGGTGGAAGGGTCTGGGCTAGACAGAATGGGGAATGAAACGCCAAGTGCCCCACCCCTACTGAATTCCTAGGTCTACTAGCAATTCCGCCATTGAAATGTTGCTTTCCATCGTTGCTAGAAAACTTTGTACATCAATTGAACCACACAAAGCACAATTAGTCACACGCTTCAATTGAAAGAACAACAACACATTCGCCTCGACTGTTCCATGGGCGCCCGCACATTGGGGCAAGAGGGGGCACTTGCCCCTCCCTGAAAAATGCAAATACCAATATTTCACATTGAAATTTGAAAACCTTGCTAAAATAGTAACCGTTTCCATTCTGTTAAAATGTGTCTTGCACCCACCTGGAAAAATTTGTGACGCAACCGTGACCATTGTGTTTTGCCCCCTCCTGGAAAAATTTCTGTGCACGCCCATGGTCTGTTCCAACATCTGCATTGGCACGATGATGACGATGATGACGACGACGACGACAACAACAATGATGATGATGATGATGATGAATACGACGATGGTGACGAGTCTGAGTCTCTGACGACGATGTTTTCGCAAAATGACCTTTAGCTGCCGATGAAGAAATCGTATTCGATGAAGTAATTTTAATTTAATTCGTTTTTCGCTGGTAAAAACTAAAAACTAAAAAGCAGAATCTAACGAACGAAAGTCTGTCTTAGACGGAACGTTCTTTTGTTGTAATTCGCGGTCACTTAGTACATGACGTCACGTTGTCTCTCTCTTTGTCACGTGACAAGACCATAGAAATCTACTTCACTGTTCGGCTGAACGCAGTAACCTCTATGTGTGTGTGTGTGCTGTGTTTATTTACAAACGCGTCCGCATCAAAGACGATGAGCTTCTTTGTGTGTGTGGTGTGTGTGTGTGTGTGTGTGTGTGTCTCCTCCCTTCTCAACCAGGGCTTGCCACCGGTTATGGCGGAGTTCAATGACCTCTAAAGCAGGGTTTCCCGAAAATTTTGGAACTGCGGCCCACTTCAACGGGTTTCTAAAGTGCCGCGACCCTCATAATAACATGTAATATCAAAAATACATTACGCCGTCTGGCGAACGTTGTTTGAAAGGAATCTTCTGAGATTTCAATAAATGGCAAAACAAAAAGCTCTATTTCAATTCGAATGAAAATATGGCAAATATATTAGCCATAATTATTCATATTTTTGCCAAATAAGACAAAAGGGGAGAAATAGAGATTGCGATCTCTTGAAAATCATCTTTTAAAAATATTGCCAGAAACATACCTTTGTTACGCGTAATAGAAATCGTATGAATATGGCAAAATCGCTCAAACGCAAGGTGTAACTAATAATAATAATAATCTTTATTTCGTGACAAGCACAGCATCAAATACAATCAAAAAAGACAATAATAAACTAATATTAAACTAATAAAACACACACTTTAAGTAAAACAAACAAACAAAACTCAAATACCTATTCAACTAACATAACATTCATTCCATCATATCCATAACCTCAGACCTCAAGCACACATTAACTATACAGTCAGAAAAAAATAGCGATTTTCCCTTATACTTCAATAAAAAGGATTGCTGCCGGTATTTTACTGCATCATGTGTCAGCTGCAATCCAACCATATCCCATATACACTCGATTGTATCTTTACAATGAACGTTAAATATTTTGCAAACAGCCTGCTGGATAAGTCTATCAAAGCATTTAACGTGCTTTTGTTAGGATAAGTTGCTTCAGTGCCATACAAAACCAAAGGCAAACAATATGACCTAAATAGATTAACACAGATCAGTTCTGAAGAAGCCGATTTTGAATGATGATATATGCTGTTAAAATTTCTATAGAATTTCAATTTAACTCCCGTAATAGAAGTTCTGAAGTAACGACCTGTCTTCAACACAACACCCAAATATCTAATCTCCTGTACATATGGCAAAAGCAACACCATCCAGAATCAGAGGCGCACACAGACATGCATGACGTTTACCGACTCGCATAACCATTGATTTCTTAGTGTTAAATTTAAGATCCAGATCACGGGACTCAGCGGTACATATATCTAACATATGTTGCAACCCAGTAATAGAATGCGAAATTAACAAGATGTCATCTGCATACATTAGACAGCCCAAAAACAGTCCATCGATATGACAACCATAGCCAGAATTCTGCAGTGCAATAATTAGATCATTAATATATACAGAAAAAAGCACAGGGGAGAGGACCCCACCTTGCCGCACACCAGCCATGAGATTGAATGACTCTGAGAGAGCATTCCCCCATCGAACATTGACGTAACATTTAGAGTACCAATCCAAAAGAATATCAATAAAGCAGCGTGGTGCCCCTCTCTGTGCCAGCTTAAGAAACAACCCATAATGACAAACTTTGTCAAATGCCTTAGAAACATCCAGGGCAGAAATAACAGCCGTGGAATTGTTCTGGTTCAAATATTTTATAACTCCCCTCAGGGTGTATAGAGCATCTGCACATCCGATCCCAGACTTAAACCCAAACTGTAAATCTGAAGTAATAAGGTATAACCCAAATTTTTCCAGGAGACAATGTTCAAAAATTTTCGAAATTACTGGACTTAATGCCTTTATTAGTGGAGTTTCAGAGCAAAATGGTAAGAATACGCTTTCATTGCGTTACTTCGAAATAAGATTAATTTTAAAAAGTACTGTAGGTCAGGATTTCTCAAACATTTTGGAACTGTGCGACTCACGTCAGCGGCTTTCTACAATGCTGTGACACTGCAAACTTATCGTCGACTAAATTGGATAAAAGTTTCATAAAATACTAATCATTTAAATATAAGCCGTGTATGGAGGATTGCAGATATATAAATTTCTTAAAACTTGTCTACTTGTAACCTTCAAGGCTTGTAACATTGTGGTATTGGTTGGAAAATGACAATTTTGAATCTAATTTCGCGCTACCCCGTGACCCACTAGTCTGAGCCCTGCGACCCACTTTTATGGCGACCCACAGTTTGGGAAACACTGCTCTGTAGAATAGCTCAACTTGTAACAGATTGATTGGCAGTATAAAACGGGTGTTCACCTAAGTTTCATGAAGGGCCAATTTGTTATGACTGTTGCCCGAGGGCGAGGTAAATATACTGGATTTCTTAGATACAAAATATAGTTCATAAGTAATGCAATACAAGTAAGTTGAAAAAGTTATTTATCGTTTTAGTAGGTCTATCTTCGCGAGCCATTTTACACTCTTTGGCATGCTGGATCTTGCCCTAGAACTGTTCAAATTGCTATAAAGGCTAAGTCGCTATGATTTGTAGATAAAGATCGCTTATGCTAGCGTGTTTTAAAGAAAACATTTTCGTTAAATTAAATTACAATGAGATTACAATAGCCTACGCCAATCGTTTAAACTTGCATGCACATTTTCAACTTTTAATTAACAACATTTAGTCCATCTAGTTTCTGTGTAATTATTTCAAATTTCAAAATATATTTCTTACATCTACGCGACCCAGTAACTAGACGTTCGCGGCCCGGGCCTGAGTCGCGACCCACAGTGCCAGAATCACTGGGCCGCTTGAACACAGTCCAAAAGTCAGAAAGAACAGGGTAACTGCGAGTAGCGGCCCCAATATGACGGAGTATCCAAGAATATCAGAGGCTCTCGAAGATTGATTTTACACGAAATCAAATATATAGGAGTTGGTTTTAGTGAGCTGGGTTTCCCTCACGAGAATGGAGAAATGGGTCTCTTCTTAAATGGATTAGGCGCCAGTGGGTGGGCTGCAGTGGCGGCTCCACGGGGGGCAGGGGGGCCAGTGCCCCCTATTGAGTGCCTGGCTCCCAGTGACCCCCTGTTGGGACCCTATACTTAATGATACATACATTAAACAACAAATGGTTGGACCCCCATGATTAGAAGTTGCCACCTCAACGCCCCCCTACTTGCCAAATCCTGGAGCCGCCACTGGTGGGCTGGGGTTAAATTTAGCCGAATCTTGCCGGATCTCCGAACTGTCTTGCCGTCTGGCAAGAGATCCGGAACGTACTTTTGAAGATCTGGTGCGTTGTTTGCTGTCAGCGATGTGCAACAGAAATTACGCAATACAGCAATACTGCCACGGGTTACAGCTATATTATGATGATGACATTTTATTTTCGATTAATCAAAATAATCGATCAAACGAATTTTAGTCAATTAAAAATGCTAACGAATATCGATTTGTGGCCGGAGGAAGAAATAAGGAGATCCGGCACCTCTGAAAAAGTAATTTAACCACTGTGGGTGGGTGGGTCACAGAAAGATTCCCGATAAATTGTCTCATCAGATGAGTAGGCTAACCCCTGTAACAAAAATTCGAGAGCCGTCGAAATCTTGGAGCAGATCCATTTCTTACGCTTTGAGTAAATTTGCAGCACAAAAACGAGGCAAAACGCGTCTGATTACGAAAATACAAAGTCACGTCTTGCTTTAATTAATTATATTGTTTGTGTGAATTTTCTGCCCAAAGTGGCGGCGTCTATATTCTTCATCGGTAATATGACAAGTTGGATACAGAACAACGAGAAGATCAAATATTTTAAAAGTTAACGAATCCCTTGCAATCTGCTAAAGTTAATCGCATTTTTTGCTCAGTAATTGGCCTAGGGGCTGTCCATTAATTATGTCAACAATTTAGGGGTTGAAAAAGTTTGACAGTTGTTCACAGGGGGGGTCAAGAGAAGTTGACGTCAACAATTTCACTTTTACAAATAATCAAAAACTAGGAAATTTCATGGAATACTGCTTATTATAATGGACAAAAGCATGACAAAAAGGTCATAACCATCACATTTTGACACTCGACGAGCAAAAAGGGAAAAAATGGTCATCATCGCAAAAAATATTAACCTTGTTATTGGGACCTGTCATTGATCTGGGGTCAAAGTTTTTGACGTAATTATGGGGGTAACTGAAAGTTGACAGTTGTTGACAAGAGGGGAGGGGTCAAAAATTGCCCAAAAATTGTTGACATAATTAATGGACAGCCCCCTAGATCTTACGCGACATTTTTCAGCGTAGTCTGATGCGCAAGATTGGTCTCGTAGGCATGACGAAAGTTGCAACTGTCCCTGCGGCCCGATGCTCAAAGTCTTATGAAGATACCTTACTGTAAAACATCACTTGGTTCCAGGTTGTTTGCAGTGTCAGGGCCAAAAACAAGGAATGATCTATCGATAATTGTGAAATCATCCTGTTCTCTGACATCCTTTAAGAAAAATCTTAAGACTTGTTTGTTTCGAAAATCTTATTCTCTTCTGCCTTAGATTGTTTTTCATTCATTTTTTTTGTATGACTTTTATTTTATTTATTTTTATTGTACTCTTTAATGTGCCCTTGCTCCTGACATTTTGGTAATATGGCGCACAAGAAATTGTCTTAATAATAATAATAATAATAATAATAATAATAATAATAATAATAATAACAACAACAACAATGTAACAATGTCACAAATGCCTTATTCAATTACTATGTAACTGCCACAAAACTCTATTATAAAGGCTAATAGATAATAATAATAATAATAATAATAATAATAATAATAATAATAATAATAATAATAATAATAATAATAATAATAACAATAATAATAATAATAATAATAATAACTAGAAAGATGCTCGCTTCGCTCGCGCTCGCTTCGCTCGCAGTGCAGGATAATACTAATCCAATACCTATACCTAATACCCAATCATTGAATTCATGCTGAACAATGATCGCCACCTAGCCAAGCTCTGCGCCACGTAATAATTAGGCCTATGTACGTTAAAATCACGCAACTGTGGCCATTTGTGATGCTGTACGTACACGTATTTTTGGTGTACGTTAAAATGTACGTTAATATTGGGCAACTACCTCAGGCTGCGAACAATTGTTACCAATAGCAACGTCGTCGCACGCCCAGCCCCCTGACGCTGCAATGACTCGACTAAACCGTGCTAAACTACGATTCTACGAACAATTGTTACCAATAGCAACGTCGTCTTCGAACATCGTCCACCAACGCATCGCGACGTAAGGACTAAACGGTCTAAACCGTCTACCAACAGTCAACCAATCAGAACGCTTGAAGGTAACAGAGAGACATACAGATAACGATCTTAATATTATAGATGTTTTAGGTTTAAAATTTTAAGACTAAGCAGCTTCGCTTACCGTTGGATTTCTTAGCAGTATTTACTCGTACTTTTAAATCTAAAAAATAATTTTCCCATCGCCCACTACTAATTATTAATCTAAAACTGAGATTCTTTGAATTTCTGGTTTGTTTCTCTTAAAATGTTGACGCCAAAGATTCGAAGCTTTCGAGAATTCAGTCATGCGTCCATGCAGCGTGGTGTTTGCAGGAGAAGCGGAAATTCCTGGTTCCTGTTCCATGTGGTCATTAGCCTACTTAACTCACCCCAATTAGCAAATTGATTCAATTAAACACCTTCATTCTCTCCTCCGCTGGCGTTACTCCCAGACACCAACCTGCGTATTTAGCACCAGCCTTCGATAAAAAAACAGTCTAGCTGCTCGTGCTAAAAGCTAACGAATTGTTACAACTGTAGGACTATGTTGGTGTCCGCAGAAATTTCTCCACGGGTGTGCAAAAAACAGGGTCTTGTTACGAAAGAAATGGAAAATATGTCCAGGGTGGTGCAAGTTCATCGGATTCTTATATAGATTCATATTTTAACTTGGTACTATAGGTCACTTTTTTAGTAATTTTACTTTTCATAATTTCACAATTTTTCAAGGGGGCGGTGTGCAATTGCACCCCCGTATACCCCATCGGGACGCCCATGTATTCAATCGATCACGAAATACACGAAACATTACAGCATGTCTGCTAAAAAACTTGGATTACGTGTCTCTGCCAACTGATAGTTGTAGATAGTCAGATCGCATTACCTGTACTGGTTTACAGTGTAAGAAGACTAAGATTTAGGCTTAATAGACAATATGGACGAAGGATCATCCACTTTCAGTCTTGTAATCAGTCAAATGCTCACCACGACATATCCCTCGACCAGGGCTATTTTTACACTCCACTAACCCCAACACGCCCCCACCCCCAATTTCAGACCGACACCTCCCAACACCGACCCCCAATCTCAGCTATGGGGTGTCCTTTTTTGCGTGTCAGACTTTTCGGACCCCAGCATTTACCGACATCCCCCCAATTGACAATCCTAGAAATAATCCTGCCTTCGACCGACTAATCACTCTACTAGGGACCTTCATTTGCTGTTCCTCATTCTCGTACAGTCATTGGCACTAGTTGTTTCTCAGTGTGTGACCCTGGACTCTGGAATTCATTACCAATATCACTTCGTATAAGTAACATTTTATCATCTTTCAGATCTGGTCTTAAAACACATCTGTTTGACTTGGCTTATCCCTCTTAGATTGCTCTCCCGCCGTTTCTGACTGATCTTTCCGGTTTGATTTGGCTCTAATTCAATTTGGATTTGGTGCCCCATCGGCTGATGCCTTCGGCATTATGATAGTGGCGCCATAGAAGTTTCGTGATTGATCTAACCAATGACAACGTCATCAGACGGAGAACTTGGAGGAAACTCGGCGCAAATGACCAAACGGAGCGAACGAAGCAATGCGTGTGTAGGCAGCGACTTAGAAAATGTGCGAATGATGGAAATGATCGAAGAAGATAGTTAATGAAGACGAAGATTCTGCCTAAATGAATAAAATTAAGCAAAGATCCATTTGGAACTGATGGTTGGATGGAGATAGATAGATAGATAGATAGATGATAGATGATAGATAGATAGATAGATAGATAGATAGATAGATAGATAGATAGATAGATAGATAGATAGATAGATAGATAGATAGATAGATAGATAGATAGATAGATAGATAGATATAGCAAAAAGGGCGCCGTTCTGCCCATTTTGGCGCCCCTTCATTCTTCATTCAACTTCGCGAATACCCTGACAAGGAAAATAAGGCCATCGCCCGTAGCGGAACATCCTACCTTAAACCAATTTTGGCGCCTCCTCCTACGTCGGCGCTCGGGAACATCTGTACCCCTCTGCACCCCCTTAGATCCGCCTCTGAACCGAAACCCACTTCAACGGTTCGGTAACGTTTCGCGACCCTAATCATAGCATGCAATATCAAACAATGTTAATTGAAAAGAATCTCATGAGTTTAAACACACAAGGCAGAACAAAAGCTCTGATTCAATTCGAATGAAAATACGGCAAATATATTAGGCAGACTATTTATATTTTTCCCATAAATAAGATAAAAAGAGAGAAATAGATATTGAAATTTCTCAAAAATTATCTATTTAAAAACTTGTCAAGGGCATACCTTTTTTACGCGTCTTAAAAATCCTATGAGTGTGGCAAAATCGCTTAACCGCTAGGTCTGACCAAAAATGCCATGAGAGATTCCTATTGTTAAGTGGAGTTTCAGAGCAAAATGGTCGGAATACACTTTGCTTGCGTTATTCCGAAATAAGGTTAATTTTTTTTAAATACCATAGGACAGGATTTCCCTCATTTTTTGTAACTGTACGACTCGCTCTAGTGGCCTTGTAGCATGCCGCGACCCTGCAAACATTATTATTGTCAATTAAAATTGGATAAAAACACTGATGATTTTAATATACTGCATTTATTTACTATGTTATCGTTTGTTGCTCATTGCTATTATTTCATTGATTATCCTAACACGTGGTTTAGTAAAATCTTCATTGATTTATTAATTGTGTTTTGCTAGTTATCGTCGGCGGACGTTTGAACACGGGACGATTGACCACTTAACATCGGCTGTGGTCAATCGCCCAGTGGTCAAACGTCCTATGGTCAATCGTCCAGTGGCCAAACGTCCGCTGTGGTCAGTCGTCCAGTGGTCAAACGTCCGCTATGGTCAATCGTCCAGTGGTCAATCGTCCTATGGTCAATCGTCCTTTGATAAATCTTCCGTGTATCAAATTTCTTAAAAACCTGCAACTTTCAAGGATGGTGACATTGTGGTATTTTTTAGAAAATGCCATTTTCAATCTAATTTCGCGCTATCCCGCGGCCCACTATAGACTGAGCCCTGTGACCCACTTTTGGGTTGCAGCCCACAGTTTGGGAAACACTGTAAATTAGAAATATAGGACTATTGACAAGATGGTCTTTCTGTGTTAAGTGGTTTGCAAGAACCGCATCTCTGTTTGTTCTAATGGTGGATCTTTGGTTGATCAGCCTAGTATTACGTGACAGTGCTGTCCATGGCGCGATTTGCGGGGTGGGGTGGGGTTGGGGAACGGGGAATCTTCCCCCACTGCCCAACTGCATCCCCTACTGCTACATCCCCCACCACTACATCTCCCCACTGCTACAGTTTCCAACAACTACATCCCCAAGCTCGACATATTCCCCCCCCCACTGCTCCAGGTCACAAATCGCACCCTGGTGCTGTCTCTCCGACATACTGGAATTTGCATTTTTACAAGTAATTAAATAGATTATATATTCAGCTGGTACAGTCTAGAATAGGGTTTATCTCGTACGAACGAACTCCGGGGGAATGAGCTGCAAAATGTCTCCGCTGTTGAAAACCATTTCGTGCGGTTGAAAATAAATAAGGGTAAGTATAGTGGGTTTCACAAAGACTAATGCCTTATAATCAGTGTTTATTCTAGCCCCCTTGACATTGGGGATTTTGAAATGTTTGGGGGGGACAAGGTTTGAGTTTTCACACGTTTGGGGGACATTTCCATTCCCCAGCCAACATCTAAAAAATTGGGGAATTTTCAAACTTTGGGAATTCCCCCTAAGAAGGCCTAGAATAAACACTGCCTTATAATCATTCCAAATCTCGTTATTATTATTATTATTATTATTATTATTATTATTATTATTATTATTATTATTATTATTATTATTATTATTATTGAATGCACTCGAATCACCCTACAAATCCAAGAACGTATACGTGTCCTCCGTGTCGCCTGTGACGGGCGGGCTGATGACGCGGCTGCTACTTACTGTTGACGGTCGCTCGACGCATCGATCGCCGCAGACAGAACGCCAGAGAAGCCGACGCTTAGGGAGGCAGCAGCAGCGCCGACGAACTTAATCAGACCGTTCGCCAAACCTTCGCTTTGAAAAACCAACATTCTTGCAGAAACGTTTCTTCGGCTGTTGGACCAGAGTACGGTCGAACTTTCGCCAGTTTCCACCGATTTTGCCGGACTGAAGGTAAATTTGAAATTTCCGTTTTACCTTGCAAATATTATTAATACGTCAGAAGATTGACTGGTTATTATTGTTTCCAATTTCGATATTATTGTATTCTACTGAAATACAAGTGTTGCTTGATTATACTGTATTTTTGAAGAAATTATCAGTTACTAGAGAAGTCGATTTCTACGACGGCTATTTTGTTGATGATATAGCCTATCTGGCGAAAAGGGTTTAGAAAGTTCAAAGTTTAAATTTTCCTCGGGAGAACAGATTTTTTTAAAACTTTTTGCGGACAGTGAAAAATAATTTGAGACCGTAAGAATATTTTGTATTGGCTTCCCCAGAAATTTCGCGGCCCAAGGAGGCTCATCCCCAACGGTTTTGACGCCCTTCAAGCATGCAGGGTCGCCGAGAGGGGTGGGGCAGGGCCAAATGCCCGGGGCCTGGCGATCTGTAGGGGGCCCGGGCGGGTCCGTAAAATGTTAGCACAAAGAATACTATATATTAGCATCCTGAAAAGACTGACAAGCAAAAAAAGTAATGGCCACTTAAATATAAACTTTCTAGTAGGGGCCCGTGACTGCGCTGCCCGGGGGCCCGGAATTTCTCTCGGCGGGCCTGCCCTCAAGACAGACAACTGAATGTCCACTTGGGTCCTGTTTTCTTCCCTAAGAACATTCATCATAGCCTTGCAGTGGCGCCTCCACCGGGGGGGGGTCAGGGGGGCCCGTGCCCCCTATTGAGTGCCTGGCCCCCAGTGGCCCCCCAGTTGGGACTCTATACTTAATGCTACATACATCAAACAACAAATGGCTGGCCCCCCATGATTAGAAGTTGCCACCTCAACGCCCCCCACTTGCCAAATCCTAGAGCCGCCACTGTAGCCTTGATTCAAAAATGTATTGTTATGTTTATGCAATGTAATAGAATGCTTGGCCTATAATAATTTGCCTCTTCAGCCTTCTTCTGCAGCAGCATTTAGCGCTGTAACTAGGGTTGCCGGATTTCCAAAGTCAAAATACGGGAGATTGTTTCCGCGATCAATGCGCCCACTCTACGGTCCAATTCGTTGTGAATTATTATGGCTAGAGCTATACTACTCTACAGTACCATAGAGCAGTGGCGTAGCCATGATTTACGGAAGAGGGGGTTTGGTTGTGGTCATGGTCAACTGTGAAAAACTGTGAAAAAGTCTTGACAAGCAAAAAAGTTCGTCCGCTCACACCGACACCTTTCTTTCCTCTTTTTTCTTCGTTAGAGTTGACAAGCAAAAAAGGTCATCGCCCTAGTTAACTACATCATTTCTTCAAGTTCTTGAATTCTTACCGTTGGTAAGAATTTTTTACTCCGGCAACCCCAAGGGGCGGGGAGGTTTGATCCACAAATCCGCAATCCGAGAATAAAAATGCGTGAAACACAATGAACATTTTTTGTGACAGGCAAGGAGTGTTTAACCTCTCCCCCTTGGCTGCGCCACTGCTATAGAGTATAGACTAGGAAAAAGCAATAAGGAACACTGTTCAATGCACCGCATCATATTACAAACAAGTTATAATAATATTATTATCATAGACCTCCTAACGAGTCCTAAGTTCCTATTCCTGCCATCAAAGTAAGTAAGAAGCAGAGGGGCGTTGTGAGTTGTGGGCCCTCATAGTCTCTATTATCTTGTTTGATATTGTACTAAACTGTAGGCTTACTAATGACTTTTATTTGACGTTTTATCACGCCAGAAAAAATGTAGCATTGTTTCGATTTTAAGCTGCGTCTCAATGAAGTCTATCGACCTATAGCCAAATGCGGGAGATTTTGTCTTCCGCGTGGCATCCGTCCGGGAGGCGGGAGACTGGGGCTGAAATAAGGGAGCTTCCCGTAAAATACGGGAGATATGGCAACCCTAGCTGTAACCGTGGCTCCGTCGGCACCGTTTCTGTCACCGTCGTAAGCCACATAGAGTGCGCCAGCATAATCGCATGGCTGGGTCGTATACTACAGAAAATGCCAGGGGGGAGTCAAGAGTTCCCGATAGCCGCAGCAAGGG
>CM030868.1:6957927-6962927 GCA_018105865.1 Metaphire vulgaris | reverse complement strand
TCTTTGTCGATTGCGTATATTTTGCGGTCCACGGACAATAACGAGATTAATATTGAACGATGTTCGGCCGTGATTTCCTGTCCTAAGATAACAGCATTAATCCTATTTCTGTAGGTTTTAATATTCATCAAATGAAAACTTAGAAAACTCGAGCTTAGGCGCCGTCCATAAATGACGTCTCACGATTTTTGGTAACATAGCATTGCGGTATTAATAGCAATATTTTTGTATTATGAGACGTCACATTTCTGGGAACCCTCCACACCCTCTCCCCGTCGTCGCACATCGTCACAAATGTTTGAATTCCCATAAGTGCGTGAAGTCGTTTATGGATGGTCCCTTAGTGTGTTGCTCAGTGACCAGTTCGTTCATGCTAAAGACAAGAAATTCCATTCCAACGAATTAGTTCCTAACGTTCCTAACTGTTCATGATCGAGAGATGACGTTGAGATATATATATATATATATATATATATATATATATATATATATATACACACACAAACACTTTGTTAAAATCAACTCCAGATTATTACACATTGCATTTACCGCCATGTTTTATCTGATAACAACAGGCGAATCTGGTTGTGGCTTTATCTTCTTCGAAAAGTCGTCGAATGTGATTTGTAAGCACAGAGATAGATAGATAGATAGATAGATAGATAGATAGAGAGAGAGAGAGAGAGAGAGAGAGAGAGAGAGAGAGAGAGAGAGAGAGAGAGAGAGAGAGAGAGAGAGAGTAGAGCATGAAGAGAGCCGAAAACTTAGGAGAGTGATTAATCAGGCTAAAACAACAGTTCGGAAACTGTTGCGTGAAATCGTCGACAAAGCTTTTCAGATTAAGCGGCCGTTTACAAGCACAATCGCTCTGAGAAGTAAAGGGTTGGTGGACAAAGGCGGGATTTACTCTCCTATTCCTCGAAATTGCATAAAATAACAAAATGCAACATATACTTTTTCTAGCGATTATAAATAATGAAATAAATAAAAAACTAAGGCAAAAGACTATATCCCCATCAACAGGAACTTAATAGCAATAATAATAATAATAATAATAATAATAATAATAATAATAATAATAATAATAATAATAATAATAACAGCAGCAATATAAGTAAGAAACATGCTACTATTAGCTACTATTATATCTACTACTACTACTACTACTACTACTACTACTACTACTACTACTACTACTACTACTACTACTGCTGCTGCTGCTACTACTACTACTGCTGCTGCAGCTGTTGCTGCGGTTGCTACAAAAACAACAACAACAACAATTAAGTACTACTACTACTACTACTGCTTTTAAATATTAGTAATAATAGCTGGATTTTAAGTGCTGAAGTCACTGATTCCGTCATTTAAGCCTTCTTTAAATTGTGGTGTTTATTGTGATTAGCGTTGTGATATCCCTGTCTCCAAAATACCGGGCACCCGTGTAGAAGGCAAAAATGCAAACGCAACAAGTCGGACCATGGAAAAAGTTGTATTATATATTTGTTCAAAGCTAATAAATTGTAACTTGGTGATTTTACGGGTTCATTCTAAACTCCAAATCCGCTTTCGCAAAATTTACTTTTTTGGATAGGCCACTCTGGTCATCAGCGCTTTAAATAACATATAGGCCCATTGTGATAAAACAATACAATTTTAAATATATGTAAACTGTACCAACTACAATAAAGAATTTAAAGCAACTGTTACATTACTTTGTATTTATTTACTGGACTCGACTGCTTTTATTAATATCTTGTTTTTTCAATTGCATTTAATTCTGTTCCACGTAGTCAACAGACCAAGTGGGCCAATAGTATATAAGCCAATACATACCTTTGTCTAACTGCAACTGACAATATCGGTATTTTTAAACAGTAATCTTGTTTTGCAATAAAGCAAGGAAATCGTTTTACGACCATTTTGCTCGGAAACTTCGTTAACAACGTTGGTAAAAACTCGTGAACCAGCGTAACGGTTAAACAATTTTGCCCTATTCATAAGATTTTTAGAACGCGTAAAAAAGGTATGTTCCCGGCAAACTTCTTAAAACGATAATTTTCAAGAAATTTCAATATCTATTTCTCTCTTTTTGTCTTATTTGGCAAAATATGAATAAATCTGCCTAATATACTTGCTATATTTTCATTCCAATTAAATAAAAGCTTTTATTCCGCCATTTATTCAAAATTCAGAAGATTCTTTTCAACTAACGTTCGCCAGATGGCCTATTACATTAAAAATACAGTATTACATTCCTGGAGTATGGTGAGTGGAGGTGACAAAACCGCAGAAGTGAGCTGCGGTTCCAAAATGTTTAGGGAACCCTGCTTTAGACTGCATAATCAGTGGCGTAGCCACGGGGGGTTGGGGGTTGAAACCCCCCTTGGACGGCGGAAAATTTTTTTTTGATGTATCTCCATGCAATTTTTATTTTTTAGGCGATTTTTGGGGTGAAAATCCTCCCTTGGCGGTCATCGACGAAACTTTTTTTCAAAACCCCCTTCCGAAAATCCTGGCTACGCCACTGTGCATAATAATACACGTTTAGAACTTGGGTTTTCCCAAACATATGATATTTTTAATAGGAGAATTATAGCCAAAATGTTGCATTATACTAGGCTTGGAGTGACTTGCTTGCTGTAGCTTGCAAGAAAATGCCGGACACATGCATGTCCGGTTTGTCTCACAATGTTCTCACCGGACAAATAGGCAAATTACCGGACATGCATGCGATTATCTTTTTACTTCTTTGTAAATTATATATATGTACAATTGTACATATACGTGTTAAATAATTACCTTAAGCACATGGAAAATGATGTATTATTATTATAATTATTAGCTGGACAATTTATATAGCGCAATAAGCATGGCAAAATGGCCAAAGACAAGAGCGCTTTACAATACTATTCGTATAACCGATGGTGAATAGGCGAGTCTTTAGATTACTTAGGAAAAATTATAGAGAGAGTCAGAGTTGTAACATTGTCCGAAGGTCAGTTCCACAGTTCTGGGTTGCCCCGTGTGACCGACCTGTCCCCGAACTTTGCCGTTTTAGACGGGGGAGGCACAAGCAGTTTGACGCGACTGCCAGATCTTAGCAGCCGACGTCGTTCCAGCGTCGCAGTCCGCTGCAGGAGGAAGGCGATGTAGTCCGGACAAGTGGGGTCGTGTAGCGCTCGGTAAGTTAGCAGGCAGCACTTGTAGACGATCCGCTCCCGTATTCGTAGCTGATGGAGTTTATCGCGAAGCAGCGACGCGACGTGCGCATTCCATCGAGCTCCGAAGATCAGTCGCGCCCAGGGTGCGATTTGGGACCTGGAGCAGTGGGGGGGGGGGATATGTCGAGCCTGGTGGGGATGTAGTTGTTGGAAAATGTAGCAGTGGGGGGATGTAGTGGTGGGGGATGTAGCAGTAGGGGGATGCAGTTTGGCAGTGGGGAAGGGGGAGATTCCCTCTTCCCCCCGCAAATCGCGCCCTGGTCGCGCCGAGACGTTGAGCACGGATTGCAGTTTGTCGAGCAGGTTGGCGGGAAGCCCCAGCCGCACACTGCTATACTACAATAATTAATCAGTTCGGCTCAGGACTAACGCCCGGACTAGTAGTGTCGTAGCCGAGACCGTGAGATATCGGCGCATCGCTGTTATCCCCCGCCGCAGCTGGTGGTAGCATGAGCGGGTGACGTTGGCGATGTGCTCGCCGAACGACAGAGTCTCGTCGAGAGTCATCCCGAGCACTCGAGCAGCCTGACGTCTCTGACCGGTTCAATATCGGAAGTTCCCGTGAGAAAACGCAGCGCGATTGATCAGGCGGGTCCGTCCCGGTGTCGAGAGCCAAAGAAACTCCGTCTTGGCGGGGTTGAGCGCGAGCCGGTTTTCTAGGCATCCACATTTCAGGCACCCGACGACCTGTCTCTGTAGTTCGTCGGGTGCAGATGGTCTACATGTCGAATAGACCTGGACGTCAGTGGCGGTTACACCATGTCGATGACGGGGATGCGTCCCCCCACCGGTGTTCCGGATGACCTTTTTTGCTTGTCAACATATTTTCCGGTTAGTTTTTCAAAAAAATTAGTGAAAAACGCTGCGAATGACCTTTTTTGCTTGTTGGCCTTTTTTTGCTAGTTTTTTTAAAAACATTTAGTGGTCAAAACGCTAACAATGACCTTTTCTCTCTCTTTTGTTTTTCTTCTTGACTTTGCACCCCCCCCCACCATCATCCTATACATTTTGTCATCCCTCCACCAAGAATTCATGGAATCGCCACTGTTGGACGTCATCAGTACAGCCGTGCGCGTGCAAGCCGAACGATCTGATCAGGTTGTGCACGTCTGCCACGTAAGCCTATAGCACGAACAGTAGAGGGTCCAGGACCGAGCCCTGCGGCACTCCGCACAGTACTGGCCGCACCTGTGTATGTATACCTCGTATTTGGAAATGATGTATGCGTGGCCGGAAAAAATGCCCTCGGACAAAATGTCTCGGACAAAATGTCAAGGACAAAATGTCACTGACAAAATGTCACGGACAAAATGTCATGGGGACAAAATGTCACGGACAAAATGTCACGGACAAAATGTCACGGACAAAATGTCACGGACAAAATGTCACGGACAAAATGTCACGGACAAAATGTCACGGACAAAATGTCACGGACAAAATGTCACGGACAAAATGTCACGGACAAAATGTCACGGACAAAATGTCGCCGTTTAGGGTCAGGGTTAGAGTTAGGGTTACATTTTGTCCGTGACGTGTTGACCGCTGACATTTTGTCCCCATGACATTTTGTCCGTCACATTTCGTCCGTGAGATTTTGTCCGCGGACATTTTGTCCTAGCACCGATGTATGTGCTAAGCATGAAAAATGTTTTTGAATTGAAAATAAAGTCAATGATAATGTTCATTTTCGTTTTCTTGTCTTCTAAACTAGAAATAACAATTAGTACATTTTGCATTTCCACAATATCGGAACAGCTTTAGACATTAGAGTCAGAA
>CM030868.1:6940427-6952927 GCA_018105865.1 Metaphire vulgaris | reverse complement strand
CAGTTTATTCGAGGTTTTTGCAGTTTCAAAGTCTTTTTCGCGACATTATATATGGCGAGCTTTGTGAATTTTACGGCACTGTTTCTTTCTTTATCCCATTTATCTTCTTTTCTGCCTATATGGTGCCTTCTTTCCTTGGATTGGAAAGAATCGGGTAATTCAATTCGAATGTATATGGTATAGGTTCTTTCACGTATAGTTTCTTTCACCTGTCTCGCCACAGCCAGACAATTCCGTTCTAGAAAGTCTTTCCACAGTAAAGGTCATTGACCGGTTGCCGAATCCTTTTATCAGCCCATCATTTGTAGGCCTATAAATATAATGATATAAATAAATGCAGTGGCGGCTCTAGGATTTGGCAAGTGGGAGGAGGGGCCGTTGGGGTGGCAATTTCTAATCATGGGGGGCCAACCATTTGTTGTTTAATGTATGTAGCATTAAGTATAGGGTCCCAAGTGGGGGAGCACTGGGTGGCCAGGCACTCAATAGGGGGACACGGGCCCCCTGGACCCCCGGTGGAGCCGCCACTGAATAAATAACAAGGTTTCGAGTGGTTCAGTAGGGTCTGCCCACTGTGAGAACCACTATGTTTCACCAATCCATTCATTTACATTATGGTCTTGCTGTGTAGACTCATTCTTTGCCCTCTTGTCCTCTGGTATGTTCGTTCCTGTATTTTATTTCTTTTGTCTTCTTATCTTTGAGTGTGCAAATAACAAAACTTTGCAGTATACAATGTCATAAATGCCTCGTTCAGTTGCTGAGCTTACTGCTTCCACGTACTCTATCTACAGCATAATAGCCACAGGAGACCAATCTAGTATCATAAACAGTGTGTTATATGTGGACATATTTGCATAGCCTCCAACTTGTATCTGTATTATTTGGTCGCCAGATGGCATTTATGGTGCGCTTGCATGCTTCACTGTTCGTAGACATGTGGTTTATATGGTGGACTCGTGTCGTGACTAACGCGAATTAAGATTGACTCGATTTAATCATGGAGGTATTATCCCAGGAGACGGCATTACATCATTTGGCTGAAGCCGACTAGCTGGGAAATTCCCAGACTTGTTCACTCAAAACATCATCGGCTAAGCCATGGGGAATAGGATTTGGCATGTACCAGCATCAGTGTTGTAATAAATACTTCACTGAAAGTATTTAAATACTTTCATAAATACTTGGATCTCAGGTAGTATTTAAATAGTATTTAAATACCCAAATACCGGGGTAAGTATTTAAATACTGGCAAATAAGTTTTGAATACTTTTATAAATACTTGATAATGTATTTGACACATGATTCGCGACAACCGTATTTTTGTGTAAACAAATGTTAGTTAAAATTATTTCTAACAATGTCAATGTAGGCCAGCGGTTCTCAACCTGTGGGTCGCGACCCCCAAGGGGGTCGAATGACGATTTGCCAGGGGGTCGCCGGAGACCTTCAGAAATATAGGGTTGTCCCTTTTATTGTTATTGCGCAAAATTTACTCATTTTAACATGGAAAAAGGCTGATGAGCAAAAAAAGGTCATCAGTTAATTTTAAGATGTAAAAAAGGCTGACAAGCAAAAAAAGAAAAAAAGGTCGTCGAGAAATTTTATTCTGCAGGGGCCCGAATTTCTCTCGGCGGGCCTGGTTGGGGGTCGCCACATCATGGGAATTGAATTAAAAGGTCGCGGTACTATAAAGGTTGAGAACCGCTGATGTAGGCCTACTTAAAGTTCAACTGTCTAAAACCATCAGTAAAGAAAATGTAAAAACGACTGACGAAATAATAGAAAGCCGTGCACGTGAAAATGGCAACAAATCAAAGTAGTTAAATTTCTTAAATACATCTAAATACTCTATGGTATTTAAATACTATTTAAATACTTAATTTTGGATGAGTATTTAAATACTTTCTTAAATACTGGACAAAGTATTCAAATAGTATTTAAATACTGAAAGTATTTAAATACTTTACAACACTGACCAGCATGGACCCCTACCGGTGAAATGTTACATCTACGGTGCGATCTTGCTGCGTACACCAATAGGCTGAACAGGCTGGCATTACTCTAAATAAATTTCCACGGATAATTTAAAAGAATAATATAACTCAGACTTAGCACTACTCCTGTATTCGTCCGAGTCAACCACAATGGCCGCTAGCCATGGAGGTACTATTTTTAGCCTACGCGCGTCTGGCTTTACGCAGCCTGGGCTAGAAGTGACGTAATGCCGTCTCCTGGGATAAAACCTCCAAGGACTTAATAATCAAATTTAATGTAGAAATTCTTTTTCAGTCCAAGGTCATTACTCTACCGGAAGCGCAAAGACTACGAATAATGAAGAGTACAAGTACAGTGCACCAAAAATGCCACCTAGCGACCAAATAATAGGCCCAAGCTGGAGGATTTGCAAATATATCAACATATACAGTAACTTGGGTTACTTTTAAAGGTATTTACAATAGTAGCCATTACTATCTTCTAATCCAATTCATGCCATATGTCGTCCACTCTAGCATTAGTACGTGTGTGTGGATGGGTAAATAAGGTGTGTTAGCAGACACGTACTTTTACAGACGACCGGTTTCTTGTACGTCAAACTCCACAGACTTATTTGCACACAAATTCTTTTTGGAAGGGATCTCTTTCTCTATACAACTGACACATCTTTGAAGGACAAAAAGTTGGCCCCTGGGCCAGGATTTGCCGTCCGTTGAGTTTCTAGCGAGAAGCACGAAAGAGTCAAAGCTACGAGTGTATTCGCTAGACGGCGCTGTTCAACACCTTAATATTTTACTAAAATGCATACACATATAGAGGGAAGACGAATTATTACCTGTTGGCTGTTGGGGGCGGTGAATTAGGCCTAATTATTGATGACATTTCATCAATGGAAGTCCGTAGCTATAATGAGATTAAAAATATGAATAAGTCAATATAGGCCCCACTGTATTTGATCAATAAAAAAATTAAGTCATAAGATATTCAAGCAAATAACACTGGTAAACACAATTTTTTGTCACAGAATCGCTCTGGTCTGTTCCATATGTAGTTTTCACGTAGTTTCCAAATATGTAATCAGAATTTTTCCATCACCCATATTTCAGGAGATATCGTCTATTAAAGAATATACCTTACTGTAAAATAGCCAATGCAATTTTATTTCAGTAAACCGAGGTAGTATACAAAAAATTTCATCATAACCAATTATAATATATTATTGTATGTTGTCAGCCACAGCAGAAATGTTGAGTCATGTTGTTATAATATATCCAGGCCCTTTGTTCTATTTGTCTGGCTGATACAAGCAGAAAACGATGGGTCATGAATTGTGTGTTCTATTCTGATATGAGCAAGTGTGACTTGTATTATATTGCTTGAAATAAGCCCAATCTGGTGTGAGCTTGCCTAAATCTATTTAATATAGAGCACTTAGTTAATATAATTTAAGGGTTATTTGTTCTTTGTAGTCATTTTGAAATGCCTAGAATATTACTAATCATCCGGATTCCTTTTGCTACATTTGCGGTGATGAAAGCAAAGAAGGCGTTTTACTCCGCTTGTTAAGACATGTTATAAGCTGTACTTTGGATGTGAAATTGGCGATTAGGACAAATACAGGGCCTCTCATTTCAGCTGTATAACCTGTGTCAGACTCTAACAGGTTGGGTCAAGGGTGTTAGACACATGAAGTTTGCTGTTCCAATGATCTGGAGGAACCAAGAGATCACTTGACATACTGTTACTTTTGCCTTACAAACATTGCAGGCATTACTTCCAAATCACAACAAACTGTCAATTACCCAAATTGACCATCTGCCATGAGGCAGAAAAAAGTATGAGGCAAAAAACATTCATGATCCTTTGAATAAAGTATATCTACCTCCTCTCCATATAAAGTTGTCGTGAAGAACTTTGTAAAAGCCATGGATAGAAGTGGACTAGATTTGCATATCTTAGAAATACATTTCCATAAATAAGTGAGGTGAAAATCAAAGAAGGGATCTTTTAGGCCTAATATTAGAAAACTGATGAAAGATGAAAACTTTGATGCTAAGTTGAATGACACTGAAAGAGCTGCATGGGTTTCCTTTAAGATTGTTTGTCGCGACTTCTTGGGAAATAACAAGGCAGCCAACTGCACAAAATTAATGGATACTCTATTGAAATGGGATGTAACATGTCTTAAAAATGCAGTTTTGCATTCACACCTGGATTATTTTCCTGCAAATCTAGGAGCAGTAAGCGATGAACATGGAGAAAGGTTTCATCAGGACATTTCAGTAATGGAAAATAGGTACCAGGGCAAGTGGAGCTCCATTATGCTAGCAGACTATGGTTGGACTCTTAAAAGGGATGTTCCTGAGGTACAATATCATAGAAAATCATATACAACTACCTTTTAGGAGACTGCAGGTTACAATATTCATATAACACATATAATGTTATATGAGCAATATAATAGAAATTTAAACTACGTGTCACTGAAAAATGTTACGTGGTGGAGAATTTCTAAGTACATATCTGAATTCCTTGCAAAAAACTGTAATAGAATCAGACTTTTTCATTTCTGTGACAGAATTTTTTTTTATTTTGTTGACTAGTGTAATTATCACGAATGAAACCTCTGAAGGTGCGTTTTGTTTCTTCACTGTGTGTAGACCACAATCTTTCTTTCTCTTTCTGTCTCTGTCTCGCTTACTCTTTCGCTGTCACTCTATGTGACTCTCCCTCTCCCTCTCTCTCTCTCTCTGCTAAATAATTCACTGATTGCTGAGGTAAATTTGTGCGGAGGGTATGCCTAGAAATTTGCACGTCTACTAACGCGCAGGCATATATAATTCACCGCTGACCGACCGTCTTATTGCAAGCTATCACTGGCGAACACAAACAAGAATTTGCTTCAACTATCCAAAACGCGGACAATGGATCAGTGGCGGTTCCAGGATTTCTTGGTGTGGGGGATGAAATGAATTCATAAGAAGTCGGTGGGGGATGAAAATAGAATGGAAAAATCAATAGACTTCGCCGATAACGGCTGACAAAAGGGAATTTACAAGTCATATATTTTGGTTATGATGTTGGTCGTGTAATAATAATAATAATAATAATAATAATAATAATAATAATAATAATAATAATAAATGTGAATAGTGAACGTGAGAAATGTTATCCCTAATTTTACTATACTTTTACCGAAATATAGGCTGACAAGCAAATAAAGGTCATCCGCAGTGTTTTCCCCGTAGTTTTACTAGACTTTTACCCAAAAAATTAGGTTTCACAAGCAGAAAAAGTCCGGTGGGGAGATGCATCCCCACTCATCCGCCACGTGGAACCGCCACTGCAATGGATAATATAATATAATCGGACGTCAGTAAAAATTTAGTCGAAACAACAGAAATTCCAACCGCGAAAATGAACGAAAAAATCCTCTTGACTTTCTGCTCATAAATTCATAAGCGTACCGTTTTTTATTACCACCATGTAGACTGTAGTACAATTGCCGCGACAGCTCTGTTCTGTCAGACGTCATTGAGTGGAAGTGACGTTAGAGTGCTAACGCGCGTATAGATGACGTATTTGTTCGGTGACGACAGGATAATGACGAAATTTCGGAGAAAATCGCATTGCTTCCGCTGATATTATCGCAAAATGGACGCAGAGAAGTAACTCATCTTTGAAAATTCGGCGACAACACGCACTGCCGCTTTATATTTCCTAATTCGCCTAAGTCAGGTGACTCTGTAAGGCTAAACAGTGTTAGGCCTTCTCTGGGGAGGGGGAGGGGAATTCCTCCCTCCAAGTTTTAAAATTCCCCCTCCCAAATTTTTTATATGTTGGCTGGGGGATGGAAATTCCCCCAACCCCCCAAAGTGTGGAGACACAGACATTGTCCCCTTCCAAACATTTCAAAATCCATCCAATGTCAACGTGGCTAGAATAAACGCTGAAGGTTAATTAAACTTCGTCGGTTCAAGAGGAAAGGGCTTGCCATGGACAAATAAGAAGAGCCATCAACAGGGTTATTTCTAGGATTATCTATTTCGGGGGGTGTCGGTATATTTTTTAGGGGTCCCTGCCTTAAAAGAGGTAATCCCAGGCTCAGATATTGGAGGGGTGTCGGTCTCAGATTGGCGGGGGGGGGCGGTGTAAAAATATCCCTGGCCTCCAGAGTTTTGCCTGCTAAAAATTACACTTAAATTTTTTATATTTTCGGATAAAATCACTATAATTCAGCGTATGTCAGCATTGATCAAACGAATTTCCTCCATGGAAAAAATTTGAAGAGAAAAATACATGATGTTATGAATGTGAAAGAGATAATACAAATAGTAACAATACTACTACTACTATACTACTACTACTACTACTACTACTACTACTACTACTACTACTACTACTACTACTACTACTACTACTACTACTACTACTACTACTACTGCACTACTACTACTACTGCTACTGCTGCTGCTGCTGCTACTGCTGCTACTACTGCCACTGCCACTGCTGCTGCTGCTGCTGCTGCTGCTGCACCACTGCTGCTGCTGCCACTGCCACCACCACTGCCACCACTGCCACCACTGCCACTGCTGCTGCTGCTGCTGCTGCCACTGCTGCCACCACCACTGCCACTGCACCTGCTGCTGCTGCACCACTGCCACCACCACTGCTGCTGCCACCACTGCCACCACTGCACCACTGCTGCTGCACCACTGCTGCTGCTGCTGCTGCCACCACCACCACCACCACCACTGCTGCTGGTACCACCACCACCACTGCTACTACTACTACTACTACTACTGCTACTACTACTACTACTACTACCACTACCACCACCACCACCACCACCACAACCACACCACCACCACTACTACTACTACTTCTACTTATTATTATTATTATTATTATTATTATTATTATTATTATTATTATTATTAACATGGTTTATAGTGGTTCAGTAGGATCTGCTCTTGGTGAGAGCCATTACTTTCCACCCGGCCGTTCATTCATATTATGGTCTTGCTGTGAAATCTCCTTTGTCCTCTTGTTCTCTGGTGGATTTGTTCCTGTATTCTACTGCTTTGTCTTCTTGTCCCCCAGTTTCCAGGCAACGATGAACTTTACAGCTCACAGGCGCAATAAATGCCTCATTCAGTTACTGTACTCACTTCTTCTACAATACTACTCTTGTCTACAGTCTAATAGGCTAGCTATGCAAGGCTAATCTAGTATAGCCTATGCTAGTACTTGGGTTTCTTGGAAAAGCATTGACACTAGTAGACAATATTATTGTCTCATCCAATTATTCATCGCACCTGTCGACCATTTAGCAGTAAAAATGTTACTTAAACAGTTTCAGGTTATGTCCTCGGGTTCTGTCATACTGTTTTGCTGTGAAAAACCTTCCAGACAGTGGCGTAACTAGGGTGGATGCAGTGGAGGGAGAGGCCTCGCTTTCCCTGAGCAAATTTTCAGAAAAGTGGCGCCTTTTTCGGAAATGTAAGAAATTTTTAAAAATAAAAATAAAGGCAAGCATTAGTGTCGGCCATGGGAAGACCCTTTGCTGCTCGAGACTTTTTGAGCTGTCTGGGGAAAATTTTCGATGTGGCCCCGTATTCTGGAATCCTGGATGTGGATTGAAAAGGAGGCGGCGTCTTTTAATATGCTCGCCGCTCCCTCTGGTGCTAAAACCTGCCTGCGCCACTGCTTCCAGCTGGTTCTTCCACCGTGCATGCTAATCTTTTATGTGTCTCAATTACAGTGGCGTATCCAGGTAAGGCATTTCCGTTTATGACCATTCCCAAGTTTTAAAAATCCTGACAAGCAAAGCAAGGTGGTCACCTACGGTGTATAGCTATTAGTTTGCTGGTTGATTAAGTTAGTTATGTAGCTAGCTATATGAGCGCATACAGCTACGTGTATATTGATTTTTTCTTTGCTTTTTCATTTTTGCTCCCTTAAACCCGATTTTGGCGCCATCCACCCACAGAATAATGATACGCAGTAAAAAATTTAGTCGGGCAACCAAGGAGTGGGGGTTTAACCTTCCTGGCGACGCCACTGCTCAATTAAATCTCTTCTCGAATCCTTTTTTCCACAGTCGTTCATGAACAACGTTTTATCCTTTCTTCACAGGAAAGCACCCTTTGATAAGTTTTGTTCCTTTGTGTTCTACATGGTTTGAAACTGATTTAGACCTCTACGATTACCTCTAAATCTTCCTCCCGAGTTTCAAATTTTAGTCTCTTCCGCATAACTCAAACTCACGATCCGCTCCCATCTGTCCAACATGCCTCGCCTCGCACTTATCCAAATTGAAAAGCATTTGCCGATTGTCTGAAAATTGAGGTTTTCAATTTAGGTCCTCTGGGAAAATATTTGCCTCCGCTTCGCTACACTCTCTCTCTCTCTCTCTCTCTCTCTCTCTCTCTCTCTCTCTCTCTCTCTCTCTCTCTCTCCACACAGTTTTTGTGTCATCATCAGATGAAGATGATTGCAAACCTTACAAAATGCTGTCACTTTGGCATGCCACGTAAAAACGTACATATTTCGTGAACGTCGGATATACAGTATATATATATATATATATAATTTATGTATATATATATATATATATATGGTATATATATATATAAAGAGATGATATATATACATATAGAGATATATATATATATAGATAGAGATAGATAGATAGATAGATAGATATATAGATAGAAGATAGATAGATAGATAGATAGATATAGATAGATAGATAGATAGATAGATAGATAGATAGATAGATAGATAGATAGATAGATAGATAGATAGATAGATAGATAGAGATAGATAGATAGATAGATATAGATAGATAGATAGATAGATAGATAGATAGATAGATAGATAGATAGATAGATAGATAGATAGATAGATAGATAGATAGATAGATAGATAGATAGATAGATAGATAGATAGATAGATAGATAGATAGATAGATAGATAGATAGATAGATAGATAGATAGATAGATAGATAGATAGATAGATAGATAGATAGATAGAGATAGATAGATAGATAGATAGATAGATAGATAGATAGAGATAGATAGATAGATAGATAGATAGATAGATAGATAGATAGATAGATAGATAGATAGATAGATAGATAGATAGATAGATAGATAGATAGATAGATAGATAGATAGATAGATAGATAGATAGATAGATAGATAGATAGATAGATAGATAGATAGATAGATAGATAGATAGATAGATAGATAGATAGATAGATAGATAGATAGATAGATAGATAGATAGATAGATAGATAGATAGATAGATAGATAGATAGATAGATAGATAGATAGATAGATAGATAGATAGATAGATAGATAGATAGATAGATAGATAGATAGATAGATAGATAGATAGATAGATAGATAGATAGATAGATAGATAGATAGATAGATAGATAGATAGATAGATAGATAGATAGATAGATAGATAGATAGATAGATAGATAGATAGATAGATAGATAGATAGATAGATATAGATAGATAGATAGATAGATAGATAGATAGATAGATAGATAGATAGATAGATAGATAGATAGATAGAGATAGATAGACAGATAGATAGAAGATAGATAGATAGATAGAGATAGAAGATAGATAGATAGATAGATAGAAATAGATAGATAGATAGATAGATAGATAGATAAGATAGAGAGAGAGATAGGAGAGACAGAGAAGAGAGACAGAGAGACAGAGACATAGACAGAAATAGAGAGAAAGAGTGAGAAACGTTGAAAGAGAGGAAGAAAGAGAGAGAGGGGAGGATAGAGAAACAGGGATAGAGAGAAAGGGAGCGAGAAAGGGAGAGATGACGGGAGAGTGAGAAAGGGAGACAGGAGAGGGAGAGGGAGAGCCTGTTTATCCCATGGTCAAGCATCAGGCATTTAAATTCAAATCACTCGCAGTCGTCCATTAGAAGGAGATGCAATTGAACTTCAATTGTCGTTTGCAGTTCCACAAAGCGAAATTAATCGTTGTCTTTGTCTTTAGCTGGGCTTAATAGTTACTGTTTTGAATCCCTAAGAGCTGTTGTCCTCGTAGATTTGCTTTATTTCCCATTCGCAATCGAGCTCAATGGTAATAGTAATAGTAACAATAATTAAAATTAATCAGGGATGGGACCAAGACAGCAGGTGGCAAGACCAAGACCAAGACCATCTCAAGACCAAGATCAAGACATTAGATCTCAAGACCAAGACCAAGACATTAGATCTCAAGACCAAGACCAAGACATTAGATCTCAAGACCAAGACCAAGACATTAGATCTCAAGACCAAGACCAAGACATTAGATCTCAAGACCAAGACCAAGACATTAGATCTCAAGACCAAGATCAAGACATAAGATCTCAAGATCAAGACCAAGACATTAGATCTCAAGACCAAGACCAAGACATTAGATCTCAAGACCAAGACCAAGACATTAGATCTCAAGACCAAGATCAAGACATAAGATCTCAAGATCAAGACCAAGACATTAGATCTCAAGACCAAGACCAAGATATTAGACCTCAAGATCAAGACCAAGACATCAGATCTCAAGACCAAGACCAAGACATGAGATCTCAAGACCAAGATCAAGACATTAGATCTCAAGATCAAGACCAAGACATTAGATCTCAAGATCAAGACCAAGACATTAGATCTTAAGACCAAGATCAAGACATTAGATCTCAAGATCAAGATCAAGACATTAGATCTCAAGATCAAGATCAAGATATTAGATCTCAAGACCAAGACCGAAACAATAATTTTAAACAGTTACTGCGAAAAAATCCAATCGTCTTGGTCTTGAAGGGCGATACCAAGACAGTAAGAACGAGACCAAGACCAAGACATTGAGAATACTGTCTCGTGACTGTCTAGAGACGAGACAAGGTCTCGTAACATCACGTTATTGGTAATAGTAATAATAATAATGATGACAATGATAAACGATAGCGATAATGATGATAATGAGAAACGATAAAAATAATGATGATAATGATAAACGATAACGATAATGATAATAATGATAAACGATAACGATAATGATAATAATGATAAACGATAACGATAACGATAATGATAAATATGATAAACGATAAAAATAATGATGATAATGATAAACGATAACGATAATAATTAATAAATGTAATTTGAAATTCCTCTGGTAATGCTGCCTTTGAGCAATCTAAGTTTTCATGTTTGATGACATCTGTAAAGGTTCAAAGTAAGCGCAATTGAAGAACCAATGCGCTTGCACAGACCGAATTCACTCGACATACTTACATTAGATGTCTTATACAGACACGTCCGCACAGTGGCGGCTCCAGGATTTGGAAAGTGGGGTGGAGCATGGAGCCAACATCTATTGTTCATACACCTGGACTAGTCTAGTTGCTTGGAACGAGTGTACTAAAGCAGGGTTTCCCAAACATGTTTGAACCGCGGACCGCTTAAGCGGTTTTGTAACGTGCCGCGACCCTAATCATAGCATGTAATATTTTTAAAAAATGCATTACGCCATCTGGCGAACGTTAGTTGAAAAGAGAATCTTCTAAACTCTGATTCAATTCGAATGAAAATATGGCAAATATATTAAGCAGAATTATTTATATTTTTCGAAATAAGACAAATTGAGATAAACAGATATTTAAATTTCTCGAAAATTATATTTCAAAATTTGTTGCCAGGAACATACCTTTGTTACGCGTCTTAAAAATCCTATGAGTATGGCAAAATCGCTTAACCGCTAGGTATCTACCGAACCATTCACAAATACGCTATTGTTAGTAGAGTTTCAGAGCAAAATGGTCGGAATACGCTTTCCTTGTGTCATATTTGTGAAATAAGATTAATTTTTGAAAGTACTTTAGTGGCTATAGTTTCCAAACTTGTTGGAACTGTGCGACTTACTTCAGCGGCTTCGTAACATGCCGCGACCCTGCAAGCTTATTGTCAACTAAAATTTGATAAAACACTAATAATTTTAATATAAGCCGTGTATGGAGGACTTCAGGCATATAAACTTTCAAGAATCTAAGCCTATTTGTAACTTTCAAAGCTTGTGAAATCGTGGTATTGATTAGACAATGACACTTTCGAATCTAATTTCGCGCTATCCCGCGACCCACTAGACCGAGCCCTGTGACCCACTTTTGGGTGGCGACCCACAGTTTGGGAAACACTGTACTAAAGTTTGGGGGCCACGGGAGGCCAGGCATCCAATAGAGGGGGGTACGGGTCCCTCGGACTCCCTGTGAAAACGTCTCTAAGTCCGCGTCACTTCCATTAATGGAATAATTATTCATTTATGAGTTTATTTATTGTTTTTATGTAATGTAATGTGGGATTTGTATAGCGCCTCTTCTATTTCTACTCAGAGGCGTTCCTGGCATTGGAGTCGCAGGGTAAAGTAGTGAGACTTTAGCTTTCGCATTGAGCAGAGCAAGGGAGTAAGAAGTGATTCCCG
>CM030868.1:6930427-6937927 GCA_018105865.1 Metaphire vulgaris | reverse complement strand
AGTTAAGCCAACGAAATTACCGCAGAAGATCAGATCGAAAAGTAACGGCATGAATGCCAGAGAAAGAGAAAGAAGAGACAGATTCTGCTGTATGCGTCGACAAAGCAGCAGAAAACACAGTCGGAGGCTTCGCTCTGAACCAGGGATGACAATGAGTCACTCCAGATGACCTATGATTCATCGAACACTTGACCCGTTTGACCAAAGACAGATAGGTCATTGGCTGTTAAATGTCTTTATATTTTCATGTTGAGTATCGACCGAGCATTGCAGGGCTAGTTTTATCAAAATAAATTCTGGGCCCCTCAAGAAAAGTTTCATATTTCGGTCTCAAATTGGGGTTGTTCGTGGGTGCCTGTGTAAAAATACCCCA
Source organism: Metaphire vulgaris (assembly GCA_018105865.1). NCBI lineage: Eukaryota > Metazoa > Annelida > Clitellata > Crassiclitellata > Megascolecidae > Metaphire > Metaphire vulgaris. The sequence continues at coordinate 6,937,554 of CM030868.1, read as the reverse complement.
GGCATTAGGCCACAAAGCGGATTTCACAAAATTAATGTTTAGCGCGATAAGTAATCGATTGATGATAATGATTGATGATGATGATGATGTTATTTGATGATGATGATGATGATGATGATCGCGTAGCCAAGAGGAGTTTGGGGAAGGTGATGGTTGGCCGACCAAGAAAAATTTTTATTGCGTATCATTCTTCTGTGGGCGGAGGGGACGCCAAAACGTGGTTAAGGTAGGAAAAAAGAAAAAAAGAAGCACAAAAAAGCAATATAACTATACAACTAACTTTACCACAGGGAAACAAGAAACAAAAGTCATGACCTTTTTGTTTGTAAGATTCTTCAAAGTTGTGAAAATAACCCACGAAAAGGTCATCCGATGTTGATCATGATGATGATGATGACGAAGATGATGGTGATCATTATGTTGTTGTTGTTGATGATGATGATAATCATATGTTGTTGTTGTTGATGATTATGATGGATGATGATGATGATGATGATGATGATGATGATGATGATGATGATGATGATGATGATGATGATGATGATGATAAGTAATCAAGAGTATAACGTCATTACCATAGAGAAGAGGCAAAATCTGCGCTGAAAATGCTTATTTGTCAATCAACACGAACTGAAAATTTCATGTGCCTCACGACAGCATCTGCAATCTTAAAAACCTCGTCGGATATGGCCGGGTCAAGACCCGTTGACCTACGACCCATGCGACCCATCGAATATTTATGTCCCATTTGAACTGTAACCTATTAATTCATTTCCTTCTCCGATCCGAAGATCTCACTTGTAGAACTCAACTGTCTCCAAATTGTAGCAAATGTTCAAACGTATATAGGAGGCAGTCTGACGGAAAGCTGCATTTAATTGCAAAGTCCTGGAATTAAAAGTGAGCGAAGTCGACTTTTGTAAGAATTTACAAATTTTTAGTGAGATGACCGGTCGAAAATTTGTGCAAAAAATCGGGTTTGCGACCCGAGAATTTCAATTTTTCCCACCAAAATTTCTCTTACAGCGATCTAATGCCCTGCCGACAAGAGATCCACCACAAGAGTCGTCAAAATATCTCGCTTTCCGATCGACCAGGATTTGAGATTTCAAAGCGTTGGTGTCACCGGTGTTTAATCTAGACTCCGGACTCCGGAGGGGAAACTGACAAGGCCCGGGGGGAAATCAGCTAGGGGGCTCGTGTTATTTGATGTAGTATGCCAAAATTTCCGGAGGAGAGAATTTGAAATTTCCGGGAGAAAAAGGGAATTTTTTCCCCGGAAACGGCCTAGATTAAACCCTAGGTTTGACTCGGAGTTGATGTACATTGTACAGTATATCAACAATTACGAAGACGTTTGTTTCGGCGAAATTCCCCCACAGAATAAAGATTAAAAGACGAATTTCGAGCGACTGATGAAACGATGCATCTGTGGCGCAAAATGCCGCAAATCCGACCAAACCAAGCCTCTTTTCATTTGGCGCAGACTTATCGAGAACTCAAAGCGAGTGGTTGGCGCAAACTAGCTCCATTTTGAGATCAAAAGCACAGAAGATTAAGACCGATATTTTACGGCAGACCCAGCGAAGCGAATAACTGTAAAATTCCGTCTTCGCCGCGGCCCCGGCGACCCTGCGACGGGAAACATTTATGCGACGCCAGGAGGCAGTTACGCGGTCAGACTTGTTTCCGATGTATTCCTTAATGGCAGGCTTGTCTTCTGTCTGTTTGGAGGGGGGAGGAATTTCCCGACAATGCCGACACTAAGAGCCGGAGTCTAATAGTCTATTAGAGCTATTAAAATAAAAATAATAAAAATAGTTCTTAGAGACAATATTAGGTCTTTTGTGTTGTACACAAGAGACAATGAGTTTCTCTTGTGCTGTATCTTGAGAGGTCATTTAGTAGCGCTACATAAAACGAGGTCCAGTTTCTTATTGCGAGTCATGAATTAACGCAGGGTTGCCAACTGGCATCCTTGAGGCGAAAAAGCTCGATTCTGGCATCCTTAAAGACGGTTTGGCCTCCGAAATTGAGTTTGGCATCCTTGGTATTATTTGGCATTATTTTTGGCATCCCAAACAAAGGTCTGCTGCTCCCAGAAAACTTTTTTGCATCCTTGCCATTATTTATGATTTTCAAGGTGATTCTGATCAAATTTAAAGTAAATTGTTACAGAAATATGTATTTTTAAATTCTATGGTCGCGCGAAACGATTGCTCAGGGTTGTGGTGACCATAGATTTAAATTATTCGTTTTGTTCACGACATCATGACGAAGTTCACATGCTACGTAATGAGTGTTGTCACTTCCACAAAAATAATCTTGCTTAGATATGGATTTATGGAGATTCGTTAACCTGAAAACGTGGATTGATTCTTGATCAGGTAGAACCGACCTTGGACGATAAAAAGAGGAACGAAAAGACATCGAAGTGACATTATTTTGGCTGGAGAATCAGTGCACAGGAGGAAAGACATTGAATCGATTTCATTTGGACGAGAGAGAACCAGTGCAAAGGAGGAAATGCACGCATCGTTGTAACGCTGATTAAGAAAGTGCAGGAGTGAGCGCACTCTTTTTCTTCTAGGCCACAGTCGCAATCAGCGCAAAGTCGACATTTTAACGACTGATTCGATTTGCGAAGAAGTCGACGGAGAATTTGAACGAAAACTGTTTCGTTAATTTAACTGGGGATGAAGGAATCCGTCCAGAAACATTGAACGTTAAAACACGGTTTCGTTAACACGACGATCAAAACCGAAAAACCAGATCCGGCTAAGAAACGCCAAACGGGGTCAAGGGGCCTCAGGTCACGCGGCTCACGCTCACAGGTCAAAGGTCAAGAGGTCATGGTCTCCTCCTCCTTCGAGTCCCTGCAGAGCGCGTGTCTTCGACTGCAGAACGCGACGCTGAAAGACGATAACGGAACCAGCGTCGATCTGTTGACGCTCTGCGAAAACCTCCTCAGAACCGGAAGCGACGACGACCAGCGCGACTTCCGGCGATACACGCGCGACCTCGTGACCTACTACCTGATGGGCGTCGCCGGCGTCACGGTCTGCTGCTTCGGACTGATCGGCAACCTGTTGTCGCTGGTCGTCCTGACCAGACGAACGATGCACACGTCCACCTACTGCTACCTGGCCGCGCTGGCCGTCTGCGACCTGCTCGTCGACGTCTGCACGCTGGCCCTGCTCGTCAAGGACGTCCAGATGCCCGTCGTGGCGGGCGGACAGAGCGAGTGGGCGGGGGCCGGTGGCGGTTACTATCCCTACCTGTTCCCCTACCTGCACCCGGCGGCGTTCGCGTTCCAGGTGTGTTCCGTGTGGTTGACGCTGGCGTTTACCGTCGACCGGTACATCATGATCTGTCATCCGTTCGAATCGGAACCGTTCTGCACCGTAACCGCGCTCGCAAGGTAGTGGCCGGAATCCTGTTCGGTGCGGCGGTCTTCAACCTGCCGAAGTTCTTCGAATATCGAACGGTGTTCGTCGTTCATCCGGGTCCCCTGCTGCTGCAGGGCGCCGAGGGTGGTGAACGTCGGCTGCGACCTGACGCCGTTCGGGAACAGCCGGCTGTTCAAGGAGCTCTACCATTCGTGGCTCTACACGGTCTTCGTGTTCGCCCTGCCGTTCGTCTCGCTGGCCGTTCTCAACTCCTTCCTCGTTCACGCCGTCCGGATGGCGCGTCGGCGCGGCCGCGAACTGAACCCGGCCGAAGTCAAGCGGATGGACACGACCGTCATGCTGATCGGCGTCGTCGTCATCTTCTTCATCTGTCAGCTGCCGGCGCTCGTGTCGCGCATCGTCTGGTCGCTCGAGGTCAATCCGCGGGCGTTCGTCCGGCTGCCGTTGTTCGCGCTGAACGAGGTCGGGAACTTTCTGATCGTCCTGAACTCGTCCGTAAACATCGTTCCGTACTACTTCTTCGGACAGCGGTTCCGCCGGGAGTTCCTGCGCCTCTTCTGCTCCTGCTTCTGTCGACGCGACGCCGCCGGTCACGTGTTCAACTGGTCGGCGAGCAGGAGAGAGAGCAACGAAAACTACTAGACGCTCAGTTCCGGTCACGTGACGTGCGCCGGACACTCCCGAACAGAGTTGGCGTTATTGGCGCAAACTTTGATGTAAAAGTGTGGAGGGGGGGGCAACCGTAGACCTTCTTCTTCCCTATGCCAGCCTCTCAAAAAGTGGGGGGCTGGCGAACGCATGCACGAACCCAAGAACACACATTGCACTAATAGCCAAACGCATTTGAGTGAAATCGTTACAAGTAAATCTTTTTAATGTGAGGAACTTGAAGCAGTGTTTTATCCAGACTGCAGGCAGTGTTTAATCTAGGCCGTTTCCGGGGGAAAATTGCCCTTCCCCCCAGAAATTTCAAATTTCCCCCGGAAATTTTGGAATACTACATGGACTAACAGCGGCCCCTAGCAGAATTCCTCCCGGCTTTGTCAGTTTCCCCCCGGCTTTTTCAGTTCCCCCCCGGAGTCCAGGAGTCTAGATTAAACACTGACTCCAGGCCTTGGAGGGCGGGGCAAATTGACTTGGCTAGAGGGGAAGAGACACAGTTCAAAGCAAAAATGTGTGCCAGTACTTGGATTTTTGGGGGAGGGGTCTTTTTGGCGGGGGGCGGAGAATTGCCCATATCAGGCCTGCATAAAACACTATCTTAAAGACTAGCAGATAATATCTAAGACACTGTACGCAGCTGTATATAAGGAAATCTATTTAGAAACCGTCTGGTTACCTTCTTTGATTTACCAGTCGACGTTTACCTGTCTCTTTATCAAGTCTTCAGTGGCGTAGCCAGGATTTCAGGAAGGGGGATTTGTTTTTGACTTTTGACCGTAACCAACTTTCGAAAAATCTTGACAAGCATAAGAAAGGTCATCCTATGAATCTATCCTATGTCTTTCCTTCTAAAATTTGTTCTTTCAGATGCTGACAAGCAAAAAAGGTCGTCACGCCTATGGCGCTTAAAAAGTTTTGGTCCGCAGCTCCAAGGGGGGGAGGGTTTGACCCTCAAAACCGCGTCCGAAAATTTAAAATGAATGGAAACACATTAAAAAATTTTCGTCGGCGTCCAAGGGGGTTTTAACCCCAAACCTCTGACTACGCCACTGCAAGTCTTAATAAAAATACTCCAAGGATAACAGAGAAAATACTTCTATGTTTAGGAGCCAGTCTATCGGAGTAAGGTTTATTGTCAAAATCAGACTCAACAATTAAGACGATTAGGTGCACTGGCGGTTCCTGGAATTCTTGGTGGGGGGATTAAATAATTTTGTAGGAAGTTGGTGGGAGGGGATGAAAAGTGAAGAAGAAAGAAAGAAAAGAGAGATAAAAGGTAATTGTTAGTGTTTTGTCCACTAAATAATGTTAATAAACCTTGCCAAAGAAGGTCGACAAGCAAAAAAAATGAGGTCATTCGCAGTATTTTTCACTAATATTTTTAAAAACTCACCGGGAAATTGGTTGCCAAGCAAAAAATGGTCATCCGGAACCCCGGTGGGGGGATGCACCCGCAGTCATCAACAAGGTGGAACCACCACTGAATAAGGCGTGATACGAATAATATTGGAGACGACTGAAAGATCCGGTATATCGCTATGAATGGAGCCTACATTAACAAAATGCCGGCTGTGACATAGTCAATCGATTCAGAAAGCATTAACCGTCTGCAGAAAAAGTGCAGCGTCCAATATCAATAATTATCCATCGAAGTATCCATCCATCATTCATCCAACTTTCAATACATGTATCCTTTCATTTATTCAACTATCCAACCATTCATCCATCTATCCATTCATTAAACTGTCCATTAATTCATACAATAATTAATTCATCCAGCGATCCATCCATCCAATAATCCAGCTGGTCATCCAAAAATGCATCCAATCGTTCATCAAGCTATCCATCAATTCATGCAACTATCCAATCATCATCCAACTATTCATTCATTCATCCATACGTTCATCCGACTGTCCATCAATTCATACAACGATCCAATCATTCAATTTCTTGTTCATTCATTCATTCCTTTATTCATTCATTCGTTGATTCGTTCATTTATTCACTCATTTGTTTGTTTATTCGTTCATTTAATCGTTGGTCGTCCGTCCATCCATCCTTTCATTCTCCCAATATTTTGTTCTTACTTAACAGAGGCGTAGCAGCCATATGGACAACCTGGCCAAATGCCAAGGGCCCCCGATCTGCAAAGGGCCCCGACCCGAGCCAAAAAACATTTTTTCCGCAAAATTGTAAAGTTATCAGATCGAAAGACCGACAAGCAAAAAAAAGGTCGTCAACAGTTTCGCAAACTTGTCAGATCGTCTCTGGAAAGGGCCTCCTGCCCGTTTTTCGCCAAGGACCCCCGAGCATATTGCTACGCCACTGTTACTCAGCATGATGTGAAGTGACTTGAGAGGCATTACTGCCTGTGTGAAAGCCACTAGGTCGCTAACGGGACTTGAACCCGCTCCGTCAGCCTACCGCTCCAACGCCTAACCCACTCTGACATCTTCCGACCCCCAACCTTCCACCTTCCTACTCTGCTGTCGGTGGACCTGTACTATCTGTCGGTCGGAATATAGAAAAGGGTTTTTTCATTATTGTGGCTATCGACGTAGAACAATTCGGCTGCATTGTAGTCGACCGAGGGATGACCATTGTTGATAGCATATTAAACGTTGTCTCTTGCGCTCGCAGTATTGGATGAGAAACGACTCCGCGTCAATAGGACTGCGAGCGATGCAGTTGGGCTGATGAATTAACGTGTCGTCACCTCTGACCTCTGACCTCTGTCCATTACCCAGAAGCGTTTTAGATTCAACGCCGCCGTAGAGTATATAGAGGCTCCTTGCGCAGTCATACCTACGCCGCTTCTGCTCTTCTTATCTGCTGATGACATTCGCTTTCACGACGACTTTTCGAGTCTCGTGACAGGCACGACATGACGTCACGAGACTGCTCGTGCTATCTATCTCACCTCCATCGGAAACCTGAAACTCTGAATTCTAAAGTCTTATCTGAACCGATTGAATGACGTTTCTCTTAACCCCTTAACTGGGGATCCCGGATATATCCGTCCATTTTACATTGAGTTACAGTTAAATACACGGT
>CM030868.1:6875427-6925427 GCA_018105865.1 Metaphire vulgaris | reverse complement strand
TTGGATAATCTGAATTTGAATCTGTTTCATTCTTTCTAAAGAGTCGTCCTGGAAATTGATTTTCGTCGCTACTCAGACTGTTGGATTCCACGGAGAGGGAGAGAGGGAATGGAAAAAGTCAAGACAAACGGAGCGGAGTACGACGGTCGGTCGACGGTCGGCTGTCACTTGAATCTGAATTTCTTTAACAGGTCGAAGACAGCTTCTGCTTTCCCTTTTAACCTCTTAACTGGGGACCCCGGATATATCCGTCCATTTTACATTGAGTTACAGTTAAATAACCAGTTAAGGGGTTAACTTCAAGTTCTTCGTATGACCGAAATATGTTCTCTGTGTGGTCGCTTAATTAACCCCTTAACTGGGGATCCCGGATAGGCTATATCCGTCCATTTTACATTGAGTTACAGTTAAATACACGGTTAAGGGGTTAATTGGTGGCGCGATCGATGTTGTATTCCATCGGTCATGTCCACGGGGTTCTGCACCAGACGCCCTTGAGACGTCACTCTAAATGACGGTCACCGGTATGACGTAATCACGCGACACGTGACGTCACAACGTTGCCTGAAGGATCGACGTACAAACGCCACATAAAAAATCCACTTTACTCTTTCAACATTCATACACGCCCGTTCGATGGCTTTCATTCAATTCGCAGACGTTACAATAAGACACTAAGACGGACAGACAGACAGACAGACAGACAGACAGACAGACAGACGGACAGACAGACAGACGGACAGACAGACAGACAGACAGACAGACGGACAGACAGACAGACAGACGGACAGACAGACAGAAAGACAGACAGACGGACAGACAGACAGACAGACAGACATACAGAGAGACAGATAGGTCCTTGGGTGCTGGAGAGAGAGAGCCTCCGTGCACCCCTCTTAGTCTGAATTGAATTCATATTATTCTGAGTTAAGAAACCATTATGGTTGGCTAATTCTTAAAAGGCCATTAGGTGGCTTTTCTGCGAGCAAAAGGTGTTCGGTTGTCAGAAGATTTCTCTAGAAGTCCAGTCTACAGCCATTAGTGACACGGAACAAAAACCCGTAGAAACCGAGGAAAATGAAAGCTCAAAGAAACTCGAAATCACGCAAACTCAACCTAGGTTGCGACACTCAACACGAATTGTTTTCACGCAGAGAAAAAAAACGTCAGCGATTTTTATTCGTTGCGTGACAAGGTCAGACGCATTTAAATCAGGTCTCGTTAGTAATGGATTATTATGAATGGCACTGCGGAAGAAATATCACGGAGCACGTAACTGGGTGCAACATTCAGCGATAACGCAATTTGCAACACATACACACACACACATACATACACACACACACGCACACGCGCACACACACAGACTTAGAGCATAAAAGAGAGATGCATTAACCACAGAGAGCGTTGCTACTGCACATTGGTCACGATAATTGAGTTTTCCGATAAATGGCCAGAAATCGCTTTGCCATGCATGGAAAACCGAAGAGAGAGAGAGAGAGAGAGAGAGAGAGAGAGAGAGAGAGAGAGAGAGAGAGAGAGAGAGAGAGAGAGAGACTGACAGACAGACAGAGTCAGAGAGAGACAGAGAGAGAGAGAGAGAGAGAGAGAGAGAGAGAGAGAGAGAGAGAGAGAGAGAGAGAGAGAGAGAGAGAGAGAGAGAGAGAGAGAGAGAGAGAGTAAGAAAGTGAGACAGTGACATTGACAGTGACATTGAAGTGACATTGACAGTGACAGACAAACAGACAGACAGACAGACGGACGTACAAAGAGACGGACAGAGAGAGAGAGAGAGAGAGAGAGAGAGAGAGAGAGAGAGTCGGAGATAGAAAGACAGAGAGACAGAGAGAGCGAGACAGATAGAGAAATACAGGCAGACAGAGAGTGAGACAGACAGACAGACAGAAACAGAGAGACAGACAGAGTGAGACAGAGACAGAGACAGAGAGACAGAGAGACAGAGAGAGACAGACAGATACAGACAGGACAGACAGACAGACAGGACAGACAGACAGAGGTGAAGGAGAGGATATTTTGTAATATTCTGTTCGAATTCTCTTATTAGTCGTATGATCGATTGCAGAGGAATTTGTACAGACGAATCCATCAGAGCATTAATCTTTCAGTTCAACGCGTGCATTCACCAACAGACCGACCAACAGTATTCGAAAAGAAGAACAAAAGCCATTTCAGAGACTTGCTTCTGATAATATTTGCATACACTACGCGATAACATAACCAGCGTACATTTTTTAAGCAGTTGAGAAAACTCATCTTCTTCTGCACTCACGACACAATCCGTCATCGTCTCGACAGGGAAGCGTGTCCAAATAAGGGGCTGTCCATTAATTACGTCAACAACTTCTGGGCAATTTTTGACCCTCTTCCCCTTGTCAACAACTGTCAACTTTTAACTTTGTTCCTTTTCTTTTGTTCATCAAGTGTCATAATGTGGCGGTGATGACTATTTTTTGCTTGTCAGGCTTTTTCCATTGTAATAAGCAGTATTCCATGAAATTTCCTATTTTTTATCATTTGTAAAAAATGAAAATGTTGACGTCAACTTCTCTTGACCCCCTGTCAACAACTGTCAAACTTTTTCAAACCCTTCCCCCTATTTTGCTGGCGTAATTAATGGACAGCCCTTAAGCTTATTTTACTAGGCCTAACGATGTAGTAACAATGCTTAGTAATTCAATGATTTATTTCTACTAGTTTTTTTAAATGATAAAATAAGGGTGCTAGGACAAAATGTCCGCGGACAAAATGTCACGAACAAAATGTCACGGACAAAATGTCACGGACAAAATTTAACCCTAACTCTAACCGTAACCCTAAACCGTGATATTTTGTCCACTGACATTTCGTCCGTGACATTTTGTCCGCGGACATTTTGTCCGACCACGAAAATAAGACATATGAGAAGAAAGAGAACGTTGTAAGTAAATTATAATTTTAAAAAACTTATAGACTATAGAGGTTTATCGCATTTTCAGATTGCGAGGAGAATATGATTAAAGATCAGAAGAGGCAGAAATTAAAAAAAATGAAATACTGGAATGGTTTAGTAAAAGCATTGCGTCCATTGCCATTTACCCTTTGGTAGAATGATTAAAGTATGAGGAGCATTACGTAGGCAATCTCTCTCTCATTAGTCTGAAAATCTGTTTTTATTTAATTGATAATTTTTAAAAGGAAAAAAACTGAAACAATGATGTTTAACACGGACACCATGCATGGCATTAGTAGTAGTAGTAGTAGTAGTAGTAGTAGAAGAAGAAGAAGAAGAAGAAGAAGAAGTAGTAGTAGTAGTAGTAGTAGTAGTAGTAGTAGTAGTAGTAGTAGTAGTAGTAATAGTAGTATAGTAGTATCAGTATTAGAAGAAGAAGAAGAAGAAGAAGTAGTAGTAGTAGTAGTAGTAGTAGTAGTAGTAGTAGTAGTAGTAGTAGTTGTTGTTGTTGTTGTAGTAGCAGCAGCAGTAGTAGTAGTAGAAGAAGAAGAAGAAGAAGAAGAAGAAGAAGAAGAAGAAGAAGAAGAAGAAGAAGAAGAAGAAGAAGAAGAAGGAGAAGAAGGAGAAGAAGAAGAAGAAGAAGAGAAGAAGAAGATGAGAAGAAGAAGAAGAAGCAGAAGAAGAAGAAGAAAAGAGTAAGAAGCTATAATGAATCTTTTCTGGTCTTATAGAGGACAGTTTCCTTTAACGTGAAAATGGATATTTTGAAAAATAAATGAGAAGAGACAAAAACTGTCTTACAGAAGGTCGGCGTACGGCGTATTCATTGCGTGCTTAGCGAAAACCATGCACTCAGGGTCTCACGGAGTGCCGGGAGCAGACGTGTACATTCGCCGCCATCTGGGGGCAGTTGCTTCTATATTGCCACAGGCATCTGCTAACCACTCTCGCTGTTTCGCATCGTAGCAGCGCTAAAGAAATTAGGCATTAATTTTTAAGGCACTTCTATCGGATTTCAGCTCACGGCTGAAATGACTTATGCTTGCTAAGCGCATATACAGGGTGGCGAAAAAAACCGGACTAGCCACATACAGTATAGGTTTGCATTTAATATAGTCCGGTTTTTGGCGCCTCTCTGTATTAGTTGACCGGTGTAGGTATATAGCACAACAGTTATTCTATGGCAAATTCGGAGTCGATTTTAGCGAGTAAGTAAGTAAGTGGATACTCGTAGCTTAGGGAACAATTTTGAGTCGCCATATTTTCAGTTTTGGTCATTAAAAAGTCAAGTCGGTCAGGAGGATTTTTAAATAGTTAAGAGTAAAACAAACTGAAGAAAATTGAATCGGAATTCTTTCTGGGGTTCGGAATTACATAGGCTACAGGGCGTAATGGCATAGACTGTTTTCTTGTAGCGTTTTATCATCATCATCATCATCACCATCATCATCAGCAGCAGCATAATCATCATCATCATCATCATCATCAGAAGCAGCAGCAAAATCATCATCATCATTCATCATCTTCATCATCATTCATTATCATCATCATCATAATCATCATCATCTTCTTCTTCTTCAACAACAACAACAGCAACATCAACAATTACTACAAATACTACCACTACTACTATTACTACTACTACTACTACTAGTACTACCACTACTACTACTATTACTACTACTACTACTACTATTACTATTACTACTACTACTACTACTACTACTACTACTACTATTACTCTACTACTACCACTACCACTACTACTGCTGCTGGTCACTATTCACCACTACTACTACCACTACATTACTACTACTACTGCTATTACTACTACTACTACTACCACTAGCACCATTACTGCTACTACTACTACCACCACTACTACTACTACTACTACTACTCACCACACTACTATTCTTTACTTTCACTACTACTACTACTACTACTTACTACTACTACTCCTATTACTATTACTATTACTATTACTACCACCACCATTACTTACAGTATCATATGTATCTCTTCATCTGAGGTTAGATTTTATATCCCTATATATTCTTTGATGTTTTCAGTCTTCTGAAATTCAGTCCTCTGAGCTTGTCTTCATTCGTTTAAAGTTCTTCAATATTTCATTGCAGATCTCTCTCAATGGCGGTCTTTCTTCCCCCATTCTTGTCACGTGTCTTCTTCTTTCTCTCACTCCCCACCCTTATTCTACAGTGTAATGTTTCATCGATGAGTGATATGTCAACGTTCCTCGTGTTATTCCTAAGGTCATAACTGTAGTTTTATCTTTATTAATCTCGAGTCCAAATCTCTGGCTGTTGTTGTTGTTGTTGTTTGCTTTGTCTGTTATTCGAAATCTGCCATGAGATCTATATTATATTTAATAATTTATCATCCGCAAATCGGTTTTCCGCTAACTCACACCCCTGCAGTACTGCCCTTTTGTCAGCGGCGCAGCTACGTTTCCAGAAAAGGGTCCGCGTCGACTTTTTGAACAAAAAGTCTACGAGTAAAAAAAGTACGCCACACCACATGCCTATCAATTCTCTTTTATCTACCCACCAGGGGCGTAGCCAGGAATTTGATTTAGGAGGGTATAATTTTTTTGGGGGGGGGAGATAAACTTTAACTATAAACCATATAAACTACATATAACCACATATAAATCACATAAAAACATTAAGGTAGACTGTTTTTTTTGGGGGGGGGGTATATATACCGATATACCTCCGTCGCTACCCCTGTGCTACCCAAGAACAACTTTTTTTCTACGGTTTTTGGGCAATTTCCACGTCTGCTTTCGGCCAGAATGGGGACCCAGCCAGACCCTCCTGTGGTTACGCCAGTGCTTTATATAACTTAATGAAAAACTTATGTAGTATAGCAAACACTTCAACCTTGATATCCTCCCACCACGGGTCTGACTCCCAGCAATTGCCCCCCCCCTCTGCCAGTGGCGTAGCGTGCACTCATGCCGCCCATGTCCCATGTCGTCGGACTTCCAAAATTTGCCGACCGCCTCCCTGAAAAATCTCCTGACGAGCGGCAGAAAAGAAAAGGTCGTCGCTTCCAGAATTTGCCGCCCCCGCGTCACGTATGCCGCCGATGGCTAAAGCCACATTAGCCTCTGGCACGCCTCGCCCCCGCCCTCTCTCGGCCTATTCGTTTTCTACCCGAAATAGCTTAAATCAAGTGACACTGATTTAGGATCCGTGTCGTAATTACCCTGAAAATTGACATCTGCGTCGGTTTTTATTACCATCATCATCATCATCGCGGACGGAGTCTATAAATATCCGGCGTCGTCACGTGACGCCGTCTGGAGAGCAATTTCCCGCGCTAGCGAAGCGACGCAGCAGGGGCAGCAGACGTTACCGGAGGGCGATCAATCGCGAAGCCGACACGTTCGACAACCCCTGGGTTGCGTTCACTCACCCCACGACCGACGCATCAATTACCCTACTTAGCGAAGATTTCGTCGTTGTCCACAACTCATCGTAGTCGTCGCCATCATCATCATCATCATCGACAACGACATCGTCGCCGTACTCATAATCGTCATTATCAGCAGCAGCATTGTCGTCATACTCATCGCAGTCGTCATCATCATCATTATCTCTTTTTCTCTTATATAGTCTTAACTTCAGTTGGTACTTGCGGCAGTGATGATGATCATTTCTCTTAGTCTTAACTTCAGTTGGTAGGCTACTTGCGGCAGTGATGATGATCATACTGTATTTATACTATTTATTTTCGAGACAGCGATACCGTAATTAACACATAGGTTACTTGTTTTGTCAATCAATCGTTCAATCAGAAAATTTCAAATCTTAGTCATCAAATTTAAATTCAAAAGGAATCAGCACTCTTATTAGAGACATTCATGATCAGTGTGTTTTGTATTCTGAGGTGTTGATGAGATATCTTGAGAAAGTAATCTATTTGCGCTGCGCCTGAAACCGCTCGGCGGTCCCCCACGGTACGGTTTCCCAAACATTTTGGGGAGACCGCTGCCCACTTCAGCGGTTTTGTAACGTGCCGCGACCCTAATCATAGCATGTAATATACACTATACAGCATGTAATAGGGAAAATGCATTAGGCCATCTGGCGAACGTTAGTTGAAAAGATTATTCTGAGTTTTGAATAAATGGCAAAACAAGAGCTCTGACTCAATTCAAATGATAATATGGCAAATATAATTGGCTGGATTATTTATATTTTCCCAAATAAGACAAAAGGCAAAAGGAGATAAATAGATATAGAAATTTCTTGAAAATGATCTTTTTGAAATATTTTCCTGGAACATACCTTTGTTACGCATCTTAAAAATCTTATAAGTATGGCAAAATCGTTTAACCGCTAGGTTGGGAGCGGCATGCCCTTAGAGATTCTCTATTGTTAGTGGAGTTTCAGAGCAAAATGGTAGGAATACGTTTTCCTTGCGTTATTCAGAAGTAAGGTTAATTTTAAAAGTACTATAGAACAGGGTTTTCCAAACATTTTGGAACTGTGCGACTCACTTCAGCGGCTTTGTAACATGCCTGCGACCCTGCAAATTTATTGTTAACTAAAATTAGATAAAACGCTAATCATTTTAATATAAGCGGTGTATGGAGGATTGCAGGCATATAAGCTTCTTAAAACTTAAGCCTATTTGCAGCTTTCAAGACTTGTGACATTGCGGTATTGGTTAGAAAATGACAATTTTGAATATAATTTCGCGCGACCCACTAGACTGAGCCCTGCGACCCCCACAGGCCACAGTTTGGACAACACTGCCCTATGGGACCGCCGACCCCAGTTTGAGAACCACTGTTCTAGTGCCTAAAATGCTCATAAAAGTGTAGGAATCGAGTCAGTCGGTCAGTCATCAAATCCACTGCAGATAGTAAGCTATTATAATAATTTATAATTATCTATTTAAATTGATTTGAAAAGCTTTTACTGGAGACAATAGATCGCACAGCCGTCAAAGCATTATCTAATCATGAGAAACAAGACATTTCTTCGAATCGCTACAAACGACACCAAGTTCTGACTAAAATTGATTCGAATACTGAATTCAGAACAGCGCCAGCGTCAAATCAGTCGAAATAGAAAAAAAATCGCTTCAAAACTAATTAATCAGTCATTATGAACAATTCAAATAAGATTAGAAAACACCAGAAAAAAGTTGCGTTTTCCGACAAATGTTCAAAACACAAAACTACCAAACTTAAAAAAAGATTGTTCCTCAATAATAACAGAAGAAACGATGCAACGTCTTGATCATACTTATCAAAATACCACTCCTACGCCATTCAGTCAACTTAAAACACCACTGTGTTTGTTAGAGGCACACCTGGAGCCAGGAGACACCAGACCTTTACCCTCGCATAGGCTTGCTATTGGCAGTGGCGGCTCGCGTCTTTTTTTCTGCAAAAAAGCAGAAGGTTATGCATAGGGTTTAGGGTTAGGGGTTAGGGTTATGGTTAGGGTTAAATAACCCTAACATTAACCCTGACCTAACTCTAACCCTAAGCCTAACCCTAACCCATAAAGTTGTCTTTGCTTTAGAAATATTCACATTAAGAGTGTCACGCGGTTCATAAATATTCATATAACCTTCTGCTTGTTTGCAGAAAAAAGACGCTGGCGGCTCCCAGGCAGGCCCTCCGAGGACTGCACAGGGGCCCGGCGGTCTGGAGGGGGGCCGATGATGAATATGTATAATTAACAATAAAATGAATAATAACACTGTAAATGGCTGACCCGTCAAGAAAAAATTATGACTTGAGGGCCCGTCGGCCATTCTGCACAGGGGCCCGGAATTTTTCGGAAGGCCTGTCCACAGGTAGGACCGGGGCCGTGGTAATATTGAATGCCTGCCCCCAGGAGAATCCTATATTTTAATACAAAGGTTAAAACGAGGCCCCGATTTTGTGACGTTGGGGGGGGTACGTTTTGCCTGAAAATGTCGGTGCGGATTTTATGAAAATTAATTGGCCCACCATGCTTAGCTGTTGCCACCGTAACCTGCCCTCCCCTTTCTGCCAAATCCTGGAGCCGCCGCTGACCAGGGCCGCCGAGAGAATTTCCGGGCCCCGGTACAAAAAATGGCCACGGGCCCCGGACCTGACAAGTGTGTAAAAAGTTGATGACCTTTTTTTGCTTTTCAGTCTTTTTATGGCATTAATCACCGGACCCCCGGGCGCCTTTGAGCTCCATGGGCCCCGGAACAATGTTCCGGCTGCACCCCCTCTCCTCAGGCCTGCCGCTGGCTATTAAACTCGCGGCCCATGAAAAATTGTTGTCTAATTGTCCGGTTGAAAGAAAACTGATTACAAACGAATTCCTAGGAAATATCCGATGCCCGCCTCAGCTTCAAGTAAAAACCGAAGCGTGACTTTTCTCGAACGAAAAACGTCGTCTTCTCCGTATAAACTGTCCACGCGACGGAGAAGACGGGATCTAGAAGACGGAGTTCTTCGGAAAGAAATTGACCTTCCGTTTGCATCGCGGTTTCCACAGCAGCTGATCGGACCGAGGATCCAGGGCGCATTCGGAGGATGACTGAGGAGGAGGAGGAACGAGTGACTCGGAGGACGTGGAATTCCTCTCCGTCTGC
Source organism: Metaphire vulgaris (assembly GCA_018105865.1). Lineage (NCBI taxonomy): Eukaryota > Metazoa > Annelida > Clitellata > Crassiclitellata > Megascolecidae > Metaphire > Metaphire vulgaris. The sequence continues at coordinate 6,915,862 of CM030868.1, read as the reverse complement.
GGCAAAGAAGAGGACGTCAGCGCATTCCGACAAACAATCAACTCCACGCAGTTGCCCGACTCAGCGATCAGAGGTACCACCTGGTGACAATCGAGGTCCTTCGTCTTAACCTTGTTCACCTACAATCAATCAATCAATCAATCAATCAATCAATCAATCAATCAATCAATCAATCAATCAATCAATCAATCGATCGATCGATCGATCAATCAATCAATCAATCAATCAATCAATCAATCAATCAATCAATCAGTCAGTCAGTCAGTCAATCAATCAATCAATCAATCAATCGATCGATCGATCAATCAATTAATCAATCGATCAATCAATCGATCGATCGATCGATCAATCAATTAATCAATCGATCAATCAATCGATCGATCGATCAATCAATCATCTATAGTAAGATATCGGATTCCTACGATGGAAAGCATCTAGCTGGAACTATCCTTACAGAGATTTCAAAGATTCAGAGCACGAATTCGGAAAACGAAATACATTGACTTTATTTGACATGAATTCGCAGTTGTCTGCATTTTAGTTAGACTCTGGTCCTGTTATAATTTATTTGTAAAGTAAAACCGTAAAAGGAGGTACTGCGCCCTTTCTCCCTTTATAAGGCGCTATATTGTATAATGAACTGATCGTTTGATATTATTATTATTATTATTATTATTATTATTATTATTATTATTATTATTAGTAGTAGTAGTAGTAGTAGTAGTAGTAGTAGTAGTAGTAGCAACTGTAGCAGTAGTACTAGTTGTTGTAGTAGTAGTAGTATGGGCAGTTAGCAGAGTGGTAACAACACTAGACAGCAGTGAGCACTGGACAACAGGAGATGGCGGGTTCGATTACCGTGCGAGTCCTAAAGTCGACTCAGCCTTACTCGCTAGAGGGCGATGGCAGTGTAAGGAGCAGCATTTAACTGCAAGGTAAAACGTGGGTCTGGAGAAAATAATGACAGCCTAGCCCAGATTAATGGCCTATCCCACCTACGCCTAGACGGGAGATAAGCGCCGGATTCCAACGCTCGAAATATGGGTTGTCAGGGTTGGTTTTATCACTGTCTCCAAAATACCGGACACCCGTGTAGGTGGCAAAAAATGCAAACGTAACAAGATGGACCAGGGAAAAATTTGTGTTATACATTTTGTCAGTTCATTCCAAAATTCAAATCCGTTTTCTCAAAATTTACTCTTTTGTATAGGCCACTCTGGTCCTCAGCGTCTCAATACAGGCCCTTGTCTAACTGCAACTGACAATATCGGTATTTTTAAACAGTAATCTTTTTTCACAATAAAGCAAGGAAAGCGTATTCCGACCATTTTGCTCGGAAACTCAACGAACAATACAGAATCTCTGCAAACTTGACTGAGTTGGACCTGGCGGTTAAGCGATTTTGCCTTACTTATAGGATTTCTAGACGCGTAAAAAAGGTATTTTCCTGGCAAAATTTCAAAAAGATAATTTTGAAGAAATTTCGATATCAATTTTTGTCTTATTTGGCAAAATATGAATATTTCTGCCTAATATATTAGCCATATTTTCATTTGAATTGAATAAAAGCTTTTGTTCCGACATTTAGTCAAAACTCAGAATAATCTTTTCAAATTCGCCAGATGGTCTAATATATATATATATATATATATTTAAATATTTGATGTTTTGATTAGGGTCGCGGCACGTTACAAAACCGCTTAAGTGGGCCGCGGTTATAAAATATTTGGGTTTCAATTCGGCCTTAGACTGCCTAATAATACAATCTAGGAGTTGGGTTTTTCCAAACATATGATATTATTTATAGGAGAATTATAGCCAAAATGTTGCATTATACTAGGCTTGGAGTGACTTGCTAGCTGTAGCTTGCAAGAAAATGCCGGACACATATATGTCCGGTTTGTCTCAATTTTCTCACCGGACAAATAGGCAGAATACCAGACAGTCCTGTTAAAAATCGCACATCTGGCAACCCTACTCTAATTTTGAGTAAGGAAACTACCTTTAATTTCTGTAGTAATAATTATTTGTATTAGTAGTCAAATGCAATTGTAGTAGAACATGCAAGAATGCTAAGAATAATAAAAGGCAAAGAAAGATAAAGGTGCGTCCGTAATCCGTAAGATCACTGCCCGTAGGGGGCCGGTGTTGATCCCCCTGTTTCTTTGCCATCAGCCCTTGGGCAGCTAAGCCATTCATCGCCAGCCTTTTACCCAAGAACTAGAAAACCTAGTGGCTGGACCTAGAATACCTGAAGTAAGGACCATGGATAGCAAGAACTAGAATACCTGGAGTAAGGACTAGTCTACCTGGACTAAGAACTTGAATACCTGGAGTAAGGACTAGAATACCTGGAGTATCTTATCGAAGGGGAGCAGTCCATCCGAGGCCGGTCCGTCGTGCTTCACCCCACTCACGTAGACGCCCTTTTCGTAGACGCCGTCGGAAAGACTGAACCCGAAGTCGTCGCTGCTGCGCGGTTTGTAGAGAACGACCCTCAACAGCTCCACGGGAGTGGGAGTGAAGATGCTTTCCAGCAGCTCTTCCAGCTGGTGCAGTTCTCTTGCCCTGTCCAGAGAGTCTGGTGCTGGGTGGGGGAAGGATCCAAGCGGCCCGCGCCCCTCGTGATGATCGTCTGTTTCTGTCCCTTCGCTCGACGACACCTTTCGTCAGCCGCCTGCAACCCTGGACTTTCAGTCGCTTCGGGGAACTTCTCGTTAACGAAGTCCATCGGAAGGCTTTCCTCGCTAGTCACAGAGTTCGCCGACGTCTTGATCGTTGTAACGACCTCCGTTTTTCCTCCATCCTTCTTTGTTCTGCTGTCGTCGACATCGTCGTCGTCGTCGTCGATTTCGAAGGCGTTTTCTGACGTCGTTCGTCTGACGTCATTCAAAACCGAGTGCGACCGCTGTGACGTCACGCTCGAGCGACTCTGAGCGCAATTGGAGTGGAACGAATCCAGGCAGGCGAAACTTCCGCCGCCGAGAAGCTCCGTCGACCCAGCGGCGGAGGGGACGACGGAGGAGGGCAGTTTGTCCAGCTCGTCGACCTTACACGACCACTCGTCTTCGAAGTCTTCGACCGCCGCCGCCGCCGACAGACCGGAAGTGGAAATCACCGGAAATGACGTCACCGGAAGTGGAAATCTGTCGGCTGCGGAAGGCCTTGTTTGCGGGTCGATGGTTCTGCGCAGAAGCGGATGTTCGGGTGACTGATGGATTTCCGCTTGCACCCTCACTTCATTGCCTGCAAAATACACGTCGAAGCGCTAGATAAATGCCTTGTTACGTTACATCGCAGACTATATAGACTCTTAACGTCCGGCCATCTCCGCGTCGAACCCGTGACTGCAATCCAACATTGCAGATTAATACAATTTTGTAATTGCTATAGCGCATTTATTTGCCGAGTCTTCTTTTGCAATAATTGCTTCCTTTGAAGGCGCACAATCTAATTTTAAAATAGACAAAATGTCGCTTGCAGTTTGCGATAATAATAATAATAATAATAATAATAATAATAATAATAATAATAACAATAATAATAATAATAATAATATCACGACAATTTGGAGATGAAAGAGAGACATCCTTTCTCCTACAACGAATATCCGTGTCTCTCCAGAGATCTAACACAGTCGCCTTCAACGGGAATACTGCTACTGCTACTGCTACTACTACTACTAGTCTACTACTACTACTACTACTACTACTACTACTACTACTACTACTACTACTACTACTACTACTACTAATAAATAATAATAATAAGGAATAGTGTTACCATATGTGTGAGAACCACTACTGTATAATTAGTGAGAAATAAACAGGGTGGTAGTTCGAATGAAATCTGTGATGATTGAGGATTGCGGACACTCACAGACTTGTGGCGGCTGAGGTTGTCTGCAGTGAGGGAGGCTACGATGAATGAACGAGGAGGAGGAGGAGGAGGAGGAGGCGGAGGCGGAGGAGGAGGCTGGTTGTGCGGAGGGGGCGCAGTTGGTCATCACCGAATCGCCGTTGGGAGTGGAGCTGCTGTCGCACGAATCAACCGCACTGTCGATGCTCTGTGGGAAAACACAGGCGGTCATCGGATAACGTACTACAACGACCGCTTAAACTGTTGAAGGAAACGAAACATCACCCCATTCCCTGGTGGATAAATAACCTCTGCGCATGACTTAGACCACCTGCTGATCATCATCAGCATCATCATCATCATCATCATCTTCATCATCATCATCATCATCGTCAGCATCATCATCTTCATCATCATCATCTTCATCATCATCATCATCGTAATCATCATCATCATCATCATCATTATCATCATCAACAACATCATCATCGTCATCATCATCATCATCGTCGTCATCATCATCGTCGTCATCATCATCATCATCGTCGTCATCATCATCATCGTCATCATCATCATCATCATCATCATCAACAACATCATCGTCATCATCATCATCATCATCGTCATCATCATCAACATCGTAATCATCATCAACATCATCATCATCGACATCATCATCGTCTTCGTCATAGTCATTGTCGTCGTCAGCATCATCAGGACGAGACATTGTGGTGAAGATGTCATAATTTACCTGATATTTTTATCGAATCGTGGCTATTTGCGTAGCCACTGGGGGGAGGGGTGGATCCGCCCCCCCTAATCGGACTGGGACCGGTCGTCGGATTCCCCACAAAACCGTCGAGTAGTTTGGGGGGAGGAGAGTGCCCTCTCAGGTACCTGCCCTCGCAGGTAGTGTATATGAGATTGAAGATAATGCAGGCGAGATAGTCGAAGGCGCTTAGCAGTTCACCGGACGGCTTCGTTCTATTTTGCTCGTCAAGACTTTTCTAATGTCGATGTGCCCCCCTAAGTCCGGATGCCTAGCTACGCCACTGCTCGAGACTAACCAACAATGTTTTGCCAATGCAGGAGTAGTCAAACTCAGCAATTTAAACACACACACACACACACCCATACCCATACAAACATGCACCTGTCTGGGAATTTATTGCGCTATTGGGTTGTTATAGAGTTAGGGTTACATTTTGTCCGTGACATTTTGTCCGCTGACTGACATTTTGTCCCCATGGCCATGACATTTTGTCCGGACATTTTGAACATTTTGTCCTACCACCAATAATAACGTCATTTCAAGTGACTAGGGAGACATATTAGCCAGTGTGAAAACTGCTATAATTAAATCCAAGTAAAGATATAAGTTATATGGAAAATTCAAAAGACCATGCATCTAGACAAAGGATGTGAATATAATTATAAGTTCCGAAAGTGATGGTGTCTACAAACATTTACCAGTCAAAGTAAAATAATTCAATTGATGTGTGCAAGTTCTCCTCTAAACAACAAGCCCGATATGGATAAAGTCCATAGAACTTGTCCTGTTGTCCTGAACAGGGCGCGATTTGTAGGGAGGAAGGGGGATTACCCCCACCCCACTGCCCAACTTCATCCCCCTACTGCTACATCCCCACCACTACATCCCCCCACTATTATACTTCCCCAACAACTACATCCCCTCAAGCTCGACATATTTCTCCCCACTGCTCCAGGTCACAAATCGCACCCTAGTCCTGAAGCATTATGCAAGGCTAAGATGAACGAAATGGGAAAGGGAATGCAGTTGGTTATTAATTGAGAATTGAGATTAAGTGCAGATATAACCGAATTAACTTACATTTTGCGTTTTCTGTTCAATGCGTTCACTGCCACGAACTTCAACAGAAGAAACAAATAGAACAGCATTTTGAAACCTATTCTCACTCAGACAGAGTCTATGCAATCGTCAATAACATAATGGACCATTCATCGTTCAACTAGTTTTATTATAGTTTCGATATAGTTTCGTTATAGGTTTAGTTTTAGGTTTGGTTAGAGTTCTAGTTACAGATTTAGTGAGAGTCTCATTTGTTTATAGTTTTATTTAGTTATAATTTTAGTCTTAGTTTAAGTTTTGGTAGTAGTTTTAGTTATGGCTATAGCTTTAGTTTGTGACAACATATATTGTTACCAGGGCCGGATTAAGGTCCGAGTAGGCCTGGGGCTGAGAAAAAAAGGCCGTCGCCTATATTGAAAATCTCTGACAAGCAAAAAAAGGTTATCTCGAAAATCGGTGGGCCTATTTTCATGATGGGCCAGGGCTACAGCCCCCTCAGCTCTCGCCTTAATATGGCCCTGATTGTTACAATGACCATCATGTAAGTATGCACGGATACTTATTGAAATGTGCGTCTATGCAAATAAGTATATTTTTACATATAGTGACGTCACACTGGTGAGTCGCAGTCTAGTTGGTGGTGTGGGGGGGAGGGACTGCATCGACTGATGAACTTTCAGCAATATTTGGTGGTGACATCACCAAAAGACGGCACCGAGTGACGTCACAATCCCAGTGACGTCACTGCATGTACACGGCGTGTACACTGCTGATTGTACGCGCCTCTACCTTTCTGCGTGTATCTCTTGATTTTGAGGCAGATCGAACCGAGTGAATTGGCGAGTAGATCTTGAACGTCTTCGAGGTTCGTCGTATCGAGTACTCGTCCATTTACCGACAAGATTTCATCTCCGATTCTCAGCGCGCTTGTCCTGCCACAGAAGGTTCAACACAGAACGACCGGTCTATTAAGCAACACGACCCAGCAAACGCAGAAGCAACGACGCGATTTTACACTGTAGATCAGTGGTTTCCAACGGGGGCGTACGCCCCACCGGGGCAATTTCATTATTTAGAGGGGGCAATTGGGCAATTTCAATGTTTAAAATTTTTAGAACAGGATAATTAAAATGACGAGTGTTAAAGAACTTATGGAATATATATTCACAGAAGAAGCTTTCATTACTAAATGAGTAACGTATATTAATGCAATTCAGTTCTGTTTTGCATGGTTTGTATCTGTCATTGCTGTTTTTCATATCTTTAATGTTGTTCCGATAATACAATTTCTGTGATTGCTTCTGTACATGTGTCACGGGGGGGGGGCATAAGGATTTTAAAACGACTTTGGTCAGTCATGGTCTAGAAAAGGTTGGAAACCACTGCTGTAGATTAATAAACAACTGATAGATAAACACCACAGTTAACATTTTAGGCATAGTTGAAAAATTCGACCAATTTTACCTCATTTGGTGGTCCTAACCTAAATCATTCAAATTTTAATTTTAATCTAGATTAAGACTTGAATTCAAAAGACAGACATAAATTCAAATAAAATTTAGTGATTTTGGACAGAGTTTAAAAGCGTGTGACGGAGACGTTTAAGTGTAGTTAAAAGTGATAAAGAACAGTGGCGGCTCCACATGGGGGCGTGGAGGGGGGATGCGGGCCCCTATTGAATGCCTGGCCCCAGTGGCCCCCTATTGGGACCTATACTTACTACTACATACTTATCAACACCAGGCGCAGAAGTTTCCAACCCAACGGTCCCCATTTGCCAAATCCTGGAGCCGCCACTGATAAAGAGCCGATGTTGTAAGAGGGGTTAGACGCCCATTGTCTTTGATGGAAAATGAAAACAACACACACACACACACACACACACACAACACACACACACACACACGATCCCAAAAACACAAGCACAAACATGTTGTAGGACTCTGTAGGAGTAAGAACGTGAAGGCTCACAGTCAGGGATGATTCTAGGATTGTGAATTTGGGGGGGGTGTCGACCTCAAATTGGGGCGGGGTGTCCGGAGCTAATTAGTATAAATTTTGTATGCATACCATTGTCACATTACCAAATTTTTTGGGAAGTGTCGACCTCAATTGGGGGTTGGGGGTTTGGGGTGTTAGGGGGTGAAAAATATCCCTGCTCACAGTTGAGCTATGCTTCCTTCCGCGATGTCAGTGATGATGATGCTGTTGGCATCGGAGCTGCAGCTTTTGCGTTCTTCGGAGAGAGAGACTCCGAGATTTCCGCCGAACTGAAGAGGCAGTTCAACGCTGAACGTCACGAAGTTCAAAGCAGCTTCCGTCGACCCTAAATTAAGACAGATTCCTCACACGACTATCAACGTCTGCAGCCTCAAATAAGTTAGAACAATGCATGGAATAATAACATAATAACATTATTAACAATTAATTATTAATAATATAATACATTCATTATCACTGCCCGTGGCTTCAAATAAGTAGGAACGAGACATATGATTTCTGCAAAGATCGAGAAATTTTCTAACCAGCGAGAAGGCAGATCAATCCATCTGTATATGTTACCCCCAAAATACACCAATTGGTTGTTTTATTTACTCGTTTTAAATCCAATTTCATTTTTAAAATGCATTAATCTGTTAGTGCTAATATGAAATAAAATAAATTTAACCCTTAAATGCAGAAAATTCGACCTTACCCACTATAGGAGCTACGTTTCATAATCCCTATCTTCTTCTTCCAGTTAGCGTTGGATAGCCAGAGGCGTAGCGTGCCAATGGCTATTGCGGCTTTAGCCATGGGCGGCACACATGACGGGGGCGGCAAATTTTGGAAGCGACTACCTTTTTTAGCTTGTCAGAGGATTTTCAGTGAAGGCGGCAAATTTTTAGAAGGGGCGGCAAATTTCAAATTTTGGAAGCGACGACATGGGCCATGGGCGGCCTGAGTGCACGCTACGTCCAGTGTTTTATCCAGACTCCAGACCTTGCGGGAGGGAATTGAGGCTTTCAGGGGTGAATCGACTTGGTTAGAGGGGAAAAGACACAGTTTAATGCAAAATTTGTGTAAGTGATGGGATTTTATTGGGGTGGGGGGGAAGATTTTGAGTTTTTTTTGTGGGGGGGGGGAGGAATCTCCCCTCCTAACAGGCCTGTATAAAACATTGACTAAGCCTCTGGGGATAGCTATGCAGATTTACTTAGCTTTACAATTTTAGAAGCTAATGTCTTCTGCTGACAAAATTTTAATTGATTATTTTAGTTTTTTTAACCACAGAGTTTGTAATCATTTTAACCACTTGATTAATTGCTTAATACCGGTGTTAAACTCCTTCTTGCGAACTGTGAACTGAACGACTTCGGCTGCGCAGCTGTCGAGCAGTTTGGTCACGTGATCGACAGAGGAATTCGTGACGTCATTGTCGTCGATTGACAGCAGTGCATCCCCCACGCACAGCGCCCCGATTCTAAATAATAATAATAATAATAATAATAATAATAAATAATAATAATAATAATAATAATAATAATAATAATAATAATAATAGAACAAGACAGCATATCGACAATGATATATGTTCAAACACACATACACCCTCCAGACCCGCCGAGAGAAATTCCGGGCCCCTGTGCAGAACGAAAAATTTAAAAATTGCTAACGACCCTTTCTTGCTTGTCATTGGTTTAACCCAAATTAACCGACACGATGTCATGTTGCAACTCTCAAAAACTAGTGCTGACCTTTTTTCTTGCCGCTCTTTTTCACACTCAGTAGCGTCATTTCACACTTTTCTTCGGGGCAAAATAATTTTGTTGTCAAATTTGGCCAAATTTTGGCATATTATGGGCAAATTTTGAGCAATTATAGGCAATTTTGGGTAGTTTTTGGACCAAGTTTGTCAAATTTGAAAATTTTTGACATTTTTTGGCAAGTTTTGGACAATTTTGGCGATTTTTTGCACATTTCGCATTTACAGTATTTATTTACTTAATACATTATTTCTTCATTTCTCTTGGGAGGGCCCGCCTGCCCCCCCCAAATGACGCCTCTGTTCACACTGTTCATTTTGATGCTTTTGATGTCCTCAGGTCCGGGCCCCCTTTTACTCGCCGGGCCACCTTCTTTAGTGTTATTATTGGTATTATTGTTAATTATGCATATTCATCATCGGCCCGGGCCCCCTCCAGACCGCCGGGCCCCTGTGCATTTGCCCCCCCCCTGCCCCCCGCTCTCGGAGGCCCTGACACCCTCCCATACACGCACTCACACGCACGCACACGCACACCACTTTTTTACTTATCTCAAATGGGTGATATTCTGCCTACCGATGGCTAACACTTCCTTTTCTGATTTCGGAAATTATCAGCGGTTCACCGGTTTTTCGATTTTCAGGACCTATTCAAATAGAATAGCAGGACAGGTCACACAGAACGCTTCTTAAAATCAATAGACGATTAATCCAATATTTGTGTGTATTCGTAGTGCAAGGGTTAATTCTCAGAACACTTAAACTTATAGTGGTTCTTACCCAAGACAGACTCTACAAAACCACATCAAGCTCCATCAATAATAATAATAATAATAATAATAATAATAATAATAATAATAATAATAATAATAATAATAGCAGCAGCAGCAGTAGTAGTAGCAGTAGTAGTAGTAGTAGTAGTAGTAGTAGTAGTAGTAGTAGTAGTAGTAGTAGTAATATAGTATTATAATTTTTATTATTATTATTATTATTATTATTATTATTATTAATTATTATTATTATTATTATTATTATTATTATTATCATCATCATCATCATCACCATTATCATTTTCGGCAATGCAGTTCGAAAGTGAAGCCTTTGAGTAAACCTATAGAAGGCTCATTTCGAATCTTTAATCTTGCCATGTCTGAATTTTAATTGAAAAGTTTAAGCAATCTGAGAAGAATTCACCCTTGCAATGCAATGCGAATATATGCAAGATGTATGTAACTAAATACACTGTAGACCTATTAAGATTGGATCTTTGAACGTACACCGGAACTTTGGAACCCAATTTCAACATCTCTCTGTTGTCTACACCACGGCCATACAACAAATTGTATGGCCGTGGTGTAGACAACAACAAAATGTCAGCCGATAAAATGTCATGGGGACAAAATGTCAGCGGACAAAATGTAACCCTAACCCTAAACCGTGACATTTTGTCCGCGGACATTTAGTCTGCGGACAAAATGTCCGCGGACATTTTGTCGAACAAAATTCTCAGTCACATTATTTCGTTCACTTCTTGTAACATCTCCTCAAGTTTTTCAATCTAAACTCAAAGAAAGCGTTATACAAATTAACAATCTTTTACTTATTACATTATTCGAGGAGCAGTTGCCTCCATCGAAGTTAAAACGGTTATTGTTTATCTTATCCTAAGTGCGTGACGTCATTTATGGATAGCCCCTTCGGGGCTTGTGAAATTTGAGCTGGGGTGGGGGTGGGTGGGGTTTGAGCTTTTCATTAGACTGAAATTCAATGAATGACAGAAACTGCATGTACCCGATATGCGATTTTTGGGAGGGTTGCAAATTTAGCTGGGGGGGTCAACCCCTCGGCAAATCCAACACTGGTTATACTTATATTCTTATTTAATATAATATATTATATTATATTCTTATTTATATATTATATTATATTCTTATTTCATATTACTTACAGGCGAATGACAGTCCGAGATTAGATCCAGATTTCATTAGTTTCACCACGATCGTCCCGCTGTTGACTACAATCGAATCTAAAGAATATCATAACAACTCGATTGCAAATCTCAGTACTAGAGAAGGATACTAGATTTGGATGAGTGCAACAGTGGTTCTCATGCAGGGCAGACCCTACTGAACCACTCTAAACTTTTATTATTATTATTATTATTATTATTTATTATTATTATTATTATTATTATTATTATTATTATTATTATTATTATTATTATTATTATTATTATTATTATTATTATTATTAACATTCAGTCATGATCCATCCGATCTAAACCTGCCCAATGCGCAGATGCGAATTTCAGAAAGAAAACTTATAATAATAATAATAATAATAATAATAATAATAATAATAATAATAATAATAATAATAAGTATCCTCTACAACAATAAAATATCCAAACTATGGATACACAGAAAGCAATGTGTCTAATCAATTAATCCTCTAATAGAAAAAAGACACGATGCTATTATTGTCATATCTCAAAAGCTATTTCAAGAAAGATTAAGCGCTATATAAGAATAAGCAGCTACTGCTGTACTGCTTCCGGGGCGCTGTATAAGTTTACGAGATTTTACTTTACTTTACTATTATTGTCATTTTCTAACGAATGAAAACAATCACAAAGCGGTATTCACTAGATCAGTGTTTTCTAAACTGTGGGTTGCAACCCAAAAGTGGGTCACGGGACTCAGTCTAGTGGGTCGTGGGGTAGCGCAAAATTAGATTCAAAGTTGTCGTTTTCTAACCGATACCACAATGTCACAAGCTTTGAAAGTTGCAAGTAGACTTAGGTTTTAAGCAATTTATATGCCTGCAACACTCCATAGCAGGCCGGTAGGAAGTGGGGGCACAGGGATGCAGGCGCAACCCTGACAAAATTAGGGGGTGCTCTGCACCCACTGGAAGATGAGACTTTTTTGCTTGTCAGGATTTTTGAAAAGAAGATAAAAGATAAAGGAAGGGCGATGACCTTCTTTTTTGCTTGTCATGTTTGGTTTTTATGATAAATGATGATTTTGTAGCTACGCCCCTGAAAAAATTCACCCTCTGCTAACAATTTGTTCCGACGTGCCTGCTCCATAGACAGCTTATCTTAAAATGATTAGTGTTTTATGAAACTTTTATCCAATTTTAGTTGACAATAAGTTTGCAAGATCACGGCATGTTACAAAGCCGCTGACGTGACTCGCATAGTTCCAAAATGTTTGGGAAATCCTGGCCTATACACCCTATAGTGCATAGTAATTTTAAAAATTAATCTTATTTCGAAATAACGCAAAAAACCGTATTTCGACCATTTTGCTCTGAAACTCTACTAATAATTAATTAATAGACAATTTCCAGCGAAACATCCCTACCTAGCGGTTAAGCGATTTCGACATATTCATAGGACTTTTAAGACGCGTAACAAAGGTATGCTCCTGGAAATTTTTTTTAAAAGTTAATTTTCAAGAAATATCAATATCTATTTCTCTCCTTTTGTCTTATTTGACAAAACATGAATAATGCTGCCTGATATATTTGTCATATTTTCATTCGAATTGAATCAGAGCTTTAGTTTTGCCATTTATTGAAATCTCAAAAGATTCCTTTCAAACAACGTCCGCCAGATGGCGTAATGCATTTTTGATATTACATGCTTTGATTGGGGTCGCAACAGGTTACAAAACCGCTGAAGTGGACCGCAGTTCCTAAATGTTTGGGAAACCCTGCGTTAGATACCTCAATTTTGGCCACCAAACGTTACAAACATCTCATAAAATAAACCTAACCGTTCTTAGCATAGATTCTTTAGAAGTTTAGATGAATATCTGCAAAATGTGGACTAAGAATTTTGTCAAAAAGTAATTGAGCGCAGTGGCGTAGCCAGGGTTATTTCTTGGATTGTAAATTTAGGGGTGTCGGTAAGATTTGGGGTCTCTGCCGAATAAGTGTGAAAAAGTCATCCCCACAAAAAGTCTGACAGGCAAAAACCCCAAAACCTTATCAAATCTCAACAAATTCTGACAAGCAAAAAGGTCATCCAGAAACAGTGTTGGACAGTAGGCCTTCTCTGAGTTAAAACCCCCCTCCCCCCGACGAAAATTTTTAACATCCCCCATACAATTTGTGACGTGATTTTGTCAAAAGTAGTATGGCTGGCTCCCGATTTAAAAATTGTCTAAGTGCTGTTAGAAAATAGAAAAACTAGAAAGAACTGACGACCTTTTTTTGCTCGTAGGTGGAAAAAATAAAGACTTTTCAAAGTTTGGTCAGAGAAATAAACCCCCTTCCTGAAATCCTGGCAACGCCACTGAAGTTGGAGGTGTTACTTCTCGAATTGGGAGGGGGTGTTCGGGGGCTATTTAGGGTACATACCATTTTTAGTTCTTAGATTAGATAATTTGGGGGGTGTCGACCTAAATTTGGAGGGTGTTGGGAGTTTTAGGGGTTTAAAAATATCCATGGGCGTAGCCAAGGTAGGGTTGGTGTTAACCCTCTTGACCGTCAACGGAAATGTTTAACGTGTTTCCATGCAGTTTTTTTGACGCGGTTTTTGGGGCTGAAAACGCCTTGGCTGATTGACGTTGACGACCTTTCTTTGCTTGTCAAAATTTTTCAAATTTGGTGACGACCAAAACCAAAACCCCGTAGCGGAAATCCTGGCCTACGCCACTGATTGAGCAAATTAACATTAAGAAACTAAAGCCTCTCTTATGCCGTAATGTATATTAAAAATTCCCGCTGCGTTCGGCTGACTTATTGCAGTTGTATTGGTAATTCAATTTTGCCTTCTGCTTTATTAAAAAAACGGTGTTTGATTCGTTACTTTACTTTCTGATGTATTTGGCTCATCTCAATCTAAATCCAGCCATAGATACGTCAAAAATGCACTGAAAGCAGCTAACGTTAAAGAGAGCTCGTCAGATAAGATGAATAGTGTTACATAAATGAACAAGGTAATAAGATATATAAAAGCGATAGGAGCAGGGATATTTTTAACCCCCCTAACACCCCTAAGGCTTTATTTACCCCCAATTTGGGTCGACACTTCCAAATTTGGGGTGGCAATGGTATGCATACAAAATGCACTGGGGCTCGGACACCCCAATTTGGTCGGCACCCCCAAATTCACAATCCTAGAAATATCCCTGGATAGGGGTTTAAAAAATCTATTGGTTACCGGCCACGTTGAATTCGAAAAGAATTCTGATGAATCCGGGAGAGGAGAAAGCGATTAGCTGGCGAATGTCTTCGGTCGTTTTCCCCTTCATGCTCTGTCCGTTGATAGCGATGACTCGATCTCCCTCTTGCAGTAGACCGCACCTTTCGAAGAGAAACGAAGTCGTCTCAAGTATTCGCTAGGTGGCGCTAGTGCACACATTTATTTGTATGTCAATTCTGCTAAGCTACTCGTCACCGTTGCTGGTAACTGGGTCAAAATATTCCCATAGACTAAAGGTTAGAATAGAGGAGACAGAGGGTCACTTTTAGACCAACACTGCGCCCCCTCCCCATCGGCGCCCACAGAAAATTTTCCAGGAGGGGCAAAACACATAATGGTCTCAGTTATGCCACACGAATTTCTCCAGGAGGGGCAAAACACATTTTAACACAATGTTCACGGTTAATATTTTAGCAAGGTTTTCAAAATTCGATGCGAACTATTGGCATTTGCATATTCTAGAAGGGGGCAAGTGCCCCTTCTTGCCCCCAATGTGCGGGCGCCCATGACCCCACCCGAGCCAAAGTGAAAATTTAGCAAAACTTTCGAATCTTGACTTCACTACATAATATGAAGAGTCTTCCGAAAAGGGATATTTTTACACCCCTAACCTCCCCCAATTTGAGGTCGACACCCCCAAAATTTGGTAATGTGACAATGGTATGCATACAAAATGCATACTAATTAGCTCCGGACACCCCCCAATTTGAGGGCGACACCCACCCCAAATTCACAATCCTAGAAAAATCCCTGCTGCCGAGCATAGTAAACTGCTTCATCTATGGCAGTGGCTGAGTCATTGTTCCCGATTAAGGGGGGCACATTGACATTTTCGAGCAAAAAACGCTTTCAAGGAATTTTTCGAGCATTCACGCACGCGTATTTTCTTCTTCGGTCAAGCTGCCTCTGCCCCAGGGACGTCATTTGGGGGGGGCAGGGGGGCATTTGCCACCCTGATTTTGAGGGAAACAAATTTTTTGCCAATGTTTGTTATTTAGATTTTAACGCCCTAAAGGGTGATAAACAGAATGCATGAGATTTGCACAGCATTGTGGGAAAGTGGCAGTGGCCTGAAGACTGGCACACTCATATCCTCCTGCCAAAAAAGGAGACCGTAGAAACTGCAGTAACTATAGAACAATTGCATTGGTGTCGCAGGCAAGTAAGATAATTCTGAGAATCATACTCGAAAGAATACGAGCAAAAACAGAAAGCGAGATGGCTATAGAACAAGCAGGATTCCGTAAAGGGAGAGGCAAAATGACCAAATAACAAATCTCAGGATACTTCTAGAAAAGCAAACGAACAACAGGTGCCAGTCTACATGTGTTTTGTGGATTTTCAAGAAAGCAGACTCAGTAAAACACAGAGGAACTGTGGTTAAGCATGATACAGATGGGATATCCACCGCATCTAATAGAAATTTTGATCAAATTTATAACAAACAGAAAGCAAAAGTTTTCGGAACACTGTCAAATTGGCTAAAAATAAAGAAATATTGGCTGTGTTATATCGCCGTATCTGTTTAACATCATGGCAGAAAAGGTAATGAGAGAAGCACTGGACGGTTTCTTGGGGCATTAGAATAGGAGGGAAGAAGATTTCAAACTTAAGATACGCAGACGATATCATACTATTCGGTGGCTCAAACAAAGAACTACAAGATTTGGTAACTAAATTTGGATAAAATAGGAAAAAATACAACATGATGATTAATATTGATAAAACCAAGGTAATGGCAACAAAAGGCAAGAGCTGCAACATCAAAATTCAGAGTACAGTATTGGAACAGGTCAACACCTTCCCGTATTTAGGGTCCATCATATCAGGACACTTCAAGCAAAGCCGACATAACAGACTGATTAAAGGACCAACATCATTAAACAAAATTGGAAAAGTCACAACATTCCTGTGAGCACAAAAAGTCCGGTTAAAGATCAATGGTGTGGCCAGTCGACATATGGTAGCTGGACAATAATGAAGGAACAAAATGCATACAGGCATTCGAAATGAAAGGTTTAAGACAAATAATGAGAGTTTCCTGGAAAGCAAAGAAGATTTGAGTTCAAAGAACCCCTGGAAACAGTAAAGAAAAGAAAACTGAAATTGGGGACATATTACACAAAGCAGGAATGTCTGGAGAAATATAATGCAGGGCACAATGCCTGGATCACGAAAAGAGGCAGGCCATGGGAAGACAACATCAAAGAGCTTCATCTATCGAGCACGTGATAAGAAGAGCAGAAGATCGTAACATCTGGAAGATGACAGTTCAGGGGGCAAACTTGACACGGTTGAAGACAAGACAAGACAAAACCGTAACTACTTTGTAACCGTGAAAATTTGACAAGCAAAAAAAGGTCGTCAGCTTTTTCGCAAACTTGTAATTTTCTGTTTTCTGAAAATCAGTGAAATGACGCCTCTCTGCCCCCGTCCAAATTTCATATTCGGTTTTGCGCAAATCCCACGATCTCTCCCTGCTAGAATGGGGGAGGGCACTCTTTGGTTACGTCAATGAAGCATGGGTCCAGCAAACGCTTTTCTTCCGGTTTTTAGGTAATTTAATTTAATTTTAAAGTAATTTAATTTAACTTACGAATTTAAATGCCCTCCTACCGATCGGACGGGAAGATGGCAGAAGTGGTTACACGCGCTGAACAGGAGCGCTGACGGAGCGAGTTCTAGCCCCACTGAAGCACTAAGTTCGAGTCAGCCTTATTCGCTAGAGGGCGGTTATAACATCAAATTGAGGAGCAGCGTGCGCTGCGAAGTAAAGCTCGGGCCTGGATATTTGGCTATCAACCTACTCTATAGGTTAGCGGCGTATGGCACGGGAGACCGGAGATCAGCGCTCTTAATCTGGCGTGGGAAACTGTTCTGTTACCTACCGGTCTGCCACACCTGACGGTTCCAGGTAAGTGATCACTGCGGAAGCGGAATCCTCGTCGGTCGTCACGGTTTCGATTTCCATTCCAAAGTCAGTTTCTTTTGAGAACAGAACCGCTTCCGTTGTGTCCGTCTGGTTCAGCGCCGTTCTCTGGAATCTCCTCCCCGACCCAGTAGACCTCCTGCTGGGCGACCCTCCCACCGCACCACCGCCCACCGGGAATCCTCCCCCAGAGGATGAACCCGAAGCGACCCTCTTTGCCCGCAAGGGGGCCGGCGTCGTCGTCGTCGTCGCCGCCGCCGCCGCCGCCGCCGCCGGCCGCCGCCGCCGCCGCCGCCGCCGGCCGGCCGGCGGCGGCGGCGGAGGAGGCGGCGGCGGCGGCGGCGGACGGAGTGAGGCTTCGAAGGGGAGAAGAATGATGAGGTAGGCCGTTTGCAGTGGCACTGATCCGTCGACTCGGGGGGAAGTTGTTCGGGGGAGTGCAACTACGCGGTGCCGTCGTCGTCGTCGTCGTCTGTGTCATCGGGAAATCGAATGCGCGCGCAGACGACAGATTCAGAGTGCTGTAGGACGGAGGAGGAGCGGGAGGAGGAGCATGACGGAAAACACCTGTTCTCAACAAACAAGCAGACACCGGTTTTTACTACGAAAGAAGTGTTCTTGTCCGTGGTGAATAGAGGTTGTAATCCAGAGGTCAGTCCGTACCTCCAGATTCCAGGCTAAGGCGGATATGCAGTCAGGAATAGTTTTTTTAAAAGTCTAGTTAAACCTTCAGGCAGTGGCGGCTCTAGGATTTGGCAAGTGGGGGGGAGGCCGTTGGGGTGGCAACTTCTAATCATGGGAGGGCCAACCATTTGTTGTTTAATGTATGTAGCATTAAGTATAGGGTCCCAACTGGGGGGGGGCACTGGGGGGCAGGCACTCAATAGGGGGCACGGGCCCCCTGGCCCACCCGGTGGAGCCGCCACTGCCTTCAGGTAGTAAGACTTTCAGTCTGGCGGACCTGTGCCGGCAGAGAATTCCAAAGTCTGGGTCCGGGAACAGAGAGACCACCGTTTTCCATTAGTGGTCTTGCTATAAGGTATATAAAGGTATATAAGGTATATAAAGAGTAGTAGCATCAGACGACCTAGTTGAGTGCTGACGGTGTTAGTATTACCAGCATTTACCTCGATTTGAAGAGAGAGGATGGTGATTTGGATGAAGATGCTGCTGATGATGATGGTTATTATAAGCAATGTCACGGTAGTCATCTGATGATGCGACCATTGGGTCGTCATGTGGGTCGACCCTGCTGTCCTGGGGTCGGAGGTTGTCGTACAACGGTACGTCATGCGATTCTAGCAGGACAGGAGAAGATTCATTTAGCTCCTTTATATTTTTTATCTATCACGCGATGACAGATTGGCCTGCCTCTCATATTGCGAGCGCTTAGAAGAAAAAGTCGGCTTGAAGATACAATTACGCTAGATTCATTAAGCAATTATACTCATTTACAATGTGATTTTAAGGAATTAAAGACCAAGATTTAGTTGAACTGGAATTCCTTTTACAAACTTCGCCGCTGGATTGCCAAAACTAGTAGCGCTAAAGTAATGGTAGGAGAAATGGAATTAAGCGTTCAGTTAATTTTTGATTTTTATTTATTTAGTTAATCTATTTTTAATAAATTAATTATAATTATAACTAATTTTAATCAATTTTAAT
The DNA here is from genome assembly GCA_018105865.1 of Metaphire vulgaris. Lineage (NCBI taxonomy): Eukaryota > Metazoa > Annelida > Clitellata > Crassiclitellata > Megascolecidae > Metaphire > Metaphire vulgaris. The sequence goes on along the minus strand of CM030868.1, from coordinate 6,896,619 downwards.
TAATTTTAATTTTAATGTGTTTATTTTTAGTCAATTAATTTTTAATTTTTTTATTTAGTATTATTATTATTACTATTATTATTTTTTTTATTTAGTTAATTTAATTCGTACGACACTAGAAATGGCTATTTTTTTCATAGATTTATTATAATAAATGGTTAGTTTGCATGGATGGTGTGTCAAGAAATTTTTCAGATATCTTGAAGACCTCATAATTCTTTGCTATCATTATTTATTCATTTAAATTTATTCTTTAAATGTGTTCCGTTTGATCTTTTTAATATTCTTATTTTTGACCGAATATAAATACTATAATCTATTTTTAGAATATAGCCGTTTTGTTTATTTTTATTATTACATGCTATTTATTATTTATTTTATCAATTACAATATTTTTAAACAACTTCACATTAAATTTACGGCTAAACGATATTCGTTCCAACAGTGTACCAAAATGCAAACTACTTTTATATAATCAAATTGTCATTATTTATTCATTTAAATTTATTCAGTTAATATATTTTGACCGACTATTAGAAATAGGCATTTATATTTATTTTATACTTATTCATTTTATCTATTTATATAATTTATCATTTATTTATCATTATTATCAATTTAAATTTTGTATTTAGTTCATTTATTTTACACGAACACTCGAAAATAGTTGTTGATGTTATTATAATTAATTAATTATAATCTATATATTAATTTAAAATTATTTATTTAGTTTATTTTTAACGAACGTTGTGGCAAATACTTTGACTATCAAAAAGTTGTGCGTAATAATGGGAACGAAGATGATGATTTGTAAACATCAGAATTCAATGACAAAGTTCCGAAGAAAAGACAGAAAATCGAAAATGCCGAAGTCAGAGAGATTTCAGTCAGGGATGTTGACACAGAATTCCCAATATTTTGACGAAATTTTCAATCAACGACTCAGCTTTTCTCTGAGACGGAAAGAAAATATGCAAATTGATAATCGAGACGTGACTTTCTTTTTTTCTTACCGTCTGCCATATTTGACGAGGAAGAAGAAGAAAGGATATGAGTTTCTCTTATGAGTTGAGCGCTCGTCGGAAATATTTCCAGTTGAATGCGATCAGTGACGTTCGACTTGAGGATTGAAGTGGCTTGATTGACACTCCTGCCCTCCACGCAAAATCCGTCAATTGCACAGACATGGTCTCCGACATGGAGAGAACCGTTTCTGAAAGAAACAGGATCGCATGAAGTCCCAAGAAACACGTCTCAAGACAGTGGCGTGGCCAGGATTTTCACAAGGGGGTGGGTTGGTTTTGGTCGTGACCAACTTTTAAAAACTCTTGACAAGCAAAAAAGCTCGTCCTTATTTTTTTCTCTTTTAAGCATACTGACAAGCCAAAAAAGGGTCTCAACCTACCAGCCAAGAGGGGTTTCAACCCAAAAACCGCGTCCAAAAAGCATGAAAACACGTTAAAAAATTTTCCGGCGTCGGCCAAGGGGGTTTTAAACCCCAAGCCCCTTGGTTACGCCACTGTCTCGAGATCCTTCTGAAACGGTCAATTAACGCATTTGCTAGTTGAGTTACCCAAAAGTTCCGTTGATTAATAGTTTTAAAAAACACGTTTAACGTTTAGAAGTAAAATGAAATTTGGACGTTTAAACCATGCACGAGAAAGCAGAAGGTAAATATCTGAATGTTAACGCTGAGACCAGGGATATATTTACACCCCTAGTTCCCCCAACACCATCAATTTGAGACCGACACCCCCAACACCCCCAATCTCAGCTATGGGGTTATTTCTTTTGCTTGTCAGACTTTTTGGCAGGGAATCCCAGAATTTACCTCCCCCCAATTGAAAATCTTAGAAATAACCCTGGTTGGGACTTAGTGAATTTGAAGCAAGTTGCAATTAGGTTTCCGATGATAAATAAGCGGTTGCCTGTAAGTGCCGATTACGGGATTATAATAATATAATATAACAAGGTTTAAAGTGGTTCAGTAGGGACTGCCCTGTGTGAGAACCACTACGGAAATCTAGAATCTTCTTTGGGACTTAATGAGCTGGACGGCCCGTCAACAGAAAATCCGGGCTCCTGAAAAATTTTTAGATTTAAGGAAAAAAGCTAATGAAACGTTTCTAATAGACTTATCCTCAAAAAGTTCAATGAATACAAAACAAAGTCTGAAAATGTGGCGACGACCCTTTTTTGCTCGTCAAGATTTTCGACCTGATGCTGTCATCCCTACTGTGCTCACGTTTGCCAAGAATGAATTTTTTTTTGGTGGGGGGGATTTTGTGACTTAGGGAGGGCGAATCTTCCCAAGCAGGCCTGGATAAAACACCGCAAAGGGGACGCAATGCCTTCTGTAGCCATTCCAGCGCTCACAACCGACTCTAAGTCATTGATTATAGGCTACTCGACTGCAAGACCATTCGATCCTAAATATTGCATAAGGTAACTTCATTGCGGCCACCAGGGGTCCCCTACAAATCGCCGGGCCCCTGGGCATCGGCCCCTGCCCTCCTCTCGGCGATCCTGTGAGTAGGGTAGTAAGGGATTTGCAGGAATGCAGAGCACACAATGTCTTATGAGGGTTTAAGCTGATCTGTGGTGATGCCATTTGTTCCACTTTGGAAATTGGACTTTTACATTTACTCGTAAAACTATTTCGACAAATATTTATATTTCAACAAAGTAACCGACATTAAATTGAATATAATTCAAAATCATTAGCACCTAATTAGTAAAACCCCTTTTAACTGGGGATCCCGGATATATCCGTCCATTCTACATTGAGTTTCAGTTAAATACACGATTAAGGGGTTAATTACTTGGTGAAGCAGTGAGTTTCAGACAGAGATATTTTTACACCTCCAGCACCCCAAATCTGAGAGGAACACCCCCTAATTACGCTGCAGCTAAGGTGGTATCGCTTGCCATGAGGGAGGGAGGTGACCCCCAGAATATATCAACACCCCCAAATTGATAATCCTAGAAATGACCAGAGAAATAACCTGGTTCCAGAGTTTGTGGGCGCTGAGAAAGCACGAGCACACCAGGAACGGATCGAGCACAAGAGAGGGAGAGAACTTATGCAGACGAGGATCTAGTCGAGTGTTTGTTTGCACAGAAAATTTTGAAGGGAATTAGCTAGGCTAATTGCAATATATATATACACACTTATAATTTAGATAAATACAATATATATATATATATATATGAGTATCGATGTTTAGTGCAGAGATGTCACTGGGTTGGGTTAACCCATGGGTTGGATTGGGTTATGTTGGGTCAGACTTGTCAATATTAATGGTGGGTCAGGTTGGGTCAGAATGTACCCGGTAAGTCATAGTTTTAAGAAATTGTGATGTATTACGGTGGGTTGGGTTGGGTCGGGTGAAGTAACATTATTACCGGCATGGGTTGGGTTGGGTTCAAAAACATGGACCCATGGACATCTCTGGGGTTAAGGCGTTTGCGATTTCTGTCCACCTGTCAGCGATGCCAGCCTCATAGACGCTGTCGATGTAGATGACCTCGACTCCGTTCCAGACGGTGGAGGAGAGGGTGATATCGAGCGCTTTACCGACTGGTTTCTCGATCTCCACCACAACTGGACCGGTGGCGTTTGCTATCCACTCTGAAATCATCAATAGGCTACTGTAAGAATGGAATAGGAGAAGAAAAGAGGAGAATAAGAGAAGAATAGGAGAAGAAAAGAGGGGAATACGAGAAGAGAAGAATGGGAGAAGAGAAGAAAATAGGAGAAGAGAAGAATAGGAGAAGAAAAGACTAAGAGTCTATGAGACTGCAAGAATAAAATAGGACAAGAAAAGAGAATACGAGAAGAGAAGAATGGGAGAAGAGAAGAATAGGAGAAGAAAAGGAGAAGAAAAGAATATGAGAAAAGAAGAATATGAGACTATAAGAATTAGAAGAGCAGAATAGAGGAAGAGAGGAAGAATAGAAGAGAAGATGAGAACAGAAGAATAAGAGAAGAGAGAATAAGAGATTATTATAAGAATAGAACAGAAGAATAGAAGAAAAAGGAGAAATATACGAGGCTGAGTCCAGGTTGAGCTCTTCAATCGCCTTGGTCAACCTGGAATCGCCTATGATAAAGCCAACTGCTGATAAATTTTGATAATTTTTAGGGACAAGATTTACAATAGTAAAACAGTGGATAAACTCAGGAGCAGCGAACGACTCGTTACGTCACAACCGACCGAGAACGACTACGTCATATTCGACGAGCAGAGTGACGTCATTTTCCGCCTCGTTCAGGATGCTCGCCGCCCGTTGAACGGTGAACTGCGACATGTCGGCTCCATCGATTTCAAGGATGCGATCTCCCACTTGGAGCGTTCCTTCCCTATAGAACCAGTTTCACAACAACAACAACAACAACACTCTCAGAGAGACTAACTGGTTTCATTCAAAGTCAGATACACTGTTCTGATATCATCGGTCGATCACGCGATCTCGAACGAAGGAACGAAGGAACGAAAACTGAAAATCGAAATTTGCAATTTCCAGCTTTCTTCTCTCAGATAGATTCAAAAGTTATCTAGGAGAATTGGGTTATTCAATGATAAGGGTATAGAGGATTCTATCATATAGAGGTTTTCAATCAGGCTAATTTACATGTAGCCTCTCATGCAAACCAATTGAAATTCACGTTATTATTATTATTATTATTATTATTATTATTATTATCATCATCATCATCATCATCATCATCATCATCATTATTATTATCATAATCATGTTATTGTCTTTAAATAAATTTTAAAAATATCAATAACAGATACCAAAATGAAATTCTGCAAAAACTTTAATAACTCGTACAGCAAGAGCAAATCCTCTTCCTCTGAGTTGATATGTGTTGACTTACTCCAATCGTATTGATTACTATTGTATATTATACGCTACTGAAGCCACTTGTCCGAACAAGAGCACTTTAAATAATTTGGATCGTCTAGTACAGCAGGCTGTATGCAAAATCTTTGATGCTTATGATAAAGTAACAATTGACTGCATTCGTGAAATGCTTGGATTGAATCCAATGCATGATATTGAGAAGAATCCTCAACACTCGTTTACAGTTCGGTTCTCTAAGAAACCACTTCATTTTGTTAACTGTATAATAACAGAATGTGTAATTTTTAGTTAAGAATGATGTTTATCTTATGTTATATCTGCGTTAGCGAATAAAGATTTTTATTATTATCGTTTAAGTGCGTCATTTATGAAATTTCAGGAATGTCAAACGCTTCAGAGCGTGCCTTGAAAACCCTGAATCAATCGTCTCAACAACTTTAGGAAATTATCATCTCGAACATATTTGCAATCAGTCGATTTTGATATTACCCACCGCACCTAACCAGCTGCTCACCTTCCTGCAGAAGCTTCACCTTTCCGCTACAAACTGCGCCTAGGCCTAATAGTTTTCTGCTTTGAAACCATTTAAAACTGACGCACAGGTCTATAGGAGAAGATAGCTATGTTATTGTATTTTTCACCTAACCTTTCTAAAGCAAAGTACTATATACATCCTAATCCAATAGTTTTGGAACATCAGTAGGTTGTATTGGCGAGTAATACATCTCATTGTTTTAATTCATCTAATCATCTAATGCAATGTGGTCTGTTGATAATGTTTTTAGTCTCGTACGTCGATCTAAACTGAAGTAGGAGGTATTGCAAGACGTCCAACAAATTCTGGTATTCCATACTTCGCTAACAAACCCTGTCGAAGAAGTGTGCGATTGCGTTCCCATTGCTTACGCACGGAGTAGGGTTTAAGCTGATCGCTCACTATTTTGTCGAAAGATCGGTAAATACTTCGCATATTGGAATCATTGCCCTCTCTCCCTCTTGATCTTCGTTTCATAAGAATCGTAAAACGTTCTCGGTTCTACATGTACTTCTGTGGGTGGTCTACACAGGAGGAGGAGTAGGAGTAGGAGGGTGAGGATGAGGAGGAGGAGGAGGAGGAGGAGGAGGTCTACGCGAGGCGGGGTCATGCGATCAGCGATTTGTACCCGCGAGCACTTATTTAACAAGCGTCTAGAAACGCCAATTTATATAAACGACATTTCGATGACGTAACTTACTACGCAGTTACCTAACCAAGAGATTCGTTGAATGAGATCTAGGTGCCAGCTGGCTGATCCGTCCGATCTTTTGCACTCAACCGGCGCGCTCTGAGACTGCATATCGGCGATTAACCCCTTAACTGGGCGCCCCGAGTAACGCTCGTCCATTTTACACTGAGTTACAGATAGTTGCCCAGTTAAGGGGTTAATAAGCTAGCCTGTGCGCAAATATAGCCTACAAGTGGCAACTGTCTGCGTCGGGATAATAAATTACTCGCTGGCTTGATATGGAGCAGGTGTCCGCGCGGGAAAACATTGGAACTGACTTCAGCTGAGTCAGAATTATGATTATCGTGATCAATTATGGTTATGGCTAGTTATTTGCCTTTTCTAATGGAATCGTCGTTTTGCGTGATAGTAAAAGATAATTTCAATACTCAAAGTGCCATCGGATCTTGTGGATGGCTTACGAGACAACTTATGTCTCTGAGATCTCCCAATGAACCGAGTCAAAATGTGTACAGACTTAAACCGCAGCTCTCGTCCAATTGGCCGTTCCTCCACAGTCTGTATTCTTGGAAACTTTTCATAACCGCAAAATAAGCGGACTTTGTCCCTCCCCAAGAAGTTTTCTCCCTCCAATGAGGAAGAGGATCGGCCGACTTGAAAATAAATTTTCACACCCCACTGAGGGGGTCGGCCTTGAAAAGCGGCGAGAGAGAGGAATCAAACTCCTGACACCCTACCGCAAATCGAACGTCGGATGTAAGTGTATTATCGACAAGATAAATTATCTTAAATTGGACACAAAGACGAGCACAGGTGAGCACGGGTGAGCACAGGTGAGCACAGGCGCCTCCAGTGGCGTAGCCAAGGGGGTTGGGGTCAAAACCCCCTTCGCAGTGTAGGTAAGGGGAGTTTTGAGGGTTAAAACCAGCCCTTAGCGACCAAAATAATATTGTTTATTGCGGTCACAATAGGCCTATACTGTAGTGTTCGCGCTCATTTACCCCTATATATTTCAATTATTGAAACAATAATATTGAAGCATAATAATAGCAGACGACCTGTTTTTGCCTGTCAGAATTTTTTCCTTGCTGCTGTTAACCCCTTAACCGTGTATTTAACTGTAACTCAATGTAAAATGGACGGATATATCAGGGATCCCCAGTTAAGGGGTTAATCAAATCATGGAATTATGATAAAATGTTTTTGGTTGTCAGTATTTTCCGAAGTTGGGAATCATGGGAACTATAACCCGCTCTTCGAAAAATCCTGGCTACGCCACTGGGCGCCTCTTAAATGCAGGAATATTTAACCTGACGTGTGTATGTGTGTCTATATTACCTGTCGGCCGGACTGCCAGGTATGATTTTCGTGACGGTGAGTGGGGGTGGCGCCGCAGCGTCACCGCCCAGAGCCCCTCCTCCGCGAAGAACGAATCCAAAGCCCTCTCCCCTCGGATCTTTATCGAGAAGGATCTCTATCCGTCTGCTAATTGTATCAGGCGCTATATAACAAAACCAAAACGTCGACATTAAATACAAGGATTCATAGATCGATCGAAATTCTAAAGATTACCAATGTTTTATCCAGGCCTGTTAGGGGGAGATTCCTCCCCCAAACCAGGGTGCGATTTGTGACCTGGAGCAGTGGGGGGAATATGTCAAGCTTGGGAGATGTAGTTGTTGGGAAATGTAGCAGTGGGGGGATGTAGTGGTGGGGGGATATAGCAGTAGGGGATGCAGTTTGGCAGTGGGGGAGATTTCCTTCCTTCCCTCCTCGCAAATCGCTCCCTGCCCCAAACCATAAAAGCCCCTCCCCAAATCCCAGCCCTGACACAAATTCCTGCATTTTTGCATTGAACTGTGTCTCTTCCCCTCCAGCCAAGTCAATTCCATCTCCACCTCCCCCCCCCAAAGGCCTGGAGTCTGGATAGAACACTGAAGAATGCGCAAAGCTGTATCGTGAGAAAGCAACGACAGACATATTACTTATGAGATATTTATAATTTACAGTAGAATACACTATGCATATAGACAAAGCCTCAGGGACCCTGGGCATGTGCTTAGCCACGGAGGGGTGGGAGGAGGCACGGACCCCCTATTCCGGCGGAGACCGGTAGTAGGATTTGCGCAAAACTGTTGAGAAATTTGGAGGGGGTATGTACTGCAGAATGTACTGCACGGAATGTACTGTACAGAATGTACTGCACAGAATGTACTGTACATAATGTACTGCAGAATGATCGAAGAGAATTCGTTGGCGTGCGAATAACTTCTTGACGACATTGTTTTCAGGATTCGACTGTACGTTACGTCCCTAAGGGGCTGTCCATTAATTACGTCAACAATTTAGACGGGAGGGGGTTTGAAAAAGTTTGACAGTTGTTGACAGGGGAAGGGGGGTCAAGAGAAGTTGACGTCAACAATTTCACTTTTACAAATAAAAAAATAGGAAATTTCATGGAATACTACCTATTACAATGGAAAAAGCATGGCAAAAAAGGTCATCACCACCACATTTTGACACTCGATGAGCAAAAAAGAAAAAATGGTCATCACCGCAAAAATAATAACCTTGTTATTGGGATCTGTCATTGATCTTGAGAGGGGGTAAAAGTTTTTGACGTAATTATGGGGGAGGGTAAGTGAAAGTTGGCAGTTGTTGACGAGGGGAGAGGGTCAAAAATTGCCCCAAAATTGTTGACATAATTAATGGACAGCCATTAGGAATTACACGCGTATCAAACGTATGATAATTATGTCCAGACGCGTATTTTGTGTAATTGTATTTTCGCGTAATTATGTCCAGACCCATGATACGTACTGTCACCCGTTTGTCCGGCCGGATACCCTGGATTTGACCTGGATCTTTAGTGATTTGGATTTGGTGTGCCATCGGTTGATGCTCCTGTGCATTATGAAAGTGGCGCTATAGAAGTTTAAGATTAGATTAGATTAGATTAGGTCGAATCTTGCTTGTTTTGCTCGTCTGAGACGTTTTACCAGAAACTGTCGATGTGCTCCTTCGTTCTGGAACCTGGTCACGCCACTGGTCCTAGGTCCCTACTATCCGAAATGCAGGGCCGGATTAAGGTCCGAGTGGGCCTGGGGCTGAGAAGTAAAAAAAACGTCGTCGCTTCCATAATTATTTGAAAATTGCCCCTTGTAAAATTTCCCGCCGCCGCCTTCACTGAAAATCTCTGACAAGCAAAAAAACGGTCGTCGATTGAAAAACGGTGGGCCTATTTTTTTGCGGTGGGCCTGGGGTTTCAGCCCCCTCAGCCCCCGCCTTAATATGACCCTGCCAAAATGATCCCACAATACATGGCACAAAATGCAAAATTCTGTTGCTTCGAATTAACACAGACTTATAGAATATTCTTGAAAGATTTTAACGTCAAACATACCAGTCATCGAGAATCGCAGAGATTGTCTGAATGCGGGACAGAATTTTTCGAAATCTTTTTCGCAGGGACATAGCAAGATGGGGGTAGGGGGTGGGGGCTAATGACTCTTCCCACCTTCACCGTGCACACCTCTCCTCACCTGGACTACACCGTCTGGTTGTTGTTTTCTGTGGGCGATGAATGCTCATAAAAAATACGCAGATTTATTGCAGGCGCTATTAGGTTTGGGTAATAATTTAGCAATCATCCGATCTTTATGGAGGTAGGCGAACGTACGTAAATGTGAGTCCTGTATATAGACCAAGAAGCGTTAAATAAATAATATCATTTAGGTCACTACATGGGCGTCGGGACTCGAGAGGGAGAGCAAGGTGGAGCAACTACACCCCGTGAAAATTATAAATTAATAAAAAATAAATAAATAATTATTATTAATAAATTAATATTTAATCTTAATAACGGCAGCGACAGTGTAACAATAAAAGATCTATCGACTCAATTAACCCCTTAACTGGGGATCCCGGATATATCCGTCCATTTTACATTGAGTTACAGCTAAATACACGGTTAAGGGGTTAAAAAATCGCATTTAGTCCATGTTTTCTTATAATTTAAATTAAAAACCAATCGCCTGTGCTTTCTGCTTTCAGGAAAATAAAATTGGGCACCCCTGGAAAAATGTCTGCCGACGCCCATGGATCATTATAGTTTTATGAAATGCGGTCAAGCGCGTTCAAGTTTAGCACATAAATAAGCACTCCTGATAAGACTTGAGAAAACCAATCTATAAAGTCTTTGATGATTACAAGCAGTGGTTCTCACACAGGGCAGACCCTATATACTGAACCACTTTAAGCCTTGTTATTATTATTGATATTATTGTTATTATTATTGATATTATTATTATTATTATTATTATTATTAGTAGTAGTAGTAGTAGTAGTAGTAGTTGTTGTTGTTGTTGTTGTAGTTTAAAATAATAATAATAATAACATTATTATTATTATTATTATTCTAAGATATGGTACTTGAGAGCCAGATCATTAGGGAAATGAAACTGCAATTGTTTCAAAGACAGCACGAATTTTCCCCCTTGATATGCATAAAGTGGACCAGTGGGGGAGGAGGGGGGTTCACACAAATCAACGAGTGGGGGAGAGGGTCAGTAAGCAGTGACCGGGAATTTCCTTTATCCGGATACAGATATCGCACTGTGATTACGTCATCGCTTTGTTTCATATCTGGGTCAGGGCAAGCGCATACGGTGGCACATTTACGGTCGTGTCAGCTTTTCTGTCAAATTAAACTTATAAGAAGGCCAACATGTTTTAAAGTTCCAGTAGATCGACGCCTAAATTTCATTAGAACTTCGTTATAACGGACTCGGTTATAAAGAAAACTCGGTTATAAAGTACCGCAATGTGTATACGGTCCCGTGTGATGCGATACCGTATTGGATGTTATTGGATATAACGTAGTCTACCTCGGATATAACGTTTAGTAAATTCTACAGAGAGACCCGCTAACAGTGGAGGGTCCACGTGGGAGATGAGTGGAGATGCATCCCCCACCGGACTCTTTTGCTTGTCAAGCTATTTCTGGGTAAAATTCTAGTAAAATGACGGGGAGAAACTGCGGGTGAGCTTTTTGCTTGTCAACCTATTTTTCGGTAAAATTCTATAGTAAAATTCGGGAAAATTGCCTTTTTTGCTTGTCAGCCTTTTTTCGGCAAAGTTTATCGACTTTTCCTCTATCTTTTCATCCTCACCAACTTCCTATGAATTCATTTCATCCCCCCACCAAGAAATCCTGGAACCGCCACTGCCCGCTAAGTACGTTATAACGAAGTTCTACTGTAGCGGATCGATGGTGGATTGTAACAATGGAAGAACGACACAGTGCCCAGAAGAAGACATCGATCCAGCAAGGGCAAGCAGCGGTGACAATGGTCGTGATGCATTGCTGGACCATTTCGATGGTTGACAGGTCGACAAATGTCTTTGACCGTCAAGTTCAACGACATTCATCTGTCAAATTTTCTCGGCGACAACGAAACACAAATCACGATTTTCGCCATTCACTGTGAACGCTCAAATCGTAGGTCCTTTTGAAAATCAAGAATCATGAACTCTGTGATTCGTGTGAAAAACCAAACGAAACAAACGGAGTCAATTTTGAATTTATATTCTTACTAAACACCCTGAGTCAGTGTTTATTCTAACCACCTTGACATTGGGGGGGGGAGTTTGAAATGTTTGGGGGGGGCAAGATTTGTCTCTCCACGCTTTTTTTGGAGGGGGAATTTCCATCCCCCAAGCCAACATATACAAATTTGGGGGGTATTTTAAAACTGGGGGGGGGGAATTCCCCCCAAAACAGGCCTAGAATAAACACGGTAAACGTCTACTAGGCTTCTAGGATCCCTCTCCCTTCCACCTTTTTAGAGTCTACTATAGGGAAGGAAGAAATTAACAGTAATCATATTAAAATGAAACAAAAAATATACCCGGAAGACCTAGGTAACACGATCAGGCCTAGATGCTAGAAGCCCACATAGGCTGCCAGATCATGGGCGTCCGGAGGGAAGTGCAAGGGGGTGCACTTGCACCCCCTGGAAAAATTGTGGAGTTATGAAAAAAGTAAAATTACCTGTTTCTTTCGTCACAAAACCTTGTTTTGCACCCCCTGGAAAATGTTTTCATTTCTTTCGTCACAAGACCCTGTTTTGCACACCCCCCTGGAAAAATGTCTGCGGACGCCCATGTGCCAGATGATTTCAGCGGCTTCTGCTATATTAGGCCGACTCAGTCTAAGAAAAAGACGACACTATAACACCGAATGTTAGCAGAATGCTAAGATGAAATGTTATGAGAGTTAGAAACGCTGGGAGAAAAATACAGACAGCGAAGGTCTTACTTACTTCGAGCAGTTGTTGGGACATGACGTCCATCTTGCCATACAATATCCCGCTGGCCAGACTGCATCGTAAGTGGGTCATCGTATAGTTCTCGGCTGCTGATTGGTCGGAGTTCTGGGTCAAGGCCTGACACGCCCCAATTCTTCCTCAGCATTGATCTATCATAGACGAAGTTCTTGGCGTTGGTTGGTAGAAGTTAGACGTTGGTTATTACATTGCACTCTGCGGATGAAACAGAAACACAGACGCCATCTTCCATGGAGTGCATTAAGAGATAGCAAACGAGAACTAAGATTTTTATAGGGCCATAGTCCTGCGTAGTAGTGGCGACCCCAGGATTTTGCAGAGAGATATAATGCTATTCTTAGGCGGCGCACAATCAGAAAAAGTTCCAATTATAGGGGAAAGCAAATTGCAATTTTAAATACAAAAGGGGACAAGACAGGGGTGTGGGCTATCACAGGAATTTTTTTTAACTCATACGGAGAGGAAATTATGGAAAACATAGAACATTTAGAAGGAATTATAATAGGAGGACAAAATTAATGTAAGCAATCTGAGATTCACAGATGATGCAACAATAGTGGCATATTCACAGCAGAATTTGCAGAAATTGTTAGATGAAACAACTAAAGAATGAGAAAGCAAAGGATTGAAAACAAACACACCAAGAAAACATACTGCATGGTAATTTCGAAGAAAAAGTAAGCACCAAGATGCCAAATATACGTTAAAAGGATACATCAAGTACACTGTAAATGCATTAAAGTACCTCTAGGAAGCTGAAGCTGGGGTCACTAGTGATGGGGAAAGTGATAGAGATATAACAAACAAGAATAGCCATGCCCAACATTTAACAGCTTTTGCAGAGCTAAAGCACATATAAACAAGCAGGCGAATCTCAATGGATACTAAAATACGAGTCTTGGAAACAGATGTCTGGTCAGTCTTGTTATTCGGAACCGAGACAGGGACCATTTCTAAACAAATGAAGAAAAACTGAAAACGGTGGAAATGTGGTTCCTGAGAAGGATTACTGAAGATACAATGGACAGAGAAAATCTAACCAAAAATTGTATTGTATTGTATTGTATTCTATTCTATTCATAGCATAGCTAAAACCAAAGTCAAGACCGTTTCACAAAGGATGCTCAAATTATTTGCCGATTCAACAAAAAGCTTTTACAAGGGACGCTCGAAGTATTTATCCTAGTAAGGGTAAATAGACGATACAAAACTGTCCCTCCCTTTCGGCGGCTCTGACTGTAATTCAAGGAGATAATCTGTATTATCCTGCATTGAGAAAATATCGAAAAGAATGTTCTTGATCCTATCGACAGTGAAATAGCGAAAGATTCTGAAAAGAATAGCATGAACTGCATGACCTCCCCGAAAAAATCTCCTGGCCACGCCCATGATATTTTTCTCAGATCTAGCGGCGCAGGAGTCCTATTAGCAAAGTCAGTAACTGGAGCGCTAATGTAAATGCACGTCGTGACCCAATACAAAAAACACGCCACTGAACTGTACATTTGTTCGTAACTTTGGCAAATGTGAACTGATTTTCAAAATGTCTTTATTATTTGACTCAGAAATATATGGGGACAAGGGACAATGCCATATATAATTATATATATATATGTCGTATATATATGTCGTATATATATGTCGTATATATATATTATATGTATACGACAATTTTTTCTCATAAGACCTTTGGGAATGAAGTACTGAGGGCATTATATATATATATATATATATATATATATATATATATATATATATATGAATTCATTTCATCCCCCACCAAGAAATCCTGGAACCGCCACTGCCCGCTAAGTACGTTATAACGAAGTTCTACTGTAGCGGATCGATGGTGGATTGTAACAATGGAAGAACGACACAGTGCCCAGAAGAAGACATCGATCCAGCAAGGGCAAGCAGCGGTGACAATGGTCGTGATGCATTGCTGGACCATTTCGATGGTTGACAGGTCGACAAATGTCTTTGACCGTCAAGTTCAACGACATTCATCTGTCAAATTTTCTCGGCGACAACGAAACACAAATCACGATTTTCGCCATTCACTGTGAACGCTCAAATCGTAGGTCCTTTTGAAAATCAAGAATCATGAACTCTGTGATTCGTGTGAAAAACCAAACGAAACAAACGGAGTCAATTTTGAATTTATATTCTTACTAAACACCCTGAGTCAGTGTTTATTCTAACCACCTTGACATTGGGGGGGGGGAGTTTGAAATGTTTGGGGGGGCAAGATTTGTCTCTCCACGCTTTTTTTGGAGGGGGAATTTCCATCCCCCAAGCCAACATATACAAATTTGGCAGCCATCATCAACTGACTAAGCCGGCCAAGAAAAGAGACAGGGATAAGGTCCTTGCGGCCACTGTGTCGTCAAAGCTGGAGGATGGTAACATTAGAGCGGCGGTGCGCATCTTAATGTCCAACGAGGACCCAATTATACCAGATGCCCAATCTTGGCAGGAGCTAATATTAAAGCATCCAACTCCTCCACCAGACAGACGGCCCGCACCATCCCAGAAATCTTGTCCCCAGCTTCAGGTGACAGAAGATGAGATTCGGGAACGACTGCGCTCATTCCCTGCAGGATCCTCCGGGGGCCCGGACGGCCTAAGACCTCAATTAGTGGCCGAGCTGATATCCTGCGCAGAGGTAGGGAACAGGCTAGTTGCCTCAATTACAGGGCTAGTCAACCTGCTTTTAGCCGGTACATGCCCAGACCTGGTCCGTCCCATTCTCTTTGGCGGCACTTTGATGGCCCTAAGAAAAAAATCGGGGGGATTACGCCCCATTGCCATCGGATATCTCTGGCGGCGGCTCGCCTCTAAGTGTGCATCCAGCTTCGCCCTGCCTAGGGTGACTAAACATCTCACACCCCAACAGGTAGGCGTGGGATGTCCCGGAGGATGCGAGGCCGCAGTGCACTCGGCCAGACGCTTTCTCGCAGACATGCCGGAAGATCATATTCTCGTGAAACTAGATTTCACGAATGCCTTCAACAGCATGTTCCGAGATAGCATGCTGACCGAATTAGCACAGCTCCTACCAGAGCTGTCGGCCTATTGCGAACTGTCGTACTGCGAGCCCAGCTCCCTTAAGTTTGGCAGCTTTGCAGTACAGTCTCAGTTAGGCCCACAGCAGGGCGATCCACTGGGCCCTCTACTCTTTTGTCTTCCGCTTCAGAACATCCTGAAAAACCTATCGGCAACCTTCACGGTGGGTTACCTCGACGATCTGACTCTAGGCGGGCCCACAAATATAGTCGCAGCAGACATCACAGCCATTGAAAGAGGGTGTAAAAATTTGGGGCTGTCCTTAAACCACGACAAATGCGAAGCCATTCACAGAGGTCCATTGCCGATAACCAACACATCCCTGGACCGGTTTTCGCGGGTCAGTGTTCAAGACGCCACTTTGCTGGGCGCAGCGCTGGAAGTTTCAACCGCCTTTGAGGAGCTCATGTCCAGCCGAATAACGGAATTACAGACGGCCCTCAGTCGCTTGCTCTTAATTCCAAGGCAAGACGCCCTCTTTCTGCTTCGGAGTTCCTTGAGTCATTCGAAGCTCCTCTATACGCTGCGATGCACCCCTTGCGCCGAACATCCGCTTTTAGAGAGTTTCGACGCAACCATGCGCGAGGGCTTGAACAGCATACTAAACATTCAGCTTTCGGACAGCCAGTGGCGTCAGGCGACGCTACCCATTAGGGATGGAGGTCTGGGGATTCGTCGGGTGTCCTTGCTTGCACCGTCTGCCTTCTTGGCTTCAGCTGCAGGCACCCGACCCCTCCAGTCTTCCATGCTAGAGAAAGCCTGTGTAAGCACCGACGCACATGAATTGCAAGTCAGGAACCAGTGGTCCTCCATGAGTCAGCTGCCGAGCCCAACGTCCGGCTCTCTCACCAAGCAGAGCACCTGGGATCGTCCTCTAATTCAAAGGAAGTAGCATATCTACTCCAGACCCATCAAGGGCAATACCATCAAGCCCGTCTGCGAGCTGTCTCAACACGACACGCTAGCGACTGGCTCCATGCACTTCCAATCACCAGTTGTGGCCTTCGCATGGACGACGAGACGATCAGAGTCGTCGTCGGTCTAAGGCTAGGGGCCACAATCTGCGAGAAGCACATTTGCCCTTGCGGTGCTATGGTCTCGAAGGACGGCGCTCATGGGCTCTCATGTCATCTAGGTCCAGGTCGTGTCCCCCGACACTGCTTGCTGAACGACCTAGTTCAGAGGGCCTTGGTTAGGGGCTGGACCCCTGCTATCAAGGAGCCGCCTGGTCTCTGCCGAACCGATGGGAAAAGACCAGACGGCATGACTCTGATCCCGTGGCGGACAGGGCGAAGCCTGATCTGGGATGCAACCGTGGCAGACACAGTTGCCCCCACGTATCTGCCAACCACAGCGCTCGCAGCAGGAGCCGCCGCAGAAGCAGCTGCGGCCAGAAAGCGTTCAAAATATCAGGCCCTCTCATCCACCCACATCTTCTTGCCGCTGGCATTTGAGACATTTGGCCCCATAAACAACGACGCCCTCTGCTTCATCAAAGATTTGGGTCGACTCATTGCCCTTCAATCCGGGGACAAGAGAGAAGGAAACTACTTATTTCAAAGAATATCCGTCACGATTCAGCGTTTCAATGCCATCGCATTCCGAGGAACATTTTCCAATTTGCAACCGAACGAGAGCTAGCACACTATAATTTCAGGTCTCCGGACAATTTTTTTTATCATAAGTCCCTCGGGAATGAAGTACCGAGGGCCAAAAAAATATATATATATATATATATATAAAATTTACGACGCCATCACCTAGTAAAACTAGAATATGCGGGGAAATAGCGAAAACTGTCGTGTAAAACACTTACAATGGGACATTTCATTCGACTTCTTTGTCTTTCATCAAAAGACGGTGGTCCAGCACACCGGGCGCGCCAGACAGTCGGCTAGTTACAGCAGAAGACGCCTGCATTCATTCCACCAGAACTGTGGCCCCCACACAGTCAGTCGAGACCTGAACCCCGTGGACTACAAAGTTTTAGGAGGAATCAGTGGCTATTCTAGGCACGTAGACATTGGGGTGGAGGCAGTGGCGGCTCTAGGATTTGGCAAGTGGGGGGGCCGTTGGGGTGGCAACTTCTAATCATGGGGTGCCAACCGTTTGTTGTTTAATGTATGTAGCATTAAGTATAGGGTCCCAACAGAGGGGCACTGGGGGGCCAGACACTCAATAGGGGGCACGGGCCCCCCTGATCCCTCCCCGGTGGAGCCGCCACTGGGTGGGGGAGTTAAAAAATTTTTTTGGGAGAAACATACATTGGGGAGGTCATACTACTTGCCAAAATGTCAAAATTTGGGGGAGGACGAAATTCAAACTTTGGGGGGAATCCCCCCCCCAGAGAAGGCCTAGACTAATAAACACTGTGAGGAATGCAGCAGTGGGTTTACCAAACCAAAGTTTGCAACGTCAATGAACAGAAGGAGGAGCGACTGATCGCCGTCTGGAACGAGGAGTTGGGACAGAGCGTCAATGATGAACGCAATTTATGAATGGCGCAAATGTTTGCGTGCAATGTGTTCGCCCAAGAGTAGGACACTTCGAGCATTTGCTTTGACCTTTGACCTTTGACTTAGTATATAACCTTGCTTTAATTCATTTATTAAATTCCGAACATTCTGTGAACAGTTCGGAAAGTTATCTGTGCTTTTTACATGACTGTTTTCGCTATTTTCCCGCTTATTTTAGTTTTGCTAGTATTATTATTATTATTATTATTATTATTATTATTATTATTATTATTATTATTATTATTATTATTATTATTATTAGCTAGACGATTTCTATAGCGCAATAAGCATGGCAAAAATGGCCAAAGACAAGAGCGCTTTACAATACTACATATACCCGATGGTGAATAGGTGAGTCTTAAGATTACGTAGAAAAATTCCAAGAGAGTCAGAGTTTATGACATAGTCCGGTAGTGAGTGTAGGCAAGGGTGCTACACGTTGAGGGGTCGTAAATAATATATACGCGACATTGTCCACAATTTATTTATGAGTCAAATAATGAAAAAAAGTTGAAAATCGGTTCGTATTTACCAAAGCTATGGGCAAATATACAGTGGCATGTTTTTATTGGGTCACGGTGTGGTGTAAGTTACGTACACTTTAAACAATGAGACTTAACCAATCGAAATTCTGACGAGAGTAGGCAAAGTATAAGGGGGCGGAAGATGGCAGAGTGGGTTACGTGCTGGAGCGTCAGGCTGACGGAGCGGGTTCAAGCCCCGTTAGTGCCCCCTAGTGGCTTTCACACAGGCAGTAATGCCTTCTAAGCCACTTTAAATCATGCTAAGTTTAAGTAAGCAGTGAGAAATAATTGCGATTACGCTGTTACACAAATGTAATTGCAGCCAAGTGTAAGGGCTCCAGAACATACGGCTTGTATACGTACCTCTCCCCAGTACGGGAATGTAATTGTTGTGAATAGTTTCAAAATTAAATTTGGTTTTTCAATGGGAAATATTGGCATTTTTATTTACCAGGAGGGGCAAGTGCCCCCTCTTGCCCCAATGTTCAGGCGCCCATGTTTGTGTAATAATTAATTGGTGCCAAAACAGTTGAAAAGACCCAAAAGTGTTGAGCAAAAAAAGAAAACAAATAGCCCTTAAAATTAAACTCTTTTTGCGTAAAACTTAAAACAAAGATATAGGACAAAAAGAGACATTAGGTTCCGGGGTGGGAAAGGGGGTAACCAATCGTCCCTCTCTGTTTCCAACCAATGTACAGTCAAACTAGCATGAGCAAAGCTATCACACCAGGGCTATTTTTCCACCCCCTAACACTCCCTAACACCACCCCTCGATTTGAGACCGACACCCCAGCATCCCGCACCCCAATGTCAGCTATGGGTTGACCTTTTTCTCTTGTCAGACTTTCTTGGCAGGAGAACCCCAGAATTGACCGACACCCCCCCCCCAATTGATAATCCCAGAAATAACTCTGCATCATACCCTACCTCAGGGGGCTTTTAGATGAACTCTGCATAGGCCTATATATATATAATTCGGCCTTCTGATTATTTGAAATGTCCTTCCTCATCAGCGCGGACTCTGAGAAATCCTTTCCGGTCTCGGATTCCTCGGCCTCTTCGAACGGTGATCAGTCAGTCGTTTACGGCGCCTCGAAGAAAGAAGGCCGAATCAATCGGCTAACGGAGATTGCGCATCGTATCCGGGGCGATGATTGCGTGGTATGCACACAGCGAACGGATTCACAAGCTATAGACACACGCACACACACACACACACAAATACAGAGTACCGGCTTCAACGTTCGCCATTAGACCAGTTAAAAGTTGCTTCGAATTATGTCTATACAGTGTAATGTAATCCACACTTAAAAGAGACGCCGCGCGCGCCGTCGATAATCACGTGAAACGCCCCGTAGATCAATTATCAATTATTATCAGAGAGAGAAGACGTCGCTCGTCTGTTGCCGACCGATAAAGCAACACCAATTGAAATCCTAGTATTCGAGACACACGGGGCGGCGGCTGCGCGCGGCGGTCTCTCCCCGCCAGCGACGAGGGAGGGGGCGGGAGGGTCGGTGGAGCGGCGCAGACTTCCCGGCGAACGATGATGCTTCCTCCCGGGTGTCAGTCGCTCGCCCGCCCGCCGATAAGTACGGACGACTCGGCGTACCCGAGTACCGGAGGGAAGCAGCATGATCACGTGATCATCGCCGCGTTGTCTCTCTCTCTCTCTCTCTCTCTCTCTCTCTCTCTCTCTCTTTCTCTCTCTCTCTCTATCCATCTTTAGTGCTTTCTCTCTATCTCCATCTCTTTATATGTATATATCTCCATATCTCTCTGTCTCTCTGTCTCTGTCTCTGTCTCTGTCTCTCTCTCTGTCTCTCTCTGTCTCTCTGTCTCTCTCTGTCTCTCTCTGTCTCTCTGTCTCTCTCTGTCTCTCTGTCTCTCTCTCTCTCTTTCTCTCTCTGCATCCCTCCCTTCCGCGTGTCCCGATCGCCTTAAGCCGACTGCGTGCTCCGCTCGCCTTCTCCGTATGCGGACGGAATCAGCTGAGTGTGTACATCAACACGAAACGGTCTTTGGTAAGCCAGGGCTCCTAGATCGCCGTCTGTCTGTCTGACTGTTTGTCTGTCTGTTTGTCCTGCTATAAGCGCCTCGTGCGAAGGAGGCGGACGTTTTCACGCAACTGGGACCGAAACTTCTGGTCTGTCGACCTTGACTAACTGCGGCAAAACATGCTGCGAATGTTTTCATCAGATGGCTGAAGACGAAACTGGTACGAGAATCTACATCGACTTCTTCTCCTTCTACTTCTTCTTCTCTTTCTCCTTCTCCTTCTTTCTGCTTCTCCTCCTTCTCCTTCTTCTTTCTCCTTCTCCTTTTTTCTCCTTCTTCTTCTTCTTCTTTCTTCTTCTTCTTCTTCTTCTTCTTCTTCTCCTTCTTCTTCTCCACCTTCCTCTTCTTCGCATCGTCGAAATCTCTAACGAGTTACGCAATCCCGGATTGTGTGCGGCGCTCAACCTCATCTCTATTTACTCCTGGTTACCTGATTCATGCACCAGACAAACGCACAGACATATACACGCACACGCGGGCTTACATTCACAGACATGAACGCAGTCATAGAGAAGAGAGAACGAGAGAAAGAAAAAGAGGTAAAAAAGAAAGGAAAGAAGGAGAATAATGAAGACATAAAGAA
>CM030868.1:6590427-6872927 GCA_018105865.1 Metaphire vulgaris | reverse complement strand
AAAATCTGCGCCGAAAACACTGTTGCCGCTGTTGCTTTGGCGATTGGCCTCCTCGATTTCAAAGCATAAAGCTGTATGCAAAATCTTTGATGCTTATGATAAATTGACAATTGACTGTATTCGTGAAATGCTTGGATTGAATCCAATACATGATAATGCTAAGAATCGTCAACACTCTTTTACAATTCGGTTCTCTAAGAAATCACTTTATTTTGTCAACTGTATATTGACAGAATGTGCAATTGATAGTTAAGAATGATGTTTATCTTATGTTAAAATGCGTTTGCGAATAAAGATTGCTACAAAACTCTAAATTAGAAAAACTCCAGAAATTCTCTACAGCACTTTCTGTGCGTTGTCTTTCTCTTTTCGAATGTTTCTTCCCAAGTCTTTCGTTGCCTTCACGACTCCACTGTAACCGTCACAATTCACAGTCACTCTTCTGTTGCTCTTATCTGTTATAAGTCATTTCAAGTACAGACCATAATTCACAAAATTCCACTCTTTAATACGATAGTCGAGTGGCTCCAAAACTTATTCGATCTGTGACTTATTCGATCTGTGACTCCCTTGCCAGGTTTTTCCTAGGCTACCGAGGGCAAAATTAATTTGTTTTAATACAACCCAGTTCGACTATGATTCTTAATTCTTGATTCTTGGTCATATTTGACCAATTGCATTTTGCGAAATAGCACTTTTGTGTAATAATTAATTGGTGCCAAAAGAGTTGAAAGGACCCAAAAGCGTTGAGCAAAAAAGGAAAAAAATAGCACTTAAAATTGTAGGCGATGATTGTTACCAAAAGTCTTGATAGTCAAACACGAAATTTGTGTGTGTGTGTGTGTGTGATTCTTTACGGGTTCCAGATGCGCAGAATCTGACTTCCCATTGACTATACTATAATGAAAGAAGAAAAAGAAGTAAAAAGAAGAAAAAACTATCAAGATGAAGAGTGGTGGCGACGTTGAGGCGCATGGAACTTGTTTCTGGACAGAGCACCCGAAGAAGAAGAAGAAGAAGAAGAAGAAGAAGAAGAAGAAGAAGAAGAAGAAGAAGAAAGAATATAATGAAAGCGGCGTTATAAAAATATTAGATAAGATTGCATTCATGTCTTGACTGATTTTAATACCGTAAATACCTCTGATACAGATCGGATCTTGGACAAAAGCGTGTCTCAAATAAACTGTAAGCCGAAGGCAAAATTAATTTGTTTTAATACAACCCAGTTCGACTATGATTCTTAATTCTTGATTCTATTCAGAACGCTGTTCTACATTCTGAAATCGGTATCCAGTGGCAGCTCCAGGATTTAGAAAATGGGGGGGGGCGTTGGGGTGGCACTTTTAAGCACAGGGACAACTATTTTTCATAAATCAGCACATAATGGAAGAATATAACCACCGAAGGGGGGTTTCACTTGGGAGAGGCATTCAAAAGAGGACACGGGGGCCACGGCCTCTCATATGAAGCCGCCTCTTCCTGTATCATGCACTGAACCACAATATTGGCAGTAAAAGCTCAACATTCGATTAACAGTCTGTCAGATTCCACGAAATACTCTTAAATGTGTTTTTGTAATCTGTTATCTACTCGTCGAAACATGCAATTCGGAATCGGGTTGTAAAACACATTTGCAAAGGGAGTTCTGGAGATTGATTTTGCTTCTGTTGTATTATTCGGCTGAATGAGAAGTCTTCGGACGAAAATCAAATCAAACAAGAGAGAGAGAGAGAGAGAGAGCCAGACAGACAGACCAGTGGCGTAGTCAAGGAGGGGGTTGGGGTCAACCCCCCTTGGCTGCCGAACAAATATTTTTAACGAGTTTCTATGCTTTCATAATTTTAGGACGCGATTTTGGGGGTTAAAACACCTCTTGGACGTGACACCCTTTCTTTTGCTTGTCGGGAAAACTATATAGATGACGTTTTTTTTGATTTTCAAGAATTTTCCAAAGTTGGTCACCGTCAAAACCAAAAACCAAACCTCCCCCTTCCGGAAATCCTGGCTACGCCACTGAGACAGACAGAGCCAGTGAAAGAGAAAACGGATAGTCATTTTGAAAGGAAGAGGTTTACGGTCTCCCTGAAGATTCAGACTCGAGAATCGGAAAAAAACAGTTTTAACAGGGACGTGACGCTATTGAAATATTGTCAATTTATTATTATTTACATTTAAAAATATATATTTATATATTTATGTTTGTTTGATTTTAAGACCACCTCTTTGTGTATACGCATTTGATCGAAATGTAACTAGAAATTGTAATACAGTAGAACTTCGTTATAACGGACTCGGTTATAACGAATAGGCTACTCGGTTGTGACGTACCGCAATGTACGGTCCCGTGTGGTGCGCTACCGTATTGGATGGCATTGGATACAACGTACTTGATATAGAACGCATTAAATTCTACAGGCCCGCTAGCGCCTAAGAATAAGCAGCTACTGTTGTGCTGCTTTCCAAGGCGCTATAGAAATCCACGAGATTTTACTTTACTTTTTTACTTTTTTAACCATGTTCTACTGTATTGATAACAGTTTTAAAGATACGTACAGTCGTATCTGCATAAGTTCACTGCATAACTCACTTAATTGCAGGAAGTCTGTCTTATGTCTGTTTCTGTGTAGTCCGCTTAATAACTAAATGCGTCTAACCTGTCTTGCCTAAGTGCATATACGCTCCGATCAGAGCAGCACAGGCGGTTATGCACTTACGCAAGCCCGAAACAAAGCAAAAGAAAGACCGTTTCCTATTATTATGGCTTCTAAATGGAGCACGGAAACTGACGCCGAATCGGCGTTTTTTGGTCTCGGTTTATGTCGGTTCGGTGCGGCGATGGGCGTGACCGGTTCCCTGTTGTCGGCGTATTTTCGCCTGCCTGCCTGCCTGGGCACGCCCACACGGTTTCATGCAATCCGTGTAATGCGTTTAAAGATGGCGTCATCCTGAACACTTTTCACGTCGTGCAACGGCCGCCGTAGATTTTAGATTTCCAACAGAAGCAGATGCGGTCGATGGAAGAGAGAACCGTGTTTGTTTTCACGATGGATTCATACAATATGAAAACTAAATTACCTTCCTCTCTCTCCTACTCTCTCTCTCTCTCTCTCTCTCTGCCTCTCTCACTCTCTCTCTCTCCTACTCTCTCTGCCTCTCCCTCTCTCTCCTACACTCTTTGCTTATCTCTCTCCTTCTCTCATACAGTTTCTGTCTGTCTGTCTGTCTGCCTGTCTCTGTCTGTCTGTCTGTCTGTCTGTCTCTCTTTCTTTTTCTCTCTCTCTCTCTCTCTCTCTCTCTCTCTCTCTCTACCTGTCTGTCACACTCTTTCGGTATCTCTCTCAGTCTGTATGTGTTTTTCTGTGTCTCTGTCCGTGTCTGTCTGTCTATCTTTCAGACAGACAGACAGACAGACAGACAGACAGACAGACAGACAGACAGACAGACAGACAGACAGACAGACAGACAGACAGACAGACAGACAGACAGACAGACAGTCTATCTATCTATCTGTCTGTCTGTCTGTCTGTCTGTCCATCTGTCTATCCATCTATCTGTCTGTCTATCTGCCTTCCTGTCTGCCTATCTGTCTGTCTATCTGCCTGTCTGTTTGTCTGTCTGTGTCTTGGTGCTTCTTGCCATCGCCTTCAGAGGCGATGGTTCAAACATCTCAGCGTCAATCCACCATTCGAGTCTTGCGCCAACAGCAGACGGGCATTGATTTTTCCGCTTCTGTAGGACGCAGATAAGACGAAGCTATGGAAAAGAGCTTTATCTCCATAAGAAAAACACTTAATCATCGACTGATTAGAGTGTGTGCGATGGGACGGCGGTTAAGTGCCTCGGGTTCCCAACGATCAGCCTCGAATCGTCTCCCCTCCCCCCCCCCCTCCTCCCCCCCCCCCCTCCCCCTCCCCTCCCCCCCCTCCCCTCCCTCCCCCCTCCCCTCCTCCAATTACGCTTCAGTTGTATTGCTGAGCAGAATTTCCATTCATACGAAATAACCAAGTAATGGGATAAACTGATGTGAAATTAGAAATGCCATTTTGCTCTGAAACTCCACTAATATATAATTAATTAATGGACAATTGAGACAACCTATGGGTTAAGCGATTTTGACATATTCAAAGGACTTTTAAGACACGTAACAAAGGTATGCTCCTGGCAAAATTTTTAAAAAGTTAATTTTCAAGAAATATCAATATCTATTTCTCTCCTTTTGTCTTATTTGGCAAAAATATAAATAATTCTACCTAATAACATAGTTGCCATATTTTCATTCGAATTGAATCAGAGCTTTTGTTTTGCCATTTATTCAAAACTCCGAAGATTCCTTTCAAACACCGTTCGCCAGATGGCCTAATGCATTTTTTGATATTACGTGCTTTGATTGGGGTCGCAACAGGTTACAAAACCGCTGAGGTGGGCCGCAGTTCCTAAATGTTTGGGAAACCCTGCGTTAGATACCTCAATTTTGGCCACCAAACGTTGCATAATTGAACTGAGTTTTTACTTCTTGGAACGTCTTTTAATTTAAGTAAATTTTAAGACATACATTCCTTTAAATTTGACAACATTTCAGTTAATCAAAGTCAGTCTAGGTGTAATATTTGACAAAAACCTGTCTTTTAATGATCACATAAATAAGGTTAGCAGGGCCAGTGGCGTAGCGTGAC
Organism: Metaphire vulgaris; assembly: GCA_018105865.1. NCBI lineage: Eukaryota > Metazoa > Annelida > Clitellata > Crassiclitellata > Megascolecidae > Metaphire > Metaphire vulgaris. Next base: position 6,868,254 of record CM030868.1, on the reverse strand, counting down.
TTTTGGGGGCCCGGGGGGCATCTTTGCCACGGGGGGCCCAAAGTTTCGTGCTGACGAGCAAAAAAAAAGTCGTCAGCACGTTTATTTCTAGGGTTAGGGTTGTTAGCGTTAAGAACCTAACCCCTTAACCCTAACCTAACCCTAGCTTAGACCCCTCTTTGGGGGCCCCCCCAGCCCGGGGCCCGGGGGGCAGTCAACAAAGTGCCCCCCCCCACGTTACGCCACTGAGCAGGGCTGCTCATTTTCAAATCAGAGATATTCGACGAATTCGTGATCTTGTGCCGAAACCTGCTCTGATTCCTCTTGCACAATGCCCTTGTCAGCAGTAGGATTGATTATTGCAATTCCCCTTACAATGGTCTTGCCAAATCTAATATACAAAAACTTCAAAGGATTCAGAATTCTGTGGCCCGGGCCATTACAAAAACTCTTAAGCATGATCACATTAGATTTCCATTCATATGAAATAACCAAGTAATGGGATAAACTGATGTGAAATTAGAAATGCTTTTGACTGAAACTTTGTGAAACGTTCCTGAAGGTATTCTGGGTCTAATGTAATCTTTTCAGTGACGGCTCTCCCATGTTGATGACTAGGGATGCACCCCCCACCGGGGTTCCGGATGAACTTTTTTAATTGTCAACCTATTTTCCGGCGAATTTTTAAAAAAAAGAAATTTAGTGAAAAATACTGCGAATGATCTTTTTCTTCTTGTCGACCTTTTTTGAAAAGGTTTATTAACATAAGTGGGTAAAACACAAAGTGACCTTTTTCTTCTTCACTTTGCATCCCCCCACCAACTTCCTATAATTTTTTTCATCCCCAAGAATTCCTGGAACCGTCGCTGAATCTTTTATTCGTTTTTTCCACCAGCCAGAATCTTATACTTAATACTACATACCTAACAACAAATGGTTGGCCCCATGATTAGAAGTTGCCACCCCAACGCCACCCCACTTGCCAAATCCTGGAGCCGCCACTGCTCACAGCACCTAAAATTCTGAAACACGGCTATTTGACACATGAAAATCTATTTCGATGTTAAGGCGGGACCATTAAAAAAATCGCATCTGCTGATAATATCTTTGCGAATTTAAGTTTTTTTCAAACTATTCACTTCTAATAGGTCCACCCATCACCGCTTAAATCAATCCACATCGCTGCTGTTTCACGTATAAGACCAGAGCGCTGTACTGCATAAGAATGCAGTGGCGGTCCCAGGATTTCTTGGTTGGGGATGAAACGAATTCATAGGAAGTTGGTGGGGAGGGGTGAAAATAGAAAGAAAAAAATCAATAAACTTTACCGAAAAAGGCTGACAAGAGGGACTTTTACTCCTAATTTTAGTACACTTTGACCCAAAAAAGGTTGACAAGCAAAAAAGGTCAACCGCAGTTTTCCCCCCGTAGTTTTACTAGACTTACCCAAAAATATTTTTTCACAAGCAAAAAAGTCCGGTGAAGGGATGCATCCCCACTCATCCCCCACGTGGAGCCGCCACTGTAAGATTCTTTGAGAGAATCGTTTATATTCCAAGGAGCGTTGCTCAGCCTATCGTATCAGCAATGTCTTTGCCTATGTAGGCTACTGTAGCTCTGATAGCACCGCAAGCATCGTGGATTCAATCGCTATGCAACAACGATCATATTACGTTCGACGACACTGCATAACAAAATCATCTGTCTCTAGGCTAAGCATCTGATCACATAATTATTTATGACCAGAACTACTTCATTAACATTTCTTATTTTGTTTCTTCGAATAAATCTGACGTCTTCCATGAAATATATATCAATTCTTTCTTTCGTTGATTAGTTTCACCAAGCAATCAATCGATCGATCTATCGTTCGATCAATCAGTCAGTCGGTCAGCCAGCCAGCCAGCCAGCCAGTCAGTCGGTTGGTCGGTCGGTCGGTCGGTCAATCAATCAATCAATCAATCAATTAGTCAATCAGTCAATCAATCAGTCAATCAGTCAGTCAGTCAGTCAGTCAGTCAGTCAGTCAGTCAGTCAGTCAGTCAGTCAGTCAGTCAGTCAGTCAGTCTGTCTGTCTGTCTGTCTGTCTGTCTGTCTGTCTGTCTGTTGTCTGTCTGTCTGTTTGTTTGTATGTCTGTTTGTCTGTATATCTATTCGTTTCTGGCGTTTGTGCTGTGGGCGTCCATCGATTTGGTAGGCAGATGTCGTAACCAGGAATTGAGAATTCTTCGGAAATTGAGAACAGACAAAAGATGGTCGAACATCGAAATTCAGACAAACAGTCAAAAACACCCACCACACAACGTCTATGCTCCGATCAACGAATAGCCTACAAGAGATATACAACCACACCCACCCACCCACCTCCCACACACACACACACACACACACACACACACACGTAAAACACACGTGTAAGACTGAAAAGTGAAGGAAGGAAACGGTAGAAGTACAAATGAACTCCAGTATTAGTTGCAGATGAGACTAAAGATTCAAGTTCTGGTTTTCAAATGGAACATCCAGCATCAGATGAACATCACTCGATGAATGCCAAGAGCAATTTAAGACCAAATGGGAGAAAAGATCATGATATGATCAGATGGAAGATAAGGTCATGTGATATATATATATATATATACATAAAAACGTAAAATGTATAATGTATAATATATAATGTATATATATGTATAATGTACAGGGGCGTCTATCCCCCCTTTTTTCATTGGAGCAAGTTCCCCCCCAAACCTGACATAGGCGTTCTGGGACCGCGGAGGCGGGGGGCGAGAAGCGCCCCCGCAGGCGCCGAAGGCGCTCGGGGTGATTGCGGGAGGGGCGGCTTAAGGCCCTCCCGCCACGGGGGTCCGATGGTATAACCCCCGGAAAAATTTTGAAGTTGCAGATGCTCGTAGGTGAGTTTTAGTGGAGTTTTGGCACACAATTCACAATTGAGCACCTGATACATCATGATTTTTATCTTAGACCATGTAATTTTTTTGCTTATTTTCTTAATATCAGTCCATGATGATGGGATGATGGTGGAAAAAAGTGTTGACGAAACATATTACAACTTGCAATTATGTGGGATTTTCGCCAACAAACAGAGATAAAGTACAATACATGCTAATGTCCTAATGCTATTTAGGCTACTTCTGTCTGAGCTGTCTCTGTCCACTACGCACCACAAGTAAGCTATTTGGAGTCACTGCAATGTTCAACGACTAAGAGCGGTGCGAAGCTTGTTTGAGCATAACGCAAAGTTATCAATAATGTCTTGAACCGACAGGCTGTCAACAATATCACGTTCACTGGCAAGGATTGTCAACGCTGAGAACCAATCATCAGACATTGTGCTGCGCAGTCGATTTTTAATGATCTTTACTCTGCTCATGATGCGTTCTGCACTGCAGCTTGTAACAGCAACTGTGGCCAGAATCTTCACCAAGTATTGCAGTTCTGTGAACGATGATAACTCCAGCAAGGTCTAGGTTGGACCGTTGGAAAATTCACATCTTGTACCTTATGAGTAATCATAGTAATGAACCATCATCCGAGTGAATTTTAACATCGCCGCCTTCTGACCTTTGACATTTAAGCGTTGTCAAAGCGCTTTCGATTTCGGTATTTTTAACTATGCATAAAGCGCTATATAAATCGTCCGGACGGTCCGGTTACAATGGACCGTCCGACCGTTCATATGGCAATTAAACATTAACCAAAGCAAACATTGTACTGTGGCAACTGTGCAACTGCATAAAGACTGTGTGACTCTGTAGTAGTGTAGTACACTGTACTGTACTACTACTACAGACTACTTCAGTCATACGTGAACTGTACGGTGTAGCGGGTGTACAAAACTGTACATACCTTAAATGCTTATATCCATGTTTTGTACGGCAATGACTTTGCCATTTGTCTGCTCTAACGATCAAATTACAGCACAACTCCTTACATTTATACTTAAAGATAGACTTTTCTCTAGGCATAATGTTATTTACTCGCACAGATTTATTATTGTAAAATTGGCATTGCTACTGTATGCTACACACGCTGTTTACTGTAAATGACGATGACGTCATATGATGACTATGAGTCTATGACGACGTCATATCTTATCATACATCAACTTCAACGTCATAGAGATGATAATTTGTAATCGGCAGATTATGAACCACAACGGCGTAATTTTCCCTCGAAAGTTCTTTCAAAAAATTTCCCTTTCCCCCCATAAATCAAAAAATTCCTTCCCCCCCTTTTTTTTCGTTGGAGCATTTGCTCCAAGGCTTATATGGTGTAGACGCCCCTGATAATGTATAATGTATATGTACATTGTACATGTATATGTATATGTACCCCAAAATATATAATGTATATATACAGCAAGACCAAACGGGAGATCATGATATGATCAGATGGAAGAAAAGATCATGTTATCAATGTAAAGTCTGATGATGAAATCGATTCGAAAGCGCGTCTCGTGATTTGTCTGAGTTAAAGTCGGAATCCCCGAAACATGATCGGGCTAAAATTGAGATTAGCGAGCAAAATGAAATCAAAAGTGACTGGCCTAGTTGCTGGACATTAGAACAGAAAAATGAGTTTTGTTCAAAAAATGAGTTGCTGCATTTTAGCGATCGTAAATAACTCTACTTTAGATACAGGTATCATTCAGATTTAACGAAGGTGCGCGTACAAAAGGTACCACTGCTGTACTTAACACACCTCAGCGCCAAGAGAGCTCCTGCACCTTTTTTCACACACTTTCAGCACTGCATTTATCAGAAACGAATATAATATATTTGTTTCTGAAAAATGTAAAATGTATATATATATATATATATATATATATATATATATATATATATATATATATATATATAAACGTATATATGTTACAGTCAAAGTGTGAAATCAAGCAATGCTGACATTGCCTGAAATTTTTAGGCAATGTCAGCATAAGCCGTTTCACTCGGCGACTGAAATTTTTAGGCATTGTTTAACGCTCGCTCGGCCCATCTCCCCACTGCTTTGCACATCAAATCCCACCCTGCCTACTGGTAATAGATTAGCGCATGTTTCTCATTTCTTGCCGCGGGTCGGATTAAAGGCATTGGCAGGCCGTATCCGGCCCTCGGGCCGTACTTTGGAGACCCTGATCTAGTAAACTTTCAAGTGCACGCTAAGTCGATTATGCGAGGTTCGTAAGTTTGCCAATTGTTTTAAGACATTCGCCAGGTGTCGCTAGTATTTGATCCTGCCAATCCTGTAGTCCTTGAAACGTTTTGAGCAGCAAAAGAGGATGAAAGCGAATGCTAAGAAATGACCAGTGGCGGTTCCAGTGTTTTATCCCAGACTCCAGGCCTTTGGGAGGGAGGGGTGGATTTAGGCTTTCGGGGGGGGGGGGAGATCGATTTGGTTGGAGGGGAAAAGACACAGTTCAATGCAAAATTTGTGTAAGTGCTGGGATTTTTGGGAGGGGGATTTTGAAAAGCTTTTTTTTTTTTTTTTGGGGGGGAGAAATCTCCCCTCATAACAGGCCTGTATAAAACACTGGGCGGTTCCACGTGGGGGATGAGTGGGGATGCATCCCCCAACCCCCGGACGTTTTTACTGTTTTTGCTTGTGAAACCTATTTTTGGGTAAAAGTCTAGTAAAACTACGGAAAAAACGGCGGATGGCCTTTTTTGCTATTTTTCGGTAAAAGTGTAGTAAAATTAGGGATAAAATTTCCTTTTGTCAGCCTTTTTCGGCAAAGTTTATTGATTTTTTTTCTTCTATTTTTCATCCTCAACCAACTTCCTATGAATTCATTTCACCCCCCCCCCACCAAGAAATCCTGGAACCGCCACTGGAAATGACCATCTCAATCGGTGATCAAATGAAAGGTATTCACGCCAGCTGCAAGCAGAGTTCGATGGGTATTAGAGAAGGAAGGCGTTAGTATTACAAGAGAATTGTTGGAGCTCATCAAAAAAGCAGAAAACTGTCGTAGCCTACTTCGGACACAAAGACAATGGAAATGTCGATCCGAATGACTGACAACGGAAAGACGTGGAACAAGCTCATTCGTGATGCGGTCTACCCTCGAAGCGAAGTTGGCTGAGGGCAAATTGAAGCGTCAGGCCCGCCGAGAGGGGGGACCAGCAGGGGCGTAGCGAGGGTATATCGGTATATATACCCCCAAATCAGTCTACCTTAAAGTTTTTTATGTGATTTGCATGTGGTTATGTGTGGTTTATACCGTTTATGTGGGTTATAGTTCAGATTTATACCCACCCAAAATATTTATACCCTCCAAAATCAAATTCCTGGCTACGCTCCTGGGCATCAGGAGGTATACATAGGGGCCCCGCGGATACTCTGCACAGGAACCTGAATTGTCTCTCGGGAGTCCCGAGCAGCGTAGCGACTAGCGAGGAATGGGTCATAGAGGTCCCGCCACTGGGAGCTGGAAAACTAGTAAGATTTTTGCAAAATCGATTAGAATATTTTATCGGAGGTGGGGGGGGGGTAGGGTTACTGTCCATTAGTTGTCAGTGAGTCTATACAATTGCTTTTTAATAACTAGGCCGCCATCTTCGGTTCGGTTAAGATGAATGTAACTTTTAGTCTTCAGTCTAAAATAATGTAACATTGAGTTCCTTCTTTAATTTTTCTATTTCAATCTTTATTAGAAAAAAATGAATCTGTTCCCAAGCGATGATGGCGTTGTCAATGATCATTGAAAACTCAAGAAAACTTCAATATCTTTAGTTTCCAGGCATTTGACGCTAAATATTCGTCTCCGTTAAGACATTGACAGCAATGTTCACGTAACTTTGGCTTCGGTGAATCGAATTACGAGAGATTTCAGGTGATGTTCCACAGGTAAGACTCAACGTCCTTGTGGAAATCTCAAGGTCAGCGCCTTCAAGGTCGCGCGACAAGAGCGTCTTCGCACGAAATTTGATAGTTTGGACGACTCCAGCATTGCGTAGCCACGAGGGGACACGGGGGGAGGTGGAGCGGACCCCCCCCTTAGGGCTGGGACCAGTGGCGAAATTTGCCCAAAACGGATGAAATTTTTTTCGGGATGTGGGGTGAGGAAGGGGTGTGTTTGTCGACAGAATCTATATACGTAGTTTTATCTGAGCTCTTGGTCACTCAAATAAAAAATAAATCACAATTAAAATATTTTAAAGTGGGGTTTCCCAGACATTTCGGAATTGCGGCCCACTTATGCGGTTTTGCAACGTGCCGCGACCCTAATCATGGTACGTAATATTTTAATGCATTACGCCACCTGGCGAACGTCAGCCGAAAAGAATTTTCTGAGTTCTTAATAAATGGCAAAACAAAAGCTCTGATTCAATTTGAATGAAATCAGGGCAAATAATTATATTAAGTCGAATTATTAATATTCTTGCCAAATAAGACAAGAGGATAGAAATAGATATCGAAATTTCTTGAAAATTATCGTTTTAAAAATTTCGCCTGGAACATACCTTTTTTACGCGTTCTGAAAATCATATGAATATGGCAAAATCGCTTAACCGTTAGGCTTATAACGTAATTAGTTTTAATTAAGAGATTCCCTATTGTTAGTGGAGTTTCAGGACAAAATGGTCGGAATACGCTTTCCTTGCATTGTTTGCGAAATAAGATTAATTTTTAAAAGTCCACAACTTGCCGTGACTCTGCACAAATATTGTCAACTAAAAGTGGATGAAACACTATAATCATTTTAATATAAACCGTGTATGGAGGATTGCATGCGTATAAATTTCTTATAACCTAACGAAGCTAGGCTTGTGACATTGCGGTATTGGTTAGGAAAATGACACTTTTGACCCTAATTTCACACTGACCATTTGACTGAGCCATGCGACCCAGAGTTGGGGAAACACTGTTTCAAAGTATGTAGTACTATGCACCAGGCGCCTCCGTCTAGTTCGAACTTCGTTATAAACCTAGGCAGCCACGGTTACGCCCCAGACTCCGTCGGGGACAACTCGTGACACCCCCACCCTCCCAATCCCCCAGGTGCAACTGAAAACGTCGGTTTGTATAAACATTCTCGCCCCTATTCCGTTACCATGGCTACGCCAGTGGATTTCCGCAGAGGCCTATGTATGTATGTATATACGATTGTACCTGCTTATGAACTTATGAATGTAGGCCTATGTATGTATGTATGCGTGTGGTGTGTGTATGTATGTACGTATGTATATTTGTGTATATATGTTTGTATGTATATATGTATGCATGTATGTATGCGTGCGGTGTGTTTATGTATGCATGTATGTATGTAGGTGAGTATGTATGTGTGCGTGTATGTATGTATGTATGTATATTTGTGTATATATATATGTATAAATGTGTGTGGTGTATAATAGTGTGGATGTGTGCGTTCGTGTGTGTGTGTGTGTGTATGTGTTTGGATATTTCATCAGCCTCCACTAATGCAGACGATTTCCGACTTTTACGTGTCAGAATCGAGCAGTTCCACATTCTCCGATCCACACCTGGTTCTACCTCTCCGGTGTCCCTTCAGGAGGCACCTGTAGGCAGCGGCAGGTGACGACGGCGTCCAGGTGACGACGACTCCCTCCTCCTCCTCCTCCTCCTCTTCCACCACATCGCTCTCCTCCTCCTCCTCCTCCGACACGGCCCCGTCGCCTCCTCCGGTCGGACGCAGGGCGAGGTGATAGGGCGTCAGCGGCAGCGAGGTGTCGACCGTCGACGCCGTCGTGGCGCTGCTCGCCCGCCGGTCGGCGGTGTCGTCGTCGACGGCGGCGGCGGCCGAGTCGGACCGGAGGCGACAGAGGACGTCGAGGGCCGGGGCTTTCGGGTGACCGACGAGGAGGGGGCCTCGACTGCTGCTGCGGCGGTGAGGACGGTCGTTGGTGGCTGCAGCAGCGGACTCGTCGTTGATGACGATTAGCGGCATCCTCGTGTTGAGATCGAGTGGATCCGTCTCTTTGGCGTCGCTTCTTCTCTTCGATATCTTTTAATTATTAACGGCAGAGGAAAGATCACTGCATATGTATATACGGCAATCCGAATTCTATTGTATTGTATACTGGACTATTTATATAGCGCCGTAAACATATAGCATAACCAAAAACAAGGGCGCTTTACAGGGGCGTAAAGCCTGCAAATCTTACAGCCTGTAAATCTGAAATCTTATTATACTGTGCATGAACTACTGTACGTACATATGCATTCATATAGAAAGTAGATCATGACAGTGGCGTAGCCAGAATTTTCCGACGATGATGATGATGATGATGATGACGACGACGACAATGATGATGATAGTTGTAAGTGCTAAGCAGTGACCTCTGTCCACACTAAACACAGTATTCTGCCGTACTGCGTCCGTAGTACTGGCAAGTACTCGTAGGCGTACCTTGTTCCTACGGCAGCACAGGGTCCTCCTGAAGCGACTGCAGATGTTGGATCTGCTGGAAGTGGAAGTGGTGGAACTGGTTGAGACGAGCGTGGAAGAACACCGGGACTGGAAAGGGGTGACCGACTCCTGTCTCTGGTGGTTGTTCTGTCTCAGACCGTCTATTAACTCACGACCCTGCAAAACCACGAATGAAATCACAGATGTAAAAAACGTCAAATTTTTTTAAAACGTTCAAAAAGCGAAGACAACGTGGGGAAAATAAAATACGTAAAAAACGTTTTCTACATCTATGAATGAAATAAGCAGGCAGGCAAGTAAGTAAGATCTAGTGAATTTCTATAGCGCTTTCGAAAGAGCAGGCACCACCGGTGGTGTGGCGTGGACTGGCGGAGCAAGTGGCACATGTATCAGCCCCTCAACTTCAGAAAAAGCATTAAGAGCAAAACGGCCATCAACTATTTCGTGTAGTTTATACCCATACGCATGATTTTAAAACTTGACTATTATAATTATTAATTTCTCTTCATTTAGATGTCGATTAATTATTTTCTATTTTTGCGCCCCCAAAATTTTATCGCCCGCCCCCGGCCTCCGTGCACCCTGTACCATTAGCGTGTGGCTGCTTAAGCCTAGGCGCTTAATCTACAGTTGAAATAGCCACAGCCGAAGTTTAGTGGTCAGCCGGGCAAGATCAATTCCATGCATCAGTCAGAGTGGGAGTGGGGAAACTCCAAGGTAAAAGGTAAAGGTAAAGGTAGGTCTCGTACTCGAGTCCGAGCGTTGGGTTCCGGCGCTTATCTCCAGTCTAGGCAATCAGCGACGTATGTGGTATACACCATTAATCTGGGGGGAAGGTTGACATTACTTTCTCCAGACCCACGTTTTACCTCGCAGCTTAACGCTGCTCCTCAGTTTACCACCGCCCTCTAGCGAGTAAACTTGAGTCGACTTTAGGGCTCCTGCGAGAATTGAACCCGCGACCTTCTGCTCCATCGTCCAGCGTTGTTACCACTCTTCTAACTGGCGAAGCAGCAAGGTAGGTTATGAAGAAAGCAACAGAAGGAGACGTTTTTAAACTATAGATTTTATAGCAGTCAGTTGACTTCGTGGATCCATCGATTTATCTATAATTGGGTCCACCTATAAGCAGTGGCGGTTCCACCGGGGGGCCAGGGGGGCCCGTGCCCCCATTGAAAGCCTGGCCCCCCCAGTGGCCCCCAGTTGGGACCCTATACTTAATGCTACATACATTAAACAACAAATGGTTGGCCCCCATGATTAGAAGTTGCCCCCCAACGCCCCCACTTGCCAAATCCTAGAGCCGCCACTGCCTATAAGCGATGGGAAATGGACCACTCGCAAAGGAACTAAAGAAAATGGGGAGTTGGATTTCTGGCCCGTTGAAACGCTTATTTTTGACGCGCTATGGGAAGGAAATAGGCCGAAATAAACGTGCGCTATGGCTTCCCCACCAAAAAACTCAACATTGTCATCCTGACCATGGTGGAAAGTATGTTGATACGGTTCTTTGCCATCGAATAGCGTGGACAGTTTCTTCTCTTCTGCAGAAGTGTTCAAATGCTTCATATTGTGATGCTTGGACTGCTGCCGTAAAGGCAGTGATATAATCCTTGTCCTGGTCCTTGCCTTAAGCAGGGCGCGATTTGTAGGGGGAAGGGGGAATCTCCCCCCCACACTGCCCAACTGCATCCCCCTACTGCTACATCCCCCACCACTACATCCCCCCACTGCTACATTTCCTAACAACTACATCCCCCCAAGCTCGACATATCCCTCTCACTGCTCCAGGTCACAAATCGCACCCTGTCCTTAAGGACTCCTTAAGGACCAATTTGAAGTCATTGTCCTTGTTCTCGTCCTTGTGAAGCCAGTCCTCGTCCTTATCCTCGTCCATGGATGTAAAAAACATACATATTAAAATAAAAACACGAAAAACATGCTTTTTAGAAAAATATATAAAAGCATGAAAAAACACTGGCCTCGTTTACAGTCCTTTATTTGCCATCCATCCACGCGTCACATTTGACATATTATATTGAAATAATATTGACTGACTTGAATATGCGATCCATTGCTATAGGCCTACATTAGTTCTGCAGCATCACGAAGAAGGTGAGTCTGAATTCGCTCAGAATGAATTGATAACAAAATCTGAGGATGCTCAGGTCTAGGAAATTGATATAAATTGATATGCAAGAAATACGATAAAAATAGAATGAACTTTAAAAAATATTAAATTTTTAAGAAAAAATAAAAAACATGTTTTTTACGTCTATGTCCTCGTCCTTGTAGGGTCGGTCCTTGTCCTTATCCTCGTCCTTGTAGGGTCGGTCCTTGTCCTTATCCTCGTCCTTGGAGATTGGTCCTTGTTAACATCACTGCGCAAAAGTTAACGATTGTTCGTTTAGATTCCACTCTATGAACTGACAGATGCTTGCCTGTTGCTTGGGCATCAGCCATGTAAACTGCGACACTGCACGTATGGGACATTAACAGAATTTTATGCATCGCTATCAAACGTTTTCGAGAGTTTTTCATTGTTTCAAAACCTCGAGTCCTTATATATATATATATATATATATATATATATATATATATACAGTGGATCCCACTTAATCGCATACCGCTTAATTGCATAACCCGCATAATCGCATAACAACATAAAAACCCGCAACAGTGTTTTGTGCGTACAATTAATAATTATCAGAGGTCCCGGCTATTCGCATAGCCCAGTTAATCGCATTAACAAGGCTTGCATGGGACCTATGCAGTTAAGCGGGTTTCACTGTATATGCATATATATATATATATATATATATATATATATATATGCATATATGGAGTTTAGCTGATAATTTGCGATGCATTAACCTGCCATTTCTCGTTATTACGGGATTGGCGCATATGTTAGAAGGTTTCTGCTATTCCCGCAGTCTTTGTGGCGCCGCTGTTCTTAATTCGATCGGAGGGGGGGGGGGGGCGGGGCGATGGCCTTGAGAAAAATGGCGACCGGTGCTGCTTCCGGTTCAGCGTTCAGCGTCGTTCAGCGTTCAGCGTCGAACGACAGAGTTCGTTCGGGAGATGAACTGCACGCCGCACACTACACTGTTAGACGAATAACAAATTACAGGACGGGAAGGAGGATTAGGAGGAGAGGAGGAGGAGGAGGAAGAGAAGGAAGAAGAAGAGGGAGGGAGGATTGTCTCTCCAGTCGCGCAAAGCTATCCGGGAACTCGTTCGTTAGATTATTCAGTCCGTCGATCCATCTTTTTCTGCCTTCCACAGGTCTGTCCGGTCTGTTTACAGTTTCTGTCGTCGCAGGTCGGGCTTGAGTTATGGGCGAGGAGTTGAAACGACCGCGCTGCTGTGGGTGAACGGGGGTGAGAGGGGGCGGGGGGGGGGGGAGGAGGCGTTGGAACATGTTGCAATATTTTCGTTTTCCCTTTCAGCAGCAACCGTCGTGAAAGCGTTCCTGACGAAGCGCTTAAACTGTCCTGAGGGCGAAGGGGAAGAGAAACGCGTCCGACCGACTGTCGACCCCTCCCCCACCCCACCGCGCCCCTACCAGCGCGCGACATATATTTTGCGACAGCGCGTTTTGGTTGTTTTTGGAGCGTCGGGTATTTCCGCAATTCTGCTTTTAAATTGCCCCGTCGTTTCAGCGTAGAGAGGCGGATCTTGAGCGCTCTCGAAACCTCATAGATTTCCCTTTCGAGTGCTTGAAATAATACACGTTCAGACTAAAATCACTAAATGTTTAAAATATGACTGGCTTTTTGAGCGTCTGGTAGTAATAAAACCGTTAAGAAGTGCTTTAAATTGGCAAATACGGAAAGCGAAATGAAGTTTTTCTATCTTATTTCAGGCGCTGTTAACTCCTGTTAGGTATAGGCTTACTAAACAGTTATCCTTATTTGAAACTTGAATATAGAAACATTTGTCATATGACCATTTTAATTTTGACTCAATGTGTCTGTAATTGCAGAAAATATGCAGAAAAAGTCGAACACTATTTAGAAAAACGTCCATTTCGCGAATGTTCGCTTCTGATTTTATAGAAATTGTGTCTAATTCACAGTTACCAATGAACTAAAAATAACCGCAAGAAACGAAGACGAAATAAATGGAACTTCTTCGAAGAAACGAAACTGAAAACTGATATATCTAAGGCCTGTTTGTATTAAGTAAGTAAGTAAGTAAGTAAAGTCAAGATTATTGTGGTGACTAGTCGAAAGATTGCGTGAACACAACGCATAACTAAATAACGAAATAAGTATTGTGTCATGCTAAAGAACATTTTGAACTAAACATTTTTCAACCAAAATCCTTTAGAATCATCAGGTGTCCTATCAGTACTTGTACGATTTTATTATATATATATATATATATATATATATATATATATATATATATATGGGGTTATTTCTGGGATTATCAACTTGAGGGGTCTTGGTATATTCTGGGGGTCCCTGCCGAAAAAGTCTGACAAGCAAAAAAAGGTAATCCGGCTCTCAGATTGGGGTGTTGGGAGGGGGTGTTAGGAGGGTGTTATAAGAATATCCCTGATATATGGTATAATATATAATGTAATATAAATAGATGTTTCGAGAATCCTTGGAGTAGCCCGGCTACAAAAGATAAGAAACAAAGACATTACACTGTTGACAACGTCTCAACCTAAAGGATACAATTATCAACAGAATCAGAAGGAAAAGACTCAACTGGCATGGACATGTCACAACAGAATGCATGAAAGGAGACTACCATACAAGGCACTCTACACTCAAATAGAAGGAAATAAAGGAAGAGGAAGACCCAGGAAAAAGTGGATGGACAACATCAGAGAAGATATGAGCATGAAAGGAATTTCAATCGTAGAAGGAAGACGGTTACAGTGTTTGATCTAGGCCGTTTCCGGGGGGAAAATTGCCCTTCCCCCTCGGAAATTTCAAATTCCCCCCGGAAATTTTGGAATACTACATGGACTAACAGCGGCCCCTAGCAGAATTCCGACCGGCTTTGTCAGTTCCCCCCGGCTTTTTCACTTTCCTGCCCCCCGGAGTCCAGGAGTCTAGATTAAACACTGAACGATTAACAGAAGATAGAACTTCTTGGAAACATTTTGTGTCTAGCCATTGCCGCTAAAGAGTTGGCAGATAGCAAAATGACGACGACGACGACGACGACGACGACGATGATGATGATGATGATGATGACGACGACGACGACGACGACGACGATGATGATGATGATGATGATGATGATGATGATGATGATGATGATGGAATAGATGTGTATACCATGGGTGCACTAGATGCACCCAAGGGCATACTGATGATGGCTCCTCCTCCCCGGCTCCTCCTTCCCCGTTTCAGTCGGGTGCATAAAAACACACGATGGAGTTAGATTCGTCGAGAAAAATCACCTCCAGCACGCAACGCTGCTATCAAGTAAGTAAGTAAGCTGTCGTGCCAGCGGTGACACCTCTCGTGACGGTGACACTGCGAAAGGGAATAAAACCTTGCGGATCTGAGGAATTTTTAAGCAGGGGCGTAGCGACGAAGGGGCGGTATATCGGTATATATACCCCACCCAAAAAAATTAGGCTACCTTAAAGGCTATAAATGCCTATAATGTGTTTTTTAAGATTTTCAACGTGTTAAAAGATTCATACCCCAAATCACATAATACCTCAACAAATCAAATTCCTGACTACGCCCCCTGTTTCTAAGCATGAATATATATATATATATATATATATATATATATATAGTGGCACAAAAAAACCGGACTAGTCACATTTCGGTTTTGCATTTAATATAGTCCGGTTTTTTGCGCCACCCTATATATATATATATATATATATATATATATATATATATATATATATATATTCATTAATGGTTTGACGCGCTCTGTGGAGACGTTACCGTGGTTCTTTCGAGACAGGCGAGTAGATGGTGGTGTTGCGTTCGGAAGAGGCTGTCACCACCGGCCTCCGTTCGTAGACGACCGTCGCCGCCGCCGCCGCCGCCGCCGCCGTCGTCGTCGGTTGGTGGCGCCACCTGTTGCTGAGATTGCCTCGCTTTGTTAGCCATGAAATCGTCCCTCGATCGGATCTGAGCCAGACGAAGTCTCGCCGTCCGAACGCTCTGAAAGTGGAAATGACAGCCTTGTACAGGGGCGGTTCCAGCGTTGGGGGATGACTGGGGATGGATGCGTGCTGTGTTTAATCTAGGCCGTTTCTGGGGGAGAAATTGTCCTTTCCCCCCGAAAATGTCAAATTCCCCCTCGGAAATTCGGAAATGTTGGCATACTACATCAACTAACAGCAAGCAGCCCCTAGCTGACTTTCCCCCGGCCTTGTCAGTTTCCCTCCCCCCGGAGTCCGGAGTCTAGATTAAACACTGGATGCATCCCCCACCGGCCTCTTCTATGGAAGATGATTGTCTAAACTGATTAGCCTTGATGTATAGCCACAAAGATGTGAACTTATATCTTTATAAGCGTATAGCGTTACAAACAGTAAACATATTTACGATATCCATAGACAATGTCAACGACAAATTCGCTTCCAGCAATATAAACTCGATTTTGCACTATGACTTTGTACAAACAGACTAAAATGGCTTCTATACATTGTAAATTATGAACATTATATTTTATAAATCAGATCTACAGATTTCTTCTAAACCGTTTACATATAATTCCGTTGACAATTGGCGGGATCTTCCTAGAAATTCATTGCATCCTCCGCTAAGAGTTCTTGGAACCATCACAAGTCCTGTGCAGGCCTGAGAATGTGGTTTTAAAACCCAGGTCTTTCCTAAAACTTAAAAATCTGAAAAGTCAAATTTTAGGTTTTCATGGATTTTGTGTTTTAAGTTGAAAAATTAAAAAAAACATATTTAAATGGTCTAAAGGTTATTCTATAGAATAACCTTTAAACCATTCAAATATGTTTTTATATGTATTTTTAGTATACTCTCTGCAGACAGCAGGTCACATATGTGGCAAGAATACAGGGACAGGCTTAAGGGCGTCAACATCCCAAACATCAGAATCTAAAAACCCAAAAACTATAAAAACATAAAAATCTACAAAAATGTGGGTAAGAGCCTAAGTTTCTCCAGTGTTTTTTCTTGTGTTTTGGCCAAGTAATGCAGAATTCTAGCACGCTGGCAGCAATATCACACTGAAACTGATTTCACTTCGTTCTGAAAGTTTTAAGGCATTAAGAAGCCTAAGATACAACAGTATAGGCTACGTATAGGCTAACATGTATTTTGAAATTTAAAAAAGTAAGGTAGTCAGTCCCGTGCTCAAAAGAGCGTAAGATCCCGCGCTGATCTCCGTGTGCTAAGCATAGTAAGCAAGCAACGTCGCAGAGTAGGTTGCCATTACTTTATCCAGAAACCGCGTTTTACCTTCGCAGCATAGCGTTGCTACCAATTTATTGATGCCTAAGCGATGAACGGTTGGCTGGTCGCCAGCACCACGATTAGATCCCGGGACGGTCACCCATCCATGTACTAACCGCGCTTAACGCTGCTTAACTTCTGTATTCTGACGAAACGAGAACCGGTCGCCAATAATGAAATGATGATGAAATACTGTACGTTTAATACGCTTAGGGGAAATTTTCGTACGTTAAAATACGTTGGTCTAACTGAACTTAACTGAATTTAGCTTAAAACATTTACTTGACATTCTATTGTGTAATCTAATTAGGCATAGTATCCGACAATGACAAATTGAAAATTGGAGAGACTTCTGCAGTATAGCTAAACGCGGTTGACTATGTAACTCAGTGAGTCAATAGTGACAATGACATACTGTAGATAGGGTTGCCAACTTTGACAAATTGCAATAAAGGACACCCGGTGCGGAAAAACCTTGATGTCACCCGAAAAAAGGGTTAACTTCCTTCTGAAATGGGGTGACAAGCAAAAAAAGAAAATTTCAATTGAAATGTGTGGTTTCATGACTTGATTTTTGAAATAAAGGACAAACCATGGTCCTTTATAAAAGCGATGAAGGACAAGGACTCAGAGGTGCATTAAAGGACTGTCCTTTGAAATAAAGGACGGTTGGCAACCCTAACTGTAGATTTGTATGGAGATAGAGCTAAGATACAGGCAGATGTAGATAACAGATAACAGATACAAGTACAGTATGTTTGAGCTTTACGTAAATACACTTACTTTACAGTAGTTCTGGTCATACAATACGTATAGTAAGCGTATCTTATTGTGGGATTCAGTGGCGGTTCCAGGATATCTTGGTGGGGGGGGGGGGTGGTGAAATGAATTCATAGCAAGATGGTGGTAGGGATGAAAATAGAAGGAAAAATCAATAAACTTTGGCGAAAAAGACCGACAAAAGGGAATCTTTTCCTAATTTTACACTTTTACCGAAAAATAGGTTGGCAAGCCAAAAAAGTTCAGTTTTTCCCCGTAGAGCACACTGTAGACTTTCCGTGTAGAGTACACTGTAGACTTTTACCCAAAAATAGGTTTCACAAGCTAAAAAATCCAATGGGGATGCATCCCCACTCATCCCCCACGTGGAACCGCCATTAGATCTAATCTAAAAACCCAAAAACTAAAAAAACTAAAAAATCGTATCATGAAAAAACACGAAAACCCCTAAATAATGTTTGAAAAATACAGATCTAATTGGCGCGCAAGTGGTCTATACTTAGTTTCGTTCTGATCTGACGGACCTTTCCGACCTGACCTGGCTCGAATTCTATTTGGTACGCCATCGGCCGAACCCCTACGGTTCATGATAGTGGCGCCACAGAAGTTAATTCATTGATTGATTGCTTAATTTACTGGTTGATTGATTGTGCTACTGAATATAATAAGCACTCGATTGATCAATACAGCTGAATCTTTGTCTGCAATTTCTCTGCTCGGGTTTCAGCTACAGTAAAACCCCGCTATCACGAAGCCACAGTCAGACCAGCAGCCTGCCCTCTGATTATGACCAACTTAGATACTCGCTGCGTCCCTCACGGTCGACAGCAGGGCAGCTGTTTTCGTTCCAGGAATTCCGAGGGTTCAACACTAAATCTCTTGCAGAGAATTTACATTTTGCTGAGGACGCAGATCAGATTATTAATGCAAAGTCCCGATAACGTTCTTTGGCAAATAAGGGCGAACTGCGCAGTACGAACGCACCGAAGCACGCACGCAAACGGCGCGCACAAGCAGACGTACACACACACACACATACATATATATTTTTATATATAGGTGGCGCAAAAAACCGGACTAGTCACATTAGGTTTGGCATTTAATATAGTCCGGTTTTTTGCGCCACCCTGTATATATATATACATTGGTGTACAAAAGTCTACAACCAGCTTCTCCTTTTAAATTTCTCTTCTATATTTTATTTCCAATTATTTTCATTTTTCCATTTTTCCTTTTATTTCTTACCCTCTATTAATTTCCACAAACCAACGCAGTCGATCAAAACAGAAGTATAAACAATTTCAAAAATTAATTGCAAAAAAGAGGGTGTATATATATGCATATATAATATATATGCATATATATATATTTATATAATATGTATATTATGTATAGCGGTCTCGGTTGTGTTATCAAGGCTTCACGATTGACTGGACTCACTGTCATCGCATCATCGCAGAGAGAGAGAGAGAGAGAGAGAGAGAGAGAGAGACAGACAGACAGACAGACAGACAGACAGAGACAGAGAGAAGATAGAGAATTATCAGTCGAGGCTTTCGAAGCCATTAGTCCCACCGTCGTTGAGCGCGAAGACAGGGAGAGGGAGGGTTTAGATAAAGACGGTAACCTCCCCCACCGCACCCTTCCCCCCTCTCCCCCCCGATCCACACCCGCATCGAAGGCAGGAGTAAGTTTCCCCCGACCGACGTCACGTCTTCCCTTCCCTTCCCCCCTTCGTCATTCCCCGTCTCTCCGTCGTCGTCATTCGTGAGATCGTCGGCGACGACGACGACGACGACGACGATGACGCTCGACCGAGTGACGGAGGACATGACGAGACTTCCCGGTTCTTGACCGACGCAGACGCCGCCGCCGCCGCCGCCGCCGAGGCGTCAACCACCTGTCACCGGCGTCGAGACGTGTTCATGCGAAGCTTCGTCAGTCAGGCCGTTTGACGAATTGTTCTCTGGCAGAATGACGGAACGAGAGAACTGAGAAGGCGACGAATGATTTTTTGACGACGATGCATTGCGAACTGCGCAATGGAGATAATTTTAAGAATTTCTTTTTTCGGATTTCCAACGGTGCATGGTTGTGCTGAACAGAATTCCAAAGTCCGGTTGAAGCAGTGTCTTATCCAGGCCTGTCAGGGGAGATTCCCCTCCTAAAACCTCAAAATTTCCCCTCAAAAAATTCAACAGTGACACAAATTTTAAACGGCGAAAGATGACCAGAAGGCGAGGTGAAATTTTGGACTCCATTGTCTGCGTTTCATTGGCGATTTTTCAGGCTAAATGTTAAATGTAGCCTATAATATATCATATTAGTGAATTGGTTAGTGAATATGATATCTATTATATTAAGATTCTTATTCTGTATTTCTGTTGCCTTCGAGCGTTCTCATTGGTTGGCTGTGTGAGCGTTCTGATTGGTTGCGTTCGAGCGTTCTGATTGGTTGGCTGGGTGAGCGTTCTGATTGGTTGCGTTCGAGCGTTCTGATTGTTTGGCTTTGGCTGTGTGAGCGTTCTGATTGGTTGGCTGTGTGAGCGTTCTGATTGGTTACCTTCAAGCGTTCTGATTGGTTGGCTGGGTGAGCGTTCTGATTGGTCGTTCTGGAATATTCGTTGCCTCGATGAAACGACGCGAAGCGAAGCTCGCAGCGAGCGAAGCTCGCCTCATTTGAGCGAAGCGACGCGACGCGAAGCGAAGCGAAGCTCGCCTCATGCGAGCGAAGCTCGCGCGAGCGAAGCAAGCCTTCGAGTTCTAGTACATATATCATATTCACTATATGATATATGTATATCATAATATTATATACATATATCATATTCACTAGCTAAAGAAAGTACGATAAAAAATTAATAAATAAAATATTATATATATATATATATATTATATATATTATATATATAATATATAGGCATAATATTATATGTATCGGCTTTGAAACAGACTCCTCTGCAATCAGCATGCCCTCTGTAACTCAGTTGTCATTTCGATACTCAAACATTCGAGCGGTTCTTTCGAGGAAAGTCCTTACGTCTCACTCAGCAGAGATATTCATTTCTTTTGGATTCATTATTGTTACTTAGATTAACTAATCTTTGGATTAAATTAATTGACCGACCTGACCAACATCTTCCGTTGAGAATATATAGATATTAGATAATATAATATAGGCAGAGAGACTGACTGACTGACTGATGAATCTAACCATATAACGGTCACTCAAAGAATTCTTGCAACAAAGATTTTAAATTCCGCATCAATCTCTTACGCCAAATAAATGAAGAGGGTTTTCAGTCAATCGTTTAATAGAATCAGATAATAAATATATTAAATATGATATCCAGCGATATATATATATATATACATGATTCTTATATATTCATATATATATACATAATTCATATATATATATAATTCATTCATATATATATATGTATATACATAATTCATATATATATATATGAATATATATGAATATATATTATATATATATATATATATATATATATATATATATGTCAGGGTGGAAAACGTAGGCCTTTACGATAGAAAATTAACACCTCCAGTGTTACAACTGTAATAGTAGGCCTACTTATTTAACACCTTACGCCTAATCTATATATTTAATTTCAAGCCCAAAAGCCCAAACCTCAATTTCATAAGAATCCCTGAAAATCGCCCTTACAATATATTTCCATGATTCACTCGGAATCATGTTAATGACTATATAAGTATATATGGAGTATTGGTTTTCATGCATTGCTCCATGGCCATCCATGGTCCTCTATTACTGTTTGATTTATTGCTCGAATCTCCAGTCTTTGTCCTCTATCCGCTCACAGTATTCGCGAGACCTGACGAAACTGAATTAGGTTCAGGGCCGTAGCGACGGGGGGAGGAGGGGGTATATCATATATATATATATATATATATATATATATATATATATATATACCCTCCCCACAAATCAGTCTACCTTAAAGTTTTTTTATGTGATTTACATGTGGTTATATGTGGTTTATATGGTTTATGTGGGTTATAGTTCAGATTTATACCCACCCAAATTATTTATACCCTCCCAAATCAAATAAATCAAATTCCTGGCTACGCCCTTGATTAGGTTACCATAAGATAACTATTAATCTCTTTCAACGCTCGATTCAATGTATATGGCGCTTTTTTCAATGCACTACTCATCGCTCTCTGCTATTAGGCCTACATATAATGAATAAGCAAGTCTGAGAAGTGCGGGTGTCCGGCAGCAGTCCCTGCATCAGTAGAACGTCTCGTAATACTGTCCGTTAACTTTACCACCCCCGGCTCGAAGAAGTGAAAGTAAATTCTCGTAAATTTATGTAGCGCTTCGGGAAGTAGTACAGTAGTAGCTGCTTATTGTTATGTGCTTATACCAGCGGTTTTCAGCCTTTTATGGTGAAGGACCTCTTGGAGATATTGAGCTTACTTGGCGAACCACCTTCCTTACTGTATATTCGCTTCTTTTTACTGGAAATTTATCCATCAGTTTCTTAAATTTAATAACTTTATCAAATTTATTTAGTAGGCTAGTATTTAACATGCGGCTCAAGTAACGCACGCGTCATTTCCTGTAAAAAACAAAAGAACACAAATCTACTCATAAAATTTACTAGTATCATGCGGCCATCTAGTGAAAAAATAAAACATAAGCTTATGTTGACCAAATTTGTCTGCACATTTTTAATTTTTAAAATTTAGGCTGTGCTCGCGGACCACCACCGCGGGGACCACTGGTGGTCCGCGGACCACAGTTTGAGAACCGTTGCATGGCTTAATTACGGATTATAATGCTGGGTTTTCGCGTGTTTTTCTTTCCCGCAGTCTCACCGTTTGCGACTTGCGTTTGTCCTGTCGCTGGCTCTGTTGGTAGATTCGACTGAAATTCGAAACTATGACCGGGACTGGAAGAGCGATTACCAGTACGCCGCTCAACGAACATATGCCGCCGATGATCTTGCCCGGAACAGTATGCGGTACCATGTCACCGTATCTGGAAAACACCACACACACACACTCACGCACACACACACACGTCGATCCCAGTGTTGGAGTTGTGAAATTTGAGCTGGGGGGTTGAGGACTGACATTCAATGAATGACAGAAACTGCATGTACCCGATATGCGATTTTTGGGAGGGTTGCAAAGTTAGCTGGAGGGTTAACCCACCCCCCCCCGACCCCGGCGACTCCAACACTGGTCGATCCAGGGCAACGATCCAGGGCAGAGCATATCGATGAAATTGCGTATAGTTATTGTTTCATTGCCGTTTCTTGCATTGACAATAAATTCAGTCTGAACAATTAAGCATCATCATCATCATCATCATCATCATCATCATCATCATCATCATCATCATCATCATCATCATTTCATCATCAGCATCATCATCAATAGTCATCATCATCATCATCATAGTCATAGTCATCATCATCATCATCATCATCGTCATCATCATCATCATCATCATCATCATCATCATCATCATCATCATCATAGTCATAGTCATCATCATCAGCATCATCATCATCATCATCATCATCATCACCATCACCTCGAATTAATTTCAAAGCGTGACCGTTACCCGAGTGTTGTCATAGTGACGATCGTATACCAGAATGCCTCTGGAATGCTGGTGAAGTGAGTTCCGTTGACGTTCTTCTCGGTGTAGAACATGACGGTCGCGAAGATCACGATGGCCATCGTCAGCGAGAACAGCAGGAAGCCCAGCTCCCGGGCGCAGCTCTTCAGCGTGTACCCGAGTATCCGAAGGCCCTGCGAGTGACGCGAGAACTTGAACACCCGAAACACCCGAAACACCCTCAGGGTTACGAACGCCCCGCTCAGATCCTTGTTGTCCGAGATTCCCAGCCCGACATAGTAGGGCATGATGGCCACGAAGTCGATGACGCTCATGACCGACGTGAGATAGCGCCGGCGCTCGGGGGCGGCGTAGAGACGAAGGAGGTACTCGGCGGTGAAAATGGCGACGCAGGCGGTGTCGAGACAGAACAGCTCCACCTCGAACCGTTCGCCGCACGACCGCGTCTTCGTCGTCCCCCGGCGGCGGCGGCGGCGGCGGCGGCGGCGGCTCTCCGCAAGGGACCGTCTCGGCGACGTTGGCCATCACCGAGACGGCGATGAAGAACCCGGTGACGTAGTAGAAAACCAAGGCTGCGGTGTTGGCGTTCGGGTTCTCGAACGCCGTCCACATCTTCTGTCTCAGCGTCAGCGTCGCCAATGACGACGACGCCGCCGCCATCTTGGCAGCCTCGTTTTCAGTCCGAGGCGTCGTCGTCGTCGTCGTCGTCGTCGTGCGGCACTCGTCCGCCTGGCGATCGGCGTTCTCCTTCTTGCGATCGAGGTACTCCTCGCAGCAGCAGTCGCCGAGACTGTCCGGCTGGATGCCGAAGAAGGCGAGCTCGTCTTCGAAGGCGGCGACGCACTCGCGGCGCGGATAGTGGACCCTGCCCGTCCGGTAGAAGGCGAGCACCTGGCGGAAGATGTTCGGATCGCGGTCGAAGAAGTACTGGCCGGAGTCGTCGTCGTAGAAGAAGTCCTTTTCGTCGGATCCGAGCAGCGTGTCCGGATATCTGGCGAGCGTTTGACGCCACGCCTCGAACTGATGTCCGCTGACGTTGATCCTGATGCGGTCGTCCGGTCGTGTGGGGTCGCCGACGAGAAGAGGCGACGAGGACGGGGGAACGGCGGCGGGGTGGCGTGATATGGGGATCCAGCCTATGGCGCCCGCCCGCACCAAGGGAAGCCAGGACGTCGAAGCAGTCATCGAAAACGACGTTTAATAATTATGAACCGCTAATATAATATAATCGATATTGACGCAACACACATGGCAAGAGACAGGAAGACCTGGAGTCAAGTCATCTCGTGTCAAACTCATCGTCATCATAGATGATGGAAGAAAAAGAAGAAGAATCGATAATTAATCGAATATCGATCTCTCGGAAAGTAGATACGGTCTTGATATCGCAACGAAAGAAGTAGACGACCTAAAAACGCCGAATTTAAAACGTTTAAAAGCATAAAATAATAATAATTATGATTAAACAGCGGTACTGCGTCAAAATACCTTCTCTTTCTAATCTAATCTAATCTTGAACTTCTATAGCGCCATTTAAAATGCACAGGAGCACCAACCGATGGCACACCAAATCCAAATAATTAAAGATCCAGGTCAAATCCAGGGTATCCGGCCAGGCAAACGGGTGACAGTCTATGGTGGATAGGCCAGGTCAAAAAGATGGGTTTTTAATATTTTTCTAAAAATCTGTAACGAATTTGCAATGCGCAAATCAAGTTCTCTAAAAATGACCCGTTCTCTTGCTAACACTAATATTAGTATCAGGATTATTTCTAGGATTATCAATTGGGGGGTCGGTATATTCTGGAGGTCGGTCCCTGCTGGCTGAAAAAGTCTGACAAGCAAAAAAGGTCATCCTCGGCTCAACAGATTGTCCCTTGGCCCTTCCTAAGATATTCTGATAAGCAAAAAAGCCATCTCAAATTGTGGTGTTGGGGTGCTAGGGGTGTAAAAATATCCCTGACTAGTATGGGGCTGTTCATTAATTATGTCAACAATTTTTGGGCATTTTTGACCCTCTCCCCTTGTCAACAACTGTCAACTTTCAGTGACCCCCTATAATTATGTCAAAAACTTGTGACCTCCCCCCCACTAAGACCAGTGACAGGTCCCCTAAAACGTTTAGGAGGTTATTATTTTTGCAGCTATGAGACCTTTTCCCTTTCTTTTGTTCATCAAGTGTCATAATGTGATGGTGTTGACCTTTTTTGCTTGTCAGGCTTTTTCCGTTGTAATAAATTCCATGAAATTTCCAATTTTTATCATTTGTAAAAAAATAAAATTGTTGACGTCAACTTCTCTTGAACCCCTCCCCTGTCAACAACTGTCGAACTTTTCAAACCCCTCCCCCTATTTTGTTGACGTAATTAATGGACAGCTTCTATACTACTCTCAGTACTCAGCTAGATTTTGTGGTACTAGTTTGGACGTTCAATCACACTTTACATTTTGACTTTGCGTACTATTCTACCACCTGGAGTGGTATTTTAGGGCCAGATCAGTGGGAGCGGGGAGATTGTCGTTACCAACGTTACCTTGCCTTGCTGTTCAAACAGGGGACAGGTCAGCAGAAAGTGAAAAATACCCCTTTTCCTATAAATAAATACCACACTGGTTACAACTACTAGAGTACTTACTGGTTACTCGGTAAAAGTACATACTTGGACAATTGGGTTTCTGGAATGATTCTTGGCGTTTCTGGACTTAGTCAATTAATTGGCTTTGCCTGATTTTATATATTCCTAAGGTTGCCACCGTTGCTTTTCTTCTGAGTCAGGTTTATCTGAAATAATAATAATATTATAATAATTAATTGATTTCAAGCAATAAATAGTCAATTAATTGGCTCTGCTAAAGACGGTTTATTACGTGGCGATGCGTTTGCCACCGTTGCTTTTCTTCTGAGTCATTGCAGCGTTCCAACTCGTAACAATTGTTTTATGATTTTATCTATCAAAAATACGTGTACAGCGGCCACAGTTGCGTGATTTTTAAATCAAGTAGGTGGCGATCATTGAAATGTTGTTCGAAATAATAATAATAATAATAATAATAATAATAATAATAATAATAATGTGATTTTAAGTGGTTTATAGGAGGCTAAGTAAGCCTGCGTGAAAACCACTGTTGTAACTCTCTGAATTCAGTAACCTAGTTTTCCGAGATAACCTTTGAATCCGTTTACTGTTTCAACTGTCACTGTTCCATTTGTCCACCTCGTCCAAACTGTAAAATAATAATTTGTAATAATAATAATAATAATAATAATAATAATAATAATAATAATAATAATAATAATAATAGCGATAAGACCTAATAACAGACCGACAGAGTTATCGCGTTAATTTGCAGTGAAATCGAATACTTTGGAGCGGATATCCTCCATCTCCTCTTTCTCGTTCCATCTCTGCTGCTGCCGCCGCCGCCGCCGCTGCTGCTGCTGCTGCTGCTGCGAAGTGGATTCATCTTTCGTCTTCTGTTCTTCCACCTGCAGCAACTCGTCGTCGTCGATGTACGACGCTAGAGAGAGCGCCGAGGCAGGAGGAGGAGGAGGAGGAGAAGGAGGAGGAGGAGGAGGCAGAGCATCTCTCTCTCAAGTGGCACAGGGCTGCTGCTGCTGCTGTTGATCGCACAGAGGCATTGGATTTTCCCCCAGCGGGAAAGAGCAGTCGGAACACGCTCAGAAGGCTTAAGTGGCAAATTAGTCTTAGAAGAAAATCTGTCACAAACACTGATAGCGACGCACCTCAGTCATCGTCGTGGTCATTATCATCGTCGTCATCGTCGTCGATGTCATCATCGTCATCTTCATCGTCGTCTACGTCATCATCACCATCATTGTCGTCGTTGTCAAAATCGTCGTCGTCGTTATCATCACCGTCATCGTCGTCGTCAACATCATCGTCTTTGTCGTTGTCAACATTACCATCGCCATCATCATCGTCGTCGTCTTCGTCGTTGTCATCATTATTACCGTCATCATCGTCGTCGTCGTCATCATTATCATCGTCTTCGTCGACATTATGTTGCTGGTTTTATGTCTTTTTAAAAGGGCAAATTGAAATTCTGATTTTACATGAACCTCTACTATTGCATCGCCAACTTGTCACTAGCTGCCTGTTTTTCGTTTGTCTGATTTTATATAACAGCATTATTTAATTAAAATTCAATTTAATTAAAATTCAAATTAGCCGTCTTTTAATAACTTTCTAGATTTAATTGTATAGCCGTAAAGCCGTCATGTGATTTGAAATTATAATAGGCTTCCCTCTTCACTCTTCGGCGTATTAGGTCGAAAAGATGGGCTCAGGCAATCGACTCAAACACGAATTTCTGCCGTTTCTCCAGCCCTGAGCCCTGAGCAGTCGAAGCAATGACGAATCTTTTTCTCTCTAACAACTCTATAAAGAAGTCCATTGTGAGACTCCGGAGAGAACAGAGACGCATACAAACTGCTGTCTTTGCATCGGAGGTTCTTTAGCGGATGCAGCAACATATATACAGCTTATGTATACTGTATATACTGTACATTGTATTGGTATATATATACCATGCAAAAATCAGTAGGCCTGTATATAATCTATAAACCTATATATTATATGCATAATACATATAGTAATATATAATCCCAAATTGATACCCCTTCCCCAAACAGATTCCTGGTCCCACCATGTATGTATTTATGTATGTATGTATGTATGCTGTGTATATATACACATTCAGGGTGGGTCATTAATAAAGCCGGTAGTAACTCATATTTGTGTTAAACGCATCCTGGCTTTCGCTAGGTGGCGCCGCTCTCTTTTGAAATTTGAAAGAAGCTTTGAAATGACTGTATTCAGGACATAATACCGAAGAGAGAGAGAGGCTCACAGAATCAATAGATTTAATGCATTTGACTCAGGGCCTGTGAAGATATTTGCAACGAAACAGGGTGGCAGCGGTTTTACCTTTTCGCAATCCTGCATTTCAGGTGCGTAAATTATTATTTCTGCGTGAATTTCGCATTACACGGGTGGGTGCTAGGACAAAATGTCAGCGGAAAAATGTCACGGGCAAAATGACATGAGGACAAAATGTCAGCGGAAAAATGTCACGGGCAAAATGACATGAGGACAAAATGTCAGCGGAAAAATGTCACGGGCAAAATGTCACGGGCAAAATGTCACGGACAAAATGTCATGGGGACAAAATGTCAGCGGACAAAATGTCACGGGCAAAATGTCAGCGGAGAAAATGTCACGGGCAAAATGTCACGGACAAAATGTCATGGGAACAAAATGTCAGCGGACAAAATGTAGCCCTAACTTTCTCCTCAAACCTAAACCGTGACATTTTGTCCGCGGACATTTTGTTCGTTCACGCACTGGTGTTTTTAGTTCAAAGGTACATCCTCCCATGCAGGTGCACATATCATGTCTGATGGGTGGACAGCCTGTGAAAACTTTGACCGGATTTGTAGGAGAAGGGGACGTTCGCGGCCATTGCTTACTTACCTTTCCCATCCCAACGACAACTCGGAAGTTTCACGTCGTCATTAACGTTTTTAACTAATTATTCTTTCTCCCGCTGGCCTGGCTCTCAACTGCCACTCTGCACCTCAGTACCATAGGCCGACGTCTGCAGTAACAACTGTTGTTATTTGTAACGTTCGACGAGTCTTGGGTACTCCGAGTTCTGCTTAATACTGGGAACAGACAGAGGTTACGTTCTTCCGAGTAAAGTGATCAGCTCGAGCGTTGTAATGCGCTGCGGATCACGCAGACGAATGAGGAAGAGGAGGAGGAGTAGGAAGAAGTGAAGAAGGAGGATGAGGAGGAGGAGACGCCCAGTAGAGCCGCCGCTTGATTCGCGTTCGAAGCGACCATTCGATAATTTCACACTGGAGACCGAAAGACAAACGGTCGAATTCCAAATTGAACATAAAACGAAATCCCCTCATAACAACGAATAGGCATTCGACGCAATGAACAGAGCAACGCAACCAAGAAACAGACAGACAGAC
Organism: Metaphire vulgaris; assembly: GCA_018105865.1. Lineage (NCBI taxonomy): Eukaryota > Metazoa > Annelida > Clitellata > Crassiclitellata > Megascolecidae > Metaphire > Metaphire vulgaris. The sequence continues at coordinate 6,839,014 of CM030868.1, read as the reverse complement.
ACACAGACAGAAATAGATGGACAGGCAACAGGCAGAAGGCAGAAAGAAAAGGTGGCAGGCAGACAGGCAGACAGACAGGCAGACAGACAATCAGACAGACAGAAAAACAGGCAGACAAACAGACAGGCAAACAAACAGTCAACAGACAGGTAGACAGACAGCAGACAGACAGGCAGGCACACAGACAGACAGGCAGACAGATAGACAGATAATCAGATAGACAGATAGACATCAAGAACGATCGTTTAATATGTAGAATATTTTGTCTTGCAGAAAACAGACGAGCACCTCCAGTTGTGTCATTTCACACTTTTCTTGGGGAGAGATAATTTTTTGGCCAAATTTTGGGCAATTTTTGGCAAATATTGGGCAATTTTTCGACCAATTTTGGCAAATTTTTTTAAATTTTGACAAATTTTGGGCAATTTTTTGCACATTTCACATATATTTTATTATTTATTACATCATAGATTATTTCTTCATTTCCTTGGGGCCGTGGCCCCCTGAATCCCCCCAACGGGCCCAACGACGCCCCTGAGCGCCTCGAAAATCAACGAATGGGGAAGAAGCGTTTTTTAATTAAAAATTTCACAGAAATATGCGAGAATTTGGGTTGAAATGTCAGGTTAACGACTCACGCTTTTCCTCACAATTGTGGAAAAGATATTTTAAAAGAACTAGAAAGATGCTCGCTTCGCTCGCAGTGCAGGATAATACTATTGTGGAGAATTTGCATTTCTCGTCTATTGTTACCAGCTACTGGAATCTACGGCGTCATAGCCGCACGTCTACGGGCAACTGTGGGACCTTCAAACCCTTATTTTCGATTTATTAACAGCCATCCATCAAATATCTCACTGAAATACAATCTTAAATAAATTAGCGCATGAGCGAAAGCTGGAATTAGAACGCTGGGTCGCGTATTTCAAAAGTTATAGCTGATTTTTGGTTACGTTGATTATGCGCCAAATAAATCATAGGAAAATAAAAAGATACACTGTCCACCTATCACACGGCTAACAGCTCGATTTATTAACAGCATCGCTCGCTCACTGAAATACGATCGCGCGCGGCTTCGCTCGCAAGGTTCCAGAACGACCAATCAGAACGCTCGCCCAACCAACCAATCGGAGCGCTTGAAGGTAACCAATGAGAACATCACACAGCCAACCAATCAGAACGCTCACACAGCCAAGCAATCGGAACGCTTGAACGCTTGAAGGTCACCAATCAGAACGCTCACACAGCCAAGCAATCGGAACGCTTGAACGCTTGAAGGTCACCAATCAGAACGCTCACACAGCCAACCAATCAGAACGCTTGAAGGTAACAGAGGCACAGAGGAAGGATTTTAATGTGATAGATTTCTCAAAACTTATAATTATATTCACAGTGGTTTTTTTACACAGGAAAACTTTGCATCCTAAACCACTTCAAATCACGTATTATTATTATTATTATTATTATTATTATTATTATTATTATTATTATTATTATTATTATTATTATTATCATCATCATCATCATCATCATCATCATCATCATCATCATCATCATCATCATCATCATCATCATCATCATCATTATTATTATTATTATTATTATTTATTTTTATTTTAGGCCTACTGTATTATGTAAAGCACATTTTAAAAGATAACTCTGCAAATACCCTTAAATTCCACTCTATAGAGCTACAAGGGCCAACGGGAGTCGTTTGGCAGAAGTTTATACAGACAAACGAATATGCGTTGCAATTTCTTTCAACGTTAGTGCTGATGAGTAAAGATATTGGCGCTATAGTATACAAAGGCGTCTAATAATGAAAGCCCGGGAATGCCTGAGCATAGACCTAAGCATCCAAAAATCTATAGCATTGCATGACGAGGAGAATGATATTAACATCGTTTATGGTAATTACTTTGTCTAATGAGAAAGCTATAAGTACTGTTAATAGCAGTTTTAAGATGTTCTAACCAAGCCCGTCGGAACGAATTTTTAGCAGGCGGTGCATTTCGTTGGCCATTTGATAAATTGATATGTTATTATAGCTGTTCCTCCTTATGAACTTATGGTGAACCTTATGGTTCTCCTTAATTATGGTGAACTGCGTCCTAAAATGGCATTTGAAATTTGCCATAAATATTTCAGCAACCATGCAGTCATAAGGGATGCAAAAGACAAACGCAACAATAATAAAAGTGCACACCTTAATTTTTTTTTTTTGGGGATGCAGCTGCGACGTCACTGGACGCACACCCCAGTGCACCCCCAGTTCCAACGGACCTGGTTCTAACTGTAATTACCAAAAGAAAGACTCGGTTTTTAAAGTGTTAAACGACACTTTGTTATACATCAGTAAAATTTATATAAGGGCGTCCGACGCCGGGAATGGGCACCCCCCAAAAACATTTCTGCGCGACGACACTGGCGCTATAGAAGTCCAAAGCAAACTGTAACTTGAGGGTTTGCTGAGTAGCAATTGTGGCGACTAAAACACTTCTATAAAAGCACCTGATGATCACCAGAGAGTGACTAATCACGCGATGCCATCGCGCAAAGTTAAGCGGCAAAGAACACAGCTTCTGTGTTGACGACACATATCCGAGAAGCTTTGCTCAATTATTAACGAACGTAAATCTACGAACGGCAAACGCAAATGAGAGCAGTGGAGCAGCGATAAAGGGAAGAAGTATTGCTCGTTCCGTCACTAAAAATCCAAGACGGGATCACATTAAACCTTCCTAAAATATTTACACTGTTTCCCTGTTGAATGAAGAACCGCATTCAAAAACCATCTTTTGGCTTTTTTAACATTGGTACTGCAAACGTATAAAAAGAAATAAAAACGTCAGAAACGTCAAAACGCGTCTTTTTTTCTGGAAATATAGAAAATCAGGCCAGTCGGAACAAATTTTTAGCAGGAGGTGCATTTTTCAGGGGCGTAGCTAAAATCATCATTAAAAAGATTTTTTAACAAGCAAAAAAGGTCATCACCCTTCCTTTATCGTGTCTTCAAAAATCATGATAAGCAAAAAACAGCCTCATCTTCTAGGGGGTACACCTGCACCCCCTACCTGCACCCCTGCATCCCTACTTTTTACGGGCTTGGAAAAATGTAAAAAACGTTGAAAAAAACTTTCATTTACTTTTTAGCCAACACAAATATTTAACATGTTAATTTTTTTACTGTGATGACGTAATTAGTTTATAAGCGAAGAAAAGCAAGACAACGAGAAACACTCATTAGTAACGCAGAAAACGCTAAAAGTTGGTTGGTTAGTTAGTTAGTTAATATGCCAACTTATATAGCGCTATAGTCACAGCAGGCCAAGATCAAGAGCGCTTTACAGATTGCACTTAAATGAGATGTTAAACAAGTGCGTCTTTAGTCTGGTAGCGAACAGTTCTAGACTATAGTCGCGTTAGTCACAATGTCGGGCAGCGAATTCCAGCGAAGGGAATTCCCCCGGGTGAAAGACCTCTCCCCAAATTTCACTGTCTTAGATGGAGGGTGTACAACCAATTGGACCCGATTACAGGAACGAAGCTGCCGCCAACAGTCAGTAAGCGATGGCCTATGCACAAGTTCAGCCAAGTAGACTGGGCAGGCGGGATCATTGAGGGCCCGGAATGTCAGGCAGCATCTCTTGTAGATGATGCGCTCAGGGATGCGCAGCCAGTGCAGCTTGGTCTAGTTGTTCTTCAATTGCTTCAAGTTTCTCTTTGTCATACATGTATTGTGTGATGTGATTGTTCGAGGATTTCGTAAAGAAAATATCAGACTTGGAGTCAAGACCACAACTTTCGAGGCCAAGGCGAGGCCAAGGACTTGTAACACGAGGCCAAGGCCAAGGCCAAGGACAGCAGGTCCGAGGCCGAGGCCAAGGCCAGGGACAACAGGGTCGAGGCCAAGGCCAAGGCCAGGACATCAGGTCCGAGGCCGAGGCCGAGGCCAAGGCCGAGGACCTCACATGTAGACCTTTACACTACAAAGTTTGATTTTTTACCCCCCCCCCCAGGAAATGAAGAGATAATGTACTAAATAACTAAATAAATAAATGTGAAATGTGCAAAAATTCGCCAAAAACTGCCAAAATTTGCCCAAAAATTGCCAAAAATTTGCCAATGGTGTGAGGGCTTGGCCTCGAGTGCAAGGCCAAAGACTTCACTCCCGAGGCCAAGGCCAAGGCCAAGGGCATCAGGTCCGAGGCCAAGGCCAAGGACTTGTATCCCGAGGCCAAGGCCAAGGACAGCGTCACTTGACCTCGAGGCACCTCGAGGCCAAAGCCGCGGTCTCGAGGACTCCAAGTCTGGAAAAAACCACCAAACAGAACAACTAAGATTTCTTAAAAATTCCTAAATATATTTATATCAAAATTGAGAGAGAGAGAGAGAGAGAGAGAGAGAGAGAGAGAGAGAGAGAGAGAGAGAGAGAGAGAGAGAGAGAGAGAGGAAAGAAAAGAGACTGGCCAAGTGGAAAGGCTCGATATTTCGAGACCTTAGTACGCGACTGGACGTTACACAATACAGAGAAAGGCAATACGACAGACGCTAAAAGAGACGGAAGTACTCTGGACACTGGGAGGCATTTGGCAGCCCTGCTACAGCGGTCACCTGGAAGAACAGGAGAAGGAGGAGGAGGAGGAGGAGGAGGAGAAAGAGGAGGAAGAGGAGGACAGAGGATCGATCTTTCTTCGTCTACGACGTTAAGCGAAGGTCTCGGTTATTCTGTATCATACGAATTGCGCAGACTCATTACTTGGAGATGCAATGCAATGAGCTTAACAACAACAACAACAAACAACAACAACAACAACAATAAATAATAATAACTATAATAAAAATAATAGCTACTGCTATAAGGATTACAACAACAACAACAACAACAACTACTACTACTACTACTACTACTACTACTACTACTACTACTACTACTACTACTACTACTACTACTACTACTACTATACTACTACTACTTCTACTACTACCACTACTGCTGCTACTACTACTACCAATAATAGTAATAATACAATAATACTGATGCTACTACTACTACAAAAAATACAACTACAGCAGCGGCAACAACAACTACTAAACTACTACTACTACTACTACTACTACTACTACTACTACTACTACTACTACTACTACTACTACTACGACGACGACGACGACGACGACGACCAGAGGCGGAGCGAGGGTATGCGGTGCCCGGGGACAAAGTACACCGTTGGCGTCCCTAGCATTGCTGACGAGCAAAAAAAGGTCGTCGCATGTGTTTCTTCTTCTTTATTGTGCGTTCCACTTACCCAAATACCCGATTTTGGCGCCCCCTCACCTCGGCGCCCGGGGACATATGTTGTCCCCCTGCCCCTTGCCCCCCCCCTCAGTCCGCCTCTGACGACGACAGCAACCGAATGGCCTCTCGTGCATTTTGACCATTCTAAGTCTCTCTCTCTCTCTCTCTCTGTCTCTGTCTCTGTCTCTCTCTCTCTCTCTCTCTCTCTCTCTCTCTCTCTCTGTCTCTCTCTCTCTCTCTGTCTCTGTCTCTGTCTCTGTCTCTCTCTGTCTCTGTCTAGATTGCCATATAAATCCTGTTTATTTGTCGTCGTCGTATGCGCCTACCAAGGTCATCTAAGCACACAGACAGACAGACAGACAGACAGACACACAGACAGACAGACACACAGACATAGTACAAACATACACACGTGCGCACAAACATACACACACACACATATATACACACATATATACAGTATATATACAGTATATCTATACAGTATTATATATACAGAGCTTCTGCTGGCTTAGGATCTAATACAGTATATATATATATATATATATATATGTGTGTGTGTGTGTGTGTGTGTGTGTGTGCCTTTCATCATGATGACTATGAGAGGTACGATGCTAATGATGACGACGACGATGTCAATGGAGTTGATGATGCTGTGCGTGTAACGGCCGTTGGTGGTATGTAAGCCGCCCTCAGAAGGGAGGGCGTTCTCGACAGCAATGTCTCTAGAATTCAGCTGTCTTTGAGTCTTCGACTGACGAAGGAAGAGGCGCAAAGATTTAAAAACCGTTTCCCCGTCTAATGCGCTAAAAGCTCCTTTCGTTCGAAATACGACACGAAACATTGGGAAAACCAAAATCCGCCCATTTGCTTTATCATCAACAGTTGAGGAAGGCGACAGTCGTCAACCATTCTAAGCCAAGACTTTATCCATCGAAAATGAAGCTGATAAACGTTATCCCTGTGTCTCTGTGTGTGTGTGTGTGTTTGTGTGTCTGTCCGTCTGTCTCGCCTTTTCTCTGAGATTGTTTGGGTCTCTCTTTTCTCTATGTCTGTCTGTCTGTCTATGTATGCCGCTGTCTGTCTCGGTCTTTTTTCTATGTATCTCTGTCTGTCTGTCTCTGGTTTCTCCGTGTCTCTCGCTGCCTCTCTCTCGCTGTCTCTCTTTCGCTGTCTCTCTTTCGCTGTCTCTCTTTCGCCGTCTTTCTCTCTGTCTCTGTCTGTCTGTCTGTCTGTGTGACTCTCACTCGCTCTCTTTGTCTCTCTGTCTGTCTGTCTCAGTCTCAGTCTGTCTATGTTTCAGTCTGTCTGTCTGTCTGGCTGTCTGTCATTCTGTCTGTCTGTCTGTCTATCTGTCTGTCTGTTTGTCTCTTAATCAGCCGCTGGGAATGGTGGGATGGCTAAGGTGAATTATGCATAGGCATGTGCAGGGCTTTTTTGTGCCGCATCGAGCGCTCCAGAAAATCCGGACCGCGTTCCGGAAAATCCGAAGACTGGTTTTTTGCCAAATTAAATTATTAAATAGAAATACAACTTTATCTACTATCTATGCATTGTTGTATTGTATTGATTATATATATATCGTATACGTGACTACGTCATGTTGACAAGTGACTTCCCACTGTTGCGCTACGGAAAATATTTTTTTACAAAAAAATCCCTGGGCATGTGTGTGTGTGCGCGCGCGCGCGCGCGTGTGTGTGTGTGTGAGCGATCTTATTGTCTGCGTGTGCTTCGTAACGGCGTCCATGCATAATATTCATGCCGCCGTTTTCGGTGAGTTTTTCTGACGCTTTAGCATTCGTTTAGTTGACCGTGTCTTCGTGACTTCGTCGACGCAGAATCCTCCGCAGTTCAGATCCGTTGTAGGTCCTGCATAGAGTCTGGAGCTTCTGATGGCTTAGGATCTAAAATAACGATGTTTTAAATGGAAACGCGGTTAATAATATAACTGCTACAAGTTGGAGGCGGAAGATGGCAGAGTGGGTTACGCGTTGGAGCGGCAGGCTGACGGATCGGGTTCAAGCCCCGTTAGCGACCCTAGTGGCTTTCACACAGGCAGCCCTCTTAAGCCACTTTAAATCATAGTGGCTGCTGCTTTCACACAGGCAGTAATGCCTACTACTACTACTACGAAGCCACTACTTAAATCATTGCTGCTACTACTACTACTACTAGTACTACTACTACTATATACTATACTACTACTACTACTACCACTAATAATAATAATAATAAGAGACTGTCCATTAATTACGTCAACAATTTTAGGGGAGGGGGTTTGAAAAAGTTTGACAGTTGTTGACAGGGGAGGGGTCAAGAGAAGTTGACGTCAACAATTTCACTTTTTACAAATAATAAAAAACTAGGAAATTTCATGGAATACTACTTATTTTAATGGAAAAAAGCATGGCAAAAAAGGTAATAACCATAACATTTTGACACTCGACGAGCAGGAAAAGGGTAAAAATGGTCATCATCGCAAAAAATATTAACCTTGATATTGGGACCTGTCATTGATCTGGGGGTGGGGGGTCAAAAGTTTTTTGTCGTAATTATGGGGTTAACTGAAAGTTGACAGTTGTTGACAAGAGGGAGGGTGTCAAAAATTGCCCAAAAATTGTTGACATAATTAATGGACAGCCCCTAATAATAATAATAATTAATAATAATAGTAATAGTAATAATAATAATAATAATACTGCTGGTGTTGCTGCTATTGCTATTATTCTCAAGCCATTTCCGTGTCACAACTGGCTGAATCGTTCGCTAACTTCTTCTCCATCAACAAATTACAATCAATTCAAAACGCATTACCCTGAGCAGTTACCAGATCACGAAAGTTCTGCCATATCTCACCTACATTGAAGTCACTGCACTGGCTTGAAATATCCGAACGCCTCCAGTACAAGATAATAACGAATAGGCCTACATTCGGTTCACTTAATTAATCAAAACTGGTCTACCTGCGAAAACTCTTAAACACCTCAGCCTTCTGGACCTACACGATCGTCATCTCATCTCACACTTTAACGCCCGTTAAATCAATCATCTCTCAAAATCTGCAACCGCGCTTTCTCGTATGCCGCACCAGAACTTTAGAACTCAAATCCAGCTTCCCTCCGCAGCCTAAGACATGGTCAAACAAAAAGCTCTGAATCCTCATTTCCTTCAATTCCTTCACTTTCTCCTCAAGCATTTAGTTCTAAACTTAAAACTTTCCTATTGCAAAAGCCATTTGCTCTGTAGCTGTAACCATCTGCCCGACGCATCATGGAAACACTGACCTTTGTCAGCAGACAGTTCACCTTGCCCATAGCCAGTGTTGGAGTTGTGAAATTTGAGCTGGGGGGGGGGGGCTGAAGACAAATTCAATGAATGACACAAACTGCATGTACCCGATATGCGATTTTTGGGAGGGTTGCAAAATTAGCTGAGGGGGTTCAACCCTCCTCCCTTTCAACTCCCCCGGCAACTCTAGCCCTGCCCATAGCTATTTCAAGAAAGATTAAGCGCATAAGAATAAGCATCAACTACTGTACTACTTGTACTTTTCAGGGGCTATATAAATTTACGAGTTTTTACTTTACTCTTATTATTATTATTATTATTATTATTATTATTATTATTATTATTATTATTATTATTATTATTGGTAGTAGTAGTAGTAGTAGTAGTAGTCAAGGCCCTGTGGAACTCGTTGCCTAGCGATGTTATTAAAGCGAAGTCCGTCGGCTGTTTTGAGAAGCTCCTAAAGACACACTTATTTAACATCTCTTATAAGTGACTCCTTTGTAAAGCGCCCTTGACTTTAGCTCCAGTTATGTTACTGCGCTATATAAATTGTTGTAGATAATAATAATAATAATAATAATAATAATAATAATAATAATAATAATAAGGCCGATTATTATTATTAGGCTCCGTCGAGTGGCTGGTGGCTCAAAATGGCGGTCCAACAACGCCGATACGGGCGACGTAAATCCGAACGTTCGGGGCAGAGAAGACGCAAAGACCATCGCCGACCGTTTCGAAAACGACGGCTAAGCGACGATCCGCGCGTTTAGCGCAAAGAAATAAGCGCAAGACGTCGGTAAATCCACCAAGAACGGCGACATTCCGAAGCACGTACAATCACGTGCAAGCAGCCAAAATGGCCCTTCATAATACTGACTCCAAAAGAAAGTTTTTTTAAAGTTATTCACTTTATGCTATTTATTATTTAAAGATACGTAAAGATAAAAACGGCTGGTACGTAGTGGTTCTTTCTAGTCCCCACTGACGAGATTTCGTAGACCATTGGAATGTAAGCCCTCAATCCCTAAGACAAGTCAAACATTGATAATTATTATTAATAGAAACTTCATCTTGGTTAGAGAAAGCAGTGACTATGACCAGAAGCATTCAAAATGTTTGAGTCGTTTGATTTTGCTTTAAATTTTAAATTATCGCTACTTTTCTCGAGTAAACTATTATCTTAATCGCTAATATCAGCTTTAAATATTCTGGATTGTATAGGCATGCTCTCGTTCGATGCGCTGTACATAAAGACGAAAGATAGCGGGTTATTATTAATAGTTTGCAGGTGTTTCATAAGATAAACAGTGGTAATATTTATCTCTAGGAGACGTAGTCTATGGTCCGAATCAGTCTAAGAACACCACTCTCGGAGGGGGATATTGGGACGAATTAGCGGAGTGGCAGTGGGAGGGAGAGGGAAAGATGGGAAGGGAGCGAAAAGGGAGGAGAGCGTTTTATCATACTTGCCAATCACTCGAGTGAATCTTCTTCAGTGTAGACCTAAAGGCGGCAAACAATAGCCTATTTCTACCTGCCAGACAATTCTTATATAAAAGGTAACCGCGCATATCCAGTTCAGACGATCGCCGTCACTGAAACGGAGCATCTTCAAATAAAAGTATCCATTTGGCGTTGTGCAACCGTTCTTCGTCAGAACACCGAAGCTAAGCAGCGTCGAGCTCGGTTAGTACCTGGACTGGGTGACCATCGCGGTATCTAGTCGTGGTGCCGGCGGCCATCCAATATAGGTTCATCGATTAATTAGTCGTCGTCGGTAAGGCTCTTCGCTGGTTTAAATCTTACCTCAAGTCTCGTTCCTTCTAAGCTTCATGTCCCAACCAAATCTCATCATCGCATAGCACAAATTTCTGAGAGCCTCGTGGATCCTTCCTCGGGCCGGTTTTGTTCAGTTTCTATACTACGCCACTATAAGCCTTAATCGACTATCTCAGCGCTAATTAATTATCAACTCAATGAGGACAACACTGAATTATTGCTTTCCTTTTCACCATATTTTGCGACATTAATCACTGCACCTGAATTAACATTCTCGTCTATTTCTTCATGGCTGTCGTCTAACCTCCAAGCTCACAATCCGTCCAACATAGAATTCCTTTGTAGGACTGCCCCGACTGGTCAAAAAATGGACCGTCCAAAGCTAATTTTGGCTGCGCACACGCAATAACCCCTTCTCAATCTGCTAAAACTTCGGTTTCAACTTTGACTCATCTCTATATTTCGAATCACAAATCTCTCAACTTTGAAAAGCCTGCTGTGCCCAAATTCGTGATCTACGCCGCCTTCGTCCTTGCAATGGCTCAAAAACCCTCCTCAACAATCGCCACTTCAATAGTCCATTCCAAACCAGACTACTGCAACTCCCTCTACTATAACCTTCCAAAATCCTCCATCAACAAATTTCAATCAATTCAAAACTCACTAATCCCAAGCAGTTACTAAATCATTAAAAGTTCTGCCATATCTCACCGATACTGAAGTCACTGCACTGGCTTAAAATATCCGAACGCCTCCAGTACAAGATAATAACGATTACTTACAGTTCACTTCATTCATCAAAACCAGTCTACCTGCGAAAAATTAACTCCTTAGCATCCTGGGCACGGTCATCTCACACTATCACGTCCGTTAAACCAGTCATCTCTCAAATCTGCAACCGCGCTTTCTCATATGCCGCACCAGAACATTGGAACTCAAATCCAGCTTTCCTCCGCAGCCTAGGACGTGGTCAAACAAAACACCGAATCATAATTTTTAAATTCATTCACTTTCTCCTCAAGCCTTTAGGTCTTCACTTGAAACTTTCCTATTCCAAAAGCCATTTCCACCGTAGCTGTAACAACCTGCTCCGCCACCTCATAGACACACTGACATCTGCCCGGTCAACAAATCCACCTTGCCAATAGCTATTTCAAGAAAGTCTAAGAGCATAGGAATAAGCAGCCACAAGTGTAATACCTTTCAAAACTCTATATCAATTTGCGAGATTTTACTTTATTCTAGTTATTATTATTATTATTATTATTATTATTATTATTATTATTATTATTATTATTATTATTATTATTATTATTATTATTATTATTTGAAAGTTCTGCGAAAAGCGACTGCATTAAATCTTTGCGATATCACTGATATTCGCTGTAGCAGAAAGAATGTCACTCGTTCATCTCCAGATTGTCGTGTTATTATACCATAGTCCACCGATTTCCTTTAAGAAATGGAGACCTTCTTCGTTTATAATAATAATAATAATAATAATAATATTATTATTATTATTATTATTATTATTATTATTATTATTATTATTATTATTATTATTATTATTATTATTATTATTATTATTATTATTATTATTATTATTATTATTATTATCATCATCATTATTACTATTAGTAGTAGTAGTCAGGGCCAACGAGAGGGGAGGGGGAGGACAGAGGGTACATTTTTACACGGGCCCGGCGATAAACAAAGGTCCCTTGCTGACCAGGAAGAAATAAATTATAATGTATTAAATTAATTAATTAATTAATGTGAAATGTGCAAAAAATCGGCAAAAATTTCCAAAAAATGTCAAAAATTTACAAATTTGCCAAAACTGGGCCAAAATTTGTCAGAAATTGCCAAAAATTGCCCAAAAATTGCCAACAATTGCCCCAAATTGGTCAAAACTGCCCAAATTGGCCAAAAAATCATCTTTCCTTCAATGAAAAGTGTCAAATGACGCTACTGTTGCTTGTCAGCATTTATTTAATACTAGGTGTTTACCCGTCAAAAATGACGGGGGAGATTGGCTGTTCTACCACCCGATTTTGCGCAAAATGCAATAGCATTTTATGACGGGGGAGATTGGCTGTTCTACCACCCGATTTTGCGCAAATGCAATAGCATTTTACGAAGATTGGCTGTTTTACCACCTGATTTTGCGCAAATGCAATAGCATTTTATGACGGTGGAGATTGTCTGTTTTACCACCCGATTTTGCGCTAATGCAAAATTTTGCGCAATTAGTTCTCCTTCACTCGCCGCCTTTTCCTTCAACCGAGTTAACGCCCATTCGCAGGAATTTTCTGAACCTTGATAGTCAAGGAAGGTGTACTGATTTGGCAGTGTCGAACGACACGCAGTGCTTGATGTTTTCGCGCCGAGCAACAGCCTGCTCCTCATTCTCACTTGATTGTCGGAAAGCTCGTGAGCGCTGGACTTTTTGTTTTGCACGGACGGTTAGAAAGAGGAATAAAAAAGCTAAAACAATGGTGCAAACCTCATCTTCTTAGCTTTTTATATAGCCTGAGATATAGCAAATTTTAAAAATTGGAAACTTTCGCAGACTTCAAAACTTTTTGAAATTCACTGATAATACTTATGTTCAAACATTGGGGTCATCGGGTTAGAACTGATAGATCTTTGCCAAATGTCGACCGATTTTCAAACTTTTGGTTTATTTTGTTCCTCTGACATCCCTTTAAAACTTTGGCTGACCAAAGTGGGGTTACTGCTGAAAATATTTTGCTAGGGGCTTTAAAAATTTTTCGGGGAGAGGGTGATATTTTAGGCCGTAGAGTGGACTCTACCCCCAATTTTTTTGTTTTGCACGGACGGTTAGAAAGAGGAATAAACAATCTAAACAATGGTGCAAACCTAATCTTTTTAGCTCCTATATAGCCTGAGATATAGCAAATTTAAAACGTTATATCAATCATTTCTGAAGAACGCTTTTCCAAAAATTAGTACGGTGATTTATGTCTGAAAATTTAATCCCCACTTGAGGGGTAAAATTTAAAAAAATAGGTATTGAGGCTAGGAAAGAATAAATATATATATAATAATGGGGGACAGGGCATTGGGAGAGGGAAGAGAGGTTTTGGAGGAGGAAGGTGGGTTGTACGGGTTTTCGGAGCAGCGTTGTGTAGGTTTGGAAACGGGGTTTGGGGCCGGTGGGGTAGGGCGGAGCGGTGATGGTTTGGGGCCGGGCCGATTGGGAAAGGGATGGTGAGAGGGAATGGGGGGGTTGGAAGAGGGATGGTGAGAGGGAATGGAAACGGGGTTTGGGGCCTGTGGGGTAGGCGGGGCGGGTATGGGTTGGGGCCTGGGGCGATTGGGAGAGGTTTGGGGAGAGGGAAGGAGGGTTGGGAGAGGGCATGGGAACGGGGGTTTGGGGCCTGTGGGGTAGGGTGGAACGGGTATGGGTTGGGGCCTGGGTGGGGATGTGTTGGGACCAGGAAGGATTGGGAGAGGGATGGGGAGAGGGAGGAAGGGGGATTGGGAGAGGGATTGGGAGGGGATGGGAGAGGGAACGGGAAAGGGGGTTTGGGGTCTGGGCGGGAATGGGTTGGGGCTCAAGATTGGGAGAGGGATGGGATGAGGGGAAGGACGGGGGTTTGCTGCAATTAATTAAGTAAGTTAAACGCTCCATTGATTTTAATACATATTTGATTAAACAATATTTGGTTGTCAATGACAACAGCGTCTTGCAATACCCGCCGTGTTGCGGACGGACAGACGCGACAGACGGACATCGAGAATTATATATATAGATGAGGATAAATGATAACCTTTTTTGCTTGTCAAGGTTTTGAAATAAGAGGCCCGGAATCAATATTTGTCCCTCTATACGTATTTTCTCTCGTCGGCCCTAGTAGTAGTAGTAGTAGTAGTAGTAGTAGTAGTAGTAGTAGTAGTAGTAGCAGCAGTAGCAGCAGCAGTCCAGTAGTACTGCAGTACCAGCAGTAGTAGTAGTAGCAGTAGTACCAGTAGTACTAGTAATAGATCCCACAGCAGTAGCAGCAGCAGTAGTAGCAGTAGTAGCAGCAGTAAGCAGCAGTAGCAGTAGTAGTAGTAGTAGTAGTAGCCTCACGGCCTTTCGGATATTGACTATTGCCTGGCTGATCCCACACCTTTCCTATAGCTATTTTAAGAGAGACTAAGCGCCTATGAATAAGCAGCTACTGTTGTGCTGCTTTCCAAGGCGCTATAGAAATCCACGAGATTTTACTTTACTTACTTTAGTAGTACTAATAGTATTGACCATTACACTGCGAACGCGGGGATCGCGATCTTCTTGCTGACCTTCGCGGCCGGACCAGACCAGCGGTTTTCAATCCGTTGTCCGCGGACCAAAAGTGATCCGCGAGAGGGCGTCTACTCTAGTGGTCCCCGGCATATTGTGGAAAAAGAAAAAAATTCCGGATAACGTTTATTTTGTTTGTCAGCCTTTTTGATAGGCGATAACGTTTTTTTGCTTGTCGAGCTTTTTCGGCAGACACTGGTTTCATATTTCTCAGGTGGTCCGCGAAACATTTTTCACACTCAAAAGTGGTCCGCGAGACAAAGGGGTCTGAGAACCACTGTCTTGAACTTTTCAATGCACCATGGCAGTAGTAGCAGCAGCAGCAGCAGTAGTAGCAGTAGTAGTAGTAGTAGTAGTAGTAGCAGCAGCAGTAGCAGCAGCAGCAGCAGCAGCAGCAGCAGTAGTAGCAGCAGCAGCAGCAGCAGCAGCAGCAGCAGCAGCAGTAGCAGCAGTAGTAGTAGCAGCAGTAGTAGTAGCAGTAGTAGTAGTAGTAGTAGTAGTAGCAGTAGTAGTAGTAGTAGTAGTAGTAGTAGTAGTAGTAGTAGTACTGTAGTAGTAATAGTATTACATTTACTAATGCTTCTGTTGTTATAAAAACTCCTGACAATGAAGAATGGAATGAATGTTGGGCCCATGCTGGTCTTTCTGTTCGTTATGCTCGTTGGACTGCCGAGCGGTGAATGTTGGCCCTCGGGTTCTGCAAGGTACGACTGTTGTTGTTCGGATTTCTTCAAATGCCGAAAGTTCTGCTGGACTTGTCGAAACACTGAATACGTCTGCAACTGCGAACTCTGTTCATGCTACAATGACTGCAAGCAGTTCAAACTCATTCAATTCTTCAATTTTAAAATTTTATTTAATGATTCGTTATTTTGTGAAGTTTAAAATTAAATCGTTGGTTATCACGTCAATCAGTTCAAACTCATTTAATTCTTTAATCTAATGTTCAACAGAATTTATTGTGCCTAATCGTAAAAATGTATCATTCTCTGAAGCGTTAAGTTTCTGCCTCGGGTGCTAGGACAAAATGTCACCGGACATTTTGTCCGTGACGTTTTGTCCGTGACAAAATGTCACGGACAAAATGGCACGGGGACAAACTGTCATCCTAACTCTAACCCTAACCCTAACACTAACCCTAACCCGAAACGGCGGACATTTTGTCGCCGTGACATTTTGTCGGTGACATTTTGTCCGGTGACATTTTGTCCGGCCACGCTGCCTCGTCATTTGTTATCACTGAAAAAGTACAATCTCATTAAATTTTTAAAATCTAATCCAATTTATGCATCGTCAAAATTTATCATTATATGAAGTTCAAAATGTTTACTTCATTGTTGGCTAATAGCACGCATTCATTTATTTGGATTGCAGAGGAAAATGCGCACCGGCCCTGATTGAGATCCCATAAATACAGATCCAACATCTTAAGCACAAAATGTGGCATCAATTTTTCAAGAAGATGGCAACGAAAGGCCGCATACTCCCACTTTAAAATTTCGACGTCAATTGGGAGTCTACCTCGACCAGTGATCCCGACCTTACCCCTTCCACAAATGGAGCAATTTACCCGCTATGATTCAGGCGTTCGGCTTCGTTTGTTTAATAATTAATTTTTGTCCGGAAAAGCAGACCGACAATTTTTTCTTAAAATACAACTAAACCAAGTTTTGATGCATTGGTGTTTGCTTTCTAAAAAGTAATAACGTCTCTCAGTCAATTTATAGGCATGAAGGATTAGGCCTATTGTCGAGAGATTTCATGTTTCAGTGTGATCTATACTGTCTTTATCCAGGACGAAAACGATCGCTATCGAGATAGAACTGTGCAGTGCTTCACAAACATTAGGTTTGACATGCCTATAACCTTTGCTTTAACTGTTCATACCTAAATGTTTGCAGCATATTTTAGCACTGGATCAATATTTTAAGAACGTTTATATTAGAATCCATTGGCGTAGCTAAGGGGGATCGCCCCCTATTAAGATCTGGGCCTGCCTTGAAATTCACCCAAAACCGATGAGTTGGATTCAGAATTGGTTGAAGGGAAGAAGATAGAAGACTGGCATTAGAGGTGGTCATTAGGAATGGGCAAGAGTTATTAGTGGAGTGCCTCAGGGCTCAGTGCTTGGACCATTGCTCTTTCTAATTTATATAAATTATATAGATGAAGGATTTCTTTCCAAGATTTCAAAGTTTGCGATGATACAAAGATATGCAGAAATATAGACTCGGAGGATGATGCTAAAATTTCACAGGAAGATCCAAGGAAATTGTTTCAGTGGTCTGTGGACTGGCAGATGCTCTTCGGTTTCGATAAATGTTCTGTAATGCATGTTGGGAAATCTAATAATGATAATGAATATTCTTTAGAGGGGAAGGTTCTAACCACGACGGAAAAATAAAGAGACTTGGGGTAATCATCCATAGAAGTATGAATCCATCTCACCAATGCATGGAGGAAGCAAACAAAGGGAAACCAAATGTTGGGAATGATGAAAAGGACAATAGTGAGCCGAGACAAAGAAATCATAAAACTATATAAGTCATTAGTAAGGTCTCATCTAGAATACTGTGTCCAGGCATGGAATCCATTCTTGTAAAAAGATATAGAGCTTTTATAAAAAGTACAAAGACGAGCAAGGAAGATGGTCAATTGATGCCAAAATTTAAACTACGAAAAAAGACTTCACTATTGTGGGTCGACAACATTAGAAAGGAGAAGAGAGAGAGAGAGAAAGAGAGAGCGGGGGATTTGATGGAAACATACAAAATAATGACTGGGAAAGTAGATTTGCCATGCGAACGATTCTTTACATTGGCGCACTATAGCAGTACCAGAGGCCACAAATGCAAATTGTTTAAGCAGAGGGTGGTCCAAGAAAGAAGAATTTTTTAGCACAAGGATTGTGGACAAATGGAACAGTTTGGACGAGGTGGGAATGACAGTTGAAACAGTAAACGGATTCAAAGGCTATCTCGGAAAACTAGGTTATTGAATGCGGAGAGTTACTTCAGTGGTTTTCGTACAGGCTTACTTAGGGGCTATCCATTAGTTACGTCAACAATTTACGAGGGAGAAGGTTTGAAAAAGTTTGACAGTTGTTGACAGGGGAGGGGGTCAAAAGAAGTTGACATCAACAATTTCACTTTTTACAAATAATCAAAAAATAGGATATTTCAAGGAATACTACTTACTACAATGGAAAAAAGCATGGTCAAAAAAGGTCATCACCACCACATTTTGACATCCGATGAGCAAAACAGGGAAAAAATGGTTATCACCACAAAAAATAATAACCTTGTTATTGGGACCTGTCATTGATCTTGGGGGGTGGAGTCAAAAGTTTTAAACGTAATTGTGGGGGTATTAAGTGAAAGTTGACAGTTTTTGAGAAGGAGGGAGGGGTCAAAAATTGTCCAAAAATTGTTGACATAATTAATGGACAGCCCCTTAGCCTCCTAAGCCACTTAAAATCACATTATTATTATTGTTGTTGTTGTTGTTATTATTATTATTATTATTATTATTATTATTATTATTATTATTATTATTATTATCATTATGTGCATTGCGAGATTCTATGACAGATTTGAAGAAGGGTATGTTTGGATACGAACGCCAAATGGGGAATTTTTATTATGTTACAATTCAGTTTCGGGACAGCACCTTTTATAAAAAATCATATCATGAATGTGACAGCATTAAATTCAACGCATAGAAGTTATAGCATGTTATGCTTAAGAATCTGATTGACTAAAAGAAACGTTCTCTTGACATTCGATACGCCAGTGACTTTACTGTGTGCAGTGAGGAACTGATCTACATAAACGTGTCCTGGAATTATTTGTAGGCCTTATTGGCCCATCGGTCACAATTGCAGCATTACTGTTTAATGTTTATGTTGTGTAATGACTAAGCAGCAGTTCAGATTGTATGCTTTTGATTGGACATTATATGACAGATTGATAAAAATGTAATGGATTAAGCATTATGCATATACACCGTTTGGAGCCCACAAAGTTTAGTTGTCTTCGAGGGGTCTTGGAGATTTCCCATATTACTACTTTACATGGACAGTGCTTCTATAGGCCTATATGGCAGAATGCGTAATCAATGCGTTGTATATCTTGTAATTATCAATTGCTTTGCTTTCACGTGGTGTTATTTTAATTTACAGAACTGTGACATTCCTCCAGTCGCCAATCGATTTCAGGAACGTTCACACTTCAATCAAATGCCATTGGATAAAAAGTTTAGTTGCAAATAAAGATTGCGCTATGCACAATACAATTAATCGTTGAGTTATTTTGTTAATATTTAAAGCGTGCCCTGGCTCCAAAAAGTTGGAGATGACCATCGAACTCTGACATTAACAATTTAACATAGCCACGAAAGGTCCGGTGGCCCGCCCCCTTTCGAAATCAGACCAGTCGTAGAATTTGAGCAAAACCGAAGAGAATTTTCGGGGTGAGCGCAGAGTGATTGCCGACAGCATGGGCGCCCGCACATAGGGCCAAGAGGGGGCACTTGCCCCCTGGAAAATGCAAATACCAATATTTAACATTGAAAAATTCTAAAACCTTGGTAAAATATTAACCGTTACCATTGTATTAAAATGTGTTTTCTCCCTGCTGAAAAAATGTATCACAATCTGTTGATGATTGTTATATTTTTAAACATTGGTGAGGAAATTTTTTTGCTCGTCACGTAAAAGGATCAAATCTGGCGATTACCTTTTTTTGCTTGTCGCCGATTTCTTTTATCATTGTGTTTTGCCCCCTCCTGCGAAAATGTCTGCGGGCGCCCATGGCCGACAGAATCGATTTAGGCTCCTACTTAGTTGTGCAACTGCATTTGGGCCCTCGATATTAAGTAACAATTAAAGTCTTTAAAGTATGCACCAAGTTTAACTCCAATATTACCCAAACCCAGTGATGTTAATCCTTGTCCTGATCCTTGTCCTTAAGGACTCCTTGAGGACAATTTTAAGTCCTTGTCCTCGTCAAACCTTCTGCATCTCTCTGCCCGTCTTCTTCGTTGGAGGAGCTCACGACCATGCATGGCGCCCGCACAAAAGGGTAGGAGGGAGCATCCCCCTGGAAAATGCAAATACCAATATTTCACAGTGAAATTTGAAAACCTTGCCAAAATATTAACCGTGACCCAGTGGCATAGCAACATGCTCGGGGGCCCGTGGCGAAAAACGGGAAGGGGCCCTATCCATAGGAGACGAAAAAGTTGATGACCTTTTTTTGCTTATCTCGAGCTTTTCATGTGAAACTACATCGCGAAAAAGTTAACGACCTTTTTTGGACTCGGGTCGTGGGCTCTTTACAGGTCGTGGGCCTTTAGCATTTGGTCACGTTTTCCATAAGGTTGCTACGCCCCTGCCGTGACCATTGTGTTAAAATATGTTTTGTCCCTCCTGGAAAAATTATGTGGCGTAACCATTGTGTTTTGCTCCCCTCTTGGAAACATTTCTGTGAGCGCCCTTGCTCACGACACCCCGAAACCTACCAGTAGACCAGTCGTTGGCGAATATGACAGTCCGTCTTCTTGGATTGGCTAAGTACTCATTTTCTTGGCCGAAAACAGAGCGTTCATTTGAAACTAAGTTGTCTGCCATGTTCTATAATAAGAAATATCGATGAAACGATGCAATTACGAGGATGGCGTAAGCTATGAGATTTCGGCAGAAAAAAAGGAACAAGGAACAAAAGGAACGAGCGATACAGTTTTGGGACTGAGAAGAATGTATGGAAGTCATTCAGTAGCACCGCCACCAGTGGCGTAGCCAGGATTTCCGCCGAAGGAGGTTTATAACCGACCATTCCGACTTAGAAAATCCTGACAAGGAAAAAGGTTGCCACCTATTATTTTGCTTTATTAAGTTAGTTTTCATATAGCTACATGGTTTCGCGGACAGCCCCTGTACAACTAAATCAATTTTTGTTTTTTCCTTTATGCTATCTTAAACCCGATTTTGGCACACCCGCCTCCCACAGAATAATAATACGCAATAAAAATTGTTGGGTCGGCCAACCGAGGGGGTTTAAACCTCCCCCTTAGCTATGCCACTGACTGCCCCGTTTGGAAGGCAGCGGCTATTGAGATTACAGCATTTATGACAATGGGTATGTAAAACCACAAATGACTCAACTCAAGATTAAGGACTCGATGAAACTTCTTCTCGATTGCAGCACATAAAATAGGGTTGGCAACTTTCGGTAACTCGATTCCTGGACACTGAGCAACAACTGCGTCGAAGTCGACGACTCGACGGCAGCAGAATTTGACCGGTCGAAATCCAAAGCGTTAAGAGCGCTATCTAAATTTCATAACTTAGGCATTTATTAGACTTCTAAGCACAATGTAAAACGTACAGTTACACCGTAGGTGTTTATTCACAAAATTTTAACCGACAGCCTTTGTAGTCTGTAGATAATGTAGAGCACATTGCAATAGGCCTAAGGTGTTGCTATGCAAGACTTAGATGACTAGGCCCTACCTAAATACGCTAAATAGTAGACCCTATAGTGTCGCAATTCGCCAATTCCGCTAACAGGCTCGGCAAATTTTGCCAACGCAGTCTATGAACTTATTTCCAAAAACATTTCCTCATTTCTTGCATTAGTTTTAATGTAATTAATCGGAGCCAGCTGCAATGCTTCACTGACTGCAGAGAAATCCTGAACAAATTCTACATTGTCCTGGACGCTGAACACCGTTGGTCAATTCCTGGACTGTCCAGGTCAATCCTGGACAGTTGGCAACCCTACATCTTGAAGACCGCTATATTAATTAACTAAGACGAAGAGATGATCGGAGATTGTGCATCTCGTGAGCCTTTCTGTTTAGCGACGTTGAGTGATCTGCGCCAGTGATGGGCAACTAGCTAAAAACATTAAACTATGACTAAATATAAACTAGAAATAAGTAGTTAAACTTTTAGTTGCAAACTAACTTTCTAAAATAGTTAACTAAACTAAAAAATATAGTTAAACATTTTGCAACTAATTTTACAACTATTTCCTAGGTATCAGGTAGACTATATATGTTCATGAAAACATAGACGATGCTCGCAACATGAACATATCAGTCAATGAACCATTGAAATCATTAATTTTTGTCTATTTAATATTTAAGTCTTAGTCTAGACTGCAGGAACACAAGTTTGTTTGGAAAAAATGACCCGAAAAGAATAGATTGAAAAGAAACTGTTATTGAGAATTCGGGATACCAACTAAAAAGCTTTAGTTAAACTATTTAGGGGTTGTCCATTAATTATGTCAACAATTTGTGGTCAATTTTTTACCCCTCCCCTTCCTTGTCAACAACTGTCAACTTTCAGTTACCCCCTATAATTACGTTAAAAACTTTTGACCCTCCCCCCAAGATCTATGACAGGTCCCAATAACAAGGTTATTATTTTTAGCAGCGATGACCATTTTTTCATCGAGTGTCAAAATGTGGTGGTGATGAACTTTTTTGTCATGCTTTTTTCCATTGTAATAAGTAGTATTCCATGAAATTTTCTATTTTTCGATTATTTGTAAAAAGTGAAATTGTTGACGTCAACTTCTCTTGACCCCCACACTTCCCCTGTCAAACTTTTTCAAACCCCTCCCTCTAAATTGTTGACGTAATTAATGGACAGCCCCTTAGTTATGTAGTAGTAACTAAAATTTTTCAGTTAAACTAGCATTTTGACTAAGCTATTTATATTTAATCAAACTATGAAGATAACTAAAAAATTAGTTAAACTTTCAGTTAATAACTAATTAGTTAACTAGTTGCCAGTGATGTTAACAAGGACCGACCCCCCCAAGGACGAGGATAAGGACAAGGACCGAACCCCCAAGGACGAGGATAAGGACGAGGACCGACCCTCCAAGGACGAGGACAAGGACGAGGACTTACCCCGCAAGCACAAGGACCACAAGGACTGACCCCCAAGGACAAGGATCAAGGACAAGGACCAACCTCTGTCAGACAAAAAAGTCAGAAAGGAAAAAACCAAACACAATTTCATTTTGAATCACAAAATTAGAAAAGCAAAAAAAAACATAATTTTTTAAACATAATGTAGTCAACAGCAACGCTGCATTTCAAATGCGCCTTTGACTTTAGGCACCTAGCTATGTTACTGCGCTTAAGAAATTGTCAAGTTTAATAATAATAATAATAATAATAATAATAATAATAATAATAATAATAATAATAAATAAACAAGTGTTTCCAGCAGCTGATCAGTCATGCACACATGGTGAGGTCTAATTATGAGACCACTTTGCGAAAACACTCGTTCAACTGGAGCCGACGTTGCAGAGAAACAAAGAATTCTGCTAAAGAATCAACTCCTCAACTGGTATTATAAAGGAAACAATGACTACACAGTTAGAGTAACTCAAAGCAAGTATGTAGCCAAAATATAAATCCACATACTACTCTTACCTGGAACATAATTATCAGTACAAATGAATGAAAATGGTATACAAGTAATTTGGTCCTTATAAGGACTTTTCAAGGACTAAGTTACAAGGTACAAGTTACAAATAATTTGGTCCTTATAAGGACTTTTCAAGGACTAAGTTACAAGGACCAGGACAAGGACCGATCTGCAAGGACGAGGATAAGGACGAGGACTGACTCTCCAAGGACGAGGACAAGGACAAGGACTTCAAATTGGTCCTTAAGGAGTCCTTAAGGACAAGGACCAGGACAAGGATTAACATCACTGCTAGTTGCCCATCACTGGTCTACGCCAGTGTTTTCAAACTGTGGGTCACGACCCAAAAGTGGGTCGCAAGGCTCGGTCTAATGGGCCGCGGGGTAGCGCGAAATTAGATTTATAATAATTATTGTCATTTTCTAACCAATAGCACAATGTCACAAACCTTGAATGTTGCAAAAAATCGCATCGTCCTCGTCGTCATCATCATCCATCACCGTTATCATTCTTATATCATTACTAATACTATCATCGACGACGACGCTTATGGAGTAATAATAAGCATAAGTTTGAGCATCGCTACTTCAATGCCCTTAGATATTTTGTCTCTTGCGTTTCGTTTTATTAACAGAAAATCAAATCTCTGCTCGCATTTTGCGTTTTCATTCTGCATAACCTGCTTCTTTTGTTTGGCGTTAGATGTCTGAACCTAACGGTTAAGCGGAATTTCTCTTATTTATAATTGGCAGACGAGGCAAATTAAAGGTTTCTTCTTGGCAAACGATAATCGCCAAACATCGGCCTTGTAAAGCTTCATATGATTAGGTTATTAAGGTGTTTAAACTTCTGCGACTATGACCGATGAACTTTAAAGATGCACTCGTCTTATAATATTCGATCAGAGTTACACCATCGGGTGATTATTTGAATTTGAATTCTGTTTTACTAAAGATGAGTCGTTCATATTCGCCAGATGGCGACGCAATGCGTCAGAACTGAATTACTTGGTCGTGAGACAAAAACCTGATGATGATGATGATGATGACGACGACGATTTTGTTGTTGTTGTTGTTTTTGATGATGATGATGATGAAGATGATGATGATGATGACGATGTTGTTGTTGTTGTTGATGATGATGATGATGATGAAGATGATGATGATGATGACGATGTTGTTGTTGTTGATGATGATGATGATGATGATGATGATGATGATGATGATGAGCATAAGTTTGAGCTGCACTATATTTGACAAATGATTTTAAAGAAATTTATATGCCTGCAATCCTCCATACACGGCTTATATAATATTAACATCAGCAGGCCTAGTGTTTTATCCATTTTAGTTGACAATAAGTTTGCAGGGTCGCGGCATATGTTACAAAGCCGCTGGATTGAGTCGCAGTTCCAAACAGTTTGGAAACCCTGGGTTAGATGGCGGCTGTACATTAATGAGGAGAAGCGTTCGCTGCGAAGTAAAGCGTGGGATTATATGTTTGGGCTGACAACCTACTCTATGTTTGGTGTATTATTAATTTATTATTATTATTATTATTATTATTATTATTATTATTATTATTATTATTATTATTATTATTATTATTATTATTATTATTATTATTATTATTATTATTATTTCTAGACAATTTCTCCAGCGCAGTAAACAAGGCTAAGGCCTACGACAAAAGCGCTTTGACATAATTCTATCAGTATGTCACCTGGGCCGCTGTATGCCTAAGAGACCGGAGATCAGCACCAGCCCCAACGCTCGAATCTGGGCGTGGGAAAACTTTACGCTGATTACAGAATTTGCTCTCTGGTAGGCCTAATGGCTCTGCAATAATTTAGTTACAAAGAAGCAGGTTAGGCACTCGATCGTGTCTCTATATTGAAATTATCAATTGTAAATACGCCATCGGCTGATGCCCAAGGCACTATTATACTCAGGGTGCGATTTGTGACCTGGAGCAGTGGGGGGGATATGTTGAGCTTGGGGAGATGTAGTTGTTGGAAACTGTAGCAGTGGAGGGACGTAGTGGTGGGGGATGTAGCAGTAGGGGGAATGCAGTTGGGCAATGGGGGAAAGATTTCCCCCTTCCTCTCGCAAATCGCGCCCTGATTATACTGGCGCCAGAGAAGTTCTACTGATTGACCGATTGAAATAGTTTTACCATCAAACGGTCTTTTATTTGTAGCAATTGAGAATGGTTGGTGGAATTTTTTTGCCAAGCTGAAAAATCTGTGGCAATTAATGAGACAAAGAAAGTGGAAATGCTGGCCCGATTTTAACCGTTTTATTAGGCTTTAGTCTAATAGTCTCTATGTCTAATATTATAGATATGCAAGGGCGTAAAACACGGGGACGGCCCCCCAATAATTAGTAAGAGGGGACAGAGTATCAATTATCCTCCAAAGTTTTGTGCCTATGGTAAAAATTTATGTCCTCGCCCCATGATATTGATGCCATGCAGGGTTAAAACCGACCGCATTCACTCATTTCGGATGAGCTTTTTTGCTTGTCAGTATATTTGAACGGGGAAAAATATAAGGGTGACCTTTTTGCTCGTCGAGTTTTTGGGAGACGAAACGAGGGTCTGGCCTGACTTTATAGACGATTCTATACCCCCCCCCCAATGTTGACGCCAGGTTTACGCCACTGTAGATATGATCATATGCCCCTATAGGCTATATGTATTTGTTCAGGCAGTTAAAATGTGTGGCATGCGCAAAACAGATTTTTCTAGCTCTATTTTAACCTTACTAAGAACTTCTATGGCGCCTATTTAAACACGCAAAACGACTCAAAGATATACAATTCGCAAACTGTTCTGACTAAAACACACTTGAACGAATCCACGTTGTCTTTGGTAAACAGCATTGAAACCATATCACCTGGCATCCATCTCTATGGCTACGGCGACTATCACTGAGCCTAAAAAATAGTTCCTAATTAATGCGCCTAACTATTACTAAACTGGAGCCATTATTTATGAACATCACGCTGTATCTTTTTATATTTTTAGCATTTTATGAGGAAATTTGGTCTAATTAATTATAAAGCAGATAAAGACGATATGATACTTTTATTGTTGAGTATCCATGCGCGTGGTAAAAAGTCCATAGCGACGGGTTGATAACAACACGTTGTAAACTCATAAGCAGGATAATTTTTCGTTTATGTTTTCTTTGACTTTAAATAGCATTAAGTGGTAAAATGTTCAAAAATACGTTTCAAAGCGGTTTCTTATCTATTCTATATAGTATCGGCAGCAAACCGTTACAGATATGGGATAAAAAGGTGATTACGAGTAATTAACGCCCATTCGTTGTCAATAGGCATTTGTGAGTTGGTCGCAGGTGCCCAATTCGGCAATTTCAAAGGATTTGAGGACGAGTTGTAGGTGTGTACATTTATGGACCACAAAGAATAATTCCGGATTGACCCTGATTTCATTTGATTTCATTTGATTTCATTTTGGATTGACCTGGCTCTAATTCTATTTGGATTTGGTGCGCCATCGGCTGATGCCCTGGGCATTATGATTGTGGCGCTATAGAAGTTTATTGATTGATTGATTGACTGATTTCTGCATTGAACCGAGTGGACGTTGTGTGCTTCACTATATTGGTGATATCCTTGGGTAACTGTTTTACAAAATACAAATCCTAATTTTTAGTTCATCTAAATGAATCTGATCTGATTTCACGACAAATATGAAAAGTGCTTTAAGTTATTGACTCTAGTTTCAAGGAATGGGATATCTTTGTCATTTCAGGCACTTCATTTTGTAGCTGACTACAATTGAATGTAGCCTACATGCACACTTTTCCAGGAACGTTGTAGTTTTTGTAGTCAGACATGGTAATATGATTTAACGGCAGCACATATTTTGAATTATATATGATGCATATCGGGGTTTTCCAAACATTTACGAACTGCGGTCCACTTCAGCGGTTTTGTAACATGTTGCAACCCTAATCAAAGCATGTATTATCAAAAAATGCATTACGCCATCTGGCGAACGTTGTTTGAAAGGAATCTTATGAGATTTCAAAAATTGCAAAACAAAATCTCTGATTCAATTCGAATGAAAATATGGCAACTATAAGTAGGCAAAATTATACATATTTTTGCCAAATAAGACACAAGGAGAGAAATAGATATGAATTTTCTTGAAAATTATCTTTTTTAAATTTTGCCAAGAGCATACCTTTGTTACACGTCTTAAAAGTTCTATGAATATGTCAAAATCGCTTAACCAACAGGTTGTACTTTAGTCAATTGTTAGTGGAGTTTCAGAGCAAAGTGGTTGGATTAGGCTTTACTTGCGTTATTGCCAAATAAGATTAATTTTAAAAAGTACTATAGGCCAGGATTTTCCAAAAATGTTGGAACTGTGCGACTCACTTCAGCGGCTTTGTAACATGCCGCGACCCTGCAAACTTATTGTCAACTAAAATTGGATAAAAGTTTTATAAAACACTAATCATTTTAAGATATGCCGTCTATGGAGCTGGCACATCAAAGCAAATTTTTAGCAGAGGGTGCATTTTTTCTGGGGCGTAGCTAAATATCATTTTTTTATGATAAAAACCAAACATGACAAGCAAAAAAGAAGGTCATCACACTTCTTTTATCATTTATCTTCTTTTCAAAAATTCTGACAAATAAAAAAGTCTCATCTTCCAGGGGGTTCAGCACACCTCCAAATTTTTTCAGGGTTGCACCTGCACCTCTGTACCTCCACTTCCTACGGGCCTGCTATGGAGGGTTGCAGGCATATAAATTTCTTAAAACCTAAGTCTACTTGCAACTTTCAAGGCTTGTGACATTGTGGTATTGGTTAGAAAATGACGCTTTTGAATCTAATTTTGCGCTACCCCGCGACCCACTAGACTGAACCCTGCGACCCACTTTTTGGTTGCAACCCACAGTTTGGTTAACACTGATGTGTATGATGCATATAAGTGTACATTAGGCAAAAGCTGAATAAATTATCTCCGTTCCAGGCTGATAATTTTACACGTGTAACATGATACAATTGGAACATTATATGCTACAGAGTGCTTTAGTACTTTTATTGGCTTTTTAAAATGTGTTTTATATTGCTGTATTTTCTAATAAATCACATGTTTATTGAATAGCATGAGCTGCTGTTTATGCAAATGATAGAACTTTGGAGTGTCAACAGGTACATGTTGATGTAGTTTCAATGTACTTAGTGTTCGAGTGGAATACTGAGTACTAGTGAGGCTGGAAGTTGATGGTACAAAGGTGCAGTACAATTGCTTTTTGTTTGCTAGGTTCGCAATGGTCACATCAAGCGCATCACGGACAACGATATTCAGTCTTTGGTGTTGGAAATTGTTGGAACAAACGTCAGGTTTGCTGCCAATGCATTTTTGAACGACTTTCTTCAAACCGTCAAGCTCACACTGGAGAAAACTTAGAGGCGGCTTAAAATAGTTACGAAGAGCAACTTTCTGTTATCGTTCTATGACTTGGCTGTAGTTATGAGCCATTTGGTTTAACAGATTTGCTTCAGATATACCTGCAAACTTACTATATTGTCATTCTAGCCTCACTGCCCTTTGGATATATTGACCATTGCCTGGCTGATCAGTCACCTTTCCCATAGCTATTTCAAGAAAGGCTAAGCGTCTAAGAATAAGCAGCTACTGTTGTACTACTTCCCAAAGTGCTAGAGATTTTACTTACTTACTTACTCACTCACTCACTTACCCCTTTAGACAGTGAAGATTTATCCTTTCGGTAGTGAGGCATTAAATAGGCCAAATAACAAGCCTACAGTATTGTTATTATTGTTATTGTTCATGACAATTTATATAGCGCCATAACATAACAAGGGCCAAAGTCAAGGGTGCTTTACAGGGAACGTGGAAATGAGATGTTGAATATATGTTTGAAACAGATAGCAAAAATCTTCTTGACAAGATATTTTAAAAGCTATTTCTGCATACAGATTTTGCACAGAAAATCTAAATGATTAAGAACAATAATTAGTTCTATTGTCTATAGTGGTTTAGGAGGCACAATTGCCTTTGTGAAAACCACTAGGGGCGCTAACAGGGCTTGAACATCGCTCAGTCAGCCTACCGCTAGTATACAGCACATAAGTCACTCTACCATCATCCGCCACCACAAAAGATACCCCACTAAGTGAACTCAACACATTATGGGTTTGGGGTTTGGGGACAGGTCCTTCCGACGTGGGGGCCCACCTCGTGGAACTCGCTCCCGAAGTCGCTTAATGGTTGAGACATTTCCGGTTCGGTTCCAGAAACAACTGAAAACGCACTTGTTTAATACCTCATTCTTGTAAAGCGCTTTTGACTTTGGCCTTGTTAGCTATGCTTACGACGCTCTAGAAATTGTCTTGTATAATAATAATTGTTATTATTATTATTATTATTATTACAATTATTATTATTATTATTATTATTATTATTATTAAAACCAAATGCATTTCTTAGACAGTTTTATCCAAACCTCTAACACTGTTAATAAACTTGACAAGCAGTATTCACACATCAGATGTCACTGATGACAACTTAGAATTAGGGCGATGGCAATTCTAGCTTAAATATCTGAATGGGATGCCACTAAACAAAACTGCTCCTAGATTTCAAAGAAATCTTATATGTGAGCAGTGAATTTATAAAACTGGTAGTGACAACACTGGTGACACTCGATAGAATATTAATAACGTCATTAATGCAGTCCTGACTCCTGAGTCTTTCATAAGGTGACCACATGGATTGAGCCACAAATCATCTGGGAGGGAGGGGTATCTTTTGCTGATATGTTAAATCGTAGTGGGAACCAAGCTTCACGTTTGAAAATGATCAGATGTAGTGGTTTTGTTGAGGACAGTACCCCGACAAAAATGCCCCAGGACAAAACGGCCCCGACAGCAAGCAACTTTGTCAAATCAGCCCCAAGAAAAGGAAAGAAAAGGAAAGAAAAAGAAATAAAAGAAGAAAAGAAATGCCCCAAGACCGTTTGAGTGACAGTGGTTTTCAAAACAGGAGAGCTCTTACTAAAACGCTTGACCACAGCTATTATTGCTAATTAATTAATGTGATTTTGCTGAATACATTTGTTTCATATGGAGACATTTATTTGCATAATTATTGCAGTTTCTGACAATGCGATATGATCTTTTCTTTTTCATTTAGTACGACGTTCATCACCTGTCCGGCAGATCCAAAGAAAACTCTTGGGATCAAACTTCCATTTCTGGTTATGATCATTAAAAACCTCAAGAAATATTTTACGTTTGAGGTTCAGGTAAGTCAGATTCTCTTTTCAAATTGTTGTTGTTGTTATTATTATTATTATTATTATTATTATTATTATTATTATTATTATTATTATTACAAGTATTTCTAAAATATAGGTTTGGGTGCAACAAATGTGATAAAATTATTATTATTATTATTATTATTATTATTATTATTATTATTATTATTATTATTATTATATTAAATAGTCAATCTAAAGCCTAGAAAGCAAATTTTGTCAATCCTATGAATTCTAACAAATGAAAACAGACTTTTTAGTGTTTGCTGGAGTTTTGGCAGTGCAGCAGAGGCAAAGACCGACGTCACAGATTCTAAGAAGTTTAGAATTTGATGCAGTTCTCCTGGATAACTTTTGAATCTGTTGAATCCATCTTAACTCTTGAATCAATCTGTTGTTTCAACTGTTTTTGCCTTTCAATGTTTGAGTTCATTTATTGATTCAAAACTGTTAGTACTGCCTTTTCGTTCAAACTGATCCATTCATCCACAATCCTTGGTAACTGTGTTTTCGGTAGCATTGGCATAAACTTGGATGAAAAAGTATGGGACTCAACCCCTATGGCTTCCCCCTTCCCTACGGCAGCCTGTAAAAAAGTGGGGGGAAAGGCTCTAGCATAGAAGCCTAACAGAAGTTTACGCCTATGTTTGGTAGGTACTGGATGACAAGAATGTCAGGCGACGCTTCAGGGCCAGCAACTACCAGAGCACGACCCGCGTCAAGCCGTTCATCTGTACGATGCCGATGCGTCTGGATGACGGTTGGAACCAGATCCAGTTCAACCTCTCGGACTTCACCCGAAGAGCGTACGGCACGAACTACATCGAGACCCTTCGAGTTCAGGTGTGTGCAGTGGTTGAATACACTTATTCAGAGGGCCCAGATCTCCTTAATTTTCCTCAGGCGTGCACAAAATTTCTTCACAACTTTTTTTATTCATTTTAGATGAGCATTTAGAGTACAGTACAGTTTTTGCATTTTCTTTTCTTTCCCGTGCATGCAAAGTGCTAAAGTAGACAATAAAAGATCACAACGAATAAAAGTATGTTCCGGATCTGATGCCAGACGTTCCGGATCTTATGCCAGACGTCCGGGATCGGAGATCCGGCAAGATCCAGCTCAATTTAACCCCTGGATGTGTGAAAAACATGTGGGCTATTCATATACAGGGTGGCGCAAAAAACCGGACTATATTAAATGCAAACCTAAATGTGACTAGTCCAGTTTTCTACGCCACCCTGTAGTAGCCTACGTTCGCATACAAAAAAGACATACCGGTATTTTCAATTCCCTCCCTCCCTCCCGTTTGCACATTGTACATACGTAAAATCTCTTAAATCCAACCCCCTTCAGTGCATTGATACTAGGGTATTTGGATGGGATCTGTTTCTTCTCTTTCCCTCCGCATGAAATATCGCTCATAATACCGTATGTTATGGTGCGTGGTAGTTAAACAGCTGGAGGAACAACGGTAGAACTTCATTATAACTGAATTGGTTATAACGTATACTCGGTTATGATATCCTGCAATGTACAATCCTGTGCAATGCGCTTACAGCGTTGGATGGTATTGGATATGAAGTACCTTGGATATAAGGTCCTAAGTTTTACAGATCCACTAAGTGTGCTATAACAAAGGTCTGCTGTATGCCTAAGTAGATAAGAGCTTTCTATTGATTACTGTAATAATAATAATAATAATAATAATAATAATAATAATAATAATAATAATAATAATAATGTGATTTTAAGTGGTTTAGGAGACTAAGGAAGCCTGTGTGAAAACCACTGATGTAACCATCTGCATTCAATAACTTAGTTTTCCTAGATAGCCTTTTAATACAATTCAAACAGTTGACTGAGATATAAATTTGAAATTAAATGATTCATACGTGATTAGATCGCACTTGTAGATGCAGTAAATTGTGAAGGCACAATTCATCTCCAACTCTATAGAGTTCCTTTAACGCTTTACCAACCAGAACAAATTTTAGGCTGACACCCTGGCAACTATTTATTTAAGAGATTAGTGGTTTCAGCCTGAGCACAGTTCAGGCAAAGCAAGTAATGATGAATAACCCAGTCCGAGCCCAGTTCGGGCTGAACAGTAAAGGGGTTAAGAGTTGAACACATTGAGAATACATCCTGTCCATGTTGGCTCTAGTTAGAATATCCTCCATAGGAGCATTTTTCTAGAGTTTCTTTCTATCTGGGTCCACAAACGTGAGAAACCATGGACCTTTGCAGTTCATGTATTTAACCTGGAGGCTTGAGGACCGGTACTGATGTTTAATCTGGTGTACTTTTGTGCAAAATTATAGAAATTTGGTTTGCTCACTTACTTATTTGAATGGAGATCTGATATGAAATGTAAAAGTATTTGACATAATTTATACAAACTTTGGTTTAATGCACTATCCACTCGCCCTTTTGATTAAATGACCCGGCATGAATGACCTACCTTTGGCTATAGCTACTTCATTTGAGATTGAGTGCATAGGAATAAGGAGCATTGCTGGGTGGAGCAGCTGTGCATCTTTCCGACAGGTCAATGTCAACAAATGCAGCTTTTTCAGAAATTAACTGAGATGTTACTTTTGTCTCGGCCTCTTTACTATTCAACAGCTTAAACCACTCCACACCTTCTCCGTTCCCTGGTTTCGAATCATGGTTGACAGCTTATGTTACACAGAGTTACACAAAATGAGCTGCTGAATAATAATAATAATAATAATAATAATTATTATTATTATTATTATAATGATGATGATGATGATGATGATGATGATGATGATGATGACGACGACGACAACGATAAGGATAATAGCAAGAATGCATTCCTATTGTTGTTATTATTATTATTATTATTATTATTATTATTATTATTATTATTATTATTATTATTGACATTTCTAGAGCACAAATATACACAAAGCAGCAAATGCGTTGGACTGGCGTGATATGATCGAACTTGCCTCTCTGGCTCACCAAGTGTGCCGCTGCATGCTATAGCACCAGTTCTAATACTCTCGGCACTTAACGAGAAATATTTTGGCATGGAATTAAACGGCAGCGAGTAAATTCCAGATCTGCACTTTGCATCTTTTCAGATTCACGCAAACTGCCGTATTCGCCGCGTCTACTTTTCTGACCGTCTCTATTCCGAGGAGGAACTGCCGGCGGAGTTTAAACTCTACCTCCCGGTTCAAGTGAAAAAGTGACGGCCGTCTCCACGCAGACTACTCTGCCTCGGTCTCGTCATTTCCCTCTCCTTGTCGGCCTCAAGGATTTTATTGCCAGGATACTTGCAATCACATTAAGGGTTCATCCATATAATGCGTATGCAAAAAACCGCACAATTTCAACCCCTCTTCCCCCCTCCCGTTGCACATACAACACCGTAGAGACGCAAAATCTCCTAAATCCAACCATCCCTCCCTCCCCCTCAGTGCGTACGTACTATATGGATGGACCCTAACACAGTTTGTTATCATTTCATTTGCAGCGAACACAAGCAACTATTGCTTTCACATACAATTAGGTCAATTGTGTATTTTGAGCATGAGATATTCGTTAATGGTTAGCGTACCTGCGCATCATTTAATATTTGTTTGCCACAATTATTTCCAAAACGTTTTTTAATGTTTAAGGCAAAATAATTTATGATTCTACTAATATTAAAAAATCTGTGAAACCCTTTTTTCTGTGATAAAATGACATTGCACACAGAGGTGTAGCAGCCAAATGGACAACCTGGCCAAATGCCAAGGGCCCCCGACCTGCAAAGGACCTCCGACCCGAGCCAAATTTTGCAAATTTGTAAAGTTGTCAGATCGAAAGACCGACAAGAAAAAAAAAGGCCATCAACATTTTCGCAAACTTGTCAGATCATCTCTGTAAAGGGCCCCTGCCCGTTTTTCGCCAAGGGCCCCCGAGCATATTGCTACGCCACTGATTGCATGTTACATGTATCATGCTGTAAATGCTCTCATTTTGACCATCTATGTGTTACGTACAATATATAGAACTATATGTACCGTTATGCTTACATAATGTGAACATGTGTTCTGGCTATGTCTGTCTTATGTAAACAAAATTTTAATTCATTGTATCACAAAACTGAATCTAACATTAATTATAAAGCCATTGCTATTGCCTAATTTTAAGTTATCACTATTAGGAGCCAAATTTGTCCATTCATATCTGACTTTTTGTACAAATTAGCAAGCAATGAAACCAGGGGTCTAGGGTATTCCATGTCCAGCATTGTCCACCACATAGTCCACCACCTTGTGTATCATGGTGTCGAAAGCCTTGTAAAAGTCTATGAAATAGAGGTAAAGTGGTTCAATCAATCAATCAATCAATCAATCAATCAAGTGCTTTATTTCTTACTCAACGTTAAGAATGAACAATAGATTAAGTCAGTAATACTACAGGATAATTCAGACAAGCCACGTTCTTTTTGAATTAATTAATAGAAATAACTTACCAGTAAGTTATAAAGCATGTGCATCCATAGGCCCTATATATAAATTTATAGAATCAGTCAAAATCAGTATTATAAATACATGGTATGAGGGGCTGTCCATTAATCATGTCAACAATTTTGGGGCAATTTTTGACCCCTCCCCTTGTCAACAACAGTCAACTTTCAGTGACCCCCATAATTACGTCAGAAACTTTTGACCCCTCCCCAACCCTCCATAATTACGTCAGAAAACCCAGTGGCGGCTCCCCAAGATCAATGTTGGGGGGGTCCCCTAATCATGGGGGCCAACCATTTGTTGTTTAATGTTTAGCATTAAGTATAGGGTGATGGGGGCCAGGCTCTTTTGGCCCCTTTTTGCTCAAGATCAATGACAGGTCCCAACAACAAGGTTAATAATTTTGTGGTGATGGCCATTTTTCCCCTTTTTGCTTTGTCCAATGTGGTGGTGATGACCTTTTACCTTTTTCCATGCTTTTTTCCATTATAATAAGTAATGTTCCATGAAATTTCCTATTTTTTGATTATAAGTGAAACTGTTGACGTCAACTTCTCTTGACCCCCCTTGTCCCCTGTCAACAACTGTGAAACTTTTTCAACCCCCCTAAATTGTTGACGTAATTAATGGACAGCCCCTGAGCATATAATAATATCATAGGTTATTTATTATCAGGTTGGCTGTAGTAAAGGGTGGGAGTAAAAAAGAGTTGATTGTTGATTGTTGGTTGATTGCAGTGTTTTATACAGGCCTGTTAGGAGGGAGTTCCCCCAAAAAAAAAAAAAAAACACCTCACAATTCTCCCCAAAATCCCAGCACTTACACAAATTTTGCATTGAACTGTGTCTTTTCCCCTCCAACCAAGTCGATTCTCGCCCCCCCCCGAAAGCCTCAATCCCCCCAAGGCCTGGAGTCTGGATAAAACACTGGTTGATTGTATTCTCTTACTTTGATGTGGAGATTCATGATTTGGTCTCTTGTTTCTCTACCCAGTCGAAAGCCTTCTTGCTCTTTTTCAATGTCACTTTCTGTCTTTGCCTGAATTCTATAGTATAGAATTATTTTTATAGGTATTTTGCTGGCATGTGAGACTAGTGCAATGACTTGTAGGCCTATAGTTTTACGATTATCTCTTTGTCTCGACTCACTATTGTCCTTTTCATCATTCCCGACATTCGGGTTCCCTTTTTACTGCCTCCGTACATTGCTGAGATGAATTCATACTTCCATGGATGATTATCTCCAAGTCTCTTTCTTTTTCTGTTATGATTAAAACCTTCCCTCTAAAGCATATTCATTGCCATTGTTAGATTTCCCAACATGCATTACAGAACATTTGTCAGTATCAATATTAAAAAGCATCTGCCAGTCCACAGACCACTGAAACAATTTCCTTATATCCTCCTGTAAAATATTAGCATAATAACTTTGAAATGTTGAACAGTAGGCCTAATCCTTCATCGATATCATATATATATATATATATATATATATATATATATATATATATATATATATATATATATATATATAGAAAATCATTAGGCTCAAGCAAAACAAAAGCCCTGAGGAAATTCCACTAATAACAGAATTCTTGCATATTTTCCAAATAAGACAAATGGTTGAAATTTCTTTAAAATTATCTCTTTTAAATCATAGAACATATGTAATATTGGAAAAAGCTAAATTAGACAGCCTACCAAATCTGGATTCCGATTGTTGAACGTTTATTGAAAAGAATCTTTTGAGATTTGAATAAATGGTCAATGTTTCCCAAAACAAAAGTTTTTCAATTCGACCCTGCAAAAATTGTCAACTAAAATTTGATAAAACATAATAATTTTAATATGCCAGAATTATTCATATTTCTGCCAAATAAGACAAAAGGAGAGAAATAAATATTGAAATTTCTTTAAAATTATCTCTTTTAACATCTTGCCAGGAACATACCTTTTTTACGTGGCTTGAAAATTCTATGAGTTTGGAGAAATCTAGCGTATCAAAACCTTAAGCGACAGCTTGGTCTCGTCATTTGTAAATCCAGCTGGAGATTTTGCTTTGTTGTCCAAAATGTTCTCTTACAGCAGAGTTTCAGAGCAAAATGGTCAGAATATGCAACTCTTTGCGTTAGGCCTATTGAGCAATAATTGTAATTTTTAAATACAAAAGTTCAAAAGGTCAATGTTTCCCAAACTTTCTGGAACTGTATCCGAAAAATTTGAAATGCGGTTTTAAAACATGCCGTTAAGGTCTTGTTAATCAAAAAAACATATTGTTCGATTAAAATTTGATCTAAAAACACTAATCGCCTTTTTTAATATAAGCCGTATATGGAGACTGAACGTCTTTACAATCTTATTCATACATTTCATACAACGTAAGCCTTGTTGCAACTTTCAAAATTAGTATGTGACATTTTATTCAATTTGATTAGAAAATGTTTGACAGTTTTGAATCTAAATTTCGCGCTGAATGCGACCCACTTGCTGTCATGTTTAACTACAGACTGAGCCATTCATTCCACTTTTCTGTCGCGATCGACCCACAGTTTGGGAAACACTGATTTAGCGTATCAAAAGCTTACCCCAGAAAGTCTAACAGGTTGGTCTGATAAGAACGTCCTTTGTAAATCCATGCTGACTGTCTTTACAATTTTATGCTTTGTCAAATGTTCCAAAATGTTCTCTTACAGTATTTTCCCATAACTTTGCAGATTACAGAAATTAGGCTCACTGGTCTGTAATTGCTTGGTTCATTTCGTTTTCTCTTCCTGAACAGTGGGCTGACTATTGCACCTCTCCAGTCTTGTGGTAGGGGCTGTCCATTAATTACGTCAACAATTTAGGGGAAGGGTATGAAAAAGTTTGACAGTTGTTGACAGAGGGGAGGGGGTCAAGAGAAGTTGACGTCAACAATTTCACTTTTTACAAATAATCAAAAAATAGGAAATTTCATGGAATACTACTTATTACAATGGAAAAAAGCATGACAAAAAGGTCATCACCACCACATTTTATTAATTTATTATTAATTTAATTTTATCGTCCGTTTCAAAACACATAGGTGTTCATCGGGGACGCCTCAGACCACAAACCGCAGTGCTCATCGGCAGAGCAGACTGCAGGTGATGAGGGTCGGTTCGGTCCAGGTCAAAAACCAAAAATCAGTCAGGACTATACCAAGATTTAAGGAGGAAATAAATAAGTTTTAAGGTGACGCCTACAAATATCTAGAGAAGAGGCCATCCGAATATCAAGGGGAAGGGAATTCCAAACATATGGAGATGCATAACTAAAGGCCCTACTTTTAACACTCGATGAGCAAAACAGGGGGGAAATGGTCATCACCGCAAAAATAATAACCTTGTTATTAATGGCAGTGGCGGCTCCACCGGGGAGCCAGAGGCCCGTGCCCCCTATTGAGTGTCTGGCCCTTCCAGTGGCCCCCAGTTGGGACCCTATACTTAATGTTCCATACATTAAACAACAAATGGTTGCCCCCATGATTAGAAGTTGCCACCCCAACGCCCCCCACTTGCCAAATCCTGGAGCCGCCACTGCATGGTTATTGGGACCTGTCATTGATCTTGGAGGGGTCAAAAGTTTTTGACGTAATTATAGGGGGTAACTGAAAGTTGACAGTTGTTGACAAGGGGGAGGGGTAAAAAATTTCCCAAAAATTGTTGACATAATTAATGGACAGCCCCTAGGCCTATTTCTCCTGTTCTGAGTGATTCATTGATTATCGATGCATTTGCATAAAGGACGGATAAACTCACGATGCCTTTCTGAAAGTAGACGCAAAGTGAGAATTGCATTCAGAGTTGCATCCAGAATTGCTCCCATAAATTAAAGCGAATTATTTAATAATTTTCCAGGAAACTTATCTAAAATGGTCGGCGGCGACACTGACCAAACACAACAGTGGTCGTCGGCGGACAAATATTTCTTCTTTAATTCAAGTAGTTTCGTGGTTTAAGGCGATTTTGAGCAGAATTTTCGGATTATTTTGTTTTTAAAGGAGATCTTACAGTTGGTCTTAGGAATAATTTCGCAATGAGGTCTGTTTTGTTGATATAATCGGTCAATCAGCGGATTCAGCGCTTAAAGTCATAAAATCGCCCGTCGCTTTTCGCAAACAGTTGAAGACTCATCTGTTTATTTGTGCTTATAATCAATGACATTGTAATGCGCTTGTTAATATTAATTGATTAGGCGCAATATGCGCTTGTTAATATTAATTGATTAGGCGCAATATAAATAGCTATTTACATTACATAATACTGTACATTTTCATTTTACGCACCGAGATGTCTTCCAAATTAAGCTAGTCTGCTATCCGTTGTAGAGAAGTTCAGACTTCAGACTAGGCCTAATCGAATATCATCTTTTAAATATAGGCTACACGATTATAATGATGATGACAACGACAAAACTACAGTGGTTAAACGGTAACCACACAAGAAGACAGTTCCTATCCTACTACACTACTGCTGCTGCTGCTGCTGCTGCTACTACTACTACTACTACAGTCTACTACTACTGCTGCTGCTACTGCTGCTACTGTTACTACTCTGCTGCTGCTGCTGTTGCTACTACTACTACTACTAGGCCTACTACTAGGTCTACTACTACTACTACTTCTACTACTACTGCCAGTGGCGTATTTACCATTGGGCCATGGCCCCCCTTTGGTCTTGATGTCAAGCAAAAAAAAAGGTCGTCAACTTTTTTCCAAAGTTGTAACTTGTCAGGTCGAAAGTGTCTGGCCCCCCCTTACCAAAATCCTAAATACGCCACTGACTACTGCTACTCAGAAGCGTAGTGACGTGGGCAGGGGGGACATGCCCCCGGGCGCCGAGGTGAGGGGGCGCCAAAATCGGGTATTTGGGTAAGTGAAATGCATAATAAATAAGAAGAAACATGTGCAACGACCTTTCTTTCTTTTTGCTTGTCAGCAGCAGTATAAGGAGAGGGGCGCCGTAAAAGATGAGGGGCGCTGAGAACGATGTGACGACCTTTTTTTGCTCATCAGCAGTGTTAGGGGTACCAATGGTACACTTTGTCCCCAGCCGCCGGATATCCTCACTGCGCCACTGCTGCTACTAGCCTACTGCTACTGCTACTAGTGAATTAGGCTGTGAACCATTTGTACATGACTACTGCTAAATTTTGGCATAATAATAATTTTTGCATTGATTGCTGGCACTGATCTTTGTTATTATTTTAAAGAATGATCTAATTACTTCTAATGGTAAAGTTTCAGTGCCAGTTTGGAGTCGTTTTAGCATATTAAATTTTGGATACCTTGTTTCTTTTAGAGATTGGCAGTGCATTACAGAGTTTGTCACCTTTCACCTAGTCTGGAACTTTGCCATTTTAGTGCCAAAAACGGTAGTTATTTCTGATATTTCTTCCAACTACACAATGGATCTTGTACTGATTCTTCCTTGGTCAGATATGGATGATTTGGGTGAGAGGACTGCAGGAGGCTTTCTCGTAGCCTTAGAAGATATACAGAACAAAGTCGAGAACTACCCCTTTCTTCAGAAATACAGTCTACAGTGGTCATTCATTAACACAAAGTGTACAGAGTCATATGATCTAGTATCGCAGGTAATAAGGAAGTTCAGCTCCTACCATTCTGTGCTTATAGGCATTAGTTGCAGGTCAATGTGCTTTCATCTAGCGCAGCTTGCATCTTCCTTTAATTTGCCTTTCATATCGTTCGGGTGCATGCAGAAGTCTTTATCCAATCGATTTCGTTTTCCGGTGTTCTTTCGAACCACTTCACAGATCGACACTTGGTTGGTGAATATACTTTACAACATTCTGGTTACGTTCAAATGGTACCAAGTTGTCTTTGTACAGTTTCAAGACAATCAGGTTGATCTGTCACTGAAATTTCTCAAGGATGAACTGATGAGCCGTTCGACGACGGATCATGAGTTTGTAGTATTGACTGAGTCAGTGAAAAGGAGTGAAATCAATCTGATGAAAATGATTGATGACAGTTACAGTGAGTGTGACACATCACATTCTGAGCATAATTTGTATACATTTTTATTAATTGCTGTGGCAACTTTATAACATGGCTTTGGTTTGATTCTAGTTGTGCAGTCTGATTCATTAGCCAGTAATGATGGATACTGTCTTGTAGATCAGCGGTTCCCAACCAGGGGTAAGCAAGCTGTTGCAAAGGGGTACGTGAAGGGAATAAATTTTTTAAAAAATTGAAAGAGAAATAGAAAATTTGATAATTATCTAAAGATCAGTGGGAAGGGTAACAGTGTCAGTAAGTATCAAGAGGAATTTTAGCAAGAGACAGGGTTATAAATGGAACAAGACATGGTGTAATTGTGGCTAAAGTCTATGGAAGGAATTCAAAATTACTGAGAAGCATAAAAAAGGTTGTTGGACTTTTTTCTAAAAAATGTGGTGATCTCCAAAATGTATGGAAATGACAAAATGCAAAAAGCAAAAGACTTACTGTAAAACTAAAAATAATTTCAAGTGTTTTTATGTTATGCACCTAGGGATACACGCGAAGTCCATGCGTTTGCTTGGGGGGGGGGTGCATTGAAAAAACAGGTTGGGAACAGAGGCGGCGCTGGTTCTTTTGCCTGGGTGGGTCTAATGCAATCTCGTAATATGATCCAACTGAACACAACCAGGACCCGGCTCAGACTACCCCTCCCCCAAACAAAATCTCTGTGGACTTGCACGATTTGCTCGGGTGCCCCTGCCCGAGGCTGGGTGGGTCTGGACCCATGGACCCACCCCCTCAGCGTCGCCCCTGGTTGGGAACCGATATTGTAGACAGGTCAATACAATACAACTTGCACTGCAGCCAAAAGGATTGACTTAGCACCTATGAATTATGACAAGAAGAGGCGCTACATAAATTTCTTGAATGTAATATGCTATGTCAGTATTGCATACCAGTTTTAACATTGGGCCTAAGACAGAAGGGGTTGGAAGTTAGCAGAGTGTTGTCAACACTGGATGATAGAGCAGAAGGTCGCGGGTTCGATACCCACAGGAGCCCTTAGGTCAACTCAGCCTTACTCGCTAGAAGACAGTGGTAAAATGAGGAGCAACAGTTAAGCTGCTAGGTAAAATGTGGGTCTGGGGAAAGTAATGGCAACCTACCCCAGATTAATGGCTTATACCACCTGCATCACTGATTGGAACCAAGAAGGTTTAGAACCAAGCAGTATTTTCTACGTAAAATTTTTAAAGAATATAAAATCAGACGAGTGTTTTGACATAATTTTGCCTCTTTTATAAGTGAATATGTTTCCAATCAATTTATTATTACAAAGCAACTTGCACAAAAACCACAAAGAGTCAACTGGAGATAAACACCAAAACCCAATGCTCGGACTTAAGTATGCGACCTACCTTTACCTTACCTATGATAGAAACAAAATAATTCTTGCATTCTTGGGAAATGACGTTGTCTGCATTAGCTAAGTGTTTGATTTTTTCACAAGATTTGGTTAAACTATTTAGAACTGAATTTTAGCCACCAGTGGGGTGAGGGTCATCTTCAACCACTGAAGGTTTAAATTTACCAGACCCTTGGCAAACTTAACAGTCGATAGAACAGTGTGCATGTGTACACTCAGAACTATATGCAAAATTACTGCTTATTTGTCATGCAGTGGCACGTCACACACACACACACACATCATGGAAGGTGATAACTTTTGCAGGAATTTTGCAAAAGCACCAATTTTGAGAAGATTTAAAAAATAATAATTTAAATAGAAATCTGCTGAAGTTGCAATATCACAGGAATTTTCTCAGAGTGTACTTAAATCAGTAATTCATGCAGTTGCGCGCGCGCGCGCACACACACACACACACACAGTTGACTCTTTGTGGTTTTTGTGCAAGTTGCTTTGTAATAATAAATTGATTGGAAACATATTCACTTATAAAGAGGCAAAATGATGTCAAAACACTCGTCTGATTTTATATTCTTTAAAAATTTTATGATGTAGAAAATGCTGCTTGGTTCTATCTAATTGCTTTTATCTATTGTAGCAGAATAACAGGGCTGTTGTACAGAATGATATTGTCATTGATATTTCAATAGAATATTCAAAATTGCTTATGAAATGGTCTGGAGTTTGCTTGTTTCACAGAAGATTTGCGAAGCATCTAGGTAGCTCCAGGAATTTTTTTAACCAGTCTCCTATTGATACCCTTTTGATTCAGAACTTTGAGATTCATTTGAAATCTTATGTCATCAAAAGTAGTCCTGGGCGTTATCAACTTTACTTGGACCAGATCATACTTCCATAACATTAGGTACTGCATGTCACTACAGCATGACACTGTGTTTGCAGATAGGTCAATGCAAAACCACTTGTACCAAGGTAAAAGGCATGGCTTGGCACCTCTGAATTGTCACTAGAAGGGGCACTACATATATTTCAGTGTTTTGTTTCGAAGCAGTCTTAAATTTTCACGATCGATGTTTTGGAAGTTATAAAGGTCCTGAAAATTTTCCAAATAACATAGTTCTTGAAACTTTTGAAGTTCAGTAATACAGTAGAACCTTGTTATATCGAAGTTCACGAGACCGTGATAAATACTTCGAAATATCCGAGGTTCGTTATATCTGTGTTATATCTGTTATATCTGCTATATCTGTGTTTGGCGGGACCAGCGCTCAAACTTCGATATAAGCGGGATTTCGATATAAGCGAGTTCGATATAGCGGGATTCAACTGTAGTTTGGAGCGATCTGTGGCAATGCAAACCTTCTGTGTGTCTGTATTTTGAACTTTTATTCTGTCATTGTCATGTTTGACATTTTAGTTGTTATCATGCTTGAATATGATAGCCCATCTTTTCATCATGCGCTGTACGAGTATAATGACTTGTCTTTGCTGAACCGCGGAGAGCTTGTGTTTTTTTTCTTGAACTATGTACCGGGTGAGTATTTTCCAATTGTCTTCTACTGCATTTTAGGTTCTGGTTTGTCATTTAAATATCCCATCCCATTTCAAATGTAACAGAGCAAATATATCAATGTCATGAAACTGTTTAAGAAACGGATTGGGAGATACAAGCTGCATTATTTTTAGTGCAAGAGTGGTAGATAAATGGAATGAATTGATGAGAAGATAGTAATGGCTGCTAGAGTAAATGATTTAAAAATAAACCCCAGTACTATAGGATACTAGATTGGATGGGTGAAACTTAGTGGCAGACCCTTCTGAACCACTTTAAACATTATTATTATTATTATTATTATTATTATTATTATTATTATTATTATTATTATTATTATTATTATTATTTGAAAGTTCGTGGAAAGCGACTGAGTTAAATCTCTGGAGTATTATTATTATTATTATTATTATTATTATTATTATTATTATTATTATTATTATTATTATTATTATTGATTTGCATAAGAATAGCTCTATCAGTATACTTAGAAATAACATAAACCTATATATCCCTTATGCTCACACCAACACTAG
The DNA here is from genome assembly GCA_018105865.1 of Metaphire vulgaris. NCBI lineage: Eukaryota > Metazoa > Annelida > Clitellata > Crassiclitellata > Megascolecidae > Metaphire > Metaphire vulgaris. The sequence continues at coordinate 6,794,558 of CM030868.1, read as the reverse complement.
ACTATTCACGATAAAATACTCAGGAACCAGAACTTGGAATTCTCTTCCCACTAATTTAAAATCGATTATGACCTTATCTCATTTTAAGATAAATCTTTAAAAATTTCTTCTAAAAACCAATCTGTAATTGAGTAGTATCAATCTGTTATTTAATAAGTATCAGCTACCTGTCTTTACTCAAGTATTCCAACAGTTTAAGCTAATTTATTTACCTCATTTAGCCAATTATTATTAATCTTTATTGATCATTTAGGTAACTCCACCTTTCTGTTAAAATCTTGTCCTCACTTGCTAGTATTTAGTTTAATTATACTCATTCTTTCTAGGATTACCACCTTTTGGGATCTATGATTCCTTAGGTAATTTATTTTCACACACAGTCCTCACTAAGAAATTATTTATGCAACTTATTTTCATTTTATTTTTTTGGTAATTTTAAGTTAAAGTTACATTTTTTAAAGTTTGCATTAAATATACTAGGTATGTATCCTGACTTATTTCTATCTGTATCATTTGTGTATGTATTGTGAAAATAAAAGACCATTTCAACAGATTTTCTAGACCTTTGCAAGTTTGCATGCTCATTAGTTATGTTATTGTATACCCAATAACAGTGTCATCTTTTGTTAGCGAAAACGAAAACAAAATTTGCTAAAAATGGAAATTAACAAATTCATCAACAAAACTAAAACGGAAAACAGAAAAGTAAGAGTAACTTAAAACGAAACTAAAATGAAAAAACAGAAACAATTTCGAAACGAAAACGAAAAGCCAAAAACGATTTCAAGACTAAAAAAATCTGAAAATAATATGAAATCAATTAAGACCTCACAGAAAAATGTCACAGCTCCCAAATTGCCGTTAAACTGGCCATTATATGCCCGATTCAGTCCAGAGTAACCGATAAGAACAGCTACATGTACCGGTAATCAACAGACACACAACTCATCATGTCATCTAGGGGCCATGGAAAATGCAGCAGAATGACCACTACATATTATTGAATTTCGTGTATTTCTGAAAGTGAACTTGAAATCGATATAGACCACATAGCCATAGTGGCTATGGTCAGATTAAACTCAAGATGATGCATTCTGATTATGTGATTTCAATTTGATAATTATTAATTATAAAGAAATTACCCAAAAAGAAAGCAACTGGAGAAGATGGAATTTCACAGAACTTATACAAAACTTGAGCATGGTAGGATATGAAATAATCACAGAGCTAATAAACATAATATCAATATGAGGATTTCTTAAAATGATATTTTGGTCCCAATCCCAAAGATAAACAAAGCACAAGACTCCAACATCAGAATTATATTGCTTGATATCGCATGCATCTAAAATTTTAAACAAGTAATAAAGAACAGAATCACACCATTAGCAGAATCAATATTATCAGAAAATCAACTGGGCATAGAAAAGGTAAAAACCAGAGATGCCATCTTTCAATTAAGGATACATTTAAAAACTGCCCAAAAAATGTGAAAGAAATTTATGCTTCATTGATTATAAAAAGCATTCGACAGAATAAATCATCAAAAGCTATTGGAGAACTAAAGTGGGCAGGAATACCAGAACTGGAGCAAAATTTAATCTGTAACTTATACTGGAATGAAGGATTACCACCTTTAAGAATAAAAGAGGAGGAATCGAGAAGATACAAATAAAGTGTCAGTCAGACATTATTTGCATAATTGTTCTTCTTTACTATTTAATTTTATATACAGAGTATTAATAAAGTTACATTAGAAAAGTTTGGAATGAAAATCAATGGAACAATCTATAACATATCAGATATTATTTCTAATCTTTGTATCAAAAGAGGAAGACCTCCAACTCATAATTAACAAGCTAAAAATAAAAGCAACCATACGGGATGGAAATTAACAGAAAGAAAACAAAAATGATGATAGTAAGTTACAAAAATGAGAAACACAACATCTTAATTGATCTTTGTTGGAACAAGTAAAAGGAAAACAAAAATTTGGGCAGTTTCATAACAGAAATGGAAAATGCACAAAATTCATCAACATGGCCAAAAAAGCCTTTTGGAAACAAAAAGAAAACTAAGAAGAAACCTAGAAAGCACTAAAACTAAAATCCTGAGATGCTATGTAAACAATTATGAAATTCGAAAACGAATGCTGGACTCTAACAAAGCATTTCAAAATAAAAAAAGGCCTTTGAAAATGGTGAAATCAATTAAGAATCTTGAAAAAAGCTGTCAAGAGAGAATAACAAATTGAGGTTAAACTGAAAATTGGAGAAAAGAGACAAGTCCACAGAAATTATAAACAGAAAAACTCAGTATGCTGGACACATAATCGGGGTTCACACAGAACAATCAAAAGTCATCTAGAGGGCAGATATGGAAAAGGGCCAGAGAAAGACACTAGAAGAGACTGGCTGGACGACGTTAAGGAAAAGTGAACTTGAAAAGAACTACGGAAGACTAAAAGGATTGCTGAAGACAGAACGAAGTGGAAACAACTCATGATGATGCATTCTGATTATGTGATTTCATGATTTGATAATTATTAGCATAATGCTTATGGAGGACCAAGGAAGATTCCCAAGTCATGCTAAGATCAACGCTGCTATTTAACCTTTAGGCTTGACTACGAACCTTTAGATACTTGTTCTGAAACAGAAGTAAAACGAAAGTTTACAAAAAAACAAGATGCCTGGAAACTAAAACTAAACTAAAACAAAATACCGGTATAGCAAAAGACTAAAACTAACAAATGTAACAAAACTAGAACTAAACTGAAACGAAAAATAAATGAAAAACTAGAACAAAACTAAGAAAATAGTAAAAAGGAAACCGAAACTAAAACTAAAAAATATTTTAAAAACTAAAACAAAGACTTAAACAAAAAATAAATCAAAACGAAAATCAACCTGCCCAGTGAGCATATCTAATTGGATGTGTAAGGTAAAGAGTTGCTCCATGAACTTAAAACCTGATAGCTGAAGGGTCAGTAGCTTCAAATTTATTGACCTGGGCTGAAAGTAAAGTAAAGTAAAGTAAAATCTCGTAAACTTCTACAGCGCCCCGGAAAGCAGCACAGCAGTAGCTGCTTATTCTTATGTGCTTAATATTTCTTGAAATAGCTATAGGCAAGGTGGTTTGTCAGCCGGGCAAAGGTCAGTGTATCTATGAGGCGGCGGGTCGGGTTGTTGTTGCTATGGGGGAAATGACTTTTCGAATAGGAAGGTTTTAAGTTTAGACCTAAAGGCTTGAGGAGACAGTGAAGGAATTAAAGGTAATGAGGATTCGGAGCTTATTGTTTGACCATGTCGTAGGCTGCGGAGGGAGGCTGGAATTGAGTTCCAAAGTTCTGGTGCGGCGTATGAGAACGAGTAATTCGACCTTGATCTTATGCACAGTGACTGCTGTGTTTCTACATTCCAGCTAGCGAACACAAACTCAGGCTATGGTACAGCAAGGAGAAGTATTTCAAGGTTATAAGCGCACTGAGAAAATGTAACATCCTGTCAATCGACTTTCTCTATGATGGTGCTGATATGGCCGTTTTGAACAAGTTCAAACACAGAGCGTTTGAAAAGCACAAGGAGACGCGTTTCAGTGGCCTCCTCAGGCCTCAGCATGCAGATCAGGTATGTGGCATTTAAAAGCAGTTGACTTAAACTTGGCTCATCCTTTGCATTTGACTTAGGTCAGGGATATTTTTACACCCTCTAATACCCTCAACACCCCCCCCCCCAATTTGAGGTCGACACCCCCAAAATTTGGGAATGTGACAATGGTATGCATACAAAACGCATATTAATTAGCTTTGGACACCCCACCCAATCAAGGAGGACACTCCCCAACTTTTATCCTCTGATGACCTTTTTTTTGCTTGTCAGACTTTTTTGGTAGAGACTTCCAAACTCCGACACCCCAGATTTTCCCGACACCCCCCAAATTCACAACCCTACAATCCTAGAAAATAACGACACAACCCTCAGATTTTCCCGACACCCCCCAAATTCACAATCCTAGAAATAACCCTGACTTAGGTTCTCCATACTCATTCATTCATTAATGAGTGCCTTGATGGCTTAGCTGGTAGAGCATCAGCCTTCCCTGCCACATCGATTGGGGTTCGATTCTCGGGCACTCACGTGTCCTCCTTTCGCTCTGATGCATTTGCACAGTCGATCCTGCCACTGATTTACAGCTCTGTCTATTTTATATTCCTTGATAAAAATGGCACCACCCCTAAATGAGAAGCTTCTTCATATGTGATCAGCGTTCTGAATCTGCCAGCCGCGGTAGACGCACTCCTGCAAAATCCCCCAAATTTCGTAATCCACAGGATTGAGATCTGGACTTTTGGAAGCCAATGTGCTGGACCAATGAAGTCTGATGTCTCAGCTGCCAGCAGTTCAACCGTATCACAGGCACGGTGGGTTGGTGCGTTGTCCTGCTGGAAGGTGAAGAATTGTCCAGATACAGAACGAATGGCGGCTGGAGATGATGCTCTTATCTTTATACCAGGGTCTATGAGAATCAAATTTGTGCACCCAAGTTGCCGAAACACCGACAGATACCACGAGGGATTTGGAAAACATAGGACGTTTACGCAGAAGACGTGTGCATCAATAACGGCGTCATTTCCCATTTCCCGCCTCACATAAGTACCGTAAGTCATAATGGAAAATGAAAGTTTTGACCACTTTGGGAAAGAAGTAAAATTTCTAGAACGGCTTTGTCGTTTCAAGTGAAATGTAACGTCCTTAACAGTAACAGGCGTGAGCACATGCGGATGAGATTTTATGTAATTCCACGCAGATTTACGCCTGTTATTACAAAATGTTTAGGGTGGGGGAGAGGGGTCAGTTATTTCTGGACACAGTGTATTATGCCTTGCTCACTAAAGAAGACAATGTATATTTGGTTCTGTCGTGTTGTGTAGATTTCTCACATGGCTGCATACCTTTATGAGGCAGTAATGTTCTTTGCATCACTGATGAATATTGTCTATGCAAAGCAGGGAGTTTACAATGGAACCGAATTTGCATTAAGTGCTGCTGACCTGCCGAGCTTTCCTGGTGAGAGAGCATTTTCTCATTGTCAGTCAGATAATTGTGTGGTTTGAAGGTATGATGATCATAAGAACGCGTTGCACATGAAAATATTGGTCTTCTTTCTTGGCAGTCTTTAAGTGGAAATGCTACATATAGTTTGCTTTCATTGCAATAGTGCTCACTGTATGTTATTAAAAAAGGTAAAGGTAGATTCCGTACTCGAATTTGAGCGCTGGGTTCCCGCGCTTTTCTCTGGTCTAGGTGATCAGTGACATAGTTGTTAAAGTGTTAAAGCCATTAATCTGGGGTAGGTTGCCTTTACTTGCCATAGACCCACGTTTTACCTCACAATCAAATGCTGCTCATCACTTTTACCATTACCTTCTAGCGAGTAAGGCTGAGTCAAAATTAGGGCTCCTTTGGGTATAAAACTCATGATCTTCTGCTCTATTATACAGTGTTGTTACCACCAGGGTTATTTCTAGGATTCTCAATTTGGGGGTGTCGGTATTTTCTGGGGGTCACCTGCCGAAAAGTGACAAGCAAAAAAATGCCATCTCTGGCACAAATTGGGGGTGTCGGTCTCAGATTGGGGGTGTTGAAGGGTGTTAGGGGGTGTAAAAATATCCCTGGTTACCACATTGCTAACTTCCTGTACTGTATGTTTTCAGAAACCCCTTAAACTACAGATGTCACACCTTGAAATGCATCCAACTTGTCTTGAAACACATCTATCTAATCTTAAAATACATCTTAAAAGTTAACCAAAAAAACTACCCAAAGATTAAAACACCTCTCCAATCGTAAATCACAGCTCTCTCACCTTAAACACACATCTCTCCCACTTTAATGGTGATGATGAAGCACGTGTCCCTACTTCATTGATGTGTGGCTTAAATAATTATGAAATGGTTGTATTTTTAAATGTATTGTGCTTTTATTTTGCAGGTGTTGGAAAACAGACCTTGGTTGATCATGAGACATACACCGGCAAGACAATGTATGGTTTGAACTTCTATGGTGGATTAAATTATACGGAGGCAATTCACGTTGCACTATACGATGCCAATGGCAAACTGTTGAGAGCAAGCCGAAAGAAAAGCAAGAGGGTACCCAACCAAAACGCCAAAATTTCACTTGTTTGGCCAAAGGGGAAAGCACCCCTAGGATCGCCAGCTTGTGGATGGGACAGAAGTAACTGTGATCTTTTACTGCGTATGTATTCTGAATCAACTCTTATGTCATTTTTTTCTCAGTGTGACAATGCTTTTTAAATCAATTTTTCAATCTGTCTCTAGTTTTTGATTCAGGACTGTCACAGCCAGCTTTGACTACATATCTGAAACATCAAGCCAGTGTATGGATTTTTGTAGTGGCTTCACTCAATGTTCCTGGTCACTGTTTTCGGACTTGTCCACTCTTTTGACAGCAAAGGGGAGGGGAACTGGTAATGTACCAAATGTGGCAGATCCCTCCATTTATCCCTCCACCCCGAGGTCTGGCTCTCAAATACCACCCTGGCTTCACCGCAAATGTATTTTCGCTGGACTAACATGCGCTCAGTATTTAACGTGCACTCACATGCAATTTGAGCCAACAACTATGACATGCAACTGTATAAGCTTTGCCAATAGGTGTAAAGATGTGACAAGTCACTCCAAATGTTAGTTTGATATTTTATTATGCAATTGGGAACAGCATAAGCATGATTTTCTTTATAATGTGGGATATTTACTTAGAAATTGTCAAAAGGGGTTCATTTTAAACTGTTAGGGTATTTCTCAAATAAATAATACTAGTAATAACAAGGTTTAAAGTGGTTCAGAAGGATCTTCTGTAATATGACTTCACATAAAAGTTTGCTGTTTTGACAATCTTTAATTATTATCTTTGAAGTTAGCTAATGTCTTAATTAATAGCATAATGACTAACCTAAGTAACTAAGTAAGTAGAATCTCGTGAATTTATATAGCACTTTGGAGTGTAGTACCGTAGTAGTTGCTTATTATTATTATTATTCCAGGACAATTTATATAGTGCTGTACTTAGTAGTAGTAGTAGTAGTAGTAGTAGTAGTAGTAGTAGTAGTAGTAGTAGTAGTAGTAGTAGTAGTAGTAGTAGCAGTAGTAGTAGTATGTTATGTGCTTAGTCTCTCTTGAAATAGCCATAGCAATAGACAAGGTGCAGTTGTCAGCCAGGCAAAAGTCAGTATAAATTCTTAAGGTGGCGGGACAGGTTGTTATAGCTACGGAGTAAATGACTTTTGGAACAGGAAAGTTTTAAGTTTAGACCTGAAGGCTTATTCAATTAAATCACACTTAATTGAAATTGTGTGAAGTTATGCTCAACGAATGACGTGGATGCTGTTTTCAGTGCAAGTGATGGGAACTATGGTTGGAGTTTGCTTTGCTGTTATCATTGTGATCGTTACAGTTGGAGCAATCATCTTGCACAGGTAGCAAATAATGTCCTACTGCTGCCTATTCAAATACCATTGTAATTTTGCAGATCCCATTTCATGCAGTACACTTATAAAAATGCACCAAACACAATCTAAAGCACATTGCAGCTGAGATCACGTTATGCCAGTGAAATATGGATGCCTGACATACAAGTAGTATTAGCAGTAGTAGTAGTAGTAGTAGTGGTAGACTTCTTTAGCGCCATTGTAGTAGTACATCAGCACCAGTCGATGGTCGCTTCAGTAAATAATCCTAGTCGTGATCTTGTCCGTGGTGATTCGAGGTTGTAATCCAGAGACAATACAAATGTATCTAATCACTGACTATGAAACTTAACGATCCAGTTGACAAATTTACTTTGTGCAAGACCAACTTCTCATCATCATCATCATCATCGTCGTCAACATCATCATCATCATCATTGAATTTCAATAGCGCCATTTTAATAATACCGTATTCTTATCAATAGTCGATGGTCGCTACCAGTGGCGTAGCGTGACTTTTGGGGGCCCGGGGGGCATCTTTGCCATGGGGGCCCCAAAGTTTCCGAGTTTCAAGCTGACGAGCAAAAAAAAAAAAAACGTCATCACCTCCTTTTTCATCCTGACGAGCAAAAAAAAAAAGGTCGTCAGCACTTTCATTTCTATGGTTAGGGTTGTTAGGGTTAAAAAGTTAGGGTTAACCCTAACCTAACCCTAGCTTAGACCCCTCTTTGGGGGCCCCCCCGCCCGGGGCCCGGGGGCAGTCAACAAAGTGCCCCCCCCCGCCCCCCCACGTTACGCCACTGGTCGCTACTTGATTTAAATCGTAATCCTCATTGTCAAATCCAATAAGTCAGTCGGATTTTCTGGCCCTGGTTATGGTGGACAGGCAATTTAGAGAACATGCATATACAATTGAAATAATAATTATGCACTTTAATAACACCATTTCTAGTACTCTAAAGGTATCAATCAATGGTCGTCCCCAAGACACCCATGGTAATTTGCATGCATTTCAACGATTTCATGTTCTTAGTACTGCAATATGCATTCTGATACAAGTTCTGCTATTTATTTAACTTAACTCATCTACTTGGCATTGTGCAACCGGCTCCAGTCAGACCACCACTGAAGTTAAGCAACGTTGAGTGCGTCTCGCAACTTGGATGGGTGACTGTCCTGGTAAAACGTGGGTCTAGAGAAAGAAACTGCAAACTATTCTAGGTTAATGGCGTAAGTCACCTGCATTGCTGCTTGCTTAGTACATGGAGGTCTGTGCCAGACCCTGTGCTCTTTAAAATACAGAACTAACTTTACCTTTACTTGGCATTTCAGTTGTGAAATCTACGGCTCTTGAGAGGTCGTAGATAGGAACCGAAACTTAGAGATGTGCCTCGGTGTTCACTCGGATGTTTTCCATCATTGATTCTTAAATATAGTCACAGTGTTTTATCCAGGCCTATTAGGGGGAGATTTTCCCCCCAAAGCCTCAAAATTCCACCCCAAAATCTCAGCACTTATGCAAATTTTGCATTAAACCATGTCTTTTCCCCTCCAGCCAAGTCGATCCCCCCTCAAAGGCCTCAATTTTCCCTTCCTCCCAAGGCCAGGACTCTGCATAGTCGTAGCAAAGTGCTTCCTTTGAATCCCCATTTTTTGTAGTACATGATTCAACACAAGAGTATGCAAGTTATATATACACCGTTGTTTAAAAGTTTCCTCATTTTGTTCAGTTTCAAATTCTGGTGGCAGTAAGGCGGTGCTGTATTCTGAGTCATTTCTTCACAACTGGACGGGGAAATTAGTTGCTCCCCTTTGTGATATCATGTTGGGGCAGGGCTCTGGTTTGCCTCAACAACCCTATGAATAGCACCTAGGTAGTGCTTGTCCTGTTGTTGATGCTAATTTCCTTTTTAAAACCTGCATCTCAGCATGATTTGATTGCGTAACTGTATAGTGGGAGCGCTTCTGTGTGCTATGTAAATGCTTTACATATTACATGCTACATTTACATATTACATACTACATTACATTTACATGCTATACATGTAAATGCATTACTTGTTTTGTGTTTCTTAACAAGCAGCTGCATTGGCTTCTTGACCCAAACTGAATTTAGAAGACAGTATGAGGTTGGTTTATTCCCACTGACTGATCTCTGGAAAGACCTGGTCTTTTCCAGATGCATTTGGAGTACCATCGATTGATACCTTAGAGCATTAGAACTGGTGTTATAAAAGTGCATTATTATTATTATTACTATTATTATTATTGTTGTTGTTATTGTTATTGTTATTGTTATTATTATTATTTATTCGAGTCTTTTTGCAAATTACAGGCATGTCCGATCTCAGGCTGAATCAAGAGACATTTCGGAATGGATATTTAAGTACGAAGATGTTGTTCACCACTCCAAACCGACATCCTCAATAGCTGTTGGTGTTATTATTTGTTTCAAGAAAAAATTAATTCATCAAATATAATATTGGTTCATAATATGATTACAATTGACTCTATTGGTTCATAATATAATTATAAATTATAATTGACTCTGAGGTTTGATTAATGATGAGCTAATTTAATTAATGTATACCTCAAGTTCTTTTTTGATGCATTTTGATTTTATAACTGGTTATTAATAAAGACAGAAATGTATTTTCAAGGTGCAAAGAAATCTAAATTTCATCAATATTTTCTGTCAGGCCAATACTTGAATTTTTCAATTTTGTTTGCGAGAGAGATTTAAGGTCTAACAGGAAATTTGAAATGATGAGATGGAGAGTATGTTATGCTGAAGTCTTCGAGGCGCGATTAAAATTTTCACTAATTGATTTAGGGGTGGGTACGGGTATACCCATACATCTCTAATTGAGGATGAGAAGAAGCACTGGAGAACAGGGATGTTAGTCCTTGGCCTTGATCTTGGCCTTAAGGACTCCTTAGGGACCCGTTTCAAGTCCTTGATCCTGGTCCTGGCCTTGAGGACTGAGTCCTTGTTAACATCCCTGCTGGAGAAAAGGCTAATTTATAGAAATTAGGCTCATACGAGTGCCATAGAAATAAGGTTGATTGCATACTGTTATATTTGGTCTGGCAGATTCAGTTTCGTGTAACACAGATCCTTTGTCTTAATCTCCGTGAACTTGGTTCTAATGAGGTTTGCTGGTGCAGCTCAGTCAGTTTTCTTTTTATTAAATTGAAGCTGATGGATGGTGGAAGCCATTTGGGTGGAAGCAACTTTGGTGGAAGCAACTTTGGTGGAAGCCACATGACTGGAAGCCAATTGGGTGGAAGCCGCTTGGGTGAAAGCATGTTGGGCGCATCAGAGAGCTACCAGGGTTCGCAGAAAATGTCGACTGCCAGCTTCGGATCGGGTTCTTTTGTTACCATGGCGGAAAATGACACCGAAAGCATCATCCATCAACAGATTTTTACCATGATTGGATTCGTTGAGGTTATATGCACTTCGGATGTTGTCTTTGGTTTTGAATTTAATTATATTTGTGCTTAAAATTGTAATCGCAGGAAATAATTAATTTGCCTGGTTGTTTTCAATGAATTCAGGACCTTTCATCTCAGGACGATTCATCTCAGGGCTATTCATTTCAGGACGTTTCATCAGGAGGACTATTAATCTCAGGACGTTTCATCAGGAGGACTATTCATCTTAGGACTATTCATCTCAGGACTATTCATAACCCTAACCCAGAAACTTTATCCAAGATGATTAGTCTTGAGATGAATAGTCCTGAGATGAATAGTCCTTGATATGAATCGTCCGTGTTGAATCGTCCTGAGATGAATTGTCCTGAGATGAATCATTCTGAGATGAAGTGTCCGGATACTGTTTTCCATATTATTTAGCTAACTGTTTGTATTTATCACTTTGCTGAGGTAGTTTTGATACATCTGGCATCTCTAATCAACAGGACGGTGAATTAGTTTGTGGTCCTTTTGTTATTGCTCTTCAATGCTGCTTTGCTGTTGTTGTGAGCCTCCTTTCCTTCAACCTTCAGCCATCGTAATTAAATGTTGCTTCTGTGGCACGGTTTTCTTTCTAGTTGTTTTTCATTTGAACTTGGGAAGATGGAGGTCTTCCTGCCCTCAGAGCAATAATGTGTTGATTCTTCATCTACTGATGACTGCTTTGACAACATTCCTGTCATTCTGCTGAATTTAGCTCTAAAACTCCTCTCAATTCAAGGTCAATAAAGCTTGAAGATCCTATGCTTCTGAAACGCAACTTGGACATTCTTCAATCCATCTCGGATGACTAATCTACCGCTTTCTTCACTGATCCTACATGCTGCACTTTATTATGAACTCTTTCCTCTCACTTGCAATTCCTAGTAATGTGCAATTCTAGATCCTTGCTCTTGTTACAAAATTTCTGAATAAACCTGGCACCATTCTACATCCAATGCCGGCTTTATCATAATTTATACTTAATTGTTGTTCAATTGTTTATTACCGTATATATTCGTGATAAAGTCGAGAAATTAAGGCCAATTCACAGGTTATATATTCTGACCTCGACTTATACTCGAGGCACTAACTGTTGGGTAAAGTTTCCATACATAGCATGTCGAAAATAATTAATTTAGCTAACTGCGTAATTATTTTCAACATACGCTACGGCATCTAAATAAAAGTCCAGCGCTTTTAAGATTGGTAATTTATAGGCGCCACATAAGTATTAATTAAAGATTGGCGCTACATAAATATAAAAAATTCAAGATTACCGGTAATTAAGATTTTTATATTGTCAAGAATGAGCGAATAGCAGGTTTAAAATTTTCTTAATCGTCAGGAATCAATCTGAGAATGTGAAAATCGTTCAGTTTCTCGATAGTTCAAAGCTAAAACGCAGTTTTTCAATCAAAACAATGGCGCCGCTGCCGCCACATGCCCACTTCGCGTCCGCCATTGTTCCGACTCTCACTATCACCTCAAGAGGGTTCGCCGCGATGACGTCACTTCAACTTATTCCCGGGTCAATGACTTTAGACACCTTCAAATACCCAAAATCTAGGGGTCGACTTATACTCGGATCGACTTTATGTCGAGTATATACGGTAGAAATATAAATTTTTGGCTGATGTTTTAAATATTTTTTCTTCTGGCATTCTGTAACTGGCTGGCTGGCTGGCAGACTGGGTGTATGGCTGGCTGTAGTTCTCATGTACTGCCCCCACCTCCATTTTTAAAGAGCAGGCTTGTGATAGAATTGACTTACTGGCTTAATATAAAATAATATAACAAGGTTTAAAGTGGTTCAGTGGGGACTGCCCTGTATGAGAACCACTGTTCAACTTCTTCATCTCTAGTCTTAATCTCTAGCTTCTTCATCTCTAGTCTGTGCAAGGTTTTGAGTGTCGCTGACTCTAAACTATGGCACTTGGCACTAAACCACTTGGCGCTTGGATTTTCACATTTCAATACCTACATTTTCACTTGTCTTGTCTTCAGTCATCCTCTCTACGAGGGTAGACCGCATCATGAATGAGCTTGTTCCACTTTTTTCTGTTGTCTGTCATTCGGGTTGCCAGTTCCATTGTCTTTCCAGTCCATTGCATGATGTTATCAGTCCATCTAACTCCTGGGTTTGCCTTGTTTTCTTTTTCCATCAGTTGTGACTTGTATCGTTTCCTTTTCCAAACAATTCCCTGTTTCCTTCATGATGTGTCCGAAGTACGACAATTTTATTCTTTTGATGGACTCAAAAATTTGCTTGTAGCGCCTCCTTTTCTCTACCATTCACCCAATCATTTGTTCTTTTCTCTTTCCACGATAATTATATGCAGAATATGTCTTAATCCTTTCATCTCAAATGCCTTTATCTTGGCTTCATCTCTTTTTTTCAAAGTCCATGTTTCACATCCGTATGTTGCCACCGGCCAAACTAGAGTTTTCCATAGTCTGATTTTTGGGGCTATCGGTATGTCTTGGCTTTACCATAGATTCTACAGTGCCTTGTTGACCGCTTGACCTTTACCCAATCTGGCACAAATTTATGTTTAACATTCCACGTCTTCTGTGATTATCAATCCTAGATAGACAAAACTTGTCACCTGTTCTAGTTGTTTTCTGTTAATACATATTTTGCATTGATAGTGGTTCTCAGGCTTTTGCAGAAATTTGCGATTGGGGGATGTCCCAAAAATTGCGGGGTGCGTCTCAATGTCCAGTGTTGAGTCTTATATGGCTAATTTTTTGTATAATAATAATAATAATAATAATAACAATAATAATAATAATGTGATTTTAAGTGCTTTTGTATCATCTGCAAACTGAAATTTTTGATTTGAACATGTATATAACATGCAGTACGAAACAGCTGCATCATATCACCACTGTCCTTCACAGCAGCTTCTTACTATTTTTAACAAATGTCCGTTTGGGTGATAGCCAACACCACCCCTGGCAGAGGGTGTTGGGGAAGGGGGGTGTCTGTCAAAAACCGGGTGTGTAAACCCTGCTGGGGGTGTAGATAAATCACTGGTGGTTTTCACAGAGGGCAAACCCTCCTGAACCATTATAAATCTTTTATTATTATTATTATCATTATTATTATATCATTCGATAGTTTGTAATTGTAATTTTTGTATTTGTTATTCAGGTACTGCTGTTGCTATCAAAAGGTTATACATTTCGCATATTGAAAAAAGCACGACAAGAATCTTATAACTGATATTCAAGAGGTCTCTACTTTATATATATATATATATATATATATATATATATATATATATATATATATATATATATATATATATATATATATATATATATATATATATAGCTTGCAGCAGATAGCTTGCAGCAGGGAAATCTCATGGTGTCTCAAGGGCTCATTTGATTGAGCATCAGTCCAGTGTTGAGATTATTTCTTGAGTCTTGACCTTGGTTGAATGCCCACATAGATGTGGCAAACGTTTTTTCATTTTTTTTTCCAACAAAAATGTGTTTTCTGCATGTTTTTATTTATTTAAATTTTTAAAAATTTTATTGTGATTTCAAGCAGCTTTTGCAAAGTGATATTTCCATTGCACAAACTGAGCGCATTATACTTCTATGCACTTTATAATCGAAATTTTATAGTAATAGAAGTTGCAAATTAAGATTTGAAGTAACTTGGACTAAAGAACATCATGTAATGTAAAATAGACAACTATAGAGAAGTATTTCACTCAGTCTGCAAGTCTGTAAGACTTGCAGACTGAGTGAAAGTCTAGAATGAGATCAGTGATGAATTTGATTGACCCCTAAATTATGGTTGTGTGCACATGTGCAGGGCGTGATTTGTAGAGGGGAAGGGGGATTCCCCCCACTGCCCAACTGCATCCCCCTACTGCTACATCCCCACCACTTCCCCCAGTGCTACACTTCCCCAACAACTACATCCCTCTCAAGCTCGACATATCCCCCTCCCACTGCTCCAGGTCACAAATCGCACCATGCACATGTGTGTAAGCCAGTGGGTCATAATTGGTGGAATTTGGTATCAGAAACCATCGTTGTTGAAGCTTCTGTAAATGTAGCTGATGTACTCTGACTAATGAATGATTAAAATTATTTGTTGAAGTCATGAATAATCATTACTGACATCATTTTTGTCAAAGATTTTAAAAAAATCTAATTTGTAATTTTGTTGTCATTTCAGATTTCTAAAATTAACCATGAAAACCTGAACGACTTCATTGGGGTTTGCATAAGAACTGATAGAGTTTGTCTCTTGGTGGCATACATGCAGAAAGGAAGTCTTCATGATGTTCTACTCAATGAGAAATTCAATCTTACTTGGGATTTCCGATACTCTTTAGCCGCAGACATTGCTAAGGCATTCTACCAGTATATTTTTTATAACACTCAGAGATATTGGTTGAGTATATCTAGCCAAATAATTGGCTTTTGAATATGAAATAATTCAATTGTACTTTATGTATGGTTGTTGAATGGAACACGATCCCAGTGCCTTTGAGTTGAAACAGGAAGGGCTCTGTACTAATATTATATTGTGTTACGTTGCATTCATATAAAAGCATCTGAAATTAGTTTGGATGGAATGAGAGTGATGATGATGATGATGATTATGATGATTATGATGATGATTATGATGATGATGATGATGATGATGATGATGATGATGATGATGATGATGATGATGATGATGATGATGATGATGATGATGATGATGATGATGATGATGGTCCAATTGGCTTTTACGCCACCAGCGATGATTGAGGTAGTTTCCCATTGCCTTCCTCACAGATAATTACCATAAAATCTCGATCATAATGCTCTTCTTTAGGTGCTCTGTCCAGAGACAGGTTCAGTACTCCAGTGTTGCCACTTCTCTCTATCTTGAGCTTTTCTTTTCAGAGTCTCATATTTGTCCTTTGCTGTTGGATCGAACATCCACTCTAGCAGTGTTGTCCTAGGTTGTCCTCTTTGTGTTTTCCTTCCATCTTCCCCTCCAGTACTTCTCTTAGCAGGCATGTTTCTTCCTTCAGGACATGACCTATGCATTTCTTTTGTCTAGTACGAATGGTGTTCATAAGGCTTTTCTTTTCTTCTATCCTCTTCCAGACCTCTTCATTGGTTACCTTTTCAATCAAGCTGATGTTTTCCATTCTTCTCCAAATCCATATCTCAAATGCCTCTGTTCTTCTTATGTCTTCCTTTTCTAAGTGTCCATGTTTCTGTGCCATAGAGCATCACTGGCTAGATTAGTGTTTTGACTAACCGTTTTTTTCAGATTGTGGTTGAGGCTTCTTTTCAGAAGCTATCTTTTGCTTCTAAAGGCTTCTTTCCCCATAGTAATTCTTCTCTTTATTTCTTGTTGGCATTTGTGGAGATCAGACTTTCAAGATAGAAAAACTCTTCTACTTGTTCTATTTCCACCCCATCAATTGACTATTTTCACTTTTCCATTGAGTCTGCTGATTTTCATTGTTTTGGTCTACCATAGGTTTATTTTCATTCATTATTCCTTTGGTTTTGTGTTTAGAGAATATAATGCCCATAGGAGTATAATGGGCACAGATAGTGCAGGTCAAAGAGTAAAATCAAATTTCATTAATATAATGTGCACCCTTAAGTTGCCACATCAGTACCTTTTTACGTGACTGCCAGTAGGCCTAATTATTGTTGACAGAACTGTGAATGTTACTAATGTCAAGAGATTTAATATGAACCCCTAACTTTATGGAAAATCTTGGGTTTAAAAAGTACACATTATACTCGAGATTTTATGGTATAGGTGTAAAACTTGCCCACAGTAGCCACGCAGTGACCAGAATCTGATTTGAACCTGCTACCCTTAGGTTGCCTGGAAGAGGTGGGATTGATAGTTGAAACAGTAAACGGATTCAAAGGCTATCTCGGAAAACTAAGTTATTGAATGCGGAGAGTTACTACAGTGGTTTTCACACAGGCTTACTTAGCCTCCTAAACGACTTTTAATCACATTATTATTATTATTATTATTATTATTATTATTATTATTATTATCATCATCATCATCATCATCATCATCATCATCATCATCATCATCATTATAAATCATACCACTGGTTTGCTGCATCCCTCACCATGTAAATATGCTGCATTGTGGCTGTAGGGCATGGATTATCTTCACAACAGTTCTCTTGGCTCTCACGGCCATTTGACAAGCTCAAACTGCGTTGTGGACAGCCGATGGATGTGTAAAGTGACTGACTATGGAATGGGAAATGTAAAAAGATTGCAGAAATTGCCGGAAGACCTACTGACAAAATACTACGGTAACAGCTTCAAGTTTCAACAGTGTTTTTAGTATCAAACTATCTATCAATCCATAAGCTTCTATGGCGCCACTGTCATAATGCCTAGGGCTCTAGGGCATCAGCCAATGGTGCCCCGAATCCAATCTGAATTAGAAAATCAAGTCAAGCCGGTAAAGCCAGTCAGATCGGTGGGGGGAGAGCAATATAAGGAGCATAGGCCAAACCAAACATTGAATGCAGAATTTGTGTAAATTTGCTATTTAGAAATCAAACATGGTGATTTTTTGAAAAAATGTGACATGATATTACTATTTTTCTGTTGATTTAATCAGTTAGCTTTACTCCCAAATCTCATAATTTTTAGCAATAGGCAGAAATATGTTACTTGTATATCATATTAGCATTGAACGCTTTCAAATCTAGACTTAAAACTCATCTCCTTTGATTTCCTCCATTGTCTGTCTTGCTGTTTCCCACTGACTGATCTCTGGAATAATCTGGTCTTTTGTGGATGGACTTGAAGTACCATCAATTGATACCTCAGGGTATTGGGACTGGTGCTGTAGAAGTCTTCGTCATAGTATTCTTCGTAGTATTCTTCCCTTAGGCAGGTTTTGTATTCCAATTTCGCCATTCATTCCTGTTCATAGCTTTCTCCTTTAAGTCTTTATAGTCCTTTTCCATCATCCAGTCGAGTAGCATCTCTCGTGGTCTTCCTTTGGTCTTTTTCCCCTCTAGTTGTCCTTCTATTATTTCCCTTAGGAGTGAGTCTCCTCTCGTTATTATTATTATTATTAGTAGTAGTAGTCGTAGTAGTAGTAGTAGTAGTAGTAGTAGTAGTAGTAGTAGTCGTAGTAGCAGCAGTATAGCAGTAGTAGCAGCAGTAGCAGTAGTCGTAGTAGTAGCAGTAGCAGTATAGCAGCATAGCAGTAGCAGTAGCAGTAGTACACTGCAGTACACTGCAGTAGTAGCAGTAGTAGCAGTAGCAGCAGCAGTAGCAGCAGTAGCAGTAGCAGTAGTAGTAGTAGCAGCAGCAGCAGCAGCAGCAGTAGTAGTAGTAGTAGTAGTAGCAGTGCAGTGTTATTAGTATTATACCTGTGTTTTTTAACTTTATTTTGCCTACGTCAAGTGCGTCAATAATCACTTTCACCACTTCCATATCTAGACTTAAGACTTGTCTCTTTCAGATAACTTATGAATTTTTGGCAGAAGAGATAAAATTAGACAAATAAGAAGCCTTGCATACCGGAACTTTAGACTGTATTTTGTTATTGCACTGTATAGTTTTTTTATATTTAGGTTTATTTGATTTCAGATATGCTGTGGACTGCTCCTGAGTTGCTGAGAACTCCTCCAGCTGAGCTACCGCTGTATGGCACAAAGGAAGGCGACATTTATTCCTATGGGATCATGATGCAGGAAATAGCGCTTTTCATGATGAGCCGTACGCCTCGCTGCTTGCAACAATGGAGGCTGAAGGTTCCTCGTTATCCTTTGTATTTCAGGGTTCCTAAGTGTGTGGGATGGTCCGAGTTGATTGGAGTTATTATTATTATTATTATTATTATTATTATTATTATTATTATTATTAAGAATTAAGATTTATGTGGTAACTTATCCAATAGCGGACTACATGAACACAGTACATTGTTAGTTAATAACTTGAGACATGTAGCTGGTCTGGAAAAACCATGTCTTCAGGTGCTTCTTGAATGTGTCGAGTGATGACAAGTTTTGTACAGTAGAAGGCAGGCTATTCCAGGTCTTCGCGGCAGTAACTGGGAAGGTACAATCACCTACCGAGGTGAGGCGCGTACGTGGGACATGTAGCGTCTTAGTAGAGAATGACCTCAAGCGCTGTATTGAGTTGTATTTCGAGTTGGCTTCAGACTCTGTTCTAACCTAATACAATCTAATCTTAAACTTCTATAGCACCACCTCATAAAGAACAGAAGCATCAGCCGATGGTGTGCCAAATTAAAATCATTAGAATCCTGGTCAAATCCGGGATATCCGGCTGGACAACCAGGTGACAGTTTATGGTGGGTAAGAAAGGTCATATTACTTACGTCTGAGGGTGTGTTGATGATCATCAGCTTATGGATATACGTCTTTCCTGAAATAAGGAGGATTAAAGCTCGGCCCATTTTCAAAAGCAGACTAAAAAGCCATCTGTTTAGGGAGTCATACCCTCTGTAAAGCGCCCTTGTTTTTGGTTATGCTATGCTTACGGCACTATGTAAATAGTCTAGTATACAATACAATACAATTTTCCAGTGTCATCACACAGTAACTTTGATTTTGATTCAGATGAAGTTTCAGACAGTTTTGTATTTGTCACTGCAAGCAGCAGTTTTAGTGCAGGTAATAAACACTTTTAAGATAGCTTCTGCCCTATAAAAGGATTTACAGAGGAAGCATGCAGTATGTTTAAGTGCCTAAGAATTAGGAAATGATGCGTATTTTCCACCGGATACTGGATCCGGATATTTTTGGTCAGCATTTGCCGGATCAGGATCCGAAGCAAATATTACTAGACAGGATTAGAATGACCCTGTGAGTGTTGAGTTTGCAGGTAGACTACCTGGGGTTGAAATTAAATAGGATACTTATTTTCTCAGAGCTAAAAAGTCTCATTAAAAATTGAGAACTGGATAAACTTGGTGGAACAGATGGTCTGGATATAATCTCTTTGAATGGTTGCTGGTTCTTGCCAATGAGAGTTAAAGCTAGCAAACAACTAACAGCAAACTGACTGAACAGTGCTCACAATCAACCTCATGTCCTGCAAGAATAAGACACGGTATCTTGACAAGGTTTCCAATCACAATTGCAACATCAAAGTGAAAGTTAAAAGAAATCTGTAAAGTTACAATTAAATCATTCAATAAAGAAATTAAAACCCAAAGCAAAAATCAATTTTCGGATATGGTAGTTTCGTGACATAAGTATTTGGCGAATCCGAATATTGGCGGATACCACACTATCCGGCGGGAGCAAATATCTGGAGCGATTTCCGGTCATTCCCTACTACGTATAGCCAGTTACTGTGCTGCCACTTTCAAAACTGCTATATAAATCCAAGAGATTTTACATCCTTATTTATTTATGTTTTTATCAACTCTGCCTTATTTTGCATGAATGCAATCTACCATTATATTCTTTAGGTTATAATATGTGTCAACAGTGTGGATCATCTGTATTATTGATAAAAAATGTGCTATGAAGTCAAATATTGGAACAGACGACATACATGTGTGTGTGTGTTCGTTTCATGCATTGATTTGAAACTTGTAAGAATTGTCAGTTGATGCCAAGAAAGATCTCACTGAAATAACTTCTGCGATAATTCTAGTTATGGTGAGACAAGTGATGGAGCTGGAGGATCCTCCGTTTCGCCCAAAAGTGCCGGGGTCGATGTGCACTCAGCAATGGCTTGACCTGATGCAGGATTGCTGGCACGAGGAGCCAACAGTCAGACCGCCATTCTCAATAATTCTCAAACAATTGGAGTCTATCAGTGGGCACAAGTTAGAAAAATTCCATAGATCTGTCGTTCGTTGTACTACCTTTTTTTGCAACTGTTATTTTGATTGCCAGATTATTGGTAAAGCTTGTCTGCCTCCGATTAACATTATTAGTTTTCGAGCCTAATTTTCAGCACTATTGCAGAGGCAACTCAACCAAAACCGGTGGAATTCCCAGTTTTTACCTCAACAAGAGATTGTCCTCAAATAGTTACCATAGAAGCTGATAGTAAGATATGCTGATGAAACATATCATGGACAGGGGCGTAGCGACGGGGATGGGGTATATTGGTATATATACATCCCCAAGATCAGTCTACCTTAAAGTTTTTTATGTGCTTTATATGTGGTTTATAGATAAGATTTATACCCCCCCCCCAAATTTATACCTCCAAATCAAATTCCTGGCTACTACCCTGATCATGGACGTTTACCTGGTAATCAGATTGGAAATACTTTTATTTGCTTTAGGGCAATAAATGTAATTGACAACATGTTACACATGTTGGAGAGGCATGCGGAACATCTCGAGGACCTGATTAAAGAGCGCCAGTCCCAGCTCGATGAGGAGAAGAAGAAAGTTGAGATGCTGCTGTGCAATATGCTTCCAAAGTCAGTTCAACAGTTGCTATTTGAATCCATTAAGGGTCCATCCATATATATTACGTACACAAAGAGGGGAGGGGGTTGGATTTAGGAGATTTTGCGTATGTACGGTGTGCAAACAGGGTGAGGGGAATTGAAAATATGCCTTTTTGCGTATGTACTATATGGATGGGCTCTAAATACATTGTTTCATTTGCGAGATGATTTTTATGTCTAGTAGCATTTGGTCTTTTGATGCTTTTCAAAGTAAATCATGGCAAAGTACGGTAGCATGCTAGTACCGGTATTCTGAAAGAATTTCGCTTCAAAAGTTTGCTGTCAACATTTCGTTTCAGCTTAAATGTTTTTGCCTGAAAAATAAATGTTGTTCAGTTTTTAGCTCAGAGGATGGCATACTGACAATGATAGTTACACCACAGCATTATTATTTATTTTTTATGATTATTAATTGTTTATTAAAGGTAAAGGTAGGTCCTGTACTCGAGTCCGAGCATTGGCTTCCGGCGCTTATCTCCGGCCTAGGCAATCAGCGACATAGGTGGTATATGCCATTAATCTGGGGTCGGTTGTCATTACTTTCCCCAGACTCACGTTTTACCTCGCAGCTTAATGCTGCTCCTCATTTTACCACCGCCCTCTAGCGAGTAAGGCTGAATCGACCTTAGGACTCCTGCATGTATCACGCCCACAGCCTTCTTCTGCTCTATAATCCAGTGTTGTTATCACTCTGCTAATTTCCTGCCCTAAACATTATTTTGTTTATGTTTATTACATGGTTGTAAATACACCATAAGACTTGTTTAAGATCTTGACTGCTGACATTTTCTGGGAAGAGATGCAAACCTGATATTTGATAGTGGACCCTGTTTACCCTGACCCTGTTTATCTTGACCATCTTTATTCTGGCACTGTTTGCGGTAGCCCTGTTTATATTGAACCTGTTTATCCTGACCCTGTTTGCAGTGACCCTGCTTATCCTGACATTGTTTATCTTGGCCCTGTTTACCATGACCCTGTTTACAATTACCCTGCTTATTCTGACCCTCTTACCGCTATGCGTTTACAATTGTAAACATATTGAATTCTGCAGGTTTTTCTGATATATTGCTGAAAAATTATAATGGCAACAACTTTAAATGCATCAATGTGTTCTTCACCCACTTTGGGAACCAATTAGATAATTAGAATATAAAACAGCTTTAAGGCTAAATAGTGAATTATTATTGATGTATGATTATTTACGTGAGAATTATTTAGTATATATGAGAACACAAAACCACTATGCTGGAATATAAGCATCCTTCAAGGCATCAAAGTTTACATATTTTCTAAAAGATAATTGAGATTGTTATTTGTATATTAATAGGAATGTGAGTTGAGTTTCTGATGTTTTAAAATTCTGGTAAATATTTTAAAACTTTTTTAGGTCAACAGTAGAAAAATTGACAAATGGAGAAAAAACACTTCCCGAGCTATTTGAAATGGCAACCATCTTTTTCTCAGATATTATTGACTTCTTGGAAATAGCCACAAACAGTACCCCAATGCAGGTATGACGTTTTCCTGGTTCTGCTGAAAACTACAGGGTGGCACAAAAAACCAGACTAGTCACATTTAGGTTTGCATTTAACATAGTCTGTTTTTTTGTGCCATCCTGTATTACATGTGACTAATGATTCGAAATTCAATTGTGATTTAATTTAATTTGTAATGTATGCCATACTTGAATCAATTTTCTGTTAAATAAAAATTTAATTTAAAAAATGTTTGATGCAATTCAGTTGGGAATTTTTGATGTCTCATTTCAATATCTATGTATTATTCCTGACACTTTAAAAAAATAAAATTTAGGAATATTAGGAGAGATATTCTTGTCACACGTCTTTTTGTCCTTCAATAAATTTTTTGCACTCTTGTGAATTGATTCAAAATTTTAGAGCAGTGATTTTGTTACTTTTGGATGATTTCAAATTAAATTTGATATTTGGAGTCTGATATTTTATGAATTCTAGACAATATGATTTTGGATTCTTGGTTTTCAATTCAATCTTAATTTTCCTGCAATTGAAAAATTGCACATCTTCCATTAGATTAGCATTTAGATTAGAGTTACATTACCGGTAGGTATAGATCTATATTGTCATGTGGTAAAATTTCTGGTCTGTCTTGTGGTTGGTACTACAGTTGGAACTGCTAATGAAAAATTATATTAATTAATCTGCCTATTCTTTCCACTGTCTTTTATAGATTAAACTTTGCTTTTATCTACCGGTAGTATATTGGCCTGCAAATATCACAATTTACTGGAGTTTAATATGCATTCATTTCCTTTAACAGTACATCAAAAATTTGAGCACAGCATTGTTAACTAATTCCTAATAAGAGAATGTTGATGATACTGATATTTTGATAAGAGTCTGTGCTTTTGAATAGACTGTTGACTTTCTGAACTCGGTTTATGCTCTCATTGATGGCATTACAGACAAATTTGATGCCTATAAGGTTGGTTTTTAATTTTATGTAGATACAATATTTTTTAAGGAAATTGGATGATTTGGTTATCAAAGATATGAAATTTTCTGATCCATGTCTTGTAAATGTTTCGTCTCTTGCTCGCTCATTTCTCTCTCTGTCCTTCTGTCTGTCTCTGTCTCTCTCTCTTTCTGTTTGGGTTGTTAGTCACCCCATTCGATGGGTCAATCTTTATAAAAATTGAGGTGGGAGGATTTGTGACCAATGCCCTTTCTGACATCAAGGATATGTTCTATCGGCCGGGGTTCAATACCCGGGCTGTGAGAGATTTTATTTCTCAGAGTCTCGCCTGTTCACTGGCATGGAGTGGAAGTTAAAACGGTCTGTGCAGTGTATCAAGCAGTGTTTATTCTAGGCCTTCTCTGGAGGGAATTTCCCCTTCCCAAATTTGAATTCCCCACAAAAAAAAAAAAAAACTTGACATTTTGGCAAGTAGTATGACCTCCCAATGTCTGTTCCCTCAAAAGTTGTTAACTCCCCCCCCAATGTCTAGGTGGCTAGAATAGCCACTGGTATCAGGGTTCACTGTACTCTGATATGTTAGCAGCGATGAACAAAGTGAAGCTGTAGTAGTTGTCCTTCAAGAAGGCAGGGCCTGTACATACTGTCACTTTCAAAAGGAAAGCACTTGAATCAACAATTTATTGAAACGTATTTGAAAAGGTGGAAACTATCAACGATGAGTACCTCGTGGCGAGCGGGTTGCCGATTCGGAACACCCACCACGCCAACGAAATAGCAACGATGTCGCTTGTCCTGCTGAACTCCTGTTCGAGCTTTGTGATTCCACATCTGCCAACAGAGATTTTGAAGATCAGAATTGGAATCCACTCTGGTAGGCCTATAATAGATATTTCTATGGTGTATTATTTGGTGGTCAGCATCAATGTTCCCTGTAAGTTGGGACCTTGCCCAAAAACAGTGAGACTCATGCCCAAAATAATTTTTTTACTGCCCACAAATTTTGCAGGAGTTTTTAATTTTTTAAATTAAAAACTACTAAATATTTCAATATTCAGTATTCAACGTTGCTAGTGACTGGATTTAGAGGATATGCATATGTTCTGTTGTTATAGGTTTTTACCAGGTATGAGTTTATTTATATTTGATACAAGTTGCTGCTGAATTTCAAAATCAGTATATTGTGCTCAAATCCATTGTTTTTGTTGCTAGGGCCTGTTGTTGCTGGAGTAATTGGTTTCAAGATGCCTCGGTACTGTCTCTTTGGCGACACAGTCAACACTGCTTCCAGAATGAAGTCGAGTGGAGCAGGTTTGTAGAAGTTTAAAGGACTTGTGTCAGAAGCTGGTTTAATATTATACTAATTTTTAAATATAACAATTGGAAATACACGTGGGTTGGGAACATCTCTTAAGCCAGGAAATATAGATGATGCAGAATATGCCGATGATAAATTGGGTTTAGGGTGGTTCAAAAGGATCTGTCCTGCATGAGAACCTGCAAGATATGTTGTTTCATTTGACCTTTCATTCATATTATGGTTATGTTCATGCATTCACCTTCTTTATCTTCTTGTACTTGAGTCTACAAGTATTAAAAAACTTTTGCAGTAAGCAATGTCATGATTGCCTCATTCAATTGCAATGCTCGATATTTCTACAGTATTTTTTACTAATCTATTTTTACTAATCTAATCTAATCCGAAACTTCTATAGTGCCACTTAATAATGTGCAGAAGTATCAGCCGATGGCACCCGAAATCCAAATCATTCAAGATCCAGGACAGACAACCAAGTCAAGTGACAGTCTAATAACTGCACAAGACCAACCTGCTTAATTTGTTAGTTTTCCTGAGCTTTTTCATACATTTTCTTGATCTTGTTTTACGTGGAATCAGCCATTTTCCCGGATTCGATGTTGCCACAGTGGCTTGGTGTGTAGAATATTTGTATTGTTTTTCTGTTTTCTTGTGTTCATGTCTTTCAGTCAGTGAACAGAGATATTCATGTCTCAAACATTCGTGTATCCTCTGCTATTAATATGGTCATAACCCTTTAGGCAAGGTTTGGTGCACCTGACAGTCGGAGGAAATGCCGACGACAGAAAGCACCCCTAGCCCAGGGTATGGGTGAAGTCCTCAACGGCGATGATGGCATCCTCTAATTATAAAGAAGGCAGGCATCAAAGGCGGACGTAGGCAGAGCATGCAGGTATGCTTAGAGGGCGGGTGTGAACCAGATAGGACACACTACGGCCAACCTGATACACCAGGAAAGGAATGGTCACCGCCTGGCGAGTCAAAAGACTACAAATCAACATGACATTACAAACCAAAGATTACCATACTGGCCCGGACGTCGCCCAGGATAAAAAGGTCCGCGCTGATCGTCGATGCACTCTGGCGACAGTGTTAAGTGAGAGAAGAGGCAAAATCCAATACAGAATCCTAGATAAAGATAAAGTGACAAGAAGCAATGTAATCTCAGCCAAAAAGAAAGAAAGGGTAGGGCATTGGAACGTACGAACACTGTATAGCACTGGGAAGTCTTTTTGTCTGACGAAGGAACTAAGGAGACTGAACATTAAGATATGTGGCATAAGCGAGACTCATTGGGTAGGATGTGGCAGAATGACAATAAATGGATACACAATCTGGTACAGTGGAACAGAGACAGGAATTCATGAACATGGAGTGGCAATTGCCTTGGAGTCATGTTTCACGAAGTCAGTTACTGATGTGATTTTCCTTAGTGACCGACTAATTAAAATTCGAATGAGATGCAAGAATGTTGACGTCACCATAATTGAGGCATATGCACCCACAGAAGGAGATTCAGATGAGGAGAAGGAAAAATTCTACAACAATTTGCAACATCTGATAGACAAAACACCAATACATGACCTTATTTTGCTCCTAGGAGATTTTAATGCAAAAGTTGGGAGTAATTTTGGAGTATGGGGAAAAATTTTAGGAAAACATGGAATCCAAGGGAATGAAAATGACAATGGCAACAGATTACTTGAATTATGCAGCAACAATAATCTGTGCATAACCAACACTCAATTTATACAAAAAATGTGTAGGAAACTCACATGGACCTCTCCAGATAGCAAAACTGAAAACCTGATAGATTATATCATCACTAGAGAAGAGTGGTGACATCAGTGAGAAAGACAAGAGTATATAGATCTGCAGAAATTAATTCGGATCACCATCTTATTGTGTCGGAGATAAAAGTTAAATTAAGTGGGAAAAAAGTGCCAAGGAAAAACGTTTTCGACACAGAAAAATTAAATGAAATGGATGTAAAAATAAATTTCAGATCAAAATCCAAAACAGATTTGAGGTGCTAACAAACCTGACAGATGACAAAGATCCAGAGACAGAATGGGAAAATTTCAAGACTGAAATTAACAAAGTGGCAGAGGAAGAACTTGGATATAAGATTGAGAAAAGGAACTGGATATCAAAAGAAACAGAAGAACTACAGGCAGAAATAAGAAAATCTAAAGAAGCAGCCATGAATCCTGGTAAGGGTGGAACTGAAAAGACTACTGAATTAAATGAATTAAGAATACAGCTAAAGAAAAGATTAATCAGGGATAAGAATAAAATGTTGGAAGAAATGGCAAATGAGATGGAAGATGCTTACAAAAGAGGAGATAGCAAAAAAACTCTTTGCAAATGTCAACAAACTAAGTGGAA
Source organism: Metaphire vulgaris (assembly GCA_018105865.1). Lineage (NCBI taxonomy): Eukaryota > Metazoa > Annelida > Clitellata > Crassiclitellata > Megascolecidae > Metaphire > Metaphire vulgaris. The sequence goes on along the minus strand of CM030868.1, from coordinate 6,766,971 downwards.
GCACAATCACAAAGATAATAAGCATTGAACCAGTTAAGGATAGAAATGGAGAAATATTAACAGAGAAGGAAAGGATCATGGCCAGATGGAAACAACATTTTGATGAGATACTAAACCGCAAAGACCCTAACAACACAGAAGAAACATTTAATGAAATCGATCAATCAGAGGATAGATGTAAATTAGAGGATGAGTTAGAGGATGAAGACGATATCACAATGGAAGAGATAGAAAGGGCAGTGAAACAGATGAGAAAAACAAAGCCCCAGGACTCTGCAATATCACAGCAGAAATGCTCCAAAACACTGGTGTATATACAATCAGATGGCTACATCGGGTCATAACAGCAGTATGGGAAACCGAGAAAACACCATTAGACTGGAGAAAAGCAATTATAATACCAATACACAAGAAAGGAGACAGAAAGGAATGCAACAATGCCAGAGGAATCAGTCTTTTAAGTGTACCAGGAAAGTTTTCACCAGAGTCATGTTAAACAGAATAAATGACACAGTGGATGAAACTCTCAGGGAAAACCAGTGTGGATTCAGGAAAGGAAGAGGATCGCTGACCAAATCTTCATCCTTCGACAACTCATTGAAAAAAAAACTAGAATTTAATGAAGATTTGGTTATGTGCTTCATTGATTTTGCCCAAGCTTATGACTCAATCTGGAGAGAAGGGGCATGGAAACTCTTGGGGAAATATGGCATTCATGCCAAAATAATAAGGCTAATTGAAAATTTATATAGCACAGTTTTAGCATGTATCAGAATTGATGGAGAAGAAACTGAGTGGTTCAAAAATTAAAACAGGATTTAGACAAGGATGTATTCTATCACCAATACTCTTCAACATTATATTAGATTACATCATGAGACGGATTGAAAACACGAATGGGTTGGGAACATCTCTAAAGCCAGGAAACATAGATGATGCAGAATATGCTGATGATACATGTCTAATAGCAGAATGCCTCTCAAGGATTGTAGAGTTAACACTGGCCTTAATAACGGAGAGTGGAAAATTTGGACTAAAAATAAACACTAATAAAACAAAAATTATGCCAATTACAAAAACAGTTGGGGAATGGCCAATAGTATCACACAACGGAAAAGAAATTGAAATAGTGAAGAATTTTGTTTACTTGGGAAGTGAATTGGAAGCAAAAAGGAGGCTCGGACTTGGAGATTAAACGAAGAATAGCAATGGCAGGATCAACCTTCAACAGGCTACATACCAATATTTTCAAAAGACATGACATTGGGATGAAAACAAAATTAAGAATTCTCAACACTTGTGTAATACCAATACTAATTTATGGATGTGAATCTTGGACCATAAAAAAGGAATTTGAGAAAAAACTAGTAGCAACAGAAAATAAATGGCTTAGAAGAATACTAAGGATTGGATACAAAGAACATACAACAAATGAAGAAGTTAGAGAGAGAACACTGCAACCGAGCATCGTGGAAGTTATCAGAAAAAGAAGAATGAAATGGACTGGACACATACTCAGAATGGAAGAAATAAGAAACCCAAAACGAATTTTCAACTACAAACCAGAGGGGAGAAGATCTAAAGGAAGACCTAAAAGACGATGGGTGGACGGTTTGGAAGAGGATCTGCACATGGCAGGGATGAACCTCAATGGAAAAACTGATGGAAGACATCGAATGACTTTGGAAGAAATAGCAAAGGACAGAGAACTTTGGAGAGATGTCATGGAGAAGTCAATAGCTGGACACAGCTGGAGGACGAAGACCTGACCTGACCTGAACCCTTTAGGCTTATTATGTCAAGTGCATTTTTATCAAAGCACTGTATTTTGTACATTTGATCATAGTATTGTGTTTGTTTAAAGATGTGTCCATATCAATGACGATGGGCTTGTGTGTGTGTGTGTGTGTATTTTGTGTGTGTGTGTGTGTGTGTGTGAAAGAGACTGTGTGTGTGAGAGAGAGACTGTGTGTGAGACTGTGTTTGAGACTGTGAGACTGTGTGTGAGACTCTGTGTGTTTGATCATAATACCGGTATTTGCTTCTAAAAAGTTGTGTTTGGTCACACACAGCTAATTTTGGTGTTTTCTCGGCTTGTGTATTTCACTGAAACTATTTGGAACTTTGCTGACTGCAGATGACTGAATTTTACTTTTAAGATTCTGTGTGAATCGTCAAATTGAATTGCCTGTGCCGATTTTTTTTGTCGCTGAATGTCCAACTGAATGATTCCTATTTGCAGCCCTGAAGATTCACGTGACCGCAACCACGTACGAGCAGCTAAACAGATCAGGAGAATTTCATTTGATGAAGAGAGGTCCTATAGAAGTGAAGGTGGCTTAACTTTTTAAATAAATGTAGTGTAACAGGAGTCCCGAATTGGGTCTGAAAATTTTGGCTTATGGCCATTTGTAATCCTTCAGGAAGTCAATAATTTCGGGATGTAAGTAGTCTGACCTCCTTCCTGTTTACTGGAAACTTCTAGTACTTGTGACATTATTATTATTATTATTATTATTATTATTATTATTATTATTATTATTATTATTATTATTGTTACATGGTTGTTAACACCAGGGTGCGATTTGTGACCTGGAGCAGTGGGGGGAACATGTCGAGCTTGGGGGGATGTAGTTGTTGGGGAAATGTAGCAGCGGGGAGATGTAGCTGTGGGGGATGTAGCAGTAGGTGGGATGTAGTTGCGGAGTGGGGGTGAAGATTTCCCTCTTCCCCCCTACAAATCGCGCCCTGGTTAACACGCATTAAGTCATTCACAAAGTGAAGAATAGAAGTGCAGGACAATTAAGGGTGAACAAGGTCAACATGCAGTGGCTAGGGTCAGGTTCAAACCCGCTACCTTCCGGTTATGTTTCTAGAATCCTACCGCTACTCCACCACACGGGCACACCCTCTGTAGCAGACAGTACTAAAAAGCATCTGCTATATATTGGCTTAAGATTAATAACTAGATTAGACTGTAATTTATATTTTGTTTTGAATGTCATAAAAGATAATGATTGCTATTATGTATCAGTTGATGGATATCTTAAGCTCTAGTATCCAAAGTTTTAAGCAGAAGTATTCAAGGTAGAGAGCCAAGATATGTTGTACATTGTGCCATTTGTAGAATATGCATAGAAAAATAATAATAATAATAATAATAATAATAATAATAATAATAATAATAATAATAATAATAATAATAATAATAATAATAAGGTTTAGAGTGGTTCAGTAGGGTCTACCCTGTGTGTTGAAGTATGAAATATCTGCTGTATGCATTTTTCGTATCAATGATTTTTTTTTAGTTGAACCAATTGCCATGTCTTTCATTTTAATTTCTAGACTGTGTTTTATCCAGACTCCAGACCGTTGGGAGGGTGGGAGATTGACTTGACCGGAGGTGGAAGAGACACAGTTCAATTTGTGTCAGAGCTGGAATTTTGGGGGATTTTGTGGTTGGAGGGGGGAATCTCCCCAAATAGGCCTGGATAAAACACTGTTTATAGACATGTGATAAATATAAGTAAATTTGTGTGTGTTTTTAAAACCTGTCTTAGGGTAAAGGTTTAATGAACACGTATTGGGTAACAGGCAAGAATAGCTTTCGACTTACTCTGCCTGTGATGCACTGACACAAACGGAATTACCAGTCGCTATATTTTCAATTCCCGTTTTTTTCTTGTTACTTATGTTCTATCATAGTTGAATACAGATGGAATCTGTTGAAGTGAGATAAGAGGACATTTATTGTTAAAGTTTCGACAGCTTACCTGTCCACAGTAGCATGGTTTTACTGATTTTCTAGATATTTTCGTTATTTAAGGCAGTTAATAGAGCTAAATGTTATTTTAAAAAACAGTAATTTGACGCTTATTCGCTTCAGAATATTTGTGTCTATTTTTCAAGAACCCAGTGGGTACAATAATTTGCCATTTCATATCAGAAACTGCCCTGTGAGGAAATGTACGGGCTTTCAAAGAAATGACCAGTGCATTTTTCACTGTGAACGCACAGGAACAGCGTTCCGGTGTCACAAAATAAAGTCTCCGCCAAAATGAAGTCTTCCCCGAAGGTTTTATTTTAAAACAGTCTCCGCCTGGCGGATTCATTTTAAAATAAAATCGCCTTATTTAAAATAAAATCGCGTTATTTAAAACATAATCGCCCCTAGGGGCGGCTGTTCATTAATTACGTCAACATTAATTTAGGGGGTTTGAAAAAGTTTGACAGTTGTTGACAGAGGGGTCAATAGGGGTTGACGTCAACAATTTCACTTTTTACAAATCAAAAAATAGGAAATTTCATGGAATACTACTTATTTCAATGGAAAAAAGCATGGCAAAAAAGGTCGTCACCACATTTTGACACTCGATGAGCAAAAAAGGGAAAAAATGGTCATCGCCGCAAAAAATAATAACCTTGTTATTGGGACCTGTCATTGGTCTGGGGGGGGTCAAAAGTTTTTAACATAATTATAGGAGTAACTTGAAAGTTGACAGTTGTTGACAAGGGGGATCAAAAATTGCCCAAAAATTGTTGACATAATTAATGGACAGTCCCCTAGGCGATTTTATTTTAAAATGAATCCGCCGGGCGTGGACTCTGTTTGGAGGAGGATTTATTTTCCAACACCAGCACCTTTTTGCCATATTCGTTTATACAGTTATTTCATAGATATGCAATAATACGAGTGGGAACGCACAGAGGCGTAGCGAGGGTATCCGACGTTGAGGGCAAAGTGTAGGCCTACCGTTGGCGCCCCCAACACATTGCTGACGAGCCAAAAAGGTCGTCACATCGTTGTCTCGACGGCGCCCCTCAACTGTCTACGGCACCCCTCTCCTTATACTCCTGACGAGCAAAAAAGGTCGCCGCACTTGTTTCTTCTTATTATGTATTTAACTGTTTAGCTTACCCCAAAAACGCGATTTTGGCGCCCGCTCACCTCAGCGCCCGGGGCATATGCCCCCACCTACCCCTCCCCCGTCGCTTCGCCTCTGTAAACGCACGGGATCAGCGTACCCACACCTTTTTTCCTTCTACAGTATATATCCTAGGCGGTGCACCCCTGTCGGCCCTGGCCGGGGTACTTTTAAAAGTACTCCGGCACGCCATAGGCCGGGCCGGGGTACTTTTTACTGAAGAATTGTAATTCTTTAAATTGCTTCAATTATTAAATTTTCATTTAGAAGGGAGCTACTGTCGTGGAAGGACAAGTGCACTGCCGAATAAGGCTTTATGATCGTAGCAAGATCAGATAAGATCAGATAGGCATGTCATCTATAGGCCTATTCACAGAGACGTCATTTCACTGTTTTTCAGGGGCAAGACAATTTCGATGTGGCAAGTTTGCGAAAAAGTTGACGACCTTCTTTTAGCTTTTCATTCATTTTGACGACATCAAGCCTCTCCTTCGGGGGCTGACGACCTTTTTTGCTTTTCATTTTCATTAAAGACAACTTAACACAGTGGTGATGGTGGGAAAATTTGTTCCCTATAAATCAGGGGGCAAAACAAGCAAATATTACAAACAATTGATGGAAAAACTTTTATCCTAAAAATCAGGGAGGGGCAACGGCCCCTACGCGCCCCCCCCCCCCAACTGATGTCCCTGCCTATTCATTTAACCCGAAAGTGTCAAACACGGAAGTCAGAGGCTTATTAGATTGGATTAAAAGACGGAGATTAAATTAGATTAGATTAAAAGACGGAAGAAGGCACTGAGACGAATCAGGGAGCTGCTGTCGCGGGAGGGCGAATGCAGTGGCGTAGCGTGCACTTGTGCCGCCCATGGCTCCTGGAAAAAATGCCGCCCCAATTTGCTCTTATTATACTGTATACCTGACAAGCAAAAAAACGGTCGCCGCTGAATTTGCCGCCCCTTCTAAATTTTGCCGCCCCTTCTAAATTTTGCCGCCCCTTCTACAACTCCTCGACACAACCCGACAAGCAAATAAAAAAGTCGTCACTGAATTTTCCGCCCCTTCTACAGTTTGCCGCCCCCTTCGCCTTCGCCAAAAACTACTCAACAACCTTACAAACACAAAAAGGTCGCTTCCAAAATTTGCCGCCCCCATCATGTGTGCCGCCCATGGCTAGAGCCATAGTAGCCATTGGGACGCTACGCCTCTGGGCGAATGCACTGCCGAATAAGGCTTTATAGTAGCAAGATCAGATAGGTATGTCATATAGGCCTATAGGCTAATAGTCATTGTAGTCAAATTTGGTGCCCTGTTGGCTCATGCGGTGAAGCGTTAGACTTATCTTAGGTGACCTGTCGACCTGGTTTCGATTGCCGGACACTCACATGCCCGCAGGGCCTCCGAGAGAAATTTCGGGCCCCGGAAGAAAAAAATTTGTGGGCCCTTAAGAAAAATTGATCAAGTCTCCGAAAAACCTGACAAGCAAAAGTCGTTATCAACTCTCCAAAAACAGCCTGCCAAGCAAAAAAACAAAACAAAACCCTTATCGTCACCCGATCTGGGCCCCTGAAAACTCCATGAGCCCCGGTACAATGTACCGGCTGCACCCCCTCTCCTCAGTGTACATACGGTCTGTTCAGCGCTTTGGGATGATAATTAACCAGCTCATTGATTCAGAAGCGCTATATAAATTGAAGATTCAGATTTAGCTCGCCTGTTAATCTAGTAAAACGCTAGTCATGTAATTCGACCCCGAAACCACGCCATCCCATCACTCTAACTTACAAAAAATATTCCTCCACGGCAGAGGAGGAGTGTGTTTTATCCAGACTCCAGTCTTCGGATGGGGGAAATTGACTTGGCTGGAGGGAAGAGACATAGTTCGATGCAAACATTTGTGTCAGTGCCAGGGGCGTAGCGACGGAGGATGTATATCGGTATATATACCCCTAGAAATCAGACTACCTTAAAATTGTTAATGTAGTTTTATGATTTTCAAAGTTTTTAGAAATTATGACCCCTTAAATCACATTATACCCCCAAATCAAATTCCTGGCTACGCCCCGGTCAGTGCTGGGATTTTCTGGGGATTTTGTGGTTTTTCTGATGGGAGAATCTCCCCCCCTAACAGGCCTGGGTAAAACACTGAGGGGGAGTGTATGCAACACTGTAAGTTGGTCATCGTCTATATTATGCCACAGAATCCTGGACACTAGCGTTTAAAATATCTTGATGACCTCTGAATTATAATAATCATAATGCGACGGAGTGGTGTTTACTTCACGTTCAAACCGATCGCTATCGTTCGCAGTGGCGGCTCCACCTGGTGGGCCATGGGGGCCCGTGCTCCCCCTATTGAGTGCCTGGCTCCCCCAGTGCCCCCCAGTTGGGACCCTATACTTAATGCTACATACATTAAAAAACAAATGGTTGGCCCCCCATGATTAGAAGTTGCCACCCCAATGCCCCCCACTTGCCAAATCCTAGAGCCGCCAATGATCGTTCGATCGTGAACTGAAATAAAATATAACTATTTCTTTTTTCTTTTAAGCCAAGTCGTCGCTACGAATCTACATGTAGCTGTCCGTAAGACGCAAAGCTACAACTTGACATAAGACCTGCATCATAATCGCCGCACTACCTAGGACCGTACGTATCGTTGATATTAATTACAAGCGCCCGAGAAGAGTATTGAGATAGGGGCTGTCCATTGACAATTTTTGGGTAATTTTTGACCCCTCCCCTTGTTAACAACTGTCAACTTTCAGTGATCCCTATTATTATGTCAAAAGAGCTAGTATCGGGATTTGACCCCTCCACTAAGATCAGCGACGGGTCCTCTAAATTTTTTTAGAAGGTTATTATTTTTGCAGTGATGGCCTTTTCTCTTTTTTTGTTCATCAAGTGTCATAATGTGGTGGTGATAACCTTTTCTTAACTCGTCAGGCTTTTTCGTTGTAACAAACAGTAGACCCTATTCCATGCAATTTCCTATTTTTATCATTTGTAAAAAATGAAATTGTTGACGTCAACTTCCCTTGAACCCCCTCTCCTGTCAACAACTCAAACTTTTTAACACCCTCCCCCTATTTTGTTAACGTAATTAACGGACAGCCCTGTAGTTTTTGTGCCAACCACTAGATGGCTTGACTACCAAAATTCATTACTAGTGCGATATGGGGCTGTCCATTAATTACGTCAACAATTTAGGGGGACGGGGTTTGAAAAAGTTTGACAGTTGTTGACAGGGGGAGGGGTCAAGAGAAGTTGACGTCAACAATTTCACTTTTTACAAATAATCAAAAAATAGGAAATTTCATGGAATACTACTTATTACAATGGAAAAAGCATAGCAAAAAAGGTCGTCACCCGGGTCAGGACAACTGGGTAACGCCGATTGGGCCCCGGACAACTGGGCCCGCCAACTGGGTAACGGGACATCTGGGTAACGGGACATCTGGGTAACGGGACATCTGGGTAACGGGACATCTGGGCCCCGCGCACTATCGAACTCGACTTATGCCTAATAATAAATGAGGGTTGTTGTAAAACTTCGGGTGGTCTGTCTTCTTTTAGCCTGTCGCTGGCTACAAATTGAGTACAAATTCTTAATGGGAGGAGGTGCTGTTTCTTTGATCGTAAATACAACCTATAGTTACTACAGGCCTATATGGACTTAAGAAGAACTGAGCCTTCGCTGTATCCCTGCAGGCATTTATGATGTTAAAGCATAAAACCGGCAAACCAAAATGGTCGTTCCCTATTGCATTCATCAACACCATTCTCTCTTTCTCTATTGTACGGGGCCCAGATGTCCGGTTACCCAGATGTCCCGTTACCCAGTTGGCGGGCCCAGTTGTCCGGGGCCCAATCGGCGGTACCCAGTTGTCGCGAACCGGTCATCACCACCACATTTTGACACTCGATGAGCAAAAAAGGGAAAAATGGTCATCGCAACACAAAATAATAACCTTGTTATTGGGACCTACCATTGATCTCGGGGGCGGGGTCAAAAGTTTTTGACGTAATAATAGGGAGGTTAAGTGAAAGTTGACAGTTGTTGACAAGGGGAGGGGTCAAAAATTGCCCAAAATTGTTGACATAATTAATGGACAGCCCCTATGATCAGCTGTAACTCCCGGTCTTACAGACTATGCTGCAACGAAATTAACTTTCATTTTGACACAATGATCCCGCAAGAGAATTAGTAATAGTACGGTAGTTTTTACACAGGTTAACTTAGCCTTCTAATTTTCCTAAATCACTGAAAATCGCGTTATTATTATTATTATTATTATTATTATTATTATTATTATTATTATTATTATTATTAACAGTGGCGTAGCCAAGGGGTGTTTGGGGTTAAACCCCAAGGCTGTGAAATTTTTTTAAAACTATGCATCCATACATTTCTGATTTTTACACAGTTTTGGGGAAAAACCCCTTGGGTTTTCTGAGCAACTCACAGGTAGGATGTAAAGAAATAAGGTGACGACGTGATAACCTTTTTGTTTGTTTGTCAGTCTTTTTTTGGAAGACAATAACGTTTTTTGCTTGTCAAGATATTTTAAAAGTTCGTTATGATCAAAACCAAACACCATTTCCGGGAATCCTGGCTACGCCACTGATTATTAATATTTATTATTATTATTGTTATTATTATTATTATTATTATTATTATTATTATTATTATTAGTAGTAGTAGTAGTAGTAGTAGTAGTAGTAGTAGTAGTAGTAGTAGTAGTAGTAGTAGTAGTAGTAGTAGTATTATTATTATTATTATTATTATTATTATTATTATTATTATTATTATTATTATTATTATTATTATTATTATTATTATTATTATTATTATTATTATTATTATTAGATATACAGCATAGGCGCAGCTAGGACCAGAATCCAAGGGTACGGTTTGTATGATATTGCCCGTAATATCGCCCACCATTCTCAGGATTTTTGTCAAACGTGTGGTGATGCAAATCAACCCCAAATCAAACACACCCCGGGTGCATCGGGCCCAGCTACGCCGATGGTTTGCGTCTAATGCGGCCAGGGAACCTTTCGCTACACGATTTCTGTTCGTCTGCCGCCGTTTAGTCGGACTCCGGTCATCTGTTTTCGACCGGGCTTTTCGGCGATCAATCTTCGCTCCGGACTGTAGTTGTTCCAGAGTCCGCAGATGACCTCCCCGGCCACCACCTCGCCCATGTTCATCCCTATCAGACGGACGATGAACATTCCGTCGCGACGGAGATAGTTTTCGGTGAACTTCGCCAGGATGCCCGGCTCCCTCTGCGTGCTGTCGAACGCCCGCAGCTGCTTCCGCACGTACTGGACCTGCCCGGGCCAGTAGAGGGCCCGGAACAGCCAGCGGAAGAAGTTGACGAAGCTGACGACGGTGAGTCCGACGAACCAGAACCAGACGAACAGGAAGATCTTCTCGTTGAAGAGGTTAATCGTCAGGGCGCACTGGACGACGTAGCTATGGAGACGGGACTGGTGGCGGATCTGGAACTCGCAGACGGTCACGCGCGGAAACATCTCCGACTGCGTCCAGTCCTGGCCGCGCAGCAACCGTTCCACGATGTAAGCACCGTACAGGTGGTAGTCGTTGACGAGCAGCGCGTCCAGTAGGAACAGCTGCCCGACGGCGTTCATCAGGTAGACCACCTTGATGGTCAGGTAGGCCGTGATGAGGTAGTTGCCGTAGAGCCGGCCGCCGACGACGCAACACACCTTGGCGATGAAGTGCTTGATTCGGACGAAACAACCGGTGCGGTAGTCCCTCTGGGCCAAGAGGTAGCGGTCCATCTGGTTGACGACGTAGCGGATCGCCTTCTCCCTGATCTCAAGGTAGGACGCCTCGGAGCACACGTGGGCGGCGTCCATGATGGTGCTCAGGTTGATGCCGGATCGCTTGTTCAGGAACCTCCACACCTGACACGGCACGAACGACAGCACGCCCTGGAATATCAGGATCAGCGGCACCCACTGGTAGTAGCTGACGCGCTGCTGCGTCGACCGGTCGTCGAAGTGCTCCTCGGGGATGATCTTGTCCATCGGGAGGTTGTACGTGTTGCTCACCCAGCAGATGGCGTTCGTGTACTCCGTCTGGGAGTCGGTGAACTCCGCCGGGCACCAGCAGTTCATCGGCGTCCCGACGAACTGCTTCGTGCTGACGAGGAACGCGAAACAGACGAGGACGACGACCGTGTATTGGCGACTCAGGCGGTCGACGTAGTCGTCGTCGACGTGGAACTTTATCTCGCGTATGCTGAGCACCGACTTGAACAACCGATCCATGCCGTCTGCTTATTATTAACCCCTTAACTGGGGATCCCGGATATATATCCATCCATTTTACATTGAGTTACAGTTAAATACACGGTTAAGGGGTTAAACAACGAAACGGTCAGATTCTCGACAGACGAACGACGTCCAATTGGGAAAGATGTGCGTGTCTATCGTCTGCAGTGGAAACCCACCTGTTCCTCTGGGCGCCGGAAGACGCCGATCAGTCTCTTCTGTGACATCGCTGTTTCACGCGCTGGAGCGTCAGGCTGACGGAGCGGCGGGTTCAAGCCCCGTTGGCGCCCCTATAGTGGCTTCTTTCACACTGCAGGCAGTAAGTACTGCCTCGTAAGCCGCTTTAAATCATGCTAGGTTAAATATCCCGGAAGCGAACAAAGTGGGTCGTCTGAGTTTCGCGAATAATTCCGCGGAGACGTCGAAATGTCCGTCGAAATGTCGAGTTCATTCGAAGTTCAGAGCGTTCCCTCTCTGGTGTCTAGATGCACACGTTCTAAAATACAGAAAGAGGCCGAACACATTACTTGAGATAGATCAATATAATTGTTGAGAATTCAGTCTTATTAATTAAGAAGGTGCTACACGTTTTATAGGGCAATGTAACACACGCACGCACTGTACACACGCACATACAGTGGCGGTTCCAAGAACTCTTGGTTGTCACAGATGGGGGTGATGCAATGAATTTCTAGGAAGATCCCGCCAATTGTCAAAGGGATAATATGTAAACGGTTTTTTAAAATCTGTAGATTTGATTTATAAAATATAATGCTCAGAATTGACAATGTATAAAAGCCATTTTAGTCTGTTTGTACAAAGTCATAGTGCAAAATCGAGTTTTCTATTGCTGGAAGCGAATTTGTCGATGACCTTGTCTATGGATATGTCCATATCTTTGTCTACATATATAAAGATTAATCTGTTTAGACGATCATCTTCCACTGAAGACACATTTTTGGCGGGCCGTTCCATGTGGTTAATGCATCCCCAGTCATCCCCAACGTGGAACCGCCTTTGCACACATAGACCTACACATACAGTGTCGATCTATCTCACATGAACATGGGTCCATTCTTAAAAAACCCACCCATTATGATTCATACCCAACCAGATCTAACCCACGAAGGCAACAGAGATACTTGACCCAACCCAACCCACCGTAATAAGCTTGCATTACAATTTCTTAAATCAGTTTTATTGACCGTGGAAAAGCAATCAATCAAATAGGTTCTGTGGCACACTGTCAAAGTTAATGTCATTGGTGTAGTTGCCACAAAGCAACTACACCTACATGTATAGTCAGCAGTTATAGTTAATAAGTGAGGCACGACTTTTGCCTATTGTCTAGAATTCTGGACACATTGCAAGACATGGAAACGCCGTGGAAAAGTCCAGGGTTTATTCTGGCCACCTAGACTTTGGGGGGGGAGTTTAACACTTGGAGGGAGGTCATACCACTTGCCAAAATGTCAAAAAAATGTTGAGGGGAGAAATTTCAAACTTTAGGGGGATTCCTCCCCCCCAGATAAGGTCTAGAATAAACACTGGAAAAGTTCATTCATAATGCCGGGAATCACGGAAGGACAGAGACGCAGAGGAAGACCAATAACGTCCTTGATGAAAAACGTCACAGAATGGACCGGCGGTACGACCAGGGGCGTAGCGACGGGGGGAGGTATATCGGTATATATACCCCCAAAATCAGTCTACCTTAAAGTTTTTTTATGTGATTTATATATGGTTATGTGTGGTTTATATGGTTTACAGTTAAGGTTTATACCCCCTCCCCAAACATTTATACCCTCCCAAATCAAATTCCTGGCTACGCCCCTGGGTACGACAGTACCTGCAGAAGCTCAACGAGCCGCACGAGACAGGGACTTGGAGGAGGCTAAATGTTTTTAAGTCAAATGGGTTTGGGTCTGCCTATGGGTTGAGTTGGTTCGGGTTGAGTCAAAAAGTACCTTTTCAATGGTGGGGGTGGGTTGGTTTACAATTACAGACGTTCGCACGAGACTGTTGGCAAGAAAAGTCGAGACAATTGAGCTAATTTGCTGGGGAAGTCGTCCCTCTGGACGGTAATCTTACGCTTTACGCAAAATTTCTTTTACATATGAAGGAATAATATGGAAATATTTTCCATCGTTGAAATAGCGCTTTTAGCAAAATAGCAAAATGAAAAGTTCAGATAAAATTGATGATATATTATTATTATTATTATTATTATTATTATTATTATTATTATTATTATTATTATTATTATTATTATTATTATTATTATTATACACCGACTTTGCAGTATTACAGTATCGACTGTTGGTTGGCAGTGTGTTATTTTGGTTCAAATACAATGATTTTTAGGAAAATATTTTCCTGTAGGGCCTACGCAACATTACGTTAAAGTTTCTATTAGAATTCTGTTGCTATCATAATAGAAGCCGATACAGCCACGTTTTGTTCAGTTATAAAAACAAAATGTACACAAATAAAATGGAGAGAGAGAAAGAGAGAGAGAGAGAGAGAGAGAGAGAGAGAGAGAGAGAGAGAGAGAGAGAGAGAGAGAGAGCAAAAAGATACCGTTAAAACGTGAATTTTCAATCTTTAACATCATGATGTGAGAAAAATATAAACTAGGTTTTCTGCCGTACGCCGTACCGGTTCGTAGGCCTATATACCGTCACAAAAAGGTACCGAATCAATCAGGGGCGCAGCGACGGAGGTATATCGGTATATAGGCCTACCCCCAAAATCAGTATACTGTATATATATAATACAGTAGGCCTATATATACAGTATATATATAACATATACACAGCATATAGCATATATAATATGCGATATATATATATATATGCAATATATAATATATATACATATATACTATATATTATATACAATATATATAACAATATATATACTTACAGTTACATACAATATTCCTATACGCCCTCAAATCAAATTCCTGACTATGCCTCTGAATCCAACACTCTAGCTATATTGCAAAATATGGTTGTTGACAGGGCGCGATTTGTAGGGGGAGAAGGGGAAATCTTCCCCACTGCCAAACTGCATCCCCTACTGCTACATCCCCCACCACTACATCCCTCCACTGCTACATTTCCCAACAACTACATCCTCCAAGCTCGAAATATCCCCACTGCTCCAGGTCACAAATCGCACCCTGGTTGTTGATTGTGCAGACTACGGTATACAAAACTATACATGGCCTTGCATCGATTCGGAAGAGCAGTGCATCACGACCAGTTACATACAAACGTCATGTTTGAACAGATCCAGATCAGCAGGTCATCGACCTTCGATCGCCAGTCTTCATTCGATCGATCAGAAAACTACCGAAGGAATCTAATTTAGGCCCTATATATCTAAACAAGCCAATCTTCCCCAGAAACTGGTGGCTACAGAAGCCTCCGTCACTCTAGAGTCTCGATAGAAACGTAACTGCGTTTATATAATTATGTCCGATCTACATGTATACGTCCCAAATTCCCAATCATTGGATCGGCGAATGTTAGACTGTCACGCGGTCACAAAGTCCATTTCCATCGCATCGCAGCTTTGCAAATTATTCAAGAAATGTCTTTCGAGCAGCATTTCACACTTTTCTTCGGGTGGGGCAAGATAATTTTTTGGCCAAATTTTGGCAAATTTATGGCAAATTTTTGGACCAATTTTGGCAAATTTAATAATTTTTGACATTTTTTGGCAAATTTTTGGCAAAGTTTGGCGAGTTTTTACACATTTCACATTTACTTAGGCCTATTTATTTAATATATTGCACATTATTTCTTCATTTCCTTGGGGGTCACGGCCCCCATGCCCTCCCCCCCCCCTATTGACGAAATGACGACCCTGCTTTCGAGACCGGTAAAAATCAGTCCATGGCTGGCAAAATCTGTCCTGCTGTTTAACATTCGTAGTAGTTCAAACGCATTGGTTGAAATGGCGCATGCATGCAACAGCAACAGCGCTTCTAATCAGTGGACGTCGAAAGATGAATACGTACACGCTGCTGGGGCTTACTGCCATTCAGAAGCATGGGAAAATTTCAGGGCTCTTTGAGAATAAATAAACTTGATGGGTTACTAAACTGCACATTATATATATATAATATTATATATATATATATATATATATATATATATATATATATATATATATATATATAGCTATTGCTGCTGATGAGCTGGCAGAAAGCAAAAGATGATGATATATATATATATATATATATATATATATATATATATATATATTATATATATATATGGGGTGGACCCATAAAACCGGTATCACTCTGTTTCACTGTAAATATTTTGTAACCCCTTGATCAAAATGCATGAAATTTGGCGTATTTCTGATGTATTACATCCTGTATTATACATCCTTACTACAGGCCTGCATTCTAACCACCGCAAATCTCGTTAGGCCTATCATCCTCCATAAGATACTTTGGTGCGACTGCCTACCTGGATCTACAACCTTGACTACCACGGACTATGGATTTACCTAGATTGAGCGCTCGTGAATAAGCTGGTGCACTGCGCCAAGCTTTCGGGCAGCGCTATAGAAATGTCGTGTTTACTTACTTATTTACTGAATACAGCAACCTAAGTCCTATTTAGAATTCCAAAGTGCAGCGGCGCCACCTAGCGAAAACCAGGCTAGGGGTAGACAATCTGCTATGCGATTTCATATGGACTTTTGTGCGTGTCTGTGACATGTCTTTCAGGCTGCAGCATGGTAATTCGTCGAAAGATATGATATCGGTTCCCGTCTGGACAGACCGTGGACAGTCACTGCCCTTGCTACCTCTTCGTCCTATTCTTCAGAAGGCGTCCAAGACTCGCTCCGCCAGTGGCGTATTTACCATTGGGCCATTTGGGCCATGCCCCCCTTTGGTCTTGGCCTAGCCTGTCCTCAGACCCCCATTATAGGCTCGCGCTTCGCGCTCGCCATGGGCTGGCCCCCCTTACCAAAATTCTAAATACGCCACTGCGCTCCGCTCCTCATCTTGTTCAGAAATTCTCTCACATGTCGTCATAAAACCCAGAATTCTCTTGACGCAAACCGGGGACGGTTCCACGTTGGGGATGACCGGGGATGCATCCCCCACCGGCCCACCAAAAATACGTCTTCGTTAGAAGATGATCGTCTAAACCCAGTGGTTTTTAACCGGGGTTACTCGTACCCCTTGGGGTACTTGAAGGACGTTGTGGGGGTACTGAAGAATTCGGAAATAAAGTCTGTTTAAATAATTTAACTACAAGTTACCCTGTATAGTGTATACTATACGAATGATGTAGAAATTTGTGTACTAAATTAGAAATTTGAAAGAAAAAGCCTCCTTTAAGCTTTGTGGCAATTTGTAACAGACGTTTGTTGCAGTTTATAAGTATTTTCAGTTTGTAATTATTTTCAATATATGGCAAACTTTTGTCTTGTGATAGAGTACGCTGATAAGGGGTATTTCGTTCTCTTATACTTATTTCAGGGGTACGTAATCATAAAAGGTTAGGAATCACTGGTCTAAACCAGTGTTTCCCAAACTTGTTTCCCAACTTTTAGGTCGCGACCTAAAAGTTGGTCGCATGGCTCGGTCTAGTGGGGCGCAGGATAGCGCGAAATTAGATTCAAAAGTGTCATTCTCTAACAAATACCACAATGTTACAAGCCTTGAAAGTTTCAAGTAGGCTTAGGTTTTAAGAAATTTATATGCCTGTAACCTCCATACACGGCTTGTATTTAAATGATTAGTGATTTAACGTTTATCCAATTTTAGTTCAAAATAAATTTGCAGCCGCTGAAGTGAGTCGCACAGTTCCAAAAAGGTTAGGGAAATCCCGCCCTATAATACTTTTTAAAATTAATCTTATATCACAATAACACAAAAAATGCGTATTCCGATCATTTTGCTCTGAAACTCCACTTAACAATAGGGAATTTCCTTAAAGATCGCATAATGCCTAGCGGTTAAGCGATTTTGCCATACTCATATGATTTTTAAGACGCTTAACAAAGGTATGTTCCTGGCAACAGTTTAGAAAAGATAATTTTCAAGAAATTTCAATATCTATTTCTCTCATTTTGTCTTATTTGGCAAAAATATATGTAATTCTGTTTAATATATTTGTCATATTTTCAGTGGGACGGAAACAGAGCTTTTGTTTTGCCATTTATTCAAAACTCAGGAGATTCTTTTCAATTACCGGTTACGTTCGCCAGATGGCCTAATGCATTTTTAGATATATGCTATGATTAGGGTCGCGGCACGTTATAAAACGGCTGAGGTGGGTCGCTGTTCCAAAATGTTTGGGAAACCCTGGTCTAAACGGATTAAGCCTTGATAAAGGACATATCCATAGACAAATGACATCGACAAATTCGCTTCCAGCAATAGAAAACTCGATTTTGCACTATGACTTTGTACAAACCAGACTAAAATGGCTTCTATATATTGTCAATTCTGAACATCACATTTTATAAATCAAATCTACAGATTTCTTCTAAACCGTTTACATATAATTCCTTTGACAATTGGCGGGATCTTTTCAGTCGTATAGGGGTATCCAGTGTTTACCAACAAGGTCCGGTTGCTCCGTCCACTGGTGGGCAGAAACCATAGAAACCATTGTTGTCTATTAATAGACGCCAATGGCAGAAGCAGATGTCTTGCTGGTGGGCATAGATCAGTGACCATAGAGATTGCTCTGGCTACTTCTATTCAATGTCAAGCCCTTTCCGTGTCCTGTCCGTTGTGTCCAAATGAGCCTTCGACCAGGCAGTGAATTGAACGTGTTTTGACAATTGTGTGCAGCTGCTTTGTCAGGTATTCACTATAGCGGTTCTTCTCGGTAGACAGCCACTTTCTGATTTGCTGCTTATCGCTGCTAACGTAGCAAACTACATCGAAACTCGACACACTGCACTGACCAATGTGACCATGTTACTCTAGCTTCCACTTGCCTCTCCGCGGGAACCGGAAAATCGTTACTGGAGGCCCTCCAGCTCGCTACCAGTGGCGGCTCCACATGGGAGCCCGAGGGCCCGTGCCCCCTATTGAATGCCTGACCCCAGTGGCCCCCTGTTGGAATCCTACACTTACTACTACAAACCTATCAACAAATGATTGCCCCCATGCTTAGAAGTTGCCACCCCAACGCCCCTCTTCCCACACTTGCCAAATCCTGGAGCCGCCACTGCTCGCTACACCAACGGCACTGGATAAGCGTGTCACTTTCGGGTCTTAACGTCGCAGCAACGGCTGGCTGAACAATGGCCACCTGTGCTCTTTCGGGTTCAGGGTGTGGAATTTGGGGGAAATTAACGATAGGCCTATTAGATATCAAAACATTGGAAAACAGTCGGTAAACTTACAAGCGGTTTTTTCGTGAAAATTGACCTCGAAATCTCGGACATTCATCGTTTTCCTCTTTTTCTCTCATCACAATTACAATAATTAGACATCCGCAAATCTTTGCGTTATCATTTTCTTATTCCGTTATAAGCAGGATCGTGCAGAGAGGGGGAGAGAGAGGGGGCGGGGGCGGTGGTGCCGGGCATCCACCAGACTGACTCGGCGACCTTTTTCGCTAGTCAACACCTAACATCGAATCGAGAAGGCAGGAGCGTCCAAATTTACTTTGGCTCGGCCATCCATCACTCTTTGGCACTTCACTGGTTGTAAGCAAAAAAATAATCCCTCAAAAGTTGAGGGAAGTAATTCCCTAAACTAAAGTTTACGCAATTTTCCCTAACACTTGAGAGAAATTTCCGTAAGCGTTAGGAAATAATCCCTCAAAAGTTGAGGGAAGTAATTCCCTAAACTAAAGTTTACGGAATCATATCATACCGCCACCTCGTGATTGGCTACGTGAATGCATTTTATCAGTGTATTGTAGTTTTGTAAAGGTTTGATTGTATTTGAAAGTGTTTTAGGCTGACAGCTTCCAGTTTGTATTGTATATCAAGCATATTGACTTATCAGTGACAGTCGAGTATTCTAGCAATGAACTGTAGTTTTAATTATAATTGTAGGCAGAATTTATCGTTATTCCACATACACACCACTGTATTGGCATATCCATTTGGATGATAAGTTCGTAATGTTTTATGATTGCTACCTTTACATTATTGAATGTTAAGTTTGCTGAACAGTCATTTTTACTAAATATTACCGTCTGTATGTACTTGTGTATTTTTGAGGCATTATTTTAAATTTGTACGTTATTATTATTATTATTATTATTATTATTATTATTATTATTATTATTATTATTATTATTATTATTATTATTATTATTATTATTATTATTATTATTATTATTATTATTATTATTATTATTCCAGGATAATTTATATAGTGCTGTACGCATGGTTTAAAATCCAAAATCAAAAGCGGGTGAATTCATTCACTCGGAATTGGCCTCTAAGAGAATTTTCCCTAATTTTTCTCTAAAACTTAGAATGAGGGATTCGTTCACTCACTAACATATATTCGAGTGAATGAATTCCCTCAATGAATACGGATTAATTTGAATAATTCCCTCACTTTGTGTTTGAGTGAATTCATTCACCTAAAGTTGTATTCCCTCAAAGTGAGGGAATATTCTGTACAGCTATAGGAGACGGATTATTCCCTCACACATTCCGTTACCGGTAACGGATTATTTTTTTGAGTGAAAACAGGGGCTAGATTTTTTAAAATACCTGTTTTACTCCACTTTAATTATGCGCCTCAAAAATTTACAGTAAAACTTCGTATTAGCGTCGTCACGAAGGTGGGCAAATGGGAGCAACTTCCCCCTCAGCCTGCCCCAGACCACCTACCAGATTCGCGCAGATCCGGTGAGAAAGTTTTTAGTGGAGGGTGGAGATGGGTAAGGAATCTGACACGCTAGCCTAGCCCCTTTGCCCCAACCAAAAATTCCTGGCGACGCCACTGGAACTTCGTTATAACGTACTTAGCAGATCTGTAAAATTTACAGTAGTACGTAATATCCGAAGTATGTTATAACCCTTATCATCGAATACCGTAGCGCATCACACGGGTTCGTACATTGAGGTACGTTATAACGGAGGATTTGCAATGCTTTAAGTTTCCTGAGCGTTATGGCACGGCTCCAAAATTCAAGTATATACATAGGAGGCAGACCCTACCGAACCACTCTGGTCTTGTTGCTGTTATTATTATTATTATTATTATTATTATTATTATTATTATTATTATTATTATTATTATTATTATTATTATTATTATTATTATTATTATTATTATTATTATTATTATTATTAGGCTATTATTAGGCTATTATTATTATTATTATTATTATTATTATTATTATTATTATTATTATTATTATTATTATTATTATTATTATTATTATTGTTATTATTATTATCATCATCATCATTATTATTATTAGATATATCTATAGCTAAAAATTTACCAAAAATCTTTGGAATCAGTGCATTCTTTACCAAATTACCACCAGTGTCTTGTCCAGACTTCAGGCCTTTTGGGGGTGAATTGAGGCTTTCGGTGGGGGGAGAATCGACTTGGTTGGGGGAAAGACACAGTTCAATGCAAAATTTGTGTAAGTGCTGGGATTTTGGGGGAGAATTTTGAGGTTTTTTTTTTTGGGGATCTCTCTCCTAACAGGACTGTGTAAAACTCTGCTTTACCACTCCCTTGACCAGTCTCTCTGAGTCTTGGTCTCATGATGTGCTGAGCAAATAAAATAAACTCGGCTCCTTTTCATCATCGGTAAGTAGTTCATCCCTTTCACCCGGGACCGCACAATTCGGATTGTTCTTGTACCGATTGAGAAGCGAAATAAATTCTTTCGGCGGTCAGACAGACAGACAGACAGACAGACAGACACAGTACACAACAGTAGTCAATAATCGACATCTGAGCTTCGTCCGTCGTCAAAGCATTCGTTTCACGACACTCGAACATATTGGACAGATTTTAAGAGCGCGTCGTTAGAAGCGACAATCACGTTCAGTGCAGGATCAAGGAAGCGTGCATAGCGGGAATTTGCTTCGCGGATGAAAGATAGTCAAGCCTGTCCGCGACACGGACAAAATCAATAGAGGCGGAAAGCAAAAAAACGATACGATTTCACTAATGAATATTTTAGTAGAAATCACGCGAAATCTTGACATTTTCGTACTTTATGGTCTTAGAAAGATTGATCGATAACTCGCAAGGTTTTTCTTTGAAGGGCCGCATGAAACCTAATACTACATGAGGCGGGCCGCACATGCAAAAGGCCAAAATGTTTATAATTTTAAGTGGGGGGAAAAGACGATTTTTAGGTACTTTTTCGGAATCGAAACTCACTATTGCAATGCCATAATACGATACAATCAATGCTATGACCTCTTTTTGTGCATGTCAAGACATTTTGGGGAGATGGTTGAGGTGCGATCCTTCTTTTGCCCCAGACGCTGCCAACCCTTTCTAAGATTTACAAATAAAAATTAATTATTTTTTTTAAAAAGTTCAATGTAACGTAATGAAAATAAATATAATATAATAAATGTTTCCTTAAAACAATTTCAAAGTAGGCCTAACTCTCTTTCTGCCAGTCGCGTGCATATTTCTAAATGATCTCGCGGCCCGAGTTTGCCCACTCTTGCGATAAATACTAAATACGCTCTCGACTCGTCAAACGCTTTTGGCGACAGTGCTTATCGTGGATACCTGTAAACCACATGGAGCATTTTGAGAACTTCCGGTTACAGATATTCTGGCCTAAAGCCGCCTGCTGACCCTCGTGACCAATAATAATAATAATAATAATAATAATAATAATAATAATAACGCTATTTCCCAGATTAGGTGGCCTTACAATAAATCAATTAGGAAAGTGGCCGTTTTAATAAATCATCATCCACGAATGATGCATCATATATATTTCATCAAAATTTGGATAAATTACTTAGAAAGGTACTGTCTAAGTATGGATGAAGCGATTTTGAAAAATTATTAGAAACACATAGTATAACAAAAATGCACGGCCACCTTATCCAAAACTAAACCATAAAACCCGTATAAAAGGGCCGGCCCTTTTCCCGTGCATTTTCCTATACTGAAATGTTTTCGACGATTGCACGGTAAAAGGGCCGGCCCTCTAATGGGGTATCAATAGAGAAAATTATATATAGGCCTACCATAGCTAGCTAAACCGTACAAGAGGATAAAATAAGCTGTTATTACTATAAATATAGGGCCTATATATAGGCCTATATGTCAGTGTAAGTAAGTAAGTGGGTAATCTAGACTCATGGACTACGGGGGGAAACTGACAAGGCCGGGGGTAAAGTCAGCTAGGGGTCTGTGGGAGAGCTGTAAGTATGTAGTTTGCCAAAATTTCCGGGTGGGGAATTTGAAATATCTGGGGAAAAGACCATTTCCCCTCACGGAAACGGTCTACTTATAAATATTCAAACATATGATAATCATTTAATATATATTTATATTATGCGCATATACGTATTTATGTATACTGTAAATGCCACTAATATATAATATGATATATATGTGACAGCAAGTATAAAAATATAATATGCAATATTTAATAAAGCATAGGCCTTTATGAAAATAGATAATGATAAATGTGCTATCTGCGCGGCAATCGGATATGCTGTTAATCCATATAATATGCTGATCATATCACCATATATACATATATTATAAGGATATATATATTAAGTGCATTAAAAATAACTATATATACTGTATATAATCTCTATACATATTATATGCATATGTGTGCTGATAATATTTATGACACATATATATATGTATATATATATATATATATATATATATATATATATATATATATATATCAACAGCATACATGATATATTATGACAGCACATATATAGATACAACAGCATACTTAGTCTCATATACATATATATATATATATATATATATATATATATATATATATATTAAAGCAGCATAATTATATAATATTAGTATGATATATACCTGGCAGCATGTATATGGCAGCATATATATAGCATGTACTTATGCTATATGAAATGTATAGAAATGCTTATCATGTATAGTCTCATATACATATATATATATATATATATATATATATATATATATATATATATATATATTAAAGCAGCATAATTATATAATATTAGTATGATATATACCTGGCAGCATGTATATGACAGCATATATATAGCATGTATTTATGCTATATGAAATGTATAGAAATGCTTATCATATATATATATATATATATATATATATATATATATATATAACTGCCTTCGTTGCTCCTGTCGTTCGTGCCAAACTTCTGAAAGTGGATGGATAGGGCTTCAAAAATGGAGATAATATATGTGTATGTATATAAATATATATATATATATATATATATATATATATATATTCTGCTCTAAGTTTTCAAAGTTTCAAAGTTGTTACCACTGCACTCTTCTATCTATAGCTTTATATGCATATATACTTATATGTGTCTATGTAATGGACGCATATATATAATATAAAATGGACGGAAAGGGCTTACAAAATGGATATAATACATACATAGAACTTGTCATTGATCATGGAATAATGTGCAAGGCGAGCTGGTCCGAGTTTGCAAGAGAGTCCGTGAAATAATTTTTCCTGAACCAGCTCGGAGATGTAAGCGCCCAGACGGAGACCCACAACGAGTTTTGCCAGAAATTGCATCAAATCCCGCAACAATTGGTCGCCCAGAGGTTGTTAGTACAAACATTTGTAGATACTATATATAAGTAAGTAAGTATACTGTATATCTAATTAATTAATTAATTTAGTATTAAAGGTAATTGAACTAATCATGACAATCCCAACCATAGGAACTGAACCATTGGTCGACAAAGTAGCCCAAAAGCCGCCCTATCATCAAAATACTGGGACTTGTTTATCGGTAAGGTATTTTTCCATAAAAGAAACTGTTCGCGTCAAACCGCCTCCATCTAGGCCTAAATTAGCTATAGCGCCGTGATCGATTACATTACGAAAGACAACTCTTTCCAATTATAATCATTTATTAAGACACTAGGTGTTTACCCGTCAAAAATGACGGGGGACATTGGCTGTTTTACCACCCGATTTTGCGCAAATGCAACAGCATTTTATGACGGGGGAGATTGGCTGTTTTACCACCCGATTTTGCTCTAATGCAATAGCATTTTGCGCAATTAGTTCTCCTTCACTCGCCGCCTTTTCCTTCAACCGAGTTAACGCCCATTCGCAGGAATTTTCTGAACCTTGATAGTCAAGGAAGGTGTACTGATTTGGCAGTGTCGAACGACATGCAGTGCTTGATTCTCTTGTTTGCTGCGCTGCTTTTCACGCCGAGCAACAGCCTGCTCCTCATTCTCACTTGATTGTCGGAAAGCTCGTGAACGCTGAACTTTTTGTTTTGCACGGACGGTTAGAAAGAGGAAAAAAAAAAAGCTAAACAATGGCGCAAACCTCATCTTCTTAGCTCTTATATAGCCTGAGATATAGCAAATTCAAAAATTTGGAAACTTTCGCAGACTTCAAAACTTTCGCGAAATTCACCGATAATACTTATGTTCAAACATTGGGGTCATCGGGTTAGAACTGATAGATCTTTGCCAAATGTCAACCGATTTTCAAACTTTTTGGTTTATTTTGTTCCTCTGACATCCCTTAACAACTTTTCCGCTGACCAAAGTGGGGTTACCGCTGAAAATATTTTGCTAGGGGGCTTTAAAAATTTTTCGGGGAAAGAGGGTGATATTTTAGGCCGTAAAGTGGACTCTACCCCCAATTTCTTTGTTTTGCACGGACGGTTAGAAAGAGGAATAAACAATCTAAACAATGGTGCGAACCTCATCTTTTGGCTCCTATATAGCCTGAGATATAGCAAATTTAAAACGTTACAGCAATCATTTTTGAAGAACGCTTTTCCAAAAATTAAAAAATCCCCAGTACGGTGACGGCGTCTGAAAATTTAATCCTCACTTGAGGAGTAAAATTTAAAAAAATAGGTATTGAGGCTAGGAAGATATATATATATATATATATATATATATATATATATATATATATATGTAATAACGGGGAGCAGGGCATTGGGAGAGGGAAGGAGATTTGGGAGGAGGAAAGTGGGTTGTACGGGTTTTCGGAGCAGCGTTGTGTAGGTTTGGAAACGGGGCTTGGGCGATTGGGGAAGGGATGGGGAGAGGGGAAGGGGATGGGGAAAGGGAAGGGGAACGGGGTTTGGGGCCGGGGCAGGGAATGGGTTGGGGGAGGGCGATTTGGAGAGAGATGGGGAGAGGGAAAAGGGTTGGGGAGAGGGAAGGGGAACGGGGGTTTGGGGCCGGGGCTGGAATGGGTTGGGGCCGGGGCGATTGGGAGAGGGATGGGGAGAGGGAAAAGGGTTGGGGAGAGGGAAGGGGAACGGGGTGGTTTGGGGCCGGGGTCGGAATGGGTTGGGCCGGGGCGATTGGGAGGGGATGGGGAGAGGGAAGGGGGATGGGGAAAGGGAAGGGGAAAAGGGGTTTGAGGCCGGGGCGGGAATAGGTTGGGGCCTGGGCGATTAGGAGAGGGATGGGGTGAGGGAAGGGGGACGGGGTTTAAGCTGCAATTAAGACGCTTCGTTAAACGCTCCGGTTTGATTAAACAATATTTGGTTGTCAATGACAACAGCGTCTTGCAATACCCGCCGTGTTGCGGACGGACAGACGCGACAGACGGACATCGAGAATTATATATATAAAACGTGACGTCATGAGCACAATAAGTCCTTTAAACAAGACTTTTCATACTCAATTGACATTTCACTTTACAAGGTTCATTTTCCCCTGTCAATTAAATCAAAAAAGCACTAAGCAGCTTCTGTTAACCTATACACAAAAAAAACAATAAATCAAAGCAATCTAAATATCTGCCTTACTTAACAAAACCAATAAGTATTCTGACAGTAAAACACAGAAATACACCCAACCGTAGCAACTTTATTCAAGACATCAAAACATGAGCTCTTACTGGCATTGGAAAAGATATCTAAACAGTATATTTATTCATTGTCAAAACAAATAATACTACGAAATAAATCAAATCTAATGATTAATGTATTGTCCATAGTATTCATCAGATCTCGGATAAACAACTGTACGTACTAATGCTTTTATGCTTGAACAATAACACACAACAAATATACTGGTTCTCTCCAAATATTATTTAATATTTGCCGCTAATCTAGAAAACACACCCAATAAAATCTGAAAAAATCATAACACACAACAAATTTACTATTTTCTCATCTCCATTCCTTAATGATCAAACCCAAACAGAAACATGAGACATCTCTCAAAAACAACTATTGCACAATGCACATAAGGATCTTTTTATAATCAATGAAAATATAATTCCATAACTAATGTTCCTTGTCCTCACTCTAAATCAAATCAATTTCTTTGTTTACCAATAAACAAAAGAAACAGCAAAACAATGTCATTGCCTACTAACACACAGCAGCACAAACTAATCTCCGCACTAACACAAAACATTAACCAATTTCAATAAGCAGCCAATCAATGTCACTGCAGATCAACACACACAAAAAAATAATTATTCACACTAACCCAAAATACTACTTAGAACGATCCACAAAATCATCATGCAATTTTTTAATCCAAAAGTGCAATCCATAAATCCAAATAACAAATAGAACATAAAACTTCCCTTATCAAATACAATTCTACAAAATCTTTCACCCTTTTACACATAGAATCCAAGGTCATATATATTTGATTCAAATGACCTTCAATGCATAACAACCACCTTGTTACCTTACCTGAAACAAATCACCTTTGACTTGACACTGGTTAGCAACAGCAAATTACCGATCATGTAATCTACAAACAACTCATCACGATAATAAACTACTAAGAAAGACTAAAACGCTGTGGATTGACAACTTTGGAAAAAGAACAAGAGGGGATCTAATTGAGACTACAAAACACTAACAAACAAAGTGGATGTACCAAGAGAAGGTTATTTACAACTAAACAATATGATGGTACCTGAGAATGCAGCATGAAACTGTTTAAGAAGCGGATTGGGAGATACAAAAGAATTTGCTTAGTGCGAGAGTGTTGGACAGATGTAATGAGTTGGATGAGAAGGTAGTAATGGTATCTAGTGTGGATGATTTCAAAATAAACCTTGGTACTATAGTATACTAGATTGGATGGGCTAAATATAGTGGTTCCAAAACAGGGCAGTGGCGGATCCAGGATTTTGGACCAGGGGGGTCAAATTTTGAGAAATTCAGGCCAAAATTTCCTGACGACCTTTTTTTTGCTCTCCGCACAAAATTTCGAAGTTGCAACTCTAAAAACGAACGTAGTGACGACCTTTTTGCTTTTTCACTGGCGTCGCTGCACATTGCCCTGTTTATTTACCAAAACAATATTACATTATTATTTCTGAAAACAGGCCACTTTCCTTCAAAAATCACGTCAGGGGTCAGCTTCCCCTGACCCCTGACCCCGCTAGATCCGCTACTGAAACAGGGGATACCCTTCTGAACCACTGTAAACATTGTTGTTATTTATTATTATTGGGCCGAAACTATAACCACTAACTGTCAGATTAACTATTGCATCGAGAACTCGTCAAGGCGAATTTGTTTCCTTTTGCAAAGGCTTTTTGCTCGTTAAGAACTTTGGTTCGTATGACTGTCCAGTCATGTACGATATCTGCGTGCCGCTCCTTGAAACGCAGAATATCTTTCTTACAAGGTAGACCAGCGTTTTCCGATATGTGTCGATGAAAATATTGACAAACGGTCCGTGTATGCTCTTGATTCCAGCGAGTGAATTTCCTCTTTTTGCCGGAGGTGAATTCTGTGATCCAGAGCTAAAAGATAAATATCTAAAAATTAAGCTAAAAGGTATACATTACGTAGGCCTAAGTGTAGCCGTTAATATTTATTAAATAATAATAATTAAGACTTTTCCCCTTACCTCTCCTTTACTGGAGCATTCATGAGCATTTATAATTAATCAATCCCACGAATCTGTAAGGCTTTCGCAACTAATAGACTAGTACATATAGTGACAATAATGACTCTGATGGCCTATCTGAGTTTCTGTTTTTCAATGCATATTTGTTTTGAAATGTTAAGTACACAGTCACATTACGATCTTGACATCTGGATATTTTATAATCGTAAAGTGCAGATGAAACAGTTTTTCTTACCCGATAGAAATGATTTGGCTCCATGTCTGTTCAGAAAATCTTCAGATGTGTCAACGTCACGTGTAGATAGCTTTTCTTCAAAATTTCGGCTTAGACAGCAATGCTTGCGCAACGAATACGATGACCGTCTGTGACTGTGCGCGCGTTGGTCGGACTATATATATACACACCCGTTCCAAATAGACCGGCTGTCTCCCAGTTTGACATAATTATACAAGACTTTCGTTAGACTTTTGTTCCAAAGGTACAATAGTATCATACTAGATTACTAGTAGTAAAGAATCTATTGAGGACCGCCTGTCACTACCGTTAAAAATTCCTCTGGCAGAATGTCTGATGAAGCCTTATCTCTCCGTATCGTGCCTTACCTCCCGTATCGGGCGGATTGAGTATAGGCTATAACTAAATCTGCCTGTCTGCGTTAAACCATTGCTGGAGCGATTTTGGGAAATCTTCCGCTCTCGGGGTCTTATCAAGGCATCTGGCTGATTTTCTGTGAATGCGTTATCTGTTCGTATCGATTAATGAATTTTCCTGTCACAGTGAGGGGAGAGTGACTTCATGAACTTGACTTGTAGTGCGAATTGGCCGAGTGTTTATCTTAATATCAATTCCTTATCGATTATGTAACTGTAGATTAGGCTATGTTAGCAGGTCGATTCGCAATTTCCTATTTTGACGTTGAATCAAGTTCAATCAACGATACTCCGCTGACCGCTATGCATGGTCTAAACTGAAGTGTTGAGGGTTGATCGCCAGCTGGATCTTTGCTTATCTTAAGCGACCACCCATTGACATTGATTCTTTTAAACTGGGAAGGGGTTTAGGGCTAAGGTGTCTGTCCAAAACAGGGGTGGGGTGTAGGAAAATCCCTGGCAGATATAATACGACAAGCGATCGAAGAATCATCTGCCCACGACACAAGCGACCGTTATCGGATCGAACGCCAGTATGCACAGGCGATGGATACAATTGAATTCAACCTACACTGTCAGATAAGCGGGTAACCCATGAACTAGCACAAGGGCGCGGCGCGGGAGAGAGACAGAAAGAGAGAGACAGACAGAGAAAGAAAAACAGATAAAGACAGAGACAGAGAGAATAAAACTGACAAAAATACAGATTTAGTGACGGATAGAGAGAGAGTGAATAATTATTATTATTATGCGTTTCAAATTACTGTTTAGATACCAATAGGCATCATGTTACAGGTTGAAACGTTGCATGCATTCCTCCGAGGCCTACAAGGTTTTAGCGAAGTAAATGGACAGACAATTTTTAATTTTTAATCTCGGTATTTACGCCAAAACAGTTACAACTAATTGTGATAGTCGCTATTGCCTAGAAATTTCGTTAAGGCGAATTTTTTTGGCCTTTCTGCGAATGCTTTCTGCTCAGTAAGAACTTTCGTTCTGATTACTGCCCATTAATGTGCGATATCGGGATGACGTTGTTGGAATCGCAAATTATCTTTCTTGCATGGTAGACCAGACATGGACTTGGGTTCATTTTTAAAACCCAACCTAAAAAAAAAACATCAACCAAACCCAACCCACGTAAAATTGAAAATATCTGACGCAATCCAACCCATCACTTTTTCAAACCCAACCCAACCCACGGAAACTGGGCTACATGACAACGCAAGCCAACCCATCACTAGTCAAATTCAACCAAACCCATGCATTAAAATTTGTTAAAAACGTATTTGATCGTAAGCAGTAAGTGAAGAAACGTTCAACAGACTAAAAGTCTCGCTCAGACTGAGCTGAGCTGGCTGAAATACAAGCAGGGTTGTTTGAGTAACACAATGTCAAGGGGCCGTCCATAAATGACGTCCATAAATTATATAGTCGGGATACTTTCGTTATGATACTTTCGATAGATATCATACCGTTTAGTATGTTCTTAACCCATTTGATAACCCTAGAGGCGGGTGCACTAACCCTAACCGACACAGGATAAAAATTGATAGATATCCAAACTGTAGTCAGGTTAGTTTAGATAGATATAATACAGTTTCGTTAATTCTACTAACCCTTTGCTTTGGGAGGGGGCTTATGTCTGCAGGGGGCTAATGTCCGGGAATAATGTCCGGGGACTTATGTCCAGGGGGCTTATGTCCGTACACCATTTAAAACATTTCTTCTAAGATTTGTAAACTTTATAAGATTTTAAACGTTGCTAAGTTGTTTTAAACAATATACGATTTTAAAATTTCAAAGATTGTGTAATTTTAACATGGAACATAGGGGGGTCAGCGCTTTGTGACGTCTTTTTTGAGGGAGGTCTGGCTTTTTGTGACGAAGTGTGACGAGGGGAGGGGTCAAAATGGTCCAAAATCGCGTGACGTCAGTTATGGACAACCCCCAAGTTCATGTTGGGTTGCTTGTTACAACCCAACCAAACCCCCAATACATTAACCCAACCCAATCCAACCCACCAAAAATTAAAAACTGTGACCCAACTCAACCAAACCCGACCCAACCCATGGGTGGACCCAGCCCATGTCCATCGTTATCGTAATCGTTCTTGACATTTTCTATAGCGCCGCATCATGGCCAAGGCCAAAGTCAAAGGTGCTGCCAACAACGTTGACAAGTCAATGCAGAACGTAAGATGTTAGTCTACGAAAAATCCGCTCCGATGGTCGTGGTGTCTGGAAAAAGTTCGTTGCATGTCTGTGGTAGACCAGCATTATCCGAAATGTGCTGGTTGAAATATTTGCAAAACGGTGCGCGTATCATAATATGCAATAAACAAACCAAGCCATGAAAAATTTATTAAAATAATCAATCGATTAATCGTTCAAACGATCTATGTATGTGCATCGATCGATCTTTCAATAAAGAAAGACGAGAGGTTTTTCCATAGCGCCTATGGAAAAAGATTCAAGCGCTCTACAAATGGGATTATTTTTTGAGACTTTGGTTATTTTTTGCATAATTGCAAAACTATATGAAGGAAAAAACTATATGAAGGAAAAGTTTCGCAAACGAGGGTTTTTAATTTTCTCTGAATTATTTCAAAAGTCAAAGTATGAAGGTTGTGTGTTTGCAGATTGCTGTATTGTACGTATTCTATGGATGAACCCCAATTGGATAGACCGAAGTGACATTAACATATTTCAGGGTCAAAGAGCTGCCATGCATCGCCTTTTCCTACCAACCGGCTTAGGTACAAGTGCACCAAGACGGTCATTGTTGTCAGCCCAATGTCCAACCGGCGGCTCAAGGCCCCTCAGGGTCCATCTGCCCGTCAAGAGATTACGCTGTGCATGGGTAACTGGGTCAACTGAACTTGAGTTTTGAAAGCATACAGGTGTAAGGAATTTTAATGTTAAACGTGGTAAACACACACACACACACACACACACACACACACACACACACACACACACACACACACACACACACACAACACACACACACACACACACACACATATATATATATATATATATATATATATATATATATTTCAGTTCAAGTGTGTAATAAGTCATTACACGAATTCTAGCAAATACAAATACAGGAGTAGTAGCTTTATTGAGTACTTAGTTAGTTTATGTCTCTCACGTCTAGTTGCAAATAAATTTTCTCATCGCAAACTAACGCTGCATTTACTAGAGCTGCTGTTGTGGTCCTTGTGGAAGCACGTTTTTTGGGTTCTTTCAAACGTAAGCATGGAATCCTAGATTAATCACCTTGACGGTTAACTGGTCAAACGCCAAAGTCTGCCAAAAAGCAGACAATACATCTGCTTTAAATCTTGCCAGACCAGCTCTCTCTCTCTCTCTCTCTCTCTCTCTCTCTCTCTCTCTCTCTCTCTCTATATATATATATATATATATATATATATATATATATGTGTGTGTGTGTGTGTGTGTATGTGTGTGTGTCTGTCTGTCTGTCTGTCTCTCTCATTTTATCTATCTACCTAGATGTCCTCATTCTCTGTCTGCCTCTCTTTCTCCGTCTCTTTCTTTATCTGTCTTTTCTCTCTTAACATCGATTTATCTTGTCTTTTTCTCTTCCTTTCTATATGTGTGTATATATTATTAATTAGACAATTTTATATAGTGCTGTATGTATATGTATGTATGTTTGTATGTATGTATGTATGTATGTATGTATGTATCTATCTATGTATGTATGTATCTATGTATGTATGTATGTATGTATGTATGTATGGTGTACGGACATAAGCCCTGGGGACATAAGCCCCGGGGACATAAGCCCCTGGACATTAGCCCCCGGACACAAGCCCTCCCAAAGCAAAGGGTTAGTAGAATTAACGAAACTGTATGATATCTATCTAAACTATCCTGACTACATCATTTTGGATATCCATCAATTTTTATCCTGTGTCAGTTAGGTTAGTGCACCCGCCTCTAGGGTTATCAAATGGGTTAAGAACATACTAAACTGTATGATATCTATCCAAAGTATCATAACGAAGGTATCATGACAAAATGGGGGCTTATGTCCTAGGTTATCACTTTTTCAGGTTTACACCGGGGCAATGTCCGGGGATGCTTATGTCCCCGGGGTAGCTTATGTCCCCTGAGTTTATGTCCTGGACTCGTATGTATGTATGTCTCCGTCTGTCTGTGTCTTTCTGTATCTCTTGAGTTCTGTGTATCGCTGTCTGTCTGTCTCCCTCTCCTCTCTCTCTTTCTGTATGACCTTGTGTCTGTCGCACCAACTGTCTATCACTCTCTGTCTCCCCCTTTATATGGCTCTCTCTCTCTCTCTCTCTCTCTCTCTCTCTCTATATATATATATATATATATATATATATATATATATAATATAATATATATATAATATATATCGCTTCCTCTACATCTCTACATCAATGTTTGGAATGATGAAAAGAACAATAGTGGGTCGAGACAAAGAGATAATAATAAAACTATATAAGAATGTAGTAAGGCCTCATCTAGAATACTGTGTTCAGGCATGGAATCCATTTTATAAAATTATATAGCCTTTAGAACACGTGAAAGACGAGAAACAAAGATGGCCAGTAGATGCCATAATTTTAGCTATGAAAAAGACTTGAAAACTGTGGATTTACAACATTAGAATGGAGAAGAGAGAAGGGGATTGATAGAAACATATAAAATAATGACTGAGAAAGTGGATGTGCCATTCGATCGGTTTTTTCCATTGGCACGCTATAGCAGCACAAGAGGTCACAAATGTAAGTTGTTTATGAAGAGGGTGAGACCAAGAAAGAAACTTTTTTTTAGTGCGATGTTTGTGGAACAGTATGCAAAATTTGAAATTAATAGTTCCGAATTTGAACTCTGTAGGAATAGTAGGATAGATAACATAAGACTGCTGCGCTGTTACTGAGTGACTTGTTGACTTAAAAGTGACTAATCAATAATTAATCTATGGCTCTTTCTCACTTTCCGCTGGCAGCAAAATTTATGTGAATCGGGATTGTGATTAATCAGGTTTATGAATAGAGATTCCGTTGTTTTATAGTTAAGCAACCTACGTAGGAACATTAATAATGTCGCATAATATTACAAATAATATGACGGTCGACTAAGGTTGAAGGAAGCCAGTTCAATTCAGGCAATCTGTCTGTTCGTCTCCGTCTCTCTGTTTATCTCTCCTGTCAGTCAATTTCAAGTTAAAGAGGATAACAAATAATATGACGGTCGACTAAGGTTGAAGGAAGCCAGTTCAATTCAATGCAATCTGTCTGTCTGTCTCTGTATCTCTGTTTATCTCTCCTGTCGGTCACATTCAAGTTAAAGAGGATTACTAATAAACGCGGGCAAGGTGTTGAAGCCAAGCATGTAAATTACCCTTTGTTCAAGCCATGTCTTAATTGGCAGCCTTGATGCAGCTATAACTTAGACTATAACTTTCCAATTATTCGTCAAATTGTCCACGTTATTCCCTAGCTGCCGTTACTCCTAAATTTTATATGATATAGGCTTACGAAGGCACTTCCGCCCGGGTTGAAAAAGGAAGAAGCCACACACATGTATGCACCCAAACACGCACATAAGAAGTGTTAAATTGAATGCTTTCAAACTTCTGTTTGTATATTAGACTGCCTGTTTTTATGTCGGTCTATGGGTTGGTGTCCCTCTTCATTTCGCAGCCAGCCATCCAGCCGCTCGGTCGGTCAGTCAGTGAGTCAGCAGTCAGTCTATCTTTCTGTCTGTCTGCCTGTCTGTCGGTCTATCTCTGACTGTAGCTCTTTATCTCGGTGTATCTTTCCTCTCTCACTCTCTCCCTGTCATTCTCTCAAGGTCTGTCTGTCTGTCTCCCTCTCTCTCTCGCTCTCTCTTTTTCTGTCTATTCCTCTCTGTCTATTCCTCTGTGTCCCGGTCTCCTTTCTCTGTTATGCCTCTCTGTCTCTCTATCCTTCTTTCCATCTCCCCTTCTCTGTCTTTCTCTCTCTCTCTCTTTCTTCATCTCTGTCATCCAATCTCTCTCCCTCTTTCTCTCCATCTCTGTTTATCTGTCTCTCTGTATGTCTGTCTGTCTAGCCACGTCTGTCTGTCTCTCTCCATCTCTGAGTCTCTCTCTCTCTGTCTGTATCTTTTTCTCTTCGCCTGTCTCTCTCTCTCTCTCTCTCTCTCTCTCTCTCGCTCTCTGTCTGTATCTCTCTCAGTCTCAGTCTGTCTACTTTTCCAACCCCTCTCTGTTTTTCTGTCTTTCTGTCTGGCTCTCTCTGTGCGCGTTTTTGTCTCTCTCTGTCTTTCTATTTACAGTGACTGACTGACTGACTGACTAATAGTGACTATTAACTGATGGAAGGAATATTTATCTCAGCTGGTGGGCGGAGTTTATTGGGCACGGTAGAATGTGCTCTAAGCCTGGCCGGGCTGCACAGGCCTCCACCTTTATATTCCGGCCTTTGGGGGGGCGGAGCTGCTAAGGAGTTATACTTTATGTTATCATTTCGGAAAGCGGTTATTTTTTATGCATATATCGATTTCGTCGGAAATCGATGCGTGCCGCAGTAAAATTTTATCAAATTCGACGCATGTTCATGCATTAATTTAGTATCAATAGTAAAATTTAAGACATAATTTCATTTTCGTCAAGAAAAGACATTTTGTGGAAGGCCCTTTAATCCCGCTTTTTAATAAATTCTAGTATAATTCAATAATAATTTCTCAATTTTTCCTTATTTATTTCTTACAATATTGACATTTTTTCAAAAAAACACAGTTCCTATTCAACTTCGAGGATCACTAAGCACGTTGGTATATTTCAATTGCAGTTAATTTCCTGTATTCTTGGTTCAGTTGGTAGCTAAAAGTTAGGTGGCTGCCAGAACGGCCACAATCCTGACATTTGTTGCTTAACCCCGGAATTTTGACCACGCGAAGGCCACATAACCGGGTCTTAATACTTATAATAATAATAATAATAATAATAATAATAATAATAATAATAATAATAATAATAATAACGTGATTTCCATTTTAAAGTGTGAAACCACTAATTACTCTTAACCATTGGCGTAATCTTGGGTGAAAAAGTGAGGGGCACAATCTCTTTAACTTCCCCTTCCTTGTGGTAGACTTCCAAAAATGGGGGTGGTCTCTAGCGCACAGATGTCTAATAGAAGTTTACGCCTATGCGTCAACATTTTAATAACCCAGTTTTCCCAGATGTGCGCCCGAACAGGTAGAATGCTTCATATGCCCTGGATGTCAAGTAACAAACAACGGAGAATGCTGCACAATAGAGGTGAAAAAGAGACTAGCCATGGGAACAATAGTAATGATCAAGCTAACCAAACTATGGAAAACAAATCAACAAACACACCCACTAAACTGCGTTTGATGAGAACCTTGGTATGGCCAGTAGCGACATATGGATGCGAATTCTGGACGCTAAGAAAAAAGGAGAAAACGCATACAAGCCTTTGAGAACAAGTGCATAAGAAAACTGCTACGCATACCATGGACAAAGCTACCAGCAAATGAGCAAGTTTTCAGCATGGCCAAAACAGAACAAGAACTTCTGAATTACGTAAAAACAAGGAAAACTGAGTTATTTTGGGCACGTGATTAGGGTTGCCAGATATCCAATGTCAAAATACGGGAGATTGTTTCCGCGATCAATGCGTCCACTCCACCCTCCAGTTTATTGTGAATTATTATGGCTTGAGCTATACTACACTACAGTAGCTACTATGGAGTATATAGACTAGAAAAAAGCAATAAACAACACTGTTCAGTGTTCAATGCAATGCATCATCTGCTTGTAGCGAATCAATATTTCAAACAAGTTATAATAATCTTAGTATTAGTATTATTAGGAGGGCGACTGGGGCTGAAATACGGGAGCTCTCGTAAAATACGGGAGATTTGGCAACCCTACGCGTGATTGATAAGACAACCACAAGACACCATCGAGATCACAGGACTTGTGGAAGGAAACAGAAGCCGGGATTGGCAACATCACGACGTGAACTGCTCTTTCTAGAGACGCAGCGCGCAAGACAGATCGCGATGGAGAACACTGTCCCATCCCAAACCGTCGCCAAGCGAAAATCGCGCGCTGACTTAGCTCTTAGATGTGTTGTCCTGGATGGATCCACTGCAGTCCTCAGTTCGGTAACTGTATGAATAATATGATATGGCCAGGGGCGTAGCGACGGGGGGTATATCGGTATATATATCCCCCAAAATCAGTCTACCTTAAAGTTTTTATGTGATTTACATGTGGTTATATGTGGTTTACCTGGTTTATGTGATTTATAGTTAAGATTTATACCCACCCAAAAAAATTATACCCCCCAATCAAATTCCTGGCTACGCCCTGGATATGGCTGAGCCTACTCGTAACAAAAATCGTGTATGGTAACGGTTTGGGTCTATTAAGTAAGTAAGACGAAATTATTCTGTTTGAACAATGTGCCGAACGAAAGAAGACAGAAAGATCAAAGCTCTGTTTGTATGGAATAATGAAGAGTACTAATAGAAAAGGAAGACCATGCAAAGAATGGTGTGATGATTTTATATAGAAGAATGGCATAGAAGCAGTTTACAGGATCTGAGTCACAGAGCAATGAACAGGAAAGAATAACGGAAAACTGTGGAGATGGCATTATACACCAATGGGCGATGAGCCCACGGTTAATGATGATGATGATGATGATGATGATGATGATGATGATGATGATGATGATGATGATGATGATGACGATGATGATGACGATGATGATGATGATGATGATGATGATGATGATGACGATGATGATGATGACGATGAATTACATCAAATCTCGGATAGAAATGATGAATCTGTCTTTGAATAAACGAAGACAAAATTAGCGGAGAGACAAAATTTACTTACAAAATTTACTGCATTTACTTGGATTATTGGTTCTGCGTTGACTTCTTAAGCGGTGAGTTTTGACAAAGAGTTACAGGGCCTATATCAGATTACGCTTAAACCAGCGGTTCTCAACCTTTATAGTGCCGCGACCCTTTCAATTCAATTCCCTATGATGTGGCGACCCCCAACCGTATAATCACTTTCGTTCATAATGTAAACTGTTAAAAAATAATAATTCTGCAACAATTACAATGTTTGAAATCATTCTAATACAATTGTCTGCAATGTATATCCTCGAATGACAATTCTAGTTTTTTTTAAACTAGTAACTACCAACGGGAAAATTTTGTGCAATTATAAGTTTTGCGCATCAAAAAAGAGACAATCCCATATTTTCGAAGGTTTCAGGCGACCCCTGGCAAATCGTTATTCGACCCCCGTCGGGGTCATGACCCACAGGTTGAGAACCGCTGGCTTAAACGATCTATACAGTAGGGTGAGTAGGCTAACGTTGAATCTCTACAACCATTTAGAAATGACAAACCTTGAAGCTGTCCCTCCAAACTACCGTACCGTCGACAGTGTCGGTACCTCGTCTAGCGGCGGCGTCAGTGGCGCAGCCAGGATTTCGCGAAGGGGGGGGGTCATGATTCTCAACTGGGCGGTGTCAAGGGGCCTATTGACGGATAGTCCACCAAGGGCAATTAGCATTAAACGGTATGAACTTACTACGACTGTATCTCCTTCTCCTCCTCTTCCTCCTCCTCCTCCTCCTCCTCCTCCTCCTCTTTTTCTTTTTGCGTTCGATTTGGCAATCATTCCCGATCGAAACGGACGATTAGAACGACGGTCGTTCTGCCCTTGAAAGACTTACGGATCAACGAATCTCATCTCGGCGCCGATATACTCGGTATAGTTCTGGCGAAGCAGCGATCGTCGTCTCCGGCAGCTGCGGAGATACCTCCCCTGCGATTGACGAAAAATCTGCAGAAGACCCCACCACCACCCCACCGCCACCGCCACCACCACCACGAAGAGCAGCAGCGCCGGTAGCGCTATATAAAACGGCCGGTCTGTAGCCTATACGTATACGCAATACGGTGCATATCGTGTACTGTATATAGTACGCGGAATTCTCGAGCAGTCGCCACAGCAGAGCCATGCAGAGTCGGCGGAAACAAACTGCCCTTCGTCGTCGTCGTCGTCGTCGATCGATACGACAGCGAGCGGGTTGATGTCAGCAGCGGCGGCGACTGGGGCGCCTTCTCCCCGACCGACCGACCGACCAGGACCACCGAGCCCCATTCCGCCGCCGCCGCCGCCGCCCTGGTGGACGCCGACGCCTGCCCGTCCGCCGCAAGGCGTCGTTCACGACGGCGGCGGGCGGCGGGTGGCGTAACGGAGGTTCCTTCGGTGCCGCCGTATTGATCAAAAGACTGAAAAGTGTCGCTTTCCAGCCGTCGGAGCAGAAATCTGTTGTCGGTTTGGATGGCGATAGATGGCCGTCCGTTCGTCCGTTCGTCC
Organism: Metaphire vulgaris; assembly: GCA_018105865.1. Classification (NCBI taxonomy): domain Eukaryota; kingdom Metazoa; phylum Annelida; class Clitellata; order Crassiclitellata; family Megascolecidae; genus Metaphire; species Metaphire vulgaris. The sequence goes on along the minus strand of CM030868.1, from coordinate 6,727,603 downwards.
GTCCGTCCTTCCGGCTATTTTTAGTCCGGTCGCGTTGTCCAACAGCGCCCATTAAAACCTGTGCTTAAGATTTATCTTTCGCCGAAACAGCAGCTGCGACAGCGTGCCACTGACACACCAGGAATTCTGACAGAGCCTAGGGGTTTGTTTTCCAATTGACAGAGAGAGAGAACACAGCCCTAACCCCAGAGATGCCTATGGGTTGGGTTAACCCATGGACTGGTTGGGATTGGGTTAGATCAGACTTTTCCATATTTGTGGTGGTTTGCAGCGGCTTCTATCCCCCCTTGCAGCCGGGCTCAATCCCCCCAAATTACAAATTCCCCCCAAATTACAAATTCCCCCTGTTAATTTGCTCCCTTGTAGACTAAGTATTATATTCAGCTGTTTACCCTTTGTGTTAGGCATAGCTATAATTGATTACGTCACGGTCAGTGTTATTTTGAATCAATATCAGTCTCAATACAGTTCAGATTAGTAGCAAAATATTCCCCCCTCCCCAATATTTTTCGGGCCCCCAATATTTTTCGGGCGCAGCTGCGCCCGCCTTAAATAGGAATAGAAGCCCCTGGTGGTTTGGGTTGGGTTCGGTCAGAAAATAAGTCATGGTTTAAGAAATTGTAATGTACTGTATACGTTGGGTTGGGTTGGGTCAAGTAACCGTTACCGGCAGTGGCGTAAACCTGGCGTCAACATTGGGGTGGGGGGATAGAATCGTCGATAAAGTCGGATCAGTCCGCCTTTCGTGTCCCAAAAAGTCTTGACGAGCAAAAAGGTCATCCGTAATGAGACTGATTTACTAATGTTACCATAAAGCACAAAACATTGGGCGGATAATTGATACTCTGTCCCCTCTTACCAATTATTGAGGGGGACCGTCCCCCGTGTTTTACGCCCTTGTTTACCGGCATGGGTTGAAGATTTGATGGGTTGAGTTGGATTGGGTTCTATGATATGGACCCATGGACATCTCTGTCTAACCCTAGTTCTAACTCAGTGTTGCATGGAGGCCGGATAAGTAGAAATTCTCCCCTGTCTTAGATCCCCAAATGGCAATCATTATTATTTGGGAGTAATAGGTTAATAAAGGTGATGTGTTCAGGTTAAGGCAAGCATTCGTTGTATAATGCGATGGCAATTCCTCACTCCCCCCGCCCCGAACTACCATAAATCCCCCCATCACAGAGTAAGTAAAATCTCATAAATTTATATAGCGCTTTTGGTTTAGTGTAGTAGTAGTAGTAGTAGTAGTAGTGGTGGTAGTAGTAGTAGTAGTAGCAGTAGCAGTGGTAGCAGTAGCAGCAGTAGCAGCAGCAGCAGCAGCAGCAGCAGCAGCAGCAGCAGCAGCAGCAGCAGCAGCAGCAGCAGCAGCAGCAGCAGCAGCAGCAGCAGCAGCAGTAGCAGTAGCAGCAGCAGCAGCAGCAGCAGCAGCAGCAGCAGTAGTAGTAGTAGTAGTAGTAGTAGTAGTAGTAGTAGTAGTAGTAGTAGTAGCAGGCCCAGCTGCTTATTCTTATGAGCTTAACCTTTCTTCAAATAGCCATATTAACGGTGGAACGCAGGCCAGGAAAAGGTCAGTGTTTCCATGAGGCGGCAGGGCGGGTTGTTATAGCCATGGAGGAAATGACTTTTGGAACAGAAGGGTTTTAAGTTTGGACCTACAGTGTAAAGGTTTGAGGAGATAATGCAGGAATTGAAGGAAATGAGGATTTAGAGCTTCTTGTTTGATCACGTCGTAGGTTGCGAAGGGAAGTTCTAATTGAGTTCTAAAGTTCTGGTGCGGCATACGAGAAAGCGCGGTTGCAGATTTTGAGAGATGACTGATTTAACGGGGTGAAGTGTGAGATGAGATGACGATCGTGTAGGTCCAGGAGGCTGAGGTGTTGAGTTTTTGCAGTTGTGGCGTCGCCAGAGGGTGCGCGCCGCACCGGGTGACACCATCCAGAGGGGTGATGCCAACCTTGAGAAATTGAAAACCTTCAAATTGCATAGAACATCCTGAGGAGTTAATCTTACACGGGAATATCTGCAGACTAAAAGGCTTAAATTTTGACAAAGTGATGACCAATTTAGAGGCATTATGACTTTTTCTGCATTAGAGCCGTAGACACTTAGTGGATCATACAGTTGAAAGGGCACTTTTAAAATCAGCGGAACATGGAATTTCAGTAGGGATAAGATTAAAGGTCCGTGGCTTCATGTGAGAGGAACTTTTCAAAATTGAAACTCATAAAGAACTATTTTCAATCTACCAGTGACGTCGCTATAGGGTTGGTGTCACCCAGTGCGGTGGTAAAATCGTGGTGTCACCCATTTAGACTTGGGACCTCTTCTAAATCTTTTTTATTTTTCCTTCTCAAATACCGTGACAAGCAAAAAAAAGGTCATCCTTGTTTGGTGTCACCCCCTAGATGATCAGATGGTGTCACCCGGTGAGGTCCGCACCCCCGCACCTCCCTCTCGACGCCACTGCAATCCACCATGTAACAGTCAAGGCTTTCTGGTCTGGCTGTATTATCAACTGAAAGTGATATGGTGAAAGATGTTGATTTTCACTGTTATTGTTATTGTTATAGTTCATGACCCCGTAACGAGCGTAACTTGTCCCTAAGCAGCGAGGTCACGTGGTCGTGCCACCTGACCCGAAATATCAGCCGGGCTGAGGCACTGAGGTTCGACAGGAGGCGAGCGAACTTATCGACCAATATGATATCCAATCTTACAACGCTGAGCAAACTACTTGAACGCATGGCAGCTGTGCAACTGCATGGGCGTCCGGAGGGGGGGTGCAAGGGGGTGTAATTGCGCCCCCTGGAAAATTGTGGAGTTATGGAAAAAGTAAAATTACTTGTTAATTTCGTCAGAAAACCTTGGTTTTGCACCACCTGGACAATTTTTTAAAATTTCTTTCGTCACAATTAGACCCTGTTTGCCAGTGTTTATTCTAGGCCATTGGGGGATTCTCCCCAAGTTTAAAAATCCCCCCCCCCCCAAATTTCTATATGTTGCACTGGGGATGGAAATTTCCCCAAAAAGTGTGACGAGAGGGGTTTTTTATTTTGGAGAGGGGAAAAAGAGAAGGATATGACCATATAGAAGAGTATTTGAAAGAAAAGGAAGGATGTGATGACCTTCTTTTTGCTCGTCACCACATTCGAGAAAAAAATATATGAGGATGACTTTTTTTGCTCGTCAAGGTTTTGGGCAGACAACCTTCTCCCCCCAAACATTTCAAACTCCCCCCAATGTCAAGGTGGCAAGAATAAACACTGCTGTTTTGCACCCCTGGAAAAATTTCTGCAGACGCCCATGTGCAACTGGTTGACTATCGGTCGCATCGGAATGTTAAAAACTTGCCGCCAAACTTACAGACTTCCGGTAAGCATATCGCAAATACCATTCGACTGAGAATGCATTAGCCAAAGTTAAATATGTGACATTCTTCAAGTGCTGGATATTGGCAATTTACAGTAGCACTGCGGCCACTGCCGACTCTTGAATTTATCCGCTGCGTTCGATACAGTATAGGACAGTCAGTGTTTTATTCAGACTCCAAGCCTTTGGGGGATTGAGACTTTCGGAGGGGGAATCGACTTGGTTGGAGGGGAAAATACAGCAAAATGTGTGTAAGTGCTGGGATTTGGGGGGGATCTTGAGATTTTGGGGAGAAAATCTCCCCTCCTAACAGGCCTGTATAAAACACTTAGGAGAGGCCTGTTATGAAATTCTACTCTAAGGCGTCTAGAGACCTCTTGCAGTCTCGTGCACTTCAAAAAATTCACATAGTAGCCTAGCGCAAACATCTAATAAATACCTTGTCTCGCATTTTGTATTCCACCGTTCGACGCATGCACTTTTTCTAGAAGGCAATGCCTTTGCTAGCCTACGTGTTTTCAGAACATGTGAGTCAAAGACTTATTTAAGCTGTTCAAACTAGTAAGAATATTCGCAAGATAAAGGAATCTGGCAACCCCATGTCTCACCTGCAAAAATCAGATAGATTATGCTCATTTTTGTAAGCAAGTAATTGACTTTCTCAGTAAACGTACATTTAGAAATATTCTATTTTTTCCTTGGCCTATTCGCGCTCCCCTTAACACCTTGACGCAGACCCCTGGTGGTACGAGGCCCACAGATTTGAAACCTCTGTATTAGGAAAGAACAGGAACAACGCGATTGTTACCATAGAGTTATGATTGTTACATATGAAATTATTATAGATTTATTTATCTATGCATGGATTCTATGTTTTCAAGTTTGCTAGAAACCGAAAAAAGAAAATAGAAGAGAAAATCAAAGAAGAGAAAATCTGAAAATCGTTTCATACAAAGGTAACAGTCGCGATCGCAGCGCTGAACTGTGTAATTTTAATGGAAAATAAAACAGTAAACGCTTTAACCGTTTTTTGGTGTAGCTGTAATGTTAAGGATTTTAAACTATGGAAAGTAGAGCTTGTTATAGTCTATAGCCCCGAATTCCCCGGAATTTGTGATGTAAAGGATAATTTATGTCACCATAACCATAGTCGTCGTCATCATCATCATAATCATAGTCGTCGTCATCATCATCATCATCATCATCATCATCATGTTCTCTGCCCTGGGACATTTTCAAGGCTCAGTTGATTCGTTCTTAGCTGCATCTTGCCTCTTATTTGATTTCGTGACGTTGTGCATCGGTTCTCGTCATCCAGTCCAATAGCATTCTCCTTGGTCTTCCTTTTGTCTTTCTCCCATATATACACTTCCTTCAATTACTGTTCTAAGCAATGTTTCTCCGTGTTTCTCCTCTTAGCACTTGTCCAATCCAGTTCCTCGATCTTCTTTTGTGGTGTTTATTAGCGATCATTGTTCTCCCGCCGTCTGTAATACCTCTTCGTTTGATTTCTTGTCTGCCCACTTGATCTTTTCCATCCTCTATAGCCACATTTTGAATGCTTCTAGCTTTGTATGTCCTTTTTCTGAAGAGTCCAGGTTTCTGAGTCATATAGGGTTACACTCCATACCAAAGTTTTTATAAGTCTCTTTTTTAGTTCCTGTTTATCCCTCCTCTTACCAGTTCCCCTCTGTCCAAAAATGCTTGTTTTCCCATCACTATTCTCTTCATCTCCTCCTGGCTTCTGGTATCTTCTGTTAGGCTCCCAAGGTAACAAAATTGTGTCACCTGTTCCAGTTCTGCTCCATCAACCATTATGTTGAATCTAGATGGATTTTTGCTTTGTTATTACCATGATTTTTGTTTTTAGCATGTTTGTTTTCATGCCATATTCTTTTGCTGTTTTATTTATTTAATTTGTCCATCATTCTTTGTAGCTCTATTTTGCTCCCTCTCAGCATTGCCTGATCATCTGCAACCCGTATATAGCTTGCATCAGTTTCTCTCCAATGTTTATTCCAGCTTTTTCTTACTCTATTGCTTCTCTTATTAATTCCTCAATATAAATATTGAATGGAAGCAGAGATAGCAGGCAACTCTATTGTGATCCTCTCCCTATTATACCTTCCAATCTGTGTTTATACAGCAAATCATTAAACCCTTGTTATTTACTGATCACATTAATCATGTATGTGAAATTGCTATTTTATTCACTTAGGAATAGTCAAAGAATTATAGATTTTGGACCAAATTCTGCTGGCATTGCATTTGAAACATCTCATTAAACTATTTGCCATAAACTCGGTTAAATTTTTCATTTAAGTCATTCAGTCAATATTTTTGCAACCTTACTGCAAATTTTGATAAAGCAATGTAATTCATTGACCACATTAATAAATTTTGCAAACTGCTCATTTACAAATAAGAACTAATCGATAAATTTGTGACACTGCCTAAATCTGCTCTTATCCCTCGCAGTGACAGTGCCAGGCATACAAAAAGAAGAGCCAAGGCCCTGCCAATTCAATAAGTTAAAAATTTGAAATCTGTAATGATTAGATTAGCAATTCAATTGAAATTATTAATGTTCTTGACATGACCCAGAATGATAAAGGAGCAGATGGTGAATATGATGTACACACAACCAGTGCTATAGACCCATGCTTATGACGATCAATAATCGTATCATTCACTGTAACTCGAACGTCCATGAATCAGAATTTTCCACCATATCATATGTCACAGTGAAAAAAATATCAGATGAATTGAGTCAGTTTCAGAGTATGACAACAAGACATTATTCATATGCAAGGAAACATACTTCTCCATCAGTGATAGGGATTTAGTACGGTTAAACACTCGGCTATCAGAGGATTGTATTGTTATTGCTTGAGGTATTGCTGCATTTTTTGCCATCATGTAAACATTTTGTAAGTATTTATGCTGTGAAAGCTTTTTCTAAGCGCTACAAAGCTGATTATGAAATTTGTCACTGGAATTAACCCCTTAACCGTGTATTTAACTGTAACTCAATGTAAAATGGACGGATATATCCGGGATCCCCAGTTAAGGGGTTAATGCAATTGAACGCTTCAGCGGATGAATGCATCGGGAAAATACCCCAAGTTCACTAGTCCAGGGCAACAACTTATTAGATTTTACAAGCTTTGCAGAGGGATACCAGAGATGCCTTCTACAAGTTGTGCTACCCGGTAAAAAAAACTTGTATAATTCCAATTACCACAGCTTCTTCTGAGCCCTCATTCAGCTCTTTGAAAAGAATTTAAGACATTACGATAACTAAGGTCTTATTTCCATATCAAGTTACTCTCAAGCCGGGAGCACCTCTGAGTAAAAATATAATTGCATTACATTACATTATACATACTCCAATGAGTGATACTTACCGGGACACATCTAATTTGGCAATAATGTTGACCCACTCAAGAAGAGCCAAGCACATGGATATGGAGTGAGTTGTCGACATGTTCATAAAGGTGTTTCCAAGCTAGGCCTACCGCATGCTGTACAGTAGTTCAATAACTTTCTCAGCTTGTCTGTAGACTGCAGTTATCAATTGAGGGTAATTTTGTCCTTTCTCTTTGAACATTTTATTTGTACAAAACACAGGACGACAGAAGATTGGCAGGTAGAGAATCCACCAAAAATCAAGAAAAAGTTAATTTTCAACTCAGATATCGTACTTTCAGCTCAGATCGTTTTCTGATACTGATGATGCAATTACTGTTATTAGTTAAAATATTTTTTAGTATTTGGTATAATAATGTGCATGGCATAAGGAATGAATGATTTAGGACTACAAATAAAGGCAACAAGTTTAATTATAATCAATTGCATATGCATTGCCTATTTCTGTAATAAACCAAACATTCCTTTGACCGGGCTGGCACTGGCAAAAAATTTCAGGCCCTGCTACATGCCCTGCCTCTGTTCATAATCTGGCCACCACTGACCCCTAAACCACCACTCCACTGACCTTTCTTGTCGATTCTTTCGTAACCAGTAGATTTGGTTAAGAATTTACACTGGCTACTGTAGAAAAGAAAATGGAAAATGACATTCAAGACTGGTCTGGTTAATCAACTGGTTTCATAGACTGGCCAATCACAGTATTTGAAATCCTTGCTAAATCACCAAAATCATTCTCACTCAATAAATTTGCTGGTTCATTGCTAATTGTACCTAGAACCAACACTGAAATTGGTATAAGAGTATTTTCTGTTAAAGAACCAGAAATCTAACTTTTTCTCTGTCTGTTAGATCTTAAAGCAAATTGAGTAGTTTGACTTCTGCATAAAATGTGCACCTCTCCCATTTGGCATTTCCTCCATGGTCTGCCTCACTGTTAGTGAATAATCTTCAGTCTGATATTTTATTTAATTTTGTATAATTTGATGTTTGGATTTGGAGTAACCGAACTGTAGATACAAGTTGTCGCCTGTGTTAGGTCGAAAACTCAAGATAATCGTTGATGTTTATGAGATATCATTGTATCGCAATTTAGATAAAATTGTGTGCATAACCATAAAATTGTGTAGGCCTATTGGATTTAGAAGTATGTGTCATGTGTCATTAACTCTTTTGTAAGTTACGACTTATGGAAACAATAATGCTGATTGTAAAAGATAACAGACAATGTTGGTTGTGCAGTTGTGCATATGAAATTATAAGGCGACGACTAGTATAGGCTTAGAAGTTTGAGTCAGCCTTCTCTAGCATAAGTCATAGTCCGGTGGTGTGGAGATATTGCATATTTGTTGGAGAAATTTGTATGATGTTGTGTGAATGAAGACTGGATACGAGATACTGGATGCTATTTCAATTACTTATAAACAGGGTTCTGTTGTGCTGAAACATTGCGTAGAAATACAATTCTTATTTCGACCATCATCTACAACACGTTGTAGGTTATTCAATTGGGCTTCCATATCTCAAAGGCATACCTTCTGCAGCATTACAGTTTGTCAATTTTGTCACAAAGAGTTCATTTCAGTTATGCCTATTTATCAAAGGAGAATTATTCAATTGGAATCCTCTCTATTCTTCGATGGTGCGTCAAGAGAAAGATTTCCTTCCACTTATTAATTCCTGGAAACAACAACTTGAAACTGAAGTTACATCTGATGTATTAGAATCTGATATTGTTGATTTTGTTTATATGTGAGTACGTTTTAGGCAAAAACCTGTGTAAGCTGCTTGTGTTGATGGTCAAGAATTGCTAATTTGTGAATTGATTTATGGTATGTGGTTGCAGAATGACTATATATTTGTATGAGTGTAAACCTGTGTTGAGTTATTTGTTGGTAAAGAACGTACACGATAGAATATTTAGTCAAGGACCCACAACAGACGGCCTTAGAATTTAAGGAGTATGTTACACTGTTAATATCGTAGGCATTAATTATGATCATTATTAGCCCATGGTTATTGATGATGATGATGATGATGATGATGATGATGATGATGATGATGATGATGATGATGATGATGATGATGATGATGATGATGATGATGATGATGATGATGATGATGATGATGATGATGATGATTGCAATACAGTGGTAATCAGTTGGTAAAGTTTCTTCTGTTTTTTTCTTTTTAATCCCATACTTTTATGAGTTGTTTTTCTATTTTGTTAACAATTTATCATACCTTTATTGCCCTTCATCGCCCATGACAATTGTCTTGGTTAATTTTTTCAGATCTATATGCCTATGTCAAGCATATCATGAGTGATCAGTGCTTCAAATGTGGAAAATATGGACATTATGCCCGTGACTGTTATATGAAAACAACCAGTCGCATTATACTCTCTCGTGGAAGAGGTGGTGGAAGTGGAGGAGTTCGCACCGGAAAACCTCGCACAGGTTAGTTATTGTGTCGGAACGATGATGACTTTATAAAGTTACAATTTTCCATTTGATATTGTCGTTAGTTCACGGGGCAAGTTGTGGCCGTGGCGATCACTCTCCACTGTTTTTGATTTTCTGCTGCTTCATGTGCCTCAGTGGGTGTTAGTACACTGTGATGAGATATTTGATTTGGCCAGGTAAATGGTGGTCTCCTTTGCACGTGTTTTCAAGAGTCTGAAGGTCTGTAGCCGCTGTCAATATGACATCCCAGACAAAGTGTATTTAATCAGGAAATTGAAATATCAAACGTGCTTATAATATCTAAATGCAGGGTGTTAAACTCATGGCAATGAAATAATCACTTAGATGATGAAATTTTTTGTTGAAAACAAATAAAAAAGAAGATATCTTCAAATGCTCATTCCTTAAAATTTAAAACTGTATTTGACCTTTACACCTATTTTCTAATTTATCATTGGTGAATTGTTAAGTCTTGCTCATTCAAAATAATTTCTTTGCTTAACATTGCAATTATCATATTATTGAACAAATCATTGGGAAAGCAGGCTTTGTACAGAGATTTTTTATCCTCTGCTTCTCCCTTTTATTATCATAATTCTTTGTTCCAAAATGTAATGTATCTTAATTTTTGCCTTAATTACTGTATTTGCACCTCAATTCTATTTTAAATATTAATCATATATTTTCCAATATAATCTAATCTAATTGTTTTTCATTATTTGAATTTTGCATCTGATATCAACTAAATAAAATGGGTTCGATTTTATTTGAGTGCCATCAGAAGTCAGTAATTACAAGTTAAACTATGTTAACAAGCATGCCTCAAGCAATTAGGGACAACTAGTGTATGCAGAATAAGCATCATGCTGCTAAAGTCAGAAAAATTAAAGGTTTGTGCAATGCAACTATATGGACTAAGATTGACAGTGCAACAGTATGTGCTAACTGTAGGTACAAATAGCTTTCTGAATTGATTAATTATGAACCCTTGTGTGATATATTGTGCTCGAGAGCTTTCTTAAGGCAGTAGACCTATCTTGTCAATATTGATCGATATTAATATATTTCAACTGTACACAATCAGTCTTCTATACTGCACTTCTACACCCTTGTGTACCATTTGCCAGCTAAAAGAAGTCTGTAAAAATTTAATATTTAAATATTATTTATGCACCGCTTATTTATTACTGTTAACTTGAGATTAATTTATTATATGACATTAAGTTAAATTTCGTTTGTTTAAAGAACGCTGTTATAAATGCAATCGTGCTGGTCATTTCGCAAGAGATTGTACTGAAGAACAAGAACGATGTTACAACTGTAATAAATTAGGACACATTGCAAAAGATTGCAATCTCGATCCTGATTCTGGTAACAAAAAAGAATTTTCAAAGTTTTTGTATCAATCAAGCCCAATACAAGTTATTAACTTTGTTGTGCAATCATTTTCATTAAGCCACATTAATGTAATGATTACAAAATTAAGTTTAAAAGGGTATGTTATGGTTATTTTGAGTCAAGTAATTCTTTCTTGAATCAGTATATCATCAGATCAGTTCATCACTTTATGTGCAGTTGCCTTGAAGCAAATATTCCAATGTCAAGTAAGTGCTAATGCATTATCATAAGTTTGGTATTATATTTTTGCAGTTGCAACTTTCACATTGTCATGAATCATGGACTTGAATTTATTTGTATCAATTATCTGATTTTTGTGGCATAATTGAGCTTCCCATACTATCTAGTGACAGATAGTTTGTCTTTGCAGCTTCCTGCTACAATTGCGGTGAGTCAGGCCATATGCAACGTGATTGTCCAAACAACAACAGCCGATCATGTTATCATTGTGGAAAGACTGGACATCTTCAGAGAGATTGCCCAGAAAGATCAGACGATAGTCGCATATGCTATAGTTGTGGAGAAGCAGGCCATATATCTCGTGACTGTCCAGTGGGGGAAAAAGAACGTGAAAGTACTTCAACCTGCTACAGGTAATTATAATACAAGAAAAGTAAATTTGTATTTCTGCACACTAATTTTTAAGTTGTTTAAGAATTTTAAAATTTGACAATGCTGTGTAGGTCTATTGAATTAAACCAGCATAGTCTCATTATTACACAACAGACAAGTTGATATAATGATATCATCTATGATGCCAGGTTATCATTGATCGGTGCGTGGTACTGCACCAGAATTTTTCAACGAGTTCTTGTGTCATATAGGTCAAATAAGGCACTAACAGGAGAAAAGGCACATTCTTCTAGATTTTGGCACAAAAGACTTTATTGAAGGCCTCTGCAAAATGCTTCACAAAATTTTCCATTTGCACACATTCCTGAGGATGCAGATAGGCTTGCACGAAGAAAACAGAAAGCGTGCTGAGATGAGGCTTATGCTCTGATATTGCAGGTGTAGATATTTGAACATCAAAAGCATTTATTTGATACTTCATTAGAGACTTTTAGAGACATTGGGCTTGCATTGGAGATCCAGCTTATATTCAAAGATTTACGGTATACAGAGAGGTGATAACGGAAGTAATATTCTCAGTTAATGGTATGGGTTTTGGGAAGTAAGGGCAAGTCTGTGTGGGAATTCTGAACTAGCGTAGCTCAGTCCCCAGGCTAGCACTACATCTGGTCAAATATCCTGGAATATAAGATTAGAACACTTATCTTTTCTCTTTCTGTTCACGGTTTTTCTTGTTTTAGCACATAAATATGTAACTTCTGTGATATTCTGTGCATTTGTGTTTATCGTCTCAACAGTTTGCTAAAAAGTTCAATATTTCAACATGCATGTGATATTGTTGCTGAAAAGCTTATAAAATTTTCAGATGTAATGAGGCTGGTCATTTGGCCCGTTATTGTCCAAAGGGAAATGGCAATATTCGTTGCTACAAATGCAACAAGATTGGACATTTTGCAAATGACTGCCGTGGAGAAGAAGATGAGAGTGCTTAATGCAACCATTAAGCTAGACTCACTTTAAGCAGCCAATGATGTTTATCAAATGAATTATCCAGCAGAAATGTTGCAGGCCTCTAAGTACGTTTTAGGAGCTGCTTAAGATTTTAGTTGCCTGTAGTTTTATTGCCTACCGCTATATACTTGACGGGCAAGTTACACATTCTGGATGATTAGATGATTAATATTACAAGAGGCTGTTTCGAAAACTTTCTACGATGTTTGATTTTAAATAGCTGGCATGGCATGGCATGGTCTAGTAATGCAACCTTGTAATGTTGTATGGGATGCATGGTGAACATTTTGTCTTTCAAAGTCAGTAATTGAAGTGCATTGCAATTTTCTAACTTGATCATTTTCTTCTTACTTGTGATGGAGTGTAGCCGTAATCTATTCTTGTAAAAATTTCCAATTGTTTGCTTATTGCATAGCAAGCTTTGTACATAATTTTACGTATTTGTAATTTAAGACATCTTATTATAGAGTGTACAGAAGAGTATTAGATATGTGCATTATTATAATTATTACCATTATTATTTATTGATATTACTGTATTTTTGGCAAGGAATTTGACATCATAATTACCAACAGAAACATGAAAATTGTTTTGATGTATTCTAGATTGCAAGGAATCTTTTGAATTTTGGGTATTATCATTTAAATTTAAGTGTGATAAAGAATAATTGTAGATAAAGGAATCTGAAGATGGAAATCAATGAGCTTTATGTATCTAACATCCTATTATAATGACAAAAATTGATCAGAGTATAATCCTATTAACCCAGACTTTAAGAGACAAAAGTAGAGTCCATGTTAACTGAAAGATTGCTTTATTAACATCTAAAGAAACCAAATATCTTGGCTTGATCAAATAAAATGGCATCCTTTGACCAAGAGGCCACATTATAAGTTTGTGTTAACAGTGCTTTTTGTATATTTGAAAACTGACACAATGTTGCAAAAGAGTATGTACCGGTAACCTAATACAACCAGTATGTGAACTTTATCAGTTGAATAAGCTAGTAGCCCAACACAGGAAAAGCATAGAGAAGTAATTAGTGCCTAGTTATGTTTCCAGTATTAGGATTTGTAAATTTGCATGAAATGCTTGAAAATTACCTCCAATATTTTATACTTGGTAATTATTATTACTTCTCTCTAAAGTTTAAATGTTCATAAATATATTTCCTCTAATTTAGCATTGTAGAGCTTAAGCTTTTCAATTTTACATCATTAGAATAGCATGTTTTGAGGTTAATGGAGTGTTGATTCTGAAAAGCTGTACATATCTATCTTTAAAAATTTGATTCTTCACAGGAGTTTTTTTACACGTCAGAGGCAAATGTCTCTTATAATTTAAAAGCCTCTTACATCTCATCAGAATGTACTGATCTAATGTCTCAAATAGGCTGTCAGTTACCAAAGAAAGACCATTACTAAATATTATGTTGCCATTTTGAGATCTAGCCTACTATTTTGTATGTTCCTGTATGTAATTTGACTTTTACTCTGCTCATTTCACTGCTGCAAAACAGAATATTATAAACTTTTGTATTAAAATATACTTGAACTTAGTAATAAACTCATATATGCTTTGATTTTCGGTGTGCAATATTTACTGTAATATGACACACATATGTTGCACTTAAGATGATGCTTATAAATGTGATTGGCTGTAACAGAAGTCAGACAAGCTGTATTATTTAGTTTTCCATGAATAAAATTTATAAAGTTCAGTTTCAAAAGTCGAGAAGTCAGGAAATTGTGTTGACTAATCTTGCTTTTATAAGTAGTTTCTCTTAACTGAAATGATAACTATTTAATAACAAGAAGTTATATCAGATATTTTATTTCACTGCATTATATTGCAAAAGATAAATAACTATGCAATTACATCCAGTGTTGGAGTTGTGAAATTTGAGCTGGGGGAGTTTGAGGACTGAAATTCAATGAATGACAGGGACTGCATATACCCAAAATGCAATTTTTGGGAGGGTTGCAAAGTTAGCTGGGGGTTCAACCCCTCCCCCCAACCTCCCCCCCCCGGCAACTCCAACCCTGATTACATCATCAGTATTATGACGATAGGCACTACTGGGTAGGTCAAATCAATGCATTTGCCATACAAAACCCATTATGTACATATTCACACTTAATAAATTAGTGTACAAGCAGTTATTAGATAACATAGCATTAAGCATATCATATACCACCGTGCGAGGATTTAATACTCGGCACACATTCATGATTTAAAGTCGAGTATTTATCCTTCAGGGCGGTCCTCACAGTCCCAATATAGCTGTGTGTGTGTGTGTGTGTGTGTGTGTGTGTGTGTGTGTGTGTGTGTGTGTGTGTGTGTGGATGTGTGTGGGATGACCCAGTCTGAGTACAGTGCACCTAAAATACATTGAAGGAATTCCTGGGCCCATTGAGTCCATTACAATGGTATTATATTTGACACAAATTTTCAACCACATTAACACTGCAATAGGTTTCATAGCATATAACAGTTGGCCAGTGATCCAAATTTAGTGCACTACCAGATGACAAAATTACCGTACAAGGCGTGAAAAAATTGTCAATATTATGTCAACTTACTTATTAGTTGCAAAGATGCATATTGAACCCAGTATATGTAGTAAAGCCAGATGTAAAATTTGTGTCTACATTTGGTCTGTCAATATAAATTGCTGGCACTGAGATGTGCGTTGCTTGTATGTGATGGTTAGGAATGGCAACGGGAACATAGTCGCATTCTTTTTCCGCTGCTATAATCTTTTCTCTTGTGTGAAGCTTTAAGTGCCGGCTGAGGTGAGAACTGTACGTAAAGTCTTTCCCACAAGTCTTGCAGACGCATGGTCGTATGCCCGAATGAATGCGCCGCATGACCATGCAGATTGAACTGTATTTAAATCCCTTTCCACACACCTTGCACACAAATGGACGTTGGTCTTTGTGGATACGTTGGTGCTTTGTCAAGTCACCGTTTGTGAAGAACTTCTTGTTGCATACGTCACATTCAAAAGCTTTTATACCATTGTGGATCTTGAGATGATTATACAATTGAGCGTAGGTCATAAACATTTTGCCACATGTGTCGCAAACAAATTGCTTGTTACCAAGATGGATTTTTTCGTGCTCCTTGACGGCACATATTTGCAAGAATCGCTTCTCGCAGAAACTGCATGCATATGGGCGTTCGCCAGTATGTATACGTCGATGTGTCTTTAGATTGGAACTCCCCAAAAACCCTTTTCCACAAACATCACACATGAAAGGCTTGATGCCATCATGTCCTTTCTGATGGCTCTTAAGGTATGACAGGCACTTGAAATTTTTGTTGCAAACCTGGCAGTGATAAATCTTTCTTGCTAAATGAACAGATTCGTGGCGCTTCAGGCTTTCCCGCGAATCAAACTGTTTTCCACATGCATTGCAAACATGTGATTGAATACCGGCAGGGGTTGCAGTATGTTCCGTTAGTTCTGCTGTTGAGTAGGAGACTTTGTTACTCATGACAGATGCGTTTGTTCCAACTTCTCCATGAGTCATCTCATGTTTTAGCAGATGCACTCTCTTTTGGAATGATTTGTCACATTTAGGACACTGAAATCTCTTATCTGTGGAACGAGTTGTCACAAGTCTCTTCAATTGGGTTTCCCTTGAAAAATCCTTTTCCGAAACGCCGCAACTGAATTGACATTCACCGATCTCGACATGACCTTCAAACTCTGTGTTTTTAAGGTCCTGTAGGTCTTCGCCGCAATGCACCAGGTAGTGTCGACTAAGAACTGACCCTTGTGTGAAAGCCTTCTTGCATAATTTGCATGCATAAGGCTCCGAGTCTGTGTGAGTCTTCAGGTGATCTTGCAGCTGGGTTTTGTGAGTGAAACAATTTGAACACAAACAACACTGAAACTTACACGGAGACTGTCTTTCTGTTCTACACTTCCTGATCGTTCTACTGTTTTGCCTTGTAATCCTTGGTGACACTATAACTTCACTATCCAATTTTGAACCACTCTCCAGTTCATTTTCCACTTTAATTACTGCATCTTTAACATCCAGTAGTGTACATGCGTCACCTTCTGTAACAGACGTACAGTCGACATCTGCGGATAGATTTTTCTCCTTATGTTTTGTAAACGTTGAGACAACTTTTCTTTTTGTTTCATGCAAAGCACTGATAGCTGCTTTCTCCACAAATGAACTGCGAGCATCCCTGTGCTTTGGCAGAGGAATTTTTAGCGTAAATGTTTTTGGAACCTTCATGTTGCTAGAATCTCCAGAATCATTTCCTTCCACATTTATATTCACCTGCTCCTCTTCTAAATAAAAATTAAATTGAAACAAAGATGTGCCAAATCTCCAATTCATCTGCCTAGCTATAACATAATTTATTTAGGAATAACTTTATCATCTATAATCATTGATGTGGATAATAATCTAGACACTAAATATCTTTAAATAATATATCTAAATGCAAAATATTCTAAGGATGAAAGGAAATATACCTTGTTATGAAAAGCCTTAGAAAAATTTACAACATTACAAGTACATTTACAATTTCACATAAAAGTTAACCAATCAGAAAGAACTCATCGTTGTAAATACATTGAAAACTGAATGCTTCATAAGAATAGTTTTTGAGTATTAAAGCACACTGTAACTCTGCACTACAGCATTACATCTAAGAGAATATTATTTCCAATGATACATTGCCATGACACACATATCCAGCTGCACTGACACATTTAGTGCAAAGTTTTTCAAACTAAGAAGCACAGCAACAATTAATTATCTATACATAGAATATTATGTCTTTTGAAAAGCAAACTCTTCAAATGACTCCTGTTCCCAGACTTCAAAGTGTGGATTTATATAAAACCTCAGTTTATCTTCAAATTTTCCTGTCTTTAGATATTCCAATTCACCATGCACTTTCAATTGTAAAATTTTAACAAATCTCCTTTTGCTACTTCTTTTGAATTTCCCTTTTTTAGTCTGTCTCACTGTTTTCCATTCTGAATTATATATCCTAACCATCGATTGAGTCCTTTGGATGTTAGAGATGGTACTATAGAAGTGCATTATTATTATTATTATTATTATTATTATTGTAATGATTAGAAATTATAGTCATTAGAGCAAATTTCTAATTTCTTAGAGCAAGGCCATCCATATTATTATTATTATTAATTAGACAATTTCTATAGCGCAGTAACCATAGCTTAGGCTAAAGACAAAAGCGCTTTGACACATGTCACTTATATCCGATGTTAAATATTTGATTAACATAGTGATGGTCTTTGCCATTTCTGTGAAAACTAAAAACTTTATTATTAGTTATTATGGTGGCATTGAGTAACTTGGTTAATGCTAAATTAAATCTTGCAATTAAATGTTAAACAAATTAAGCTTGTACCGTATTTCTGATGCTTCACGTCACCTTCCTCAAACATGCCAATATGCTCTGCTTCTGTGCTCCTACACAGCCATGGTAACATTTAAAAATAGTTCCCTTAAACTTGAATGCTATTTGTAGTTTATCAGAGAAAGTATAACTGCTATGGTTCCATCTATATAATACATACATACTGAAGGGGAAGGGGGTTGGATTTAGAAGATTTTGTTTATGTTTGGTGTGCAAACGGGGGTAGGGGATTGAAAATATGCCTTTTTGTGTACGTACTATATGGGTGAGCCCTAAAAGAAGTGAAACCACTCGGTCACTTTCTTGTTAATGTGACAACATTACTAATCCCCATTCCCCAGGCATTAACTGTGTTTATCAGTTCTGCTGTCTTTACATTTTTCTGCAATATAATATAATACACAATTGAAAATGCAACAACCCTTCTACAGAATACTCGATCGCTGTTCTTTTTCCCAAATCTCAAGAAGAGGAGGTAGAAGAAGAGGAGGTAGGTCTCAAGGTAAGACAGTAGACCTGTGACTGACTGAGGGTCATTACCAGTTGTTGGCGTCAGGCCGCCGAGAAGGGCATTTAGGCACAAGGGCCTGGCGGGCTGGAGGGGCCTGGGCCTGGGCCGATGATAAAGATGCATTATGAACAATAATAATACAAAAAAAGTCACCATGGCATGTGCACAGGGGCCCGGCAAGTAAAAGGGGGGCCCGGGTGCTGAGGACATAATTAACAGCGTGCAAAATAGCAATAAGCAAAAAAAGTCGTCAGCACAATTTTTCACAAGACTTGTGACTGGTCGGAGCCCGCCGGCCCTTCTGCACAGGGGCCCCCCAAAATTTCTCTCGGCGGGCCTGGTTGGTGTAAGGATGAAGCAGTGCTATAAAACTATATTATTCTCTATGCTGAATCTAGTTATCTTAAGGCAAGGCTTATCCCATGACCAACTAATCCCTCTGCCAGATATTCATCAGTCATTATAATAATAATGCCATAGAAATTGATTGAATGATTGATTGACTGATTGATTGATATTTTCACTCAAAGAACAGTGCAGCTCTCAAAGAAGCATATAAATATCAACATACTGTGATCTGCCTAGAAAATGACAGCATCAGCATAACCATCTTAACAAGGTGAAAATTATAGTCTTATACAGAGGTGGGCAAACTTTTTCACTAACGGGCCGCATTAAACCTAATACTACATTAGGCGGGCCGCACAAACAAAAAGCAAAAATATTTTTATAATTAAGATGCTTACATACAGCATAAATTTTATTAATGAAGCTAGCATTTACGGCTAAAGTTTAGGCATTTTAGTATCATTTATTTTATCTATACTAGCAGAGTAGCATTATGATATTAACTATTTTACTATTTGCTGCTCAAATATCGAATTTTTAATAACCATTTCCATGATTTTCATATAAAATGACATGTTTTTTCAAACTTTCTCTAAAATAATTTCAAATTATCTCTCACTTTCTAAATGGTCTGGCAGGCCGCATGGAACCCGCCCGTGGGCCGCATGCGGCCCGCAGTTTGCCCACCCCTGGTCTTATAGAAATTAAGCAAAACTAATCATAAAAGTTAAGGTATACAGCACTGACATCTAGCATATACTGAATTGGCAACATCTTGTGAAATCTAACGACATTTAAGCTTACCGGTCTCTTCCATCATGATTTCCATCAACGATATTTGGAAGGGCTGATAACAAACTGATTCCAAGCATTTCAAACAGCTGTTTCAGGTCATCAGATTCAATATGAACACCATTGGCTTCTAGCTGTTCTGTCCGACCAACGTAGACAAACTGTAAGGCAGCATTCAGCAGAAGCGGTTTAAAGCGAGTAAGATCAAGCCGATATTTCCTACTCTGGTTCCACGAACATTGTTCAGGCATCGATTAATGAAAAACTGTCTTGGAGTTTAGTCCGTAAATGTTTACTAAAGGCACCTAGTACCACACTATGCGCATAGATTTCAACACCACCCGCAGCACAAACAGTTGTATCACAAAATACATCTTCCTCTTTGAACTTCCAGAGGGTATCAGCTAGACGGCTGGTGTGTTCGTCTGAATTCATTTCAGTAAGATTGCCGATGATTTTCCAAATGTTGCTCATTTCTGTTTATAGCTTTAAATGTCTGTAAACAGAAAGACAAGTACCTAAATCAATTCAAATAAGTACATCACAAAATTTATGTGTTCTGTCAAGGGGCTGTCCATTAATTATGTCAACAATTTAGGGGGAGGGGTTTGAAAAAGTTTGACAGTTGTTGACAGGGGGAAAGGGGGGTCAAGAGAAGTTGACGTCAACAATTTAACTTTTTACAAATAAGTAAAAAATAGGAACTTTCATGGAATACTACTTATTACAATGGAAAAAAGCATGGCAAAAAGGTCATCACCACCATATTTTGACATTTGATGAGTAAAAAGGGGAAAAATGGTCATCACCACAAAAAATAATAACCTTGTTATTGGGACCTGTCATTGATCTTGGAGGGGGTCAAAAGTTTTTGACGTAATTATGGGGGTGGGTAAGTGAAAGTTGACAGTTGTTGACAAGGGGGAGGGGTCAAAAATTGCCCAAAAATTGTTGACATAATTAATAGACAGCCCCCCAAGCTTAAATAACTTTCATGACACAAGCTGCTTGTCACTTAATGAGCATCATAAATAAACATCTGAATATTTTATGCTTGAAATGTCATGAATCCATAAAATATAGCTAGACTATTCCGGCCGCTACAAATTAAATGTAATTATTTTCACAGCACCACCTTAACAACAATAATAATAATTATGCAATTCTATAGCACCGCTTTCAATACCCAAATTTAAAGTATCAATCAATGGTACTTCAAATCCATCTGCAAAATACCAGGTCATTTCAGACATCAGTCTAACTAAAGACGCACCTTTTTAGTTTAGGATATGGTTGACTATGTGTGTGCAGCGCCCTTGTCGTAGGCCTTAACCTAGTGCACGGCGCTATAGAAATTGTCTTGAAATATATAAATAAATAAATCAGTCAATGGGTAACAGCAAGACAGACTATGGAGGAAATGCTAATTGGATATGTTTTAAGCCTAGATCTGAAAATACTCAGTTGATTGGAAAATCTGACAACCTACAGGATAGAGTTCCAAATTTTTGTCCCAGAAATTTAAAAAAGCTCTACAAATTTCAGTGTTGGTTCTAGGTGCATTTAAAAATGAATCAGCAAACCTTGTTTTATGACAATGTTTCAGATGGTTTAACATAGATTTCAAACATTGAGAGTGGCCAGATTGCAGTATTTTAAAAATCAGGAGACCAGTTTTGAATACAATTCTCTGTTCTACCGGCAGCCAAAATAACTTTTGAATAACAAATTTGATCATTCTTATGAGTTTTTGTAATGACCCTGGCAAGAGAATTCTGAATCCCTTGAAACTTTTGCATATTAGATTTTGCCTTACCATTGCAAAGGGAATTACAATAATCAAGCCTACCGCTAACAAGGGCATTGGCAAGAGGAATCTTGCACTAATCCTTTGTGTTAGTTAAGTATCAAATATCCTTTGAATGTTACTTAGCCACTTGAGCTCAGTTTCTTGGAAGTGTACAGTGTCCAACAGTATAGAACGACATGATACGCCAAAGGCAATGTTTTCACAGATGTGACCTAAAAACTGACACTGATTCACTGTGAAGATCAGGAAACGGCGAACGAAGAGGAATGCACGCCAGAATGGAAAATGGCGCATTGTATTCCATTCCCCTGAATTTCAGCGCTTCAAATGTCAAGTTCAAAATCATAAAAACCAAACCCAAAAAAACACTACGTCAAATGCTGGTTAACGTCGCCTTGCAATAAACACAGCGCTATATAAATCATGACATTCGGATACTAACCAGTAGCCTTTTCAACGCTGTGCTGCTGAAAAATAAACACTGACAATCAAATATATTTTACTCAAGGAATAGTTTAATAAACTTTTTAAATCGCAAAATTACCCCTTTGAATGTTTAAAGTCCACGATTAAATATGCTCGTCGAGGAAACAGCTCAGGGCACACTTAAATGTGAATGTTTGTGTTGTGTCTACCTAGGTCTATTTTTAGACGCGTCCGTCAAAAGACGAAGGGCGTCTAGCTCCTCCTTTCTCAAGCATTCCTCCAAGTTCTCAAGTGCTCATTCCCCAAACTGACTATTATGGCGGAGTCTGTACGTAAAATATCGTGAATTTATGTAAAGCTTAGTTGTGCATAGTAGTGGCTGCTTATTCTTACTAATTTTTTAGGCGATTAGTAGACATGTAAATCTGTATCTTTGTCTTGTTGTTTCCGTCTGACTGATCTCTGGAATGACATGGCTTTTTGCAGGTGGATCCAAAGTACCATCGATTGATACCCTTGGGTATTAGAAATGGTGCTATAGAAGTGCATAATTATTATTAATTTTTGAGTTTGTAAGACGACTTTACAAACATATATTTGTCAGACTCAATTTTTCAAGACCCAGACAAATAAGACTTATGATTACAAGACCAACCTGTGATATCTCCAGGGCCATATTAAGGCAGGGGCTGAGGGGGCTGGAGCCCCAGGCCCACCATAAAATATAGACCCACCGTTTTTCAAGTGACGACCTTTTTTGCTTGTCAGATATGTTCAGTGAAGGCGGCGGGAAATTTTACAAGGGGCAATTTTCAATTATGGAAGTGACGACCTTTTTTTGCTTCTCAGCCCTAGGCCCACTCGGACCTTAATCCGGCCCTGGATATCTCCAAACCAAGACCACGACTTGGGTGTTTTGTGTTCAAGACCCAGACTCAGGCTTCAAACCCCAGACTGATAGCAAGACAGTTTCAAAGTTGAGTCTTTGATATCAAAATGAAGTCTCAGACTCTCAGGGCTCCATATGGTGGTTATTTTAGTACGAGACTAAATTCAAAAACACAAAATGCCAGTTTTGCAGACCAAAATTTGAATGCAGATTCCATGGTGTATAAACATACTGTATTTAATTTTTCAGAGGCTTGACTGAGAAAGTCAGAGCTGGTAACCACCCCTAATAGAAATAAGTTGTAGTACGAGACAATCAAAAAACCTTAGCCAGTTTTGCAGACCTTTGGGTTACAAATAAATCAATTTTCTCATACTTATTCTAATACATTGCAGCACAATGTTCCACCATATTCAGTCATTTACAAATAAATAAAGGTATAACTGTAGCACAAGTTCCACCATATTTTATTTACCAAATGGTATAATTACTGCAATGAACTAGTCATAAATTTCAATGTTCTAAAGCAAAAGTTTTTGAAACTTATTGCTTCCCCCAAACTTCTTGCGTTCATAAAATCTCGGAATCTTTGAAATTCCTGTAACTTTTTGGCACGCCTCAACTTTATCCATATTAGAAGAAGGTCATTGACTTTTGAGGTTGAATGTCATTCCTAGATTTCTGCTTCCTCCTGAGATCAACATGGCTTTCATCCAAATATTTGACTATTTATTGCACTAATCTGTAATATTGGAAGCCATCAAGAGTCATTGAAGAATTTGCAGGTGACAAAATCTTGGTCTGAAACAAGCAGATGACTATCATCAAAAGACCATAACAGTAATACCGGTAATTGAAACCATGCTTATAACATCTCAAGTGGATATC
Source organism: Metaphire vulgaris (assembly GCA_018105865.1). NCBI lineage: Eukaryota > Metazoa > Annelida > Clitellata > Crassiclitellata > Megascolecidae > Metaphire > Metaphire vulgaris. The sequence goes on along the minus strand of CM030868.1, from coordinate 6,704,273 downwards.
ATAATCTTGTGTATAGCATAAAATGCTATCAGTAAGGCAAGCAGGGCCGCCGAGAGATATTCCAGGCCCCTGGGCAGAGTAATTGTAGGGACCCTAGAAAATTTAAAAACTGGTAATGACCTTTTTTGCTACTCAATTTTTTTCACGACTTTGGAGGAGTAAATCAAGTGGCAAAAATCAAAAAGTGGTGATATCCTTTTTTTATTTTTTATTGCTTGTAGGCATCAGCAAGCAATGCCTTTAATGGATCCCCATTTCCCTTCAGCCTATCGACATGTAGAGAGTTAGTAACCCTAACCCTAGCCCAAACCTTAACTCTAACCCTAACCTAACCCGCCCAGGCCCCCTACAGATCGCCGGGTCCCTGGGCATTTGCTCCCCCCCCTGCTGTCCCCTCTCGGCGGCCCTGGAAGCAAGCATATTGTTCTAAACCTTATCATTATGTTGTGACTAGGTGTATATATTTTTTTCATTAGAGGAAATTTTGAAACTAGCGCATGAAGAAAAACAACCCAACATTGGTGCATACTGTATACAAGGTATTATGGTATTCAGTGTAAATTTACAGCTTACGTGTAAGAAAAATGCAACACAAATAGCAAATTATCAAGTATTTGTTTTTAAATGAAACACTAGAATCAAATCAAATCAACTCCATTCATTAGTATTAGATAAGGGTCCATCCATGTAGTACGTACTCAATGAGAGGGGTGTTGGATTTTAGAGATTTTTTCCTATGTACGCTATGTGCGACGGGGGGTGAAAATATTACTTTTTTGTGTACGTACTATATGGATGAACCCTAACAGAACAAACAATAATTGAAATTGAAAAATATTGCAAATGAAGACAAACCTGTCGGTGAAATCATTGTGAGACTGAACATATTTGATTTGGTCAGAGCCATTAAGCATGTGCTGAATGGCAGGAGGATGCGATAGGTCAACTTCTAGCCAAATAGAGCTGTAAAAACACGTCCATGCACAACGATAATCACTGAATCAAAATGTCAATCATCTAAGCAATCTATCCACTGACCAATAAAATCATGTATCCAATTAATCAATAAACTTCTATAGCGCCTCTATCATAATTTGTATATGTCTAGGGCATCAGCCTATGACTATCTTTTAACAACTCTGACTAGGCTTTTTTGTGCTGGAATGATGCAGAATAGCATTCCAGAAAATCTGAAAGGTTTAATTTTAAAAAATTGCAACATTAAGTTCCAAAATAGAACAGTTGAACTCAGGGCCGAATTAAGTTTTTGTGGGCCTGTTTCACAAATAAATGAATAGGCCTCTGAAGGCAATGCCTTACACAAGAATGTCATAAAAATATAAAATACAGTAATATGGATTGTTAATTAAACCCCCTTAAGCCCCCCTTGGCTACTCCACTGCTTCCAGGATGCATTGAGGTTATGGGTATGAACATCTGCAGAAAACTTCTGTCTAATCAAATATCATACAAATATAAATGGTGAACAGTCGTGTGTGCAAACCCATTTTGCTTGACCAGCTGTGGGGTGACAGCTAAAATCTCACGTACAACATCCAATCCGTCACTCCCACCGCAGAGCGCACGGAGATCTTCATATCTAGGGACAACAGTCAAAAAAAGAAATCTACTCACAACAACAACTGCAGTGGAATGATGCATTCAAGTCGCACAAAAAGTAGGAATTAATTGTGATGCGCATGACAACACAGACACACAGGCCTGGATTAACCATTAGGCAAACAAGGCACGTGCCTAGGGCACCAAGTGTTTGGGGGCACCACAAGTCCTCAAGAAAAAATGTGCAGATTGTCCCGGTAGCTGCGCGTAATCGACATGACATTAGCAAATCGCAAATGTAATATTGAATCGCACATTATTTAACCTTGGTCCCACAAAACCTGGGAGGTAAAATACCTCCCACCCAGTTATTTTGCTATTTTTCTTCAAGGTTTTTTCTGCTATTTTTTGACGGGACAGAAGGGGGCACCCATGTGGGTTTGTGCCTAGGGCACCAAGATGGCTTAATCCGGCCCTGCAGACACACACACAATGCAATTCAACCCTACCGACTAAAGTGACAGAACTGACAAACATGTTTTTTTAAATCCTCTTGATGACACAATCATTTTATTCTCAGTTTTGTCTCTACACAATTTCAAACACAATTTGTACAATATTGGGCCAGTAGTTATCGCTATACCAGCGGGTGAGACAGTTGGTAATTGAAAATTTTTGTACAGTCTGGCGTTTACTGCATTTTTTGGAAAAAAAGAACACTAAACACAAAAGAATGCAACATCAACAACCATACTTAGAGATTTCTGGAGGAAGCTTTTGAATAATGCCAGCCAGAATGTGAGACAATTGGTAATTGAAAATTTTTGTATTTTACAGTCTGACGTTTACTGCATTTTTTGGGGGAAAAAAGAACACAAAATACAAAAGAATGCAACCTCAACAACCATACTTAGAGATTTCTGGAGGAAGTTTTTGAATATCGCCAGCTGGAATGTATGGTGGATTACTGATTAGAAAATCATAATTTCTTTCACTTGTCCTCAATTTTGAAACGATATCTGTAAAACCAAATCATTCTCTGATAGAGTGCCTAACGAAAGAATGTTCAATGCTGTCATTAACTAATTTTAACTTAGGCAAATCATTAAGCTGAATGCTAACAGAATTTTCAAATTGCCTATAACATTTAACAACAAATACTGAGAAATAATTAGTATGTGACAGTGTAAGTACTGAGTGTTATTAAACTGTGGCGTCAGTTGTATGGAGCCATTAGTATATGTTAATACATAACTGAAATAAAACAGGCTCAAACCCGAATTCCAAGTTTCATTTAATATCAAAAGGCGATCAGAAACACCATATCTTTGAGCATTTTGATAAGTAAGATGACATGCTGACTCACTGCAATCGACTGCCGTGCAACAAACCTGTGACAGAAACAAAGATAATTAAAAAACAACTAACAAATAATTAATCATCACAAGTCACAAATACTTAGAAACAGAATCTGCATATGTAGCCAATCTTTTGCTTGAAATAACAAATGCTTCCTTTTTAATTCATTAATTGACAACAGTGTTATACACTGTTTCAAAATCCGCTAGTCTTAATTTTAAGGAATAATATAAAATTAAAATAAGGGGCATCACAACATAGGCTAAAAAGCAAAGATTCTCCCTCATTTTAATAATCGAAATGATATGAAATCTACAGATGCATAAAACATTGAACTTGTGCATAATAGAACAGTCTATCGATGGTTATCATTTGTATTATATACTTTAATTCAATTTTTGGACATATAATGAGGAAGAAAAGTATAGAAAACCTGGTAGCTACTGGAAAAGTCGAAGGCAAAAGATCAAGAGGAAGACAAAGAATGACGTATATCAGCAGTTTACTGACGGATGTAAAGGGGGTGACTACAGAATTAGAACTCATACAAGCAACACACAACAGAGAGAAATGGAAGTCCATAGTCGTCAACGTAGAAATACACGACACCTGAAGAAGAAAGAATTCTAAACACAAAAAGAAGTCAATTAAAAAATAAGGCAGTCAATAACTATCTGCAAACAATCTTGTTGTGAAAAAGGCTGTCAGTTTGAAATTTAGGCACTGACATCATTTTATAATGGCAAATCGTGATAATTTCTAGAATCTAGATGAGATTTTAAAAACTCAATTTCATACTTTCCTTGCATAGTTTCTGAAACTCTGCAACAGGCACCTTATACATTGCTCAAACTACAGGAGCACAATGAAATGAATACCTAAATCTCTATTTTCTGAAAATAATCAAGAGCTGAACAGGGGTGGGAAGTTAGCAGAGTGGCAACGTTGGACAAGAGAGCAGAAGGTCTCGGGTTTGATACCTGCAGGAGCCCTATGATTGACTTAGCCCCACCTACCAGATGGCAGCGGCAAAATGAGTGACAGTGGTAAAAAGCTGTGCAGTCAAACAGGTAAGCTATGCGATTCACTAGCCTTGTATCACTGATATTGCACGCCTGGTCTATAGAAATAAAGATCAGTGCTACCCTATGAGGATTGGGAAGGACTTTGACTTTTTTTAAAATCAAGAACTAACTGCAAATAAATTAAGTTTGTACCGATGGTAGACTTTTGAGCAGTGATATGCATATGGCCCCACTGCCACATCCAACTTCTATAAACTGTCGTGATGCAAGGACTTGAGGATCACAAAGTGCCAATGATACAAGGTTCTAAAAGAAAATCAAAATCAAACATCATCAAGTAACAAGTGCATAGCATCACGCAGTTTCACCAAACTTAAAAAACCCAATTACTAATAATATTGACTAGTTAGTATTACCAAAATATCAGATTTTAGGATGATAAACAATGAAGATTTAAAAAACTGCCTTAACATGAAATTTGTAAATCAAATTCATATTATAAAATAGTTAAACATGATTCAGAAAATAGAGTAGCAAATACCGGTAACTGTACACATCAAATAGGCATACCAGTACAGTGGTACTGTAAATAGGAAGGCTATGATGATGTTTTATGTTTTAAAGACAGAAATAATGTGCTAATCATTTCGAGTTGCATAACAGTGAATATTTAAATAAGACATACATTTTTCTTTAAACTCTATTCACAATTACTAAATAATTGGTGTCTCAATTTCTCACAGTCTCAAACTCAACTACCATAAGACTGATAGGGTTGTCCATTAATTGCATAAACAAAATAGGGAAGGGGCTTGAAGAAGTTTGACAATTGTTGATGTGGGAGAGAGAGGACAAGATAAGTTTATGCAAACAATTTTATTTTTAACAATAACTTTAATAAATCAAAAAAATAGGAAATGAGTCAGTGCATTGGTCCTCCATGGTACACACTCGCTATAATATAACAACTGAGGAACAAGAGTCTTCACCGTGGGAAGATGATAGAAGCTAGAATTCAAAGTCGTTTTGACACCTGTTAAACATGTAAAAATGTCTTAAGTAAGTAAGTAAGTAAAATCTCGTAAACTTCTACAGCGCCCCGGAAAGCAGCACAGCAGTAGCTGCTTATTCTTATGCGCTTAGTCTTTCTTGAAATAGCTATAGGCAGGGTGGTTTGTCGGCCGGGCAAATGTCAGTGTATCCATGAGGCGGCTGGTCAGGTTGTTGTTGCTATGGGGGAAATGACTTTTCGAATAGGAAGGTTTTAAGTTTAGACCTAAAGGCTTGAGGAGACAGTGAAGGAATTAAAGGAAATGAGGATTCGGAGCTTATTATTTGACCGCGTCCTAGGCTGCGGAGGGAGGCTGGAATTGAGTTCCAAAGTTCTGGTGCGGCGTATGAGAAAGCGCGGTTGCAGATTTTGAGTGATGACTGATTTAACGGGCGTGAAAGTGTGAGATGAGATGATGATCGTGTAGGTCGGGAGGCTGAGGCGTTAGAGTTTCTGAAGGTAAACCGGTTTTGACGAATGAAGTGAACTGTAAGTAATCGTTATTATCTTGTACTGTATACGTTCAGATATTTTAAGCCAGAGTAGTGACTTCAGTATGGGTGAAATATGGCAGAACTTTGGTGATTTGGTTACTGCTCGGGCTAGTGCATTTTGAATTGATTGTAATTTATTGATGGAGGTTTTTGGGAGGTTATAGTAAAGGGAGTTGCAGTAATCTAGTTTGGAATGGACTATTGAAGTGGCGATTGTGGATGCAGTTTTGGTGTCAAGGCAAGGACGGAGGCGACGTAGATCGCGAATGTGGGCATAGCAGGATTTCGATAGTTGGGAGATCTGTGATTCTAAATTTAGGGATGAATAAATTTTGAAACCAAGATTTTTTGCAGTTGGAGCAGGGGTTATTGTGGTATCTGGAGTCAGGACTAGCTTGGGACTGTCAATTTTTTTAACTTGTTGGGGTAGACCTATTAAGAGGAATTCAGTCTTGGATGGATTAAGAGCAAGGAGGTTAGATGACATCCATGTGAAATAGACGAGAATGCTGATTCAAGCAAAGTAATTTATGTGTCAAATGAGGATGGCGAAAAGGACAGGAATAACTGAGTGTCGTCGGCATAGAGTTGGTGATTCAAGTTGAGGGAATTGATTAAGGATGACAGTGGTGTGGTATAGAGACTGAACAATACAGGCCCTAGGACGGATCCTTGGGGCACTCCAAGTTTACGCTATGAGATGATGAGGTTTGTTTGAGACACGAGACTTGGAAGGAACGAGACTTGAGGTAAGATTTGAACCAGTGATGAGCTTTGTCGGATATGCCGAACCAGAGGAGAGTCGCTCGAGTAGAATATTGTGATCGATAGTGTCGAATGCGGCAGAAAGGTCGAGGAGGCAAAGACCAGTGACTTGTCGGAGACCGATAGCAGTTAAGAGTCTATCGTAAATGTAGGCCAGGACAGTTTCTGTAGAGTGATGTTTAGTGTAGGCAGATTGATGAGTGTTATATAGTGAGTTATTTGAAAGATGATCGGTGAGTCTAGAAAGGACGATTTTCTCGGTAAGTTTTGATAGAAGAGAAAGATTTGAGATCGGGCGGTAGTTATTAAGATCTTCTCGGTCAAGGCCAGGCTTTTTTATAAGAGGAATGACGAAAGAGTTTTTAAACGAGGATGGGAAAATACCTGTGGTGAGAGATAGGTTAATAATTCTTGTTATAGTTATCTTATGGACAGCCTCACATCTGACAATATAAATGTGCTTTTTGTACCTCCGTTTCTGGTCTTGGAATGAAAACTGGAGGCAATAGCTGCAACGTCAAATCACGAAAGTCCCACTCTTTCACGATGTACTGCAGCGGCATATGGCGAAGACGCTTCTGAGCAAGACTATCAACCCAAGACAACTTTTCTTTCGGAACAAGTCCACTTCTGTTAACTCCACTCAGCTGAATATTGAAAATCAAATTCAATTTAAATTTGTCTTGGGGTAGGGTTTTTGCATACAATTAAAATCTGACACTAGCCATTGTGGAGTGGCCTTTAGCTAGTTCACCTTTGACTTGTTCTGCACTTTCCAGTACAGTTCTTCACTTTGTGAATGACTTAACATGCATTGGCAATCATGTAATAATAATAATTATTATTAATATTATTACTATTATTAATATAATAAGAATAACAATATGCCAAAACTAAAACTGTAGGGCATTAGCTACTTTCAGCATTCTGCCTCATAAGTGGCAAGTGTTAGCAATTGCCACTTGATGCAGAATGCTGAAATCACCACCATAATTATTATAGCCCAATTTTTCATGTTCTGGTGATGGCTCATGATCTCATGATGTTGATAACTGGATTTTATAGGGCTTAATAGGATTTCTCCTGTGTTAAAAACCACTGTCAATAATAATAATAATAATAATAATAAAATTATTATTATTATTATTAGTAGTAGTAGTAGTAGTAGTAGTAGTAGTAGTAGTAGTAGTAGTAGTAGTAGTGTAGCATAGTAATAATAGTATTAGTAGTATAATAATAGTAGCAGTAGAAGGAGATATAGTCGTTAATGAAACAGCACTAAAAGAAGACACCGTTTTGCGTCCGAGTATGTAGGCGATGATGTATTCCGCTGATTGTTTCGGTTCAGATATTCCTTGGGAGATAAATTTCTCGGTCAACAGCTCACAGTATTTCCGAATGGTCTTCGTACGAACAGTCTTAATCAAACTCATTCCCGTTTGCACGGTTCTCATCTTCTCCCACTGTGATTTCAAGGAATCAAAGCGGCACAGCGCAACCGGCAAGTATTCCAGCCTAAAAGTATCTTATACGGCTAAAAAATTTCAACGAACTCCAACATTAAGCTGATATTGTAAAATAGTGCTATATAAATTGAAGTACTATAATTTTAGTCGAACTGATTTTAAGATGATGTTGATGAATAGAAATCTCATGCGTATCTACTGAACTTCAAACATGAATATTTATAAGATTATTTAAATAAATATCCGTTTTATTTTCCATTGGCCATTTACCTGCTGAATATTTATATAGAGTCGTTTGCTTAAGGTAGTAATGGTTATTCATGAGAAATCATCGGCCAGCATCCTGGTGAATATTCATAAAGAACATTCATTGGGTCGTCGTGAGATCTTTCGATTTCTTCTTCGTCGACCGAAATGAGATGATTTCGTAATAACGTAACCGTCGGTCATGACCGTAACGAAGCGTAACCGTAACAGCGTTGTTCTTCCCTCCGATCGACTACGACGACGATGAGGTCGTCCGACGAATTGGAGGAGGCGGGCAGGACGACGACGGGAACGGAGGGGCGCCGACCCTCGCCGTCGGAAAATGGAGACCCCACCGCTGATCCTCCCGCTGGTGTCGACCCCGCCGCCGCCGGTATCGTTGCGACGGTGCCCCCGTCCGAAGTCGGCATTTCGGTGTCTTCAATTGCCAATCTTACGGTACTGAAATCTATCTTTTTACACGAACATTTCTAACCCATCCGTATCCTATCCATCTTTAAAATTTGGCGCTATAGAATATAGAATTTCATCGCAGAGGAATATGTACAAATTTAAATTTATATCAGCAGCTACTGCGGTATTGCCTAATGAGCGCTATATAAATCCACGAGATTTTACTTACTTAGAGGCGTAGATACGCTGAGTCCAGTCCATTCAGCTGCTTTGCATCATCAATTAATCATCATCATCTTTGTCTTTATATTTATGTCTTAATCATTCGGTTGTTCCAAGCATTACATCACAATGGTTCTCACACAGGGCAGTCCCTACTGAACCACTTAAACCTTGTTATATTATATTATATTATATTATATTATATTATATTATATTATATTATATTATATTGTATTTACTAATTTGTTGTCCTCCAGTCTGCAGGTGTGTGAAAGTGATCAGTTTTCTTTTCTGTAATCTCATCCACGACTGATTTGTTCTATTTGGATCTTGTTGATCTGTTGTTGCCATTAGGTCTATAATGATGCAGTTGTATGGCTCTTAGAAATAAGCAGGACTGTTATTAATTAACTTTCAGGGTTTTTAGTTGTGATATATTGTAAAATATAATTTATAGAACCTCATAAGGTGTTTTCAATGTTCCAATGTGACTGCTTTGAATATGAAAAAACGTAAGTTTTCAAAGTGTCAGATGCTTCAAAAGCGTGTCATGAAGTTTATGGTTTATGTATATATATATTTATTTATTTATTCCTGCCATACAACTGTAGGGTTGCAGGTTTTAATCAGACGCTAGTCACAGGTTGTTCACCCCGACTTGTTCTGCAATTACAATTCCTCATTTTAATAAATATATGGGGCCATCCATAAAGTTTTTGACCCCTCCTCTTTGTCACAACTTGTCACAAATCTCGAACCTCCTTAAAGCGTCATCCATAAATTACTTCACGCAGGTTTTCTATTTCCAAAATTTTAGTGTCTGGTTCAATTTGTTGAAATGAAGCAGAGATATGCAACTTCCAGCATTGACGATGAATGTAATCGGGATTTAAAATTCCACGTACCTAGCATAATATGTTTACTATATGCCAGTGACATCTTCTGTTAGAATACATCCATCAGAGGAGAAAGTAAAATATCGCCACTTATTTCAGGTTTTATATGTATGGAGGGTGTGACATCATGGTGGTCTTTATCCCTTCTCCTGGTCGTCACACTTTCTTAGACCATCCCCCTCGAACGAGATGTACTTTATCATTTATGATTGGTCCCTATGTAACGATACTGGTAGTTATCGGCACGATTGTGATAAATTGAGTTTTAAAAAGCAGATGAATAAAAATTTGTGTCAGTGACTCACTTGATGTCACACATCAGGCTGCATTGAAATTTTACCCCCCCCCCCCAGCCAGCATCTATGTTAATTCATGAGGATGAGTTGTGCCTTTTGTCACAGGTCGGTTGTTGTCAGCAGGCTCTATACCAGCTAGTTAAGTAGCTCCACTGGATATCACAGGTCAAAGTCTAGCAAAACTCTCCTGGCAAATTCACGGCAGTTGTATGCCATTTTCATAGCACTACAATGCAAATTAGTGACCATCATTGACTAAAAGACTTTGGCTTACTGTATTTCTGTTTAGTGCTTTTTCCCATCCATAATGCTTTGCTTTGGAGTGGGATTTTTGTCATGCAGCCAGATTGTAGCAGGTAAAAATCTGACCTTGGACATTGCTCAGTGACCTTGGACAAGTTGTTCACCTTGACTTCCTCTGCACTTGCAGTTCTTCACTCTGTGAATAACTTAATATGCGTTAGCAACCATGTAACAATGTCTCCTTCATTTCCATTCTCCACTCAGTATCTCTAGTCTCCTCCTTTTCTCTTTCTCTCCCTCTAGTGTTCATTTTGACCTTTCTCTCTTGCAAATGAAGCTGTAACCTAGCTAATTCTTGCAGTAATAATTATTGGTGGAATGGTTTGCATTCATTCCTTTCACATTTTAGTAGGCACTTGTGCAGGCCCGTCTTTATGTGTTGGAAATTGGGCACTGTGCCTGCCGGGGCCCTGCACACTCCATAAGGGACTCCACGTTCTCCTGCCTTTTTATATTTTGACTTTTTTACCTCTTTTTGCTTATCAACTTCTGGAGGATAAATTAATTGAAAGATCAAGCACCAAAAAACGTGATGACCTTTTTCTCGTCAACTTTTTTGGGCATCAGTAAAAACAAACAACGTTTTTTCACCCCGCCGGGGCTCCCCAGGTCGCCAGAGGCCTCACACTGGCAAAAGATGGGGCCTGCACTTGTGTTTTTATGCAGGTTATATCTCAAAATTCTTGCTCTACTTTGCCACTTTCCTCCAAGTTCTTTTATCAGTTGGTATGTCTATTTCGTTTTCCTCTCATTTGCAGTTCTTTGTATTTCCCTGCAGAGTTCGTTCATCCATTTCTCATTGTCTGCTCTCTCCGTGTGTCTTGCTTTGTGCATTTCCTCTTATAATATAAGATTTCCTCTTATAATATAAGGCTGTTTGTGACTTTGCGATACGTGTTGTTATAGTTTTAGTCAGTGGCGGGGCCACGGGGGGGTTTGGGGGGGTTTGAACCCCCCCACTTGCCATCGGGCCACCCGTGAGATTCGTGCAAAATTGCAGAGAAATTTTTGGTGAGGGGGGGGGTAGGGGGATGATTGAGGATCGGTTCTACTAGTCTAAGTATCAAACGTTCTCAACTGTATATATCTACAGGATAGCATTGCGGGCTTAAAGGACATTTTTAAACTACAGAGAATGGTATTGGCAGACGTAGGAATGCCTAGCACTTTTGACAGAGAAGTGAAGAGCACCTGCTAATCAAGTTTTTTCAAAAATTAGGGCACTATCTCTTGTAGATAAAAAGTGCTTGGCATTCAGAATTTTGCCTGTGGCATTCTCTAATGCGTAAATTGGACATTTTAAATGACATTTTTAAACTACAGAGAATGGTATTGGAAGACGTTTGAATGGCTAGCACTTTTGACATAGACATGAAGAGCACCTGCTAATCAAGTTTTTTGAAAAATTAGGCCACTATCTCTTGTAGATCAAACGTGCTTGGCATTCAGAATTTTTCCTGTGGTATTCTCTAATGCGTAAATTGGACAAGGAGGTTAACGGTTGGCCCGATGGCAAATTAGTTAACTGCTGTCTACTTTTTGTCGCCTTTTCCACTTGTGAGTTGTGACACTAAATAGATTTACAGCGATTTAAAACAAGATTTCAAGATTTGATGGAGCAGTAGCATCTGCCACGTGACTCTTACTCTTAGTTGCATTGACACTAGTAGGCCTATGGGCCAAAGACAAGTAATTTTCGACTTAACACGCACAAATTGAAGCAGAATAATTTGAAATTGACTTGAGCATAAGAAATTACAGACATGGAACCTATTGATGCCAGACCTGTGATTTTGTGTCCAAAATGCTCTAAAACACACGTACGAGCATCTACGATTTCAAAATTTTTTCCGGGGGAGAAACCCCCGGACCCCCATTCCAAGGGAGGCCACGCTAAATGCGGCCGGGAAGGGAGTGTCTAACGCGAGGGAATGGGAGAAAGCAGGGGTATTTCTAACATTATCAATTTGGGGGGTATTCAGGGTTACTCCTAACCCTAACCCTAGGGTTAACCGTAACCCCCCCACTCTCAAACGTCTGGCGCCGCCCCTGGTTTTAGTTGTCTTTTCTCGTCTGCCAATTCCAACATTTGTGCTGTGATGTACAGTTTCCTCTTCTTCTTAGTTATTGGTAGTCGTTCCTGCATTACTTGTTTTATATCTTTCTGCAGTTTTTCAATTCTGTTTTCCATGCTGTTATCTTTCTGTCTTCTTGATCCTGTGTTCAACTCGGTGAAATGCTTAGCAAAGTTGCTGCACTTGAGTTCTTCCTGTTCTAGTGCTTCTCTGTCATAATGCTTTGTTATCCTTCTTATTCCATTTCTTTTTGACCTAAGTACACTGTAGTAGTTTAGCCATCACCAGGCTGTGGTCTAAAAAGACGTCTGCTTCTTGGTATGCTGGACAGTTCCTTAGTGATGTTTTCTATCATTTATCTATTAATATCAAATCAAGCATGTTGTGATGTTCTCCTGATGGCACACTCCGTGTCCACTGTACTGTTCTTTTGTACTGCATTACGTAGTTATGTCGAATTACTGTATTATTTAGTTACATTGAATTACTGCATTACATAGTTACGTTGAGGAAGTTCTCTTTATTTTCAGACTGCCTTGATCACAAGCGCCATTCCACTTACAGTGCTTCAGAATGGCCTGGCGCTTAACACGTCGATGATGGTGCCGTCGTCGATGTTTCAGAACGTGAACCCGGCACTTGTGGAGTTCAATGGTCAAGGAGCACAGATTCTGTCCAGTGATTTGGGGCTTCGTCTTGTCGCCAACCCCGGCTTTAAGCCCCCCATAGTCATCGGATTGCCGGCCACTTCGTTGGCGATGCCGATAAAAAGAGAAACCGGAGATGACGATCTGTTGGAAACCGATGAGGAGGAGGATTTAATCGACGATCAAGACTGGAATTCACCTGGCGGCGCGTTGCACTCGGATGATAGCGCCATCGACTATTCGGTCACTGCGCCAAACAGTAGCAGCGCTCCTCTCGGCGCAAAATGTGCGACGAAGAAACTGAGAACTGGATCTCGAAGAAGCTGTAAGGATGCCAAGGTAATGTCGTCCAATTTAAGAAGAAGTATTTTGAAAAGTCAGTGGTTCAGGCCTGTATGCACCCTGTCTGCACCCCCTGTACCCTTAAAAAGTGTGCAGATGAGCTTTTTTGCTTGTCAAGGATTTGAAAGAGAAAACTTTTACCTCGAGAAAATCTTCATCCCCTGACAAAAATTCGTTCCGACACCACCGCAGTGGTTTGTTTAAAATTGTTGTCAGAAAACAAGACTTCCAACTATTGAGAGAGGGTGGAAAGACAAATCATTAGATGGCGAGAAAATTCCTGCGATCTCTCTTATTCCTGGAAGCCTTTTTACTTTTCACCGACATTTTGTGATATGAGTATATCTTCTCATGATTTATCCAAACATAAGACCTCAACTTTGACTGCTTTTGGGCTCATTTTCTAGGCCAAAGTCTAAATGCAATTCTAGTTGTTGAAACACCAAATGGAACAGAAAGTGGAAATCATAGAAATTCTGAAGTTTTGAAATATAGAGAATCTGTTAAGCGTAATATTGTTAAACAAAATTGTCAAGTGTTTGCTGTGTTATAGCTGGAGCAATATTTTGGTTAACTGAGATTATAATTATTAGACAAAATTATGTTTGATGATTACTCTAATTTTTCTGATTTCCTCGATCATTTTAACGCTTCAGAGTTGTTTTACGCTCTTACGGTTACACTTTTACAGCTGACACCCGAAGAAGAGGAAAGGCGTCAACTTCGTCGTGAGCGTAACAAACTGGCCGCGGCAAAGTGTAGACAGAAGCGTGTTGATCAGACAAATCAGCTTCTTGCCGTGAGAACTTTAAATATATTTCTGATATTTTGAATTTTTTTATGAACTCAGTTAGAAATGTTGAATTTTGTTGGAACTTAATGGTTTCAATTTTGTGAGTTCCCTTTCTGTTTACCTGGGTTTTGGTGGCTTCTGATAAATTACAATAATTGTTGCAAATGTATGGGATTAAAATTTATTCTCTTACTGCTGTGTGGTTTTGATTGATTGATTGATTGATTGATTTGTTGGTTGGTTGGTTGGTTGGTTGGTTGATTCGTTCATTGATTCATTCATTGTTTCATTCATTGGTTCATTCATTGGTTCATTCATTGATTCATTCATTGATTCATTCATTGGTTCATTCATTGGTTCATTCATTGGTTCATTCATTGGTTCATTCATTGATTCATTCATTGATTCATTCATTGATTCGTTGATGCAGGAAACCCAGGTACTTGAGGAGGAACAGTCTCGTTTAGAAGAGGAGATAAAAAAATATCAGCAGCAGAAGGAAGAACTGGAGTTTATCCTCGAAGCACATCGCCTTCAGTGTGGTCTTGGTAAACAGGCGGCTCTAGTTCCACCCGCTTCTTCAAAACCGGCTTCATCGTCATTTCTGCATTTGCCGTCGGAGAGCATGCCGGTTTCAAAGACGGAAGGCTCGGAGGAGCCCGGAAAAGATCCCCGGCCGCTGGCAGTCCAGGGTCCGCTCGTTGTTCCCATCATGCAGCGGCCGACTTCGTTTCCGCTGTTGTCGCGGCCCCTTCAACCAGGTTTATCGCAGGCGCTTGGGCTCCCCATTTCGACACCGTCAAGTGGTATTGTCATCACTCTTGGATTAGACTCGATGCTTGACGGACACACTGGCCTGACACCTGTCACCGGCTTTCCCTCCATTGTTGTCCAGACTCCACAGAATCCTACAAGTGACATTGCGCCGCCATCAAGTGAAGCACGTACTCCAGCATCTACGGCACTGGTTTCCCTATAGGGCCCCATCTGTCAAAGGGCTTCTCAATTATATATCTGCTGCGTGTTACAAGTTTTGGAACTATGTCGTCTTTGTTTGTTTTTGTTGGAGAAGTTGAGACATGGAATTTGAATTAGTTGATTATTCAATAGTTAAATGGCAATTTGATTTTTTTGTAGTCCTCTTGTGAGCGTTATAAGTTTAACTTTGATGCATGAAGTAACTTTTCTTTACATTTGAATTCATTTGCTGCACCAGCTGAGCGTATGGCATGCTGTTCGGTTTGTTTACTTGCACATAACAGATTTTAACCCCTTTACTGTGTATTTGACTGTAACTCAATGTTAGATGGACAGTTATATTTGGGGTTCCTGGTAAAGGGGTTAAAGGTCTTTTCACTTGGTATATAAAACTTTGAGTAATTTAAGTTATGACTAGAACTCGAAGGCTCGCTTCGCTCGCTGCGAGCTTCGCTTCGCGTCGCTCGAGGCAACGAATATTCCAGAATGACCAATCAGAACGCTTGAAGGTAATCAATCAGAACGCTCACACAGCCAAGTTGAGCCAACCAATCAGAACGCTCGAACGCAACCAATCAGAACGCTCGAAGGTAACAGACATACAGAATAGCGATTTTAATATGATAGATATTATTAGAATTTTTGCAGGTACCTCAAAAACTGTAGCTTTAGTGGTAGTATTCAGGATTCACCTTTACATGATCACGAAGCTTTGATATCTTTTGTTAACCTTTCGCCCCATCTATTCGTATAGCCAACATGTCGTGAAGCTGAAAGATCGGCCTTGCGTAGCCAAAGGATTAATCCAGTCATGGAATATCTTGGAAATTGGAGTGCTTTATTGGTTTCTTATATCATGCCATCGAATGATGCTTTAGTAAAATGAGCTTATTTTCAGGTGAAGGAGGATTTTGCCTAGACTGTTTTGTCTCAGTTAGATCCAGATACTGGTATTTGAATAGATTTCAGTGGAGATTTTCTCAGTAGTCGCTTGATGGCAGCAGTCTTTGTCGGTGTTCAGTACATTTGCTTAATTAATGGTGACTTTTAATCACAGCGAGAATGCGTATGAGCAATACTGTTTTATAGCATATTGACTTGTAAAATTGGTTAACGTTTAAATACAATTAAAGCTGACAAATTTCTGTATGCATACGAGTTGTACAGATTGTTCTTGCGTTTGTGGCATCACCTCTTGTAAATTTTATTTCATTTCCTCGTCTTTAATTTTGGTAGGCAGATGATTTGCATACTCTGAATTTGCACCCGCACCTAGGCGGAACTTGTAGTTATATAGCGGCATCACAGGAGCAGCATGTTATGTTAGAAATAAGCAAGAGAAAGACGGGCCTGTGGAGCATATATCGTTTCGGGTTTATGGCTTGTGGTTTAGGGTCTTATGAATGCCAACTACAAAGCATGTTGATTTTGACGTGTTATTTCGCAATTATCTACCTATTTAAACGGCGTTGTTGTAGGAATTTAGAATTGACGTCTGTGTTGTGTATCAAATGCAGTAAATTAAAAGATTCACGTTTATAAATGACCAATTAATACTACACTCTGAGAATAAAATGGACATATGGATAAAATTTACAGAGATGCATTTGATATGTTTGCTGATGATTATTGCATATTATTTTGATGTGTGTGCTTTTTGATGTTTTTCCAGGTGGAGTATTTGGTTACTTGAAAATTATGAAAAATTTACAGCCTTGTTAAGAAAGGTCATTAATTTTAAACTGTAAATTATCCAACATGATACGTTGGATTTTTGCACTCTTTAAAAATTTGAAAATTCTCTGGGGAATATTTCATTATCAGTGCACTGCATTTTTAGTGTTTTTGTGTGCTTCTTAAGTTTTAAATCTTTGAGGTTCAATCGATTTTGACTTTGTGTCCTGCCGGTGTTACCCACTTGATTTACAAAAATTTGTGATTTTCTGATAATTATTCTACCTTTTTTCTGGATATAGAGGTTTAAGTTTAATTCATGATAGAAGTTATTTGAAAGTAAAAGACCTTGATACTTTAACTTGTTCAACATGGGTCTGACCTTATAAGGCAATTTTGGTTTGACTCAGAGTCTAATTTCTGAATGTATGCAGGGTCTTTTTTGTTAGCACTTGAGATGATTAGAATCAAATCTATTTAATAGTGAGAATATATATATTAGGCTCTGCCCACAAGCATGCTAGATGTTCGATTTGGCCTGTGACATAATTGCAGCATGCCATCTGGTGTTCACAACTAGATATAATGTGGGATTGCCTGTTACCTTTTGGGCATGAATTCCTGTTCAACGAAAACTTATGAGAATTTTTTTCTTGACTGATGCAAGCGATTTACTGCAAAACGAGTCATTTGAATTTTCAAATATGTACGGTTCCAAGTTGATATCTATGTCCCCGCTACTAGATGGTGATGTACTTAACCTATTTTGCAAAATGCAGAGCATTATATAGTCTTACTATTAGGTATGTTTGCTAAAATTACTATTAATCAGATAGATATATGTATATGTGTGTGTAATACTGTGTATGTTTATATAAGTATATGTGTGTATGTTTATATATGTATGGGTGTATGGTTATATATGTATGTATGTATGTGTGTGTGTTTATGTATGTGTGCTTATATATGATTGTGTGTGTATGCTTATATATGTATGTGCGTGTATGTTTATATATTTGTGTGTCTTCTTTTTCTTTTTTCATCCATTACTTGTCATTGCATTGGCACACTGGTCAACCCAGTTCGACCGCAATGTTCTGTCGCCTGTATTTTTCTCCTTTCCTTCCGAAGGCAGACCAATTCGTTCCAAGTCATCTTTTGAGGGGTTGGGTCCATTTTAGCTTTGGTCTTCCCGGCTTTTCCTCTTTCTTGGGATCCAGTTCAGTGCCTCTCTGGTGACCCGGTCCTCCTCCATTCTTTACACTTGTCCATACCACGTTACTCTTCTGCGTCTAATTATTGTTTCTAGCGTTTCCAGTCCTCTGTGTGTGTGTGTGCGCGCGCGTGTGTGTGTTCATTTTGTTTATAGGATGATAAGTTGTTTAGCTTAAGTGATCATTTCTTCAGATTTTCCTGTGTTGTCAAGATTATTGAAAGATTCAATCAATCGACCAATCAATAAACTTCTATGGCACCACCATCATAATGCCCAAGGCATCAGCCGATGGCACACCAAATCCAAATAGAAGTAGGGCCAGGTCACTCCGGAAAAATCTGTCAGAACAGCAGGGGAGCAATGTAAGGTGATAAGCCAAGTCAAACAGATGTGTTTTAAGACCAGATCTGAAAGATGATAAATTGTTAGTTATACGAAGTGATATTGGTAATGAATTCCAGAGCTTAGGGGCGCACACTGAGAAACAACTAGTGCCAATGACTGTACGAGAATGAGGAACAGCAAATGAAGGTCCTGCCGAATACCTAGTGGAGTGATTAGTAGGTCGAGGGATAAGTCGCATTAACCCCTTAACTGGGGATCCCGGATATATCTGTCCATTTTACATTGAGTTACAGTTAAATACACGGTTAAGGCTATTCAGTTCGTTTTGTTGTATGGTTTTATATAATAAAATGCAGATTTTATAATTAATTCTTTGTTTGATAGGAAGTCAGTGTAGGGACTGTCTAGCTTGGGATATATGTTCAAATTTGGGAGTTTTGGATATGACTAACTAAAGAATTTTGTACTCTCTGGAGTTTCTGCATATTTGAATTTGTGATGCCAAAAAACAGGGAATTGCAGTAATCTAGGCAACAAAATACCAATGCATTGGCTAGTTGAATAAGGATAGGCTTAGGAAATAGATGTCTGATGCGATAGATGTCCCGAATATGATAATGAGAAAGTTTTCAGACTGAATTTATGTGACCAGTAAAAGAGAGGGAAGAAACAAATGTCACACAAAGGTTGCAAGCAGAAGTACCTCTAGAAACAACAGTAGCATTTCCTACCACTACAGATATCAGAGATTCAAATTTGGTCAATTGACCTGGAGTACCTAATAGCAAGAACTTGGCTTTTGATGAATTTAGAAAAAGCTTTTTTGAATCCATCCATGACTGAATATTAGAGAAGGCAGTTTTGTTTTAGAGAAGGCAGATTGCCTATTGATGCACTTTTCTAATTGTAGTATTTGTTTGTTGCTGCTTGTGGTGTGATCAATTTGATTATTGTAATGTTGATGTGGAAACCCATATGCCTGTCAATGGGAACAGTAGGATCAAAGCCCTGTCCTGTGAAGTTTAAGTGTTGTGCATCTTGTATTTGTCCTGAAAATGTTAAAAGTGGTGTGCTTTGTTCGTGCTTTTTCAGAAAAGGGACATTTACAGGACTGGTCCGAGGTGCAGGCTAAGTGGACGGCTGCCAGCGGCGGCACTTTTTGGGGCAACATTTTTAGACTAATATATTTGTCCATTGGTAATTTTTGACAAATTTGCACATGCGATTCTTACAATATTGCTCTGAACTTACTTTAAAATATTGCACTTGACTATACAGTAGAACCTCATTATATCGAACTCACTTATATCGAAATCACGTTTATATCGAAGTTTGAGCGCCGGTCCCGCCAAAACAGTGTTAATGATACAGGAATCGGATATATCGAACCTTGGATATATCGAAGTATTTATCACGGTCCCTTGAACTTTGATATAACGAGGTTCTATTGTACTTATATTACGTGAATAGTGTGGATAGATATATAGACCTACAGCGGCAAATTTTGCATTTCAAGGGGCGGCAGTTATAATGAATGCAATAAAATAGGCACAATAAAACCATATATTAGTAGTATTTACACAGCACTTCTTGCAATTGGTTAGCACAAAATTAATAATTTTCCCTTTTTTTACTGAATGGAAGCATTCTAGATAACACTAAGTGTTATCTAGAATGCTTCCATTCAGAGTGTGTTTGTATGTGGGGGGCGGCAACATTACACCTTACCTGTCCTAACAAAATTCGTCGGGCCAGCCCGGAACATTTAGTCAACTTGGTACGCAGTGTCGGTATTTAGTTGATTAAATACAATAATGTTTAATCCCAATGCAGGTTCGGTGTAATTGAAAGCTGGATTTTTTCAGATACCAAATGAAATTTTTTTAAACTAATAAAGAAATGCTTTTAAAACTTTGGAATATGTGTATTAGCAGGGTGCAATTTGTAGGGGGAAGGGGGAATTTTCACCCCCAACTGCATCCCCTCCATCCCCACCACTACATCCCCCCACTGCTACACTTCCCCAACAACTACATCCCCCTCAAGCTCGACATATTCTCCCACCCCCCACTGCTCCAGGTCACAAATCGCACCCTGTGTATTAGTTGCATGTCTATTGGCTGTAGATTGCACTGCCTAATCATGTCAGTTACCAGCCGGCGATAAGATGTTTGTTGTTCCTTGTCAGTGATGCTTATCTTGTTTGTACCGTTTTGTTCTTTGATTATTTTGTCATCTACGTTGCAAGGTTAACGGCGTTTGTATTTAATGTTACTTTAATCATATGTGAGGTCATTGAAATTTCAGCTGCACTATTTTAATTAATTTTCTCCGTTGTTAGAATTAAATAAATTTTATCCAACTGTTTTTGTTTTTCTTTTCAACCCAGGCCATCTCTTATTTAACAGAATCTGTGAGGTTCTAGATTTAGAGCTTTACGGTATTTTGTGTGATCTCAGCACAAAGTTGCGTTCCAGACTGAGTGATCAATCAATCAATATGCTTTGCTTTCTGCGTGCTTTCTACAGTATAACCTAGTCAGAAATCGCAGATAGGCCTACTTTTAAACTGCACTTGGAAGTTGAAACTTAATTTCAAGACCTGTTAGCTTTCAGCCGAGGCTCTATCAGGGTTTAATGACTTTAATCTAGGCCGTTTCCGGGGGGAAATTGCCCTTCCCCCGGAAATTTCAAATCCCCCGAAAATTTTGGCATACTACATCAACTAACAGCAGCCCCTAGCTCACTTTCCCTCACTTTGTCAGTCCCCCCGAGTCTAGATTAAACACTGGGCTCTATCATTGTTATAGTTCGTATCCATAGACTTGTGACCAGCTGAGAACTGGACTGTTTGATTCTTTAATTTAGTTTGACATTCATTAGAGAGTTGTTATCACATGTCTGCTCAACTCCGTTAATAGTAATACTTATAAGGCCTATCATTCGTATAGGTTAGCAAATATATTTCCAGTATCCATATAGTTCAATCAACTCGACGCAAGTAGTAGGCCTAAGCAATCGGCACATTCATAAAAGACAAGTTTCAAGTTTGACAGCCTATAGGTTAATTCTAAGCAAATTTGAAATCCCCAGATCCCGTCCATTCAATCCCGAATCCCGGGATCTAAAAAATTAGCTCGGGATTGCAATCTCTAGTTTCCTGTTGCAGCTCGAAGTTTTTTTAATTGCAAGAACGCACATGTTTTGTAATGTAATGTAATGTAACAAAATATTTATAGACCTACAGCGGCAAATTTTGTATAGCGCCTCTTCTGAATTTGTATAGCGCCTCTTCTGAAAGATCACTCAGAAGCGCTTCCACAGCAAATTACTGTATATTAACAAAGAGATAAGTTTTAAGTCGTTTCAAAAGAGGCCATAGAATTAGGAGTTGCTAAGCCACGCATACTGGCGTCAAGAGCATTCAAAGGATAGGCCAACTGATTCAAAACCTCGCTTCAGGAACATGGAAGTTCGTGCTTGGGGCACACTGAGAAGACCATTGGTTGTGGACCGAAGACATGGCCGACCAGGGATAGAGCTAAGGGGATGGAGTAGCTCTGAAAGGTAAGATGGAGTGGCACCATAAAAGAGAGTGCAACCGCTCTCAACATACGAAACTCAACTCGAGCAGGATAAGGCAGCCAGTGTAAAATAGACGTCATATAATCACTAATGTGATCACGTCTTGTGACACCAGCAATCACCCTGGCTGCTGAACGAAGAACCATCTGGAGTTTATCAAGTCGCACCGATGGAAGACCAGCAAAAAGTGAACCACAGTAGTCAAGCCTTGAGCAAATAAATGCATGAATCAAAGTAGAAGCAGATGGCATGTCTAGTGTACGTCGAATCACTCTAAGCTGGCGGAGATGATAGAAGCAACTGCGACAAAGTGAGTTAATATGATCCATAAAGGTTAACTCAGAGTCAAGAATTATACCAAGATCACGGACAGAGGAGGAGAAAGAGAGGCCGGGAAAGGCAGACTTCACAGACATATGATCAATTTTTAAGAGCTGACCTCGAGTACCAAACCAGATGAGCTGAGTTTTAGCTGGATTAAGTAAATTAAATGAAATTAAAGGGGCGGAAGATGGCAGAGTGGGTTACGTGCTGGAGCGTCAGTCTGACGGAGCGGGTTCAAGCCCCGTTAGTGCCCCTAGTGGCTTTCACACAGGCAGTAATGCCTCCTAAGCCACTTTAAATCATGCTAAGAAAAAATGCGCTATATAACACGGCTCTCTGTACGATCGAGCGTTGTGCTATGTGGTCTGGTTATGTCACAGCCATAGCCAAGGTTATTTACGGCCAAAGGTATATCGATGGGTAAGTCTAATCAATACAATCAATGAAAAACTTCTTTAGCGCCTTCATGTAATGCACTTAAGCATCAGTCAATGGTCGCCAAAGGGTGAAAATTGTAGTTAGAAGTCATGTCCGAGATAGTTAGTATTTGAAAATCTTAGATAATTATTTTGGTTCCAGTAATATCTATAAGAAGATTAAGATTTGTATTGCTTCGCCATAACCAGTATATTAGTGCCTCGGTTTGGCTTTATCAACGTTATCGTGCACCTTTTATCTCTTTATCAGTCATTTCATATACAAACCATGTTCTGACAGAGTCGTGTTATGCACTTTTAGAGAATCTTTTCAACAGCAGGAGTATACGACTGGACCTCTCTTGCCTGTTATTAATAAATAAGCGATCAAAGCGTGAATTTAAACTAGGAACCAGATCGATTAGGTTTCGCCTATTAAAATCCACGTTTTGATTACACGAATTTATTTGCATTGGTTCATGATCGTTGAATATGCGCAAAACCAGAAAGCATAAGGTCAAATAGTAGGACCTATCGAGTGAAATTTTATGGACCTTTCAGGCTTTTCTTCTATATTTCTTGTATGGTTAATAGGGTTATATAACAAACCTATATGAAATAATGCAATTTTATCATGATATTATGATAATTTTTATAAATCTGAATCAACTTCGGACTTCTTGTGTCTTTAGTACAGTTCTCTTGGCGCGTTTTGCGAAGTGAAATCTTGTAGAATGTAGACCTTTTCGTCTTTTTCTGTGCGTCCATATAAAATATCCAATCAGAACCAAAACATATATTATATATAACTTAAAATTTTGGAAAGTTCTGCATGAATTTCAAGTTTTTCGATGTTATCAACAACAGTGTTTAATTTAGACAACGGACTCGGGGTGGGGGGACTGACAAAGCCGGGGGAATTCTGCTAGGGGCTGCTGTTAGTCCATGTAGTATGCCAAAATGTCCGGGGGGAATTTGAAATTTCCGCGGGGAAAAGGGCAATTTTCCCCGGAAACGGCCTAGATTAAACACTGATCAACAGTCCTCTACGAGTCTACGTCTATTTTGACCGTGAAATGTTGTAGACCATTTCGTCTACGTTTCTGCTTGTGGTTATAAGGAAATCTACTATAAAATCTTTAAATCTACGATATTCTTCAAAAATCAGGATAAATCTTTTCTCGTGTCTTTTCTGCGGTTTTCTCGAAACGTTTGTGGTTTTATTGAGTTTTATTAGTTTGGAAGAGAGTTATCGGAAGCACTTTTGCGGCATTGTGGGCGGCGTGGCGTCTTATAATACGGTCGATGCAGCCGTGGCCGCCGTATCTATTCTATTAAGGTCGATGACGAAGACCTCTGGTCCTCGTTTAGTCGTATTTTTCTCGATTTATTACAGAAAAATAGAGGAAATCTATTGATAGAATAGACGGGGAAACGCTGCGGGAGACTGTCGTGCGCTCGTTTATGCGGTCAGCTGGTTCTAGGGCGAATAAATAAGCACTCAGTCGGTCGGGGGAGGCCTCTTCTGGTAGTCGGAGAGCAACAGCCTCTGTCGTTTCCCTGCGACCTTCGTCTACCATTCTAGGCTGAAGTTCAACTTGTAAGTCTGTTCGTTCCCTCGTAATACTGAGCAATGTTTCTTCTTGAGTGCCATCGAATTTTGCCTTAGCTGTTATAGCGGCGCTATACAAATTGTCATGCCAACATACCAACCTGGCTTTACTTGACTGTGTAGACTGTAAAAGACTTCGTTTTGTCAGAACTTTACATTTCAGAGTAGATTAGAATTGTAGCATTTATCTTTTAATTGAGAGGATTACCAGTAGTAGTATTGGCATTGGTTGTGGACTACGTGATGGGTGAGACCAGCAGCCTGTTGGACAATCCTGAAGATTGCAATGGAGAGATCAATGGAAGCAACATGCCCACTGGGAAGGCCTAGAAGACGATGTATTTAATTGATATGTTAGGGAATGGACCAGGATAATGCTTGTCCAGGAGATTCATGCGACACAGGACCGTAACAGCTGGCAAAGGATTGTCCAACAGGCTACTGGTCTCAGCGGTTCCTAAGGGTCTTTGAGTTGGATTGATGGGAGGGTGGATGGGTTTGTGGGTGGATGGATGCTTGAATTTACCTACTGTCAAAATGTGGCACTGCTTTGTTTCTTGTCTGTTATAGCATTAGATTGTGCTTGGAGTCACATCATGGTGGTGTGATATTTAGTTATTAGTTCCTGCTTAGTTATTATAGTCTATGTATCCAGAATGTTATTTGTTTAGTTTTTTAAGCAGTGCAGATTTATTTTTGGATCAAAAAAGTTAGAAACATTGCTATGGTCTGTTGCCAAATAAAAATCTGGACAAATAAAAATCTATCGACCGGTATATACAGTATGTATTACATGCACGGGGAATATTGCTTGTCAAAGTTCAATGCCATTTGATTTGTGAAAATTGCAATGCAAATAGTTTGGGTTGCAAGCAATTTGTGTGTGTGTGTGTGTGTGTGTCTGTGTATGTGCACACACACACACACACACAAGAGACAAGGAGTGAGCCATATAATTATATTTCTTGACAGTATTGACAGTATTCTTGGTCAGTTTTTCTTATATTTACTTTTGCGCTTATGTGAACTGTGCACTTTGATGTGTGTGTGTGTGTGTGTGTGTGTGTCCATGATGGCAATTCTAATATTGTTCTGTACATATTTATCTAAATACACAGCAAACTAAAGCAATGGTCACAGGGAGCAAGAAGGAAGATTAATCTAAAACTAGTTGGATGAAGTAATGAAACAACACAAAATTCATATACCTAGGATCAGTACTGACAGAAGATGGACTAAGCGAAGAAGACATAATAAGAAAAATTGGACTAACAAGTACAGCATTTAGAAAATTTCAGAATGTATGGAAAGACAAACAAACATTAAAAACAAAACAAAAGATATATAGTACACTGATCAAACCAATACTATTATGTGGATCTGAATGCTGGACCACAAAGAAAAAGATGAAAAAATATTAACGACTGCAGAAGTGAACTGGTTAAGAGGACTAACAGGAGTCAGCAGAAGACAAAGAATAAGAAACAGAATGATCAGAGAAAAGACAGCAAAAGGAAACAATACTTAAATCAATACAGAAACGAAGACTGAAATTGTTTGATCATGTTGAAAGAACGAAGGAAGAACGACTGCCAAAGAAAGCACTGTGCAGCTATGTTGAAGGGAAATGGAGAAAAAGCAGACCATGAAAAACATGGTTAGAAATCTTAAAAGAGGATGCAGAAGAAATGCAAAGGTACTTCATCCAAATGGCCAGTGCAGCAAGAGACAGCAGTGGAAGGAACTCATTCGGATTCAGACCCATTGTCCAACCAAATAGGGAACAGCGGAAGGAAGGAAAGAAGAGGATACTTTTATCAGGATAAGTTTTGAACAGTGGTATATTACGGTAATAGGCAGTGTGCTACTTTTGTATTGGCACTGGCAATTACAGGATAATTGTAGAAATAACCAACTCTCTATGCAGTTGAACAGTGTACCTTTTTCAAATGAGATCACATACTGTACAGCCTGTGGGTGACATACCCTTCAGCCTATGGGAACATGCAGCTAAACAGCTAGGTCTGTGAGTTTGAAGCGATTGTGCGACCACATAAATATTTAGCAAATTTTTAATGCGCCACATTTTCAGTCGTATGCAATTTCTGCACAAATGTGCGGCAATTTCATCTGCATTTTTAGCTATTTCGGTCACATATATAGCACATTCTTGTTATTTTCATAATATAGGCATAGATTTACAGGGAATCATTGCCTATCTGGATGAGTTTTTTTTGCTCATCAGCCCTTGTTCACCGAAAAACACTGCAACTTCCACAAATATGCAGCACATAAATAGGAAATTTCCACATTTCTCCTGCATATTTAGGTCCCCTGAGTCCCACATATTTCCCAACAAATGGAAAAATCGCTACAACACATCAAATTCACGGCCCTCAACAGCTGGAAGTTGCAACTCTGCTAAATGAAAACATTGTACAAAGCAGAGTGCAGAAGTGCTGCTCACTTTGCAAACAGGAACATTTTGGAGACTTTAAGACTTTGTTGTTGTTGTTGTTGTTGTTGTCCATTAAAATGGCCTGCTTTCTATTGCAGAAGCAACTCTGTTGTATATGCTGTTATGCTGTTGTCAGTGTGCATGGTTTTGTTGAAGTGGTAACCTTTCTGTACATGATATGTTGCAATGTTTTAAGAAGCCTTCCATGTGAGGGGCTCTGGGTCAAACATTGGCTCATTCAAATGGTTCAAGACATTTATGACCTCTTGTGGTTGGTCACAGTCCGTGTGTTGGTGATATTAGTCCATGTGTTGGTGATATTAGTAGCAATTAGTTGTGACACAGAGCATTGGATATAATAAATCTAGCTGCTGATTATTGTCTGAGACAAATATATATATATATATATATATATATATATATATATATATAATATGTGCACAGGAGGACTGTTGCGAATTTCTGGGACTTGCAGTTCAAGTAGATGTTACACTCCGTTGAGTGGACATTGTCAGACTGGGAGCAATATACCATTCTCAATGGATGTTGAGATTCATCGGCTGCCTGTAAATGTTCATTTCGCGAACATACCTAGTTTCAATGTTGAACGTATTTGCAAGAACAGGTGCAGTGGAGCAGCAATTCTTGCCATGCAAATGGAGGGTAGTGCATCTGACCTTTGTTGCAACTTTTGGCAAGTTGTTCACCCCTTAATTGCTCCACACCAGTGGCTATTCTAGCCACCTCGACATTGGAGGGGAGTTTAAATGTTTTTGGGGTAAAAGACAGTGGGGAAGTCATACTACTTGCCAAAATGTAAACATTTGGGGGGGGGGGGGAATCTTCACTTTGCGAATGACTTAGTGTATGTTAAAGTTTAAACAACAATGTAATAATAATAATAATAATAATAATAATAATGGTAGTAGAAGGAGGAGGAGAACCTGGCCGTTTTTATGCATATTTTCATGCAAAATTCTTGTATTTTCTCATTGACCTGCCATGACTTAGGCGAAAAACTTGGAAGTTTCTGAAACTGCTAATTCTTCACTTAATTTAATGACTGGAAAAACTAAAGAAACCCTGTTTTTGTCAAAACTGGAACTTCTCGAGAGAGCTCTGTTAATTCTCGTGCTACACTGCAAATCTTGTTCGCACCCACAAACTACAACAGTTGTAATTTGCAATTTATTTGTAAGAAATTGTGTGAGGATTTAATATAATTTCTGGGCCAAAGTTCTTTCAAAATGACAGATGATGGTATTTATGCACATTTTGATATTATGGCTGATTTTCAGAGCAGTGCTGTCTTGTGTGTATTAAGTATAACTGATGAATCTTAAGGAATTGTCAATTTTTAGCATTTTAAGGGCAGTATTAAAATAACGCAAACTATTATTATTATTATTATTATTATTATTATTATTATTATTAACTAGACAATTTATATAGCGCAATAAGCACAGCAAAAATGACCAAAGACAAGAGCGCTTTACAATACTACGTATACCCGATGGCGAATAGGTAAATCTTAAGATTACTTTAAAAAAGTCCTAGAGAGCCAGAGTTTGTGACATAGTCCGGTGGTGAGTTCCACAGTTGAGGATTGCCCCGTGTGACCGACCTGTCCCCAAACTTGGCCATTTTAGACGGGGGGAGGCACTAGCAGTTTGACTCGACTGCCAGGTCTGAGCAGCCGACGTCGTTCCAGCGTCGTGGTCCGCTGTAGGAGCCTCAGGGAGGCGATGCAGTCCAGACAAGTAGGATCGTATAGCACTCAGTAAGTCAACAGGTGTTGCTTGTAGACGATCCGCTCCTGTATTCGTAGCCAATGGAGTTTATCGCGAAGCAGCGACGCGACGTGCGTCTTCCATCGAGCTCCGAAGATCAGTCGCGCCCAGGGTGCGATTTGGGACCTGGAGCTGTGGGGGGATTTGTCGAGCCTCGTGGGGGATGTAGTTGTTGGAAAATGTAGCAGTGGGGAGATGTAGTGGTGGGGGATGTAGCAGTAGGGGGATGTCAAGATACTTGAGGGTGCGCTTAAATTTCAGTCCTAATTGGATGATTTTCTGCTCAAATTATTTGTTTAAACGTGTACTTGAATGAGGGGATGAGAAGTACAGCTTTTAAGGTTAAATAATGATTCAGTATCTAATGGTTACTCTGTTTGATGCATTGATAGAGATGGATTTACCTTATGATTGGCCTAAGCCATGGATTATAACTGACCATGACTGAACTTGATCCTTTTTGACTGCTTGCTGATAATTTTGTGCTTTTTGTTAGGTTAAGCAGATCAAGACTGCACAATTTTTGAGTATTGATGGTTTTGTTCCTGATAATTTCAATATTTACTGTGATATAGTGATAGTTTCAACATATTTGTTTTGTTGAAACAACAGAAGAAGCAGGTGTGGTTTTTATCTTTATTTTTATTGGTTGTTTTCTTTAAATTTATCACAATTTTCGAAGGGTCTGACATTATTTACCAGATTGTAAGTTCAAATAAAATCTGTTTATATTTAGGTACCATGTCCATAAAATTGAGGCCAGAAGTGCAAGTATGGTAATTAATCTTCATGAATTCTATATTTTGGTCATGACCTCGACTGGTTCTTCGTGTTTACTACATATCTGTTGTTTCCTTGACTGTTTTGTCATTGATTATGAAGCATGGCTTACTTTTGAGCATGTCTGCGGTCTGGTCTGGTCTTCGGTAGTATAGTGGGGCCCAGAATGCTTATTTATTTTGAAATGGTCCTCTTTTCTGTTTTTGTAGACTGCACTTCTGCTTACTATGGCGTATTTTTCCATCCATCGTCGTCTTCTTCGACTAGTTTGAAAGGAGAGTTGTGGTGTTATGGATAGGAGAAATGACACTTACATTTCAGCAATTGATGCTGCTGTTGCGGTGATGTCTCACGAATCACACATGCTAGGGACAGTTGCACTTCCGGAAGCATTTGGTCTTGAAATGCAGGGCCCGCCTCGTCAGAAAAGGTGCAGCCTGTCGATTTCGCCTTCGGTTTTAACGGACTTGCAAAGGGATGGCTTCATTCAGTCGGATTTGCTCCTGGATGTCGACGAGCTCGACAAATCGGACGGTCAATTTTATCAGACGGACTGGAAGCTGAAAGACTCCGAGGCCATATTCGGGACGTCGATAAAAAATATCCAAACGGAATGGCCACGCTGAACGGGCAGATCTTGTACAAGCACCAAGCGGACCGTTATGACCTTGCCATTGTGTCTTCTGAGACGGGGAAAGCACGGACGAAGGCTTTGAAAACCCGGGCCGACACGACCCGTCGAAGTGTCAACAGCGATTCAAACAGCAGCCAGTTCGACCCTCTTGACGCCGAAGATGTGCTGCTTACGAGGCATGAGGACCCCTTGGAAAAGGTTTTGCCCGAGGCCATTTTGTGCAGCATTTGTGGGGACACGGTCGCTGGATTTCACTGCGGAGCATACGTCTGCGAAGCCTGCAAGGTTCGTACCAAGATAAATTTAATTTGTTTTGGAATTTCAATTGCCAGCATTTGAACTGTGTTCTTTTGTTCAATAGCAGGGGTGTCAAACTCATTTCATACAGCAGGCCGCATAAAAGTCTTTGTGGTTGTCGTGGATCGGATTTGTACATAACATTAACACGAACTACAGTAGGCCTATTGCACAGAACAGTATATAAAGATTGTTTCAAAATTTTTTATTTAATTTCCATTATATGTAAAAAGTTTGAGTTTCATATATATATATATGTAATTTCCAGTTTTCATATACTCACTTTTGAACGTACCTTAAATAAAATGACATTGCTTAAACATAAAGTTTTTTCTTGTATTCAGCCACATGCACACGGGCCGGATGAAAAGCTTTTGCAGGCCATATCCGGCCCATGGGTCGTATACGTTTGACACCCCTTTTCTACACCTTTGTATGGTCTTTACCTTAGGCCTATATTGTATTTTTGTTTTCTCTGTGGGATACCATTTTGCACTTTGTACAATAAATTAACATGTTCCAATATGAAGTCAATGAACACAAGTGTTTTGGATTAATTTTGCCATGATAAATTGTTTGAGACATAACTGATCTTAGAATATCCCTATAATAATGATTGGTCCAACACTACCTATAGCCACAGTGGACATATGAGGCATATGAGAGCAGTTACCCTTCATGCACTCCCAAATGTGTTGGGAGTGGGCTCAGTGGGGGTATAACTGAAACCTTGTCTATAATTCAGCTAAAATAAATTACAATACTAAGGTATGATACTTTTCTTGTTTTTACAGAAATTTTTTGTCAGGTGTCTGAAACAGGACACAGGAATTAAATTCACCTGTGCGCACAATCATTGTTGTGAAATAACGAAGGAGACGCGCACGCAGTGTCCGTATTGCCGGTTCCAGAAGTGCCTTAAGCTTGGCATGTACAAACCTGGTTAGTATTGTATTGCCCTATAAGTCATCTGATTGTAGATTCTTGGTGTGGTTATGAAGATGATTTGTTAGAAATACAAGTGTTCATTACATTTGGAAATTATTGTAACATTTGAACCATGCTGAGCCACAGAAGTTTCATGTTGTTGTAGTTAGACGCAGGGTTAACAATTTTTCACATGCATCTTGGTCACAGGCTTATTTTGAAGTGATGGAATATAATCAGTAAAACAAGTAGGCAGATTGATTATGAATGAGAAATATATGATGTATGAGAATGCATGATGTATGAGAAATGTATGATGTATGAGAATGTATGATGCAGCTGGAATTCTGAATGATAGTTGCTGCTCTTGCATGTGTCACACTCTGTTTGGAACATTGCATTGTTGCTGTTTAGTGACAGTGTTGTACAACTGTTTTGAATTTACTAGTGAAAAAGCACTAAATAACTAGAATTCACTAATGAAAGCACACTAAATAACTAGAATTCGTTAACGAAAGAGCGCTATACACAATATAAAACGAACACCACCAAACGCCAGACTTTTGCATTTCTTTTATTACTTTACTGTTATTATTTATTTATTGTTGATGCTTGTTTATGTTTGATTAAGCGGAGTCACTAGCTATCTGTACATGTATCAAGTGTAGTTGACACTACAAAAATTCACTAAGATTATTTGTGTCAAATTGTCTCTACTGCTTCCACTTGACCATTGCCTTTGATAAAGATGCATTGGGCATTAGCCTCAAGAATTGTCTCTCTGCATTTATTTGCTTCCCAGTCCTCTCTTCTCTAATCAACTAGTTGTTATATGCACTTTTGCGATTGTGTGCAGCTGCTTTATCAGGTAGTTAATAATTTTTGATGGACTTTCGTGGTAAACAGAACCTTCTGTGGACACTTTGCTGCTCATCTTTGCTGTTGTGCATTTCTTGTTGTGTCTTTTAGCAATTTCTTGTGTCTTCTCCCTTCTTTATCCACATGCTTCTTTATTTGCCATTTTTCATCAGCTGAATTTGAGAATTTTTCTTCAACACTGCGCTTCAAAACCTTTGAGTTTTTTCTTTGTCATTTGTTACAAAGCGTCTTGATTTTTTTCAGTGCTAAATTTGTATTTCTTTGCACACATTATTTTTGCATCCAAGAGCATATTTAGTCATAGTAGTTCTAGCATATGCTGTATGTCTCTTTCACGCCTGCCATCTTCTGTTACATGCATACCAAGATAATTATCGTATTCTCCAACTTGTTCTAATAGCTCCTACTTGCACTGTGTCAATGTAATCTCCCTCAGAGATTGAACGTTGCTCTGCACGATTTAGTGAATGCATCTCTCAAGTTCTAAGATGGATGACAGAGAATCAGTTAGAACTAAATCCAGAAAAAAACCAACTCCTTTGGCTTAGTACTCCTAGAAAGAAGCACCTTTTAAATCGAATACAGGTCTATCAATTTAAGTGGAGTTGATATCGTACCAAGTACAAACGTGGTTCGTACGTGCTATTATCATCTACGAAGGATCCGAGATATAAGTCGATGTCTTCCTGAGCCAGACGTCATCAACCTGATTTGCGCCCTTGTTGTATCTAGACTTGACTATTGCAACAGTGTTCTGCTGGGCCTTCCGATTTGTCAATTGAACAGGTTACAGTCAGTAATAAATGCTTCATGTCGATTGATATTTGGTGCAGGGAAGCAGGAACACCTAACATTGTTACTAAGAGACATTGGCTAAAAATCCCTGAACGCATCGAGTTCAAGTGTTGCTGGATGACTTTTCGAGCTCCAAATGATCCTCTGTGCCCTGACTTTTTAACATCCTTGGTAGTGAAAAGGCCACTACCTGAACGCTACCTGAGCACTGTTCAAACCTTCGTTCAAACCTTCGTTCAAACCTTTGTTCTAGTAGTCCCGCCACCAGCAAAGACACTTCTCTTCAGAGAACGATCTTTTTTCAGAGTGAGCCTGTGACTATGGAACTCACTACCAACTGAAGTTACCGCTATCACCTCCTTGGAACTGTTCCTAAAATCTTTGAAAAGTCATCTTTTCTTGACCTCGTACTTTGCTTACCGGTAATTTAATGTGTTTAGAAGTGTTAGTTTTTATGTTTAAGTGCTCTTGACTTTAGCTTGATGCTATGCATATAGCGCTTAATAAGTTGTCAGAAATAATAATAGTAATAATAATAATAATAATAATAATAATAATAATAATAATAATATAATATACTTAGTTAAGGCTTAATAGTTATCATGTTGTTAAATTGTATCTTTTTAGTTTTCTGTTATATGTGAATCTTGGTTGTGTGAATTATTGAAATAGTTTTAAGTAGCAGATGTGAAGGAGTTTGTAGAATACTGACTTGCAGGCTATAATTGTTGAGAGGTGTATAATTTCTCAGGTGAAATTTTGTCCACCTATGTGCAATAGTACAGTAGGTGGAAGTTAATGTTATGCTGCCATTTAGACTTCCGATAGTGTCAGGTGTCGGCTCTTTTATGGCTTTCAACCTGTGCTGGAGCCATTTGCTCTTTCCTACTCAAACAGCCTTTGGGTACTTTATGATCTGGATTAACTTTCATATGACCTTATTTGAAGTTAATTGCTTGCTTCTACATATATTTGCATTGTATAGGGCCTATCCATACATGCTTAACTTGATGCTTATGGCCAGTAACATTAATGTAATGATTGTGTGATTAAATGGGTTTGTGTGTGTTTGTATCTGTGCATGTATGTGTGTGAAATTAATTTAATGATTGTGTGTGTGTGTGTGCCTGTATGTGTGCCTGTGTATGTAATAATGATCCAGTGATCATTGCTTTGTGTGTGTGTGTGTGTGTATAATTGTGGATTCTTATTTGTATATGTGCTTTAAGTACATAAATTGGCATGATTGAGTTACTACATTATCTGTAATATATGTTCAAAATCATTTCAGTTGATACCTTAGCATATAGAAGCCATGGTGCTAGAATGTGGACTCCATGCATTACTTATAAGATTAACTGCAAGGGAGCTAAAAAGGTGATGGTTTTGTTTATGTACAGATAGATGGCGCCTACTGATAGAAACATGTCTGTGTGCTGTACAACTTTCCTACTGAATTGCGCATGCGCATGGCCTATATACAATTCAAGCACTTACCTTGAACTCTCCTCCAATAAGGCCCATGGTTCATAATTCAAAACCATCAGGCTTGCATCCTAGCGCCTAATGCAACCTTTACCTTGCATGAATTCATAGTGATATGTCAAGGCCACCATGGATCCTTGTCTCGGTAATTATTAGGGTGTCCAGATGACTTTTTGCTAAAAGAGAACATTCAATGTCATTCATAGTGAAAAATAGAGAACATTCTGAACAAAAAGACAACAAACAAATTTTCAAAAGCCTAAGTGATGCTTTACAGTGTGGAACGACAAAGTTGCTTCTGCGGCTAAAATTTTGGCATTGGTTTTCGCGGCAGCTGGCTGAAGAAATGACAAATTTTTGTCAGTTTCGCCTGCCTGTATAGCGTTTTTGTGCTTTTTCGACGATAAATGTTGATCAAGATCATAGCGACCTTTATTCGCAATGCTAATGGTTTGACTACATACTTTACAGTAAACCTCACATTTTTAAATTCATGATTGACATAATTATATTTTGTAATTTGTTTTTTTTCTTTTAATTTCTTTATTGTTGCCAAATTACAGTGAGAATAATTAAAAATTAACTTCTACTTAACTTTATTTGACTGACAACAAAAAAGAGAACAAAAGAGAACTTCAGTAAAAAAAGAAAGCGTAAAAAAGATCCGACCTAAAAAAGAAAACATGTTCTCTTTAAAAGAGATGTTCTGGAAAGCCTAGTAATTATGGAATTTTGTCAGTTGGGCTTTGAAGTCCCCTTACACCTTCCAGTATATTCATGCAAATTTTAATGAATTTATAGTTACAATGATATGGAGTGTCCTGCCTTAGTATGAATTTTATGATTTTTGCAATTATTTGGATTTTTAGTAGGAAATGTAGTTCTGTGTTTGATGAAACCTGATTCAATATTAATTTTACATTGTGCCTACGATAGGCTAATTAGTGAATGCGCGCTTTCACCGAATGAGATACGGAAGCCTTTATGTCTCGTTCACATTGACCGTCTTCTATAACTTCCAAGATATTTGTACTCCTTAGCTTGTTCTAATTCAGTATTTTCTATTAGAATGTTGTGCTTTATTTTTCTCTGTTTGCTTATGATCATTGATTTTTGTTTTTCATAAATTTATTTCCATGCCATATTCTTTACTTTTTCTGTTTAATTTGTTTAATACATTTTAAAAATCTTTCTCGTTTTCGGTGATTATCACTGTCACTTGCGTATCTAAGTATGTTGTATACAATTCCATTTATTTGTATGCCTGTAGTTTCTTCCATTGCTTATTTTATTAGGAATTCTGTATATACCCGGTAGGTTGAATAATAGGGGAGATTCTATTCTAATTTTCCCTGTCTCTTCATTTTGTAGTCTCATTGTAGCAAACTGTTACTTTGCTATAAAATCACTGAGTTAACACCACTCTCTTAACTACAGTCTACTGATGTCTGAGTTATTTTTAAAGAAGAAGCTCATTGAGAACACCAATGCTACTATGTATTGAAGTCTTAATAGTGTTGATCTCTTATGCAAGCAATCTAAGTGTTTGCTCATTCTACTTATAACCTCTTGATTTTTTTTGTTAATGTGTATTTTTGACAATCCCATCTACATTTGCTTACATTATCATATTATTGTAAAAGTCTTATAAGCAGTAGTCATTTTTCAAGAAAACCTTGGGGTCAAACCACAGTCCCATAATTTTAAGCTTCCAGTGGGAGGGTAAGGTTGTGTCCGGAAACCAACATTTTAACCCAGAGTTGGCCTGAACAGATAGGGGTTTAACCCCAATTCTTCAGGCAAATTGAATGCTGCTTTTAAGTGAATGAGGCAACTTCAAGCAAGAGTGTGAATTCTTGGTTTTGCATTCTGTCCTATTTGCCTAATCAGTAGAACTTCATTATAGCATTCTTGTGGGTCTGTAAAATTTAGTATGTTATAATTATCTGAGGTGCATTACCGTATTATCTCACATATAAGACACACTTTTTCCCTTAAAAATTG
This sequence comes from Metaphire vulgaris, assembly GCA_018105865.1. Lineage (NCBI taxonomy): Eukaryota > Metazoa > Annelida > Clitellata > Crassiclitellata > Megascolecidae > Metaphire > Metaphire vulgaris. The sequence goes on along the minus strand of CM030868.1, from coordinate 6,668,121 downwards.
GTACAAGGCATGGGTGCATATTATATATAAAAATAAATGTTATGTACATAAAATTGTATGTAAAATAAAGGTTTCAAATTGTGATGTAGCCCATAGGTGGCTAATAACGGTGGCCAGTCTCTTGGTTTTGAACCTATGGTTTTAATGTTGCCATTGCTACTCATTTTTGATGTTACTATAGCGATTAATGAGTTATAACCTTAGGGGCTCCTGTTACGGATTGAACCCTTTTTCCGTCGGCGTGCCTGCCCAATGATATTACCACTCATCTATCTTCCCGCCCCATTGTTATATTGTATGTACATAACATAATTTTAATTTAGCCATATTTATATGCATATACCACGCACATTATACAGGTTTTTACCTACACAGTCGGTGGTGGACAAAAAAAATTGTTTGGACATCAATTTCAAAAAGAATTTGCCAGAAAATTGTGATTGTCTAGTTTTCTCAATAGACATTGTGTCATTGATAGCTTAAAAATGATGTAGGCTTATTGTTTTATGGCCTAATGACGGCCGCCGGTGGGGTAACTGTCTATTCCAATTTTAAGCAGAATTTGAAAGACAATTGTGATTATCCAGGTTAATTAATAGAGATTCTCGTAGGAAATTTTGGGTGTGTATTATATATAGGTATTAACATTTTTACAGTATGATAACTCTAGAAACTAAGGGTGCATAGTGTACACAGGTGCGTATTATACCCGAGATAATACGGTATATCAAATGCCATCCAAAACGGCAGCGCATCACACGGGGACGTACATTGAGGTGCATTATACCAAGTATATATTATAACCGAGTGCATTATAATGAAGTTCTACTGTATTGTCTGAGTTGGGATAGATTGTAACAATTTTCTACAACCTTCACCCCATTCTTACCCTGTTGTGTGGCAGTGCATTTTAGGTTTCTTGACTACATTACATGTCAAAATTATTAGAACAGCTTGATCTGAAATGGTTTTGTGAGTGCGTCCGCACGTCTGTGTGTGTGTGTGTGTGTGTGTGTGTGTGTGTGTGTGTGTGTGTGTGGGTGTGGAGTTTTGGTAAGTATGATCAAGTAAAATGAAGTTATACACTGCAGACGCATTTGAACCTTGGATTTGACAAAGATTTATATCAGGCAGAGGCCATTTTTTATTATTATATCTCAGCAGACGCTTTGTCTTTATTTCCAGCTGCATCATAATGAATGACATAGAAAATAATTGCTGTAATAAGTGAAGGTGAAATTTAATATTTATGCAGAATGAAGTCAGTTTGCAGTTGCAGTAATCATTGATAAATGTCAGATAACTAATGATCTTTATATTTTATTGATATTTGTCCATAATATTTCTCTGAGAAAATGAGGGCAAGGTACAGAGTTTGGATGCACTAAAATTATTAGTCAGCAGTTTGGTTGTGGAGTGAGTCCGCTGGTTTTGTGTTTGTGCAAAGTGTCTGCCTGTAATCTTGACTTGGTGCCTATTGTCAGACCCGGGGAGAGAAATTCCGGGTCCCTGTGCACAAAAAAATTTCTTGACACCTTTTTTTTCTTTACTGTTATTATTCATATTATTGTTAATTATATGTATTCATCATGGGCCCAGACCGCCGGGCCCTTGTGCAGTTGCCCACCCCGCCCCCTCTCGGCGGCCCTGCCTATTGTTGAGAAACAAGGAAGGTTGCTCTAGAAGCAGAGCCCTGACCTGTTGTTGTCCGCTCTTCATTTTTAAGTCATGCTAATCCGTTTTTCCAGTATTCCAAACTAGAAGTTGTTGTTTTTTATTCCTTAGACCCATTCCCTGTATTGTTTTTAGTTCAAAATGACATCATCATCATCATCATCACCACCACCACCACCACATGCATGCATTGTTAATATAAGTTTAGTTTTGCTATCTCAACTTTTGTTCAGAATATGTTCATTCTTTTGGCATGCATTTACTGGTATATTGAATCATGGGCAAAAGTTCTAGCTTTTGCACATCTTATAGCGATGAGGTCCTCTTTCTAGTATTTTGATTTCTCAGATTTTTAGTTGGTTAACAGGTGTTACTAGCTTGCCTGCATGGAAATTATTTATGCTGCATATTGCTTTGTCTACAGCAGGCATAAGATAACAAATAAAGATACTGGATGAATATTGATAATTTTTTTGCATTAGGTTTGAGAATTTAAAATTTGTTGCATTACTGAGCATAGAAATTGGTTTCGATTCTAAGGTGGAAGTGAAGCTCTTTAATGTTCTGCAGTTGATTGAGGGTGAGGGATAGAAAGAGTGAGAAGCAGACAGGTGGGCGAATATCAGTATACAGACATTCTCTCCTGGACATTATCCCCCAGACATATCCCCCTGGCAAAGAAGTAATAGATCTTAATTTTAAAAGGTACTTATCGGTTATCTGATGCCATGGCTGGTCAGTATCATTTAGGGTTAGTGTTTAGTGTCTGGTTCATGGTGTGGGTAATGATTATAGTCAACGTCCATAGAGAAAATAAAGGGGGGATTATGTCCGGCTGTGTCATTTCAAAGGGTGTACCGAGGGGGGATTATGTCCAGGGGGAGAATGTCCTACAATCACGAATATCAGTTATAGCACTGCTGCATTTAAAATGACGAAATCTGTCATGACAAACAGGTTTTGTAATGGCTTAGAATGTAACCAGGTTTTGTAATGACTTAAAACAGAGGTACTCAAATTTTTTTGAAGCTGGTCTACATCCAGTCTTCCATGGTTCGTGTGTCCACTAGTTACAAGGGAAGTACAATTACTACATGTGACAACTACAGCATTAGGTAATTAAATTTAAGCCAATATTACGGGCTTGAAATTTCTCAGACACAGAACAGCTGTGGCGGTCCACAAGAACCGTCCTCCCAGTCCGGATTGTGGACCGCGGGCCACGGTTTGAGTACCCCTGGCTTAGAATGTAATCAGGTTTTGTAATGGCTTAGAATGTAACCAGGTTTTGTAATGGCTTAGAATGTTTGTGCGGTACTTGTAAAGAACTAAAGATTTTCCTTGTAAGGATTTTCTGCACTCCTAGTTCACCCTGATAGTGCTTAGTTGTGTTTATTCACATCAGATGCAAGGACCTTGCATGTCGGCCTATCGGTCTATCGTTTATGTGATTATTTTCAAAGTGCTTGCTCCTATTATCAAAGGTCAGATAGCTCGTGACAAGGCTAATCATGTCACCGTATTTTGTCCTCCACAGGGTCCTGTATACCTGTGAAGTGGGACAACTCACGTGACCTAGTAAAATATGCCATATGTTCCATTTACATTATAGATAGAAATACCAGAATTTGGAACAATTTTTCTCACTGGGTGGCTTGTCAGACAGTCCTATTAGACCTATGTTGCAATTGATTGTAGGACATTCTCCCCTGGACATAATCCCCTCTCCCCCCGGTACACCCTTTGAAATGACACAGCCGGACATAATCCCCCCTTTGTTTTCTCTATGGACTTTGGCTATAATCATTACCCACACCATAAACCTGACACTAAACACTAACCCTAAACTGACGGCAGCCATGGCATCAGATAACTGATAAGTACCGGTACCTTTTAAAATTAAGATCTATTACTTCTTTGGGGGGATATGTCCGGGGGGATTATGTCCAGGGGAGAATGTCCATATATTGTTGCAATCTCCTTCTAAGTCAAAATTCTTTCATCTTGGGTGAATATTGTTAAAATACAAAATATATTTTGAGTCATTGATTTTGGACACTTAACATCTTACTGCTATTCATTTTAGATTTAGGAATAGGTTTACTCATGTGAGATTATAGTGCACATGTTTTTGGAAACTTCATATAACTTTGTATGGCTGCAGCTCTGTCAGTGGCGTGGCAAGGTTTACTTCTAGCTTTGTCAATTTTTTCACCTCATTCTGAATATTTTGAAAGGGACTGTCCATTAATTGCTTACAATTTTTGGGAAATTTTGACCCCTACCCGCTGGTAAACAGCTGTAAACTTTTAGTGACTGCCTATAAATATGTCAACAGCTTTTGACCCCCCTAAGATCAGTGATGGGTCCCTCTAAAAAGTTTAGGTGGTTATTATTTTTTGTGCATTGATGACCTTTCCCCCCATTTTGCTCATCAAGTGTCAAAATGATTACATTTTTGCTCGTCAGGCTTTTCTTTGTTATAATAAATAGTATTCCATGAAATTTCCTATTTTTTGATTATTTGTAAATAGTGAATTATTGTTAACGTCAACTTCTCTTGACCCCCTCTTCATCTCAACAATTGTCAGACTTTTTCAAACCCCTCCCCCTATTTTGTTGACATAATTAATGGACAGCCCCAAAGTAAAAATCCTCTCTTCAATATCATTAATCCTTTGACCGCCGGAGGCCTCTGTGCATAGCACAACCTGCACAGTCCATTGCTATGCGGATGTGGACTTTACAGGCGATGTCTGTGCAGCACTTCATGGTCATAAAGCATAGTGCTATAGGCTGGCTTCCCTGTTGCTGCTTACTTACTTGTCAACGATTATTATGGATAAGAATTTTGAGAAATTTATTGCAAAGATGCAGTAGAATCTCTCAGTGAATGAAGGTTTATAGCCAATAATGTTTTTGAATTATTGTTTACTGGTAATTGGTTTCATCGTATTTATTTCGTGCTTTATAGCAATTAGATGTTTTTATATTTGAACCGGAACTTTTGAATAATATTTTTATCATGAAAGTGCTTTTATGGTTTTACTTTTGTGCCCATTTGATCTTAGGTAAATTCAAGGGGTTAGCACCTAAATGGGCTACTAAAAAAGAAGGTGGGACTCCAAAAAGTTTGATAAACTCTGGTTTCTACTTTTGGACCCATTTGATCTTAGGTAAATTCAAGGGGTTAGCACTTGAATGGGCTACTAAAAAAAGAAGGTGGTGATTCCAACAAGTCTGAGAAAACCTTGGTTTAGACTTTCCCATTGAGTCTCAAAATTTATCATGGCTGTAACTTTTCTTTATTCTAGCTCTATGTTGCTTTGTACAGCCAACTGTCCTTTGTGAAATGTGTCATTTGGCCATTTGCTCACTTGCGTGGGAGAACCTTTATTACAACTGGAATTTAGAGCATAAGCTACTTCTGCCCTGAGGGACTGTGACTTAGACGGCCTTGAGCAGGCTAAAAATAGGCTTCAGAGAGCCTGTGGGCGCATGAGGGACTGTGATATTTGGTCCACAATATACTATGCCAGTGCTGTTGAAACAGTTTTTAGTGAAAATATTTAAAAGTAAGTGAGACTGTGATTAAGTTTTTGAAATCCCTGTGGTATGTGGTCAAATAAACAACACTCAGCATGCTTATGGGACATTGTCTGTGCTGCCCTACTACTACTACTACTACTACTACTACTACTACTACTACTACTACTACTACTACTACTACTACTACTACTACTACTACTACTACTACTACTACTACTAATAATACTAATAATAATAATAATATATAATAATAATCTTATAATAATCTTATAATAATCTTATATTCATGTGAGAAACACAGCATACATACAATCTATAAAAGATAAGGATAAAGACATGGCGCAAAATGTTCAACAGATGGCAAGCAAACATGCACCATACTGTTGTCCATACATTGAGCAATGTATATATAGCTTTTGTCTCAAGTATTTTGCAACAAAAGTGTTTGAAGATGATAGATGATGTCACGTTTAATTGAGTTCCGGCTTCAGTCTTAAACAGTTAGCAGCATTTAATAATAATAGGATATTAAATCATCTATTCAGATTTCTCCCGTCTTGAAAAGAACTGTTAATGCTCCACAGGTTTCAAGGCGTTTTAAAATTTGTTTCCATGATTCTATGATTTAAACAAGAAGCCTGTTTATTAACCAGAGCTTTGATTACCACCTGAGATGTCCAGATCTCCATGGGTGGAAAGTTTTTAGGCATGACCAGAGTGGAGGCTGTTTGTATGTTGTGGTAAGTAGGTCAGTTGGTTTAAGTGTAGGCAGTACTAGGCACTCCCTGTGGTTGGTTGTGGGGTGAAATGTAGTCTCAGAGGTGTAATAAAAGGCTGTCCTGAAGATGCTGTTTACTGCTTACTGCATAACCTTGGACTGGTCTGGATTGAGGCATACACACTAATGTGGGCCTCTTGTGTGTACTGCAGGCTAGTCTGCCTGTGTTTGTGTTTGTGTTTGTGTATGGGTGCACGCCCGTGTGTGCGTGCTTGTATGTGTTTCTGTTAACTGGTAAGACTAGGCCTACCTTTGAATGTGTGTAGACTCCCTTTATCAGTATCATGCTTACTGGTATTGTGACCATAAAGTGGTATGTCTGCTACCATAAGCCCTGCCTTTTTGATATATGAACAGTTGTAATATCTGAACCAATGATTGCTAGAATGTTGGAAGTTGAGCACATTGTTGCAGGTTGCTTATCATAGGGGGCGCCACAAGCCAAATATTGGGTGGGCCAACATGGCAAGTTGCCAGTTAGCAACATGAATTTGGTTAATTCAATCCTTTACCTCCCATGGGGCCTGGAGCCCTCAGCCATTGCCTCAGCCCTGGACCCATTCCCTCCTCTTCCCATCCTTACAGTTAAACGTTCTTCCCCTCCAATGTCCATTCCCCAAAAGGGCGATAGAGTTGTGTAGAAATTTGAAAATTGCAATTTTAATTGCAATATTATGCCAATATATTGTGAATTTGCAGTTAATAGTTCCACAAAACATTGTAATTTACCAATTTAAATTGGGTGGGCCAAACACATTGTGGCCCATTGGGCCTAAATAGTGGGTGGGCCATGGCCCACCCTGTTGTGCCCCCATGTTGCTTAGTGGCCAGAGATTTCGGACATGTCATTACCGGTAAGTTCTGTCATGCATCCGTCTCTGGCCAAATCTTTTCTGACATGCACAAGGTCAAATCAGAAATGTTGAAGCAAAGATCTAGAGAATAGCAGAAACCAGATTGAAATTGTGAATGATTATTATTATTATAGGTTCGGGAAGTTAGCAGAGTGGTAACAATGTTGGATGATGGAGCAGGAGGTCACGGGTTTGAGTCCCGCAGGAGCCCTAAAGGTCAACCCAGCCTTTTTCTTGGTGGTAAATGAGGAGCAGTGGTAAAAATTCCTGCGATAAGTCAAACATGTACGCTGTGCGACACACTAGCCCTAGTATAGTGTGTCCCCGGTATCCGTGGCATTGCACCCCTGGCTTGAGGGCTATAGCAACGGAGATCAGCGCGCCGCCCTATGAGCCCGTGAGGCTCTGGAAGGACTTTGACTTTTTGACTTTGATTATTATTATATAGCTGTTCATGCCATGCCCATCTTTTCTTTTTTAGCCTCAGAAATTTAGACTTGTATCATATCATGACACTGCTTATAATTCAGTTTTATTGTAAAATATGCTCAGTGGTCATAGTGATTATCCCTCTGCTACATTACACTCTTTATTGAATGGGATATCTTTGTAGTTGTTCTGATATGATTGTACTGGTAATGGTTATGCTACAGGGCCTGTTTTAATGTGCAGTGATACACAAAATGTGTAGTGATAAATTGAAAATGTACAGTGGTAAAATGCAGTTTTCTGTGCTTTGTGCTTTTTTGCCTGTTTTTTGCACTGATGTCTAAAAATTTTCTGAGTTAAGTGCAGTGATAAATCTTCCTCAAAACAGTCCCTGGTATGCTAGCACTTTTAGAAATTAAAATTAAAGCTGACCTGTTCCAGTTCTCCAGTTTTCCAAATGCCAGTTGCTATTAATTCCAGATACCATGCCTGTGCTTAGTGATGGATCATTATTGGATTGCTTCTACGTATATGTGAATGTCTATAACTCTTGTTAAGACATAGCAGCTGTACATTTTCAAAATATGTTTTTTTCTTTTCTCATTTGTTAGTTTTTAATACAGTGAAACCCGCTTAATTGCATAGGTGCTGTGCAAGCCTTGCTTATGGGATTATTAACTGGGCTATGCGAATAGCTGGGATGTCTGATAATAATTAATTGTACGCACAAAACACTGGTTCGGGTTTTATGTTGTTATGTGATTATGCGGGTTATGCGCTTAAGCGGTATGTGATTAAGTGGGATCCACTGTATTGAGATTGGCATTCTCTGGTTGTCTACCCAATTGTCAGTAAATTTGACAATTCCGGTGAGAGAAATATTTTGAGAATTTTTTTCAAGATGAGAAAATATTGGTGCAGTCTCCAATTGGAGCTAGTTGTACCTAGTTCTTAGCCAATGGTTCAAGCATCCCTTGAGAATGCTGATGGTTTTTCAGGTGGACCAAACGTGTCTTCCGAAATTGGTCATATTCCATGCAAAGTGTGCGGGGCTCCGTCATCCGGTTTCCATTTCGGCGCTATAACTTGTGAGGGATGCAAGGTCTGTCTTTTAAAGTTCCTTATTTCTATGTTATTTTTTTAAAAGATGCACTTATATTTAGCATATATTCTAGGTCATGATTTAAAAATAGCCACCTTCTGTTGGAATGGATGTTTGACACTATGGCAAAGGACAGGGGAAGGGGAAGGGGGAAGGGAGGGGGAAAAGATGAGGAGAAAGGGGAATGATAAGAAGAAGAAGACCTTCTGTTATCTGTAAAAAATTGCTTGCATTATGATTCATTCCTCTCCATATCAACATACCTTATCCCAGGGTTGGTGTCAATATTTCTAAAAAAATTTGAACTGCAACAACAATCTGTGATTGAGTTTGGATTTTTCTACCTCCATTTTCAGTGTACAGAGTAATCTCTGTCTTTTAAAACAGACTTTATTTCTGGATAATTCTGCGGCTTTGTAGGTTTAATATATGTCCATGTTGCACCATTCTTTAATATTGTCTCTACGTTCTTTTCATAGTCTTCCTCTAATGTTTTTGCCTTCCAGCCCAAACATGAGCCTTTTTAATTAGCCTTTTGTCATTCATTATGATTGGATGCTATAAAAATTGAGTTGCAAGCACCTTTGTAAATTTGTGCCTTCACTTGACTCACTGATATCCTCTTATGATCAGCCTTATTGAACTCTGGGACTCTTATCTTTACAAAAATTTCATGATTGCTCAAATTTTATGACAGTGATTACTGTATTATCTCGGGTATAATACTCACATGTATATAATACACACTCTTAGTTTCTAGAGTTATCATAATATAAAAATGTTAATACCTATGTATAATATGCACCCAAAATTTCACCTGGGAATCTCTATTCAGCAACCTGCTTAGAATTGAAAGTGCAGGCAAAGTTTTCCAACCAGCAGTTGTCCTACATCAATTGTTTAGCTATCTTGGTCAAAATTTCTATTGTATTACTTAGACAGTCACAATTTTCTTTCAAATTCTGTCTGGAATTTGAAGCATATAGACCTACAAAGTTTCCCTCTACTGTTGACCATGTAGGTAAAAGCGCTTATAAATATATGGTAAATTTAAAATTATGTATGTTTATGTACATAAAATTGTATGTACATAAAATTGATTCCTATGTATAATATGTGCCCTCACTTTGCACCAAGTTTTTTAGGCATAAAAGTGTGTCTTATACGTGAGATAATACGGTACTGGTAAGTTGGCAGTTTTCGGAGGAAGTTTTAAATTACACAGTACAGTATAATTACAGTAAAATTACACAGTACAGTATAATTTTCATTATAACATACTTAATGGTCTGTAAAATTCAGTACGCTATATCCAAGGTACATTATATCCAATGCTATAGAATGCTGTAACTCCTCACACGGTACCATACTTGCGGAACTTTCTAACCGAATATACATTATAACCAAGTCAATTATAACGAAGGCTACTGTAACTTCACTGGTCTCCAGTATTTTTAAGGAAGGGAAATGTTATGCCCATTACCGAATAGCTTTGAGTGCTTATTTTATGAAAATGTCTAATTTTTTTGTCCTCCATAGAAATTGTTTGTATCCACTTCCATGTTGCTGCTTCACTATAACCTGATGTGCTGTCACTATGACAATTACTGCTATGTAATTGCTTGAAATGACCACAAATTAATTATGAGTTATCAATCCTGGTATTTCGTGGTTGATACAGTTGATGCAAGCAAGTGTTTCCAAGTGTACCCTGCAAATGAGAGATCTGTGTATCGTGTTAGTGAGAACTGTATTTGGCAAACTTCAGTACAGTATTCAAGATCTAGATAATTTTGATATTTGTTTCTAACAATCTTGGAAAACCCGACTTCTCGTTTGGTAAATTTAATGGTCAAAATGGAGGAGTGAGCAAACTAATTAATGTTTTTGTCCTTGTGTCTGGACATTATTTTGAAACAGATCACCTGAGCATCAGTAATTCGTCAGAATGAATTCTGTTTTTGCCGTGTCTTGTCTGACGATCATCTGATTTGATTTCCAGGTCTTGGTAAAGACACTGAGGCAAAAAAATCAAACCCCCAATCATCTGCAAAGCAGTGATCATATTCTTTACAAAAATTGTCTGTGATTACACAATCATAGAACATCACCCTGATTTTTAAGACCTTCTGACCACCACTTAGCATGTTCTGTCGATTGATTGCCTTTTGTCTAGCCCAGTGTTTAATCTAGACTCCTGGACCCGGGGGGACTGACAAGGCCAGGGGAAGTTAGCTAGGGGGCTGCTGTTAGTTGATGTAGCATAGCAAAATTTCCGGGGGGAAAGGGCAATTTCTCCCCCAGAAACGGCCTAGAATAAACCCTGGTCTAGCCCCTGTAACCATCCTGCAGCCACAATGAATAGTCATTATTAGAGAATTTATGAAAAACAATTTTCAGCAATATGAAAGAGTTTGATCAATCTGGGAATGCAAGATTCGAACCTGTGTTTGATTTTAGGGTTTTTTCAGACGAACAGTGAAAGAGCGTGACAGCCTCAAGTATCAGTGCAGTCGAAACAGTTCGTGCGTTATCACGTGGAAGACGCGCAACGTCTGCAAGATGTGTCGTTATCATCAGTGTCTAAAGGCTGGGATGAAGCCAGACAGTTAGTGTTAATCTAGTGTTCGTTAGTCTGAAAAACTTGCAGAAGTGATAAACGTTATGAACTTGCCTCAGATAAAAGTGATCGCTTCTTGTCAGAGTAATTATTATTCTTGTATTGTCGTGGGCGTAGTGATGAGGATGTTTGATCTGTCCTACTTCTGTTGACTCTGCTTGGTTTTGAAAATGTTGGATGATGATATTACAATATTTTCATTCATATAACATGTTTCTGCATATGATTCATGTATGTATACAGTGCCTGACACTTGTGTATAAATTTGTAGGGACTGCCTGGTTTTCAAAAACTGTGTATAGCACATAGGTTGGAGTTCAAATTTTAAAATTGAGGGATAATGCTGTGATGGAGGCTTATTGGCAATTTAGGCTCTTAATACAAAGACTTCAGCAGACCCTTTTGAGCACATTTTGGGTTCGTACCATACCATGATTTAAGGTGACTTAGGAGGCATTATTGCCTGTGTGAAAGCCACTAGGGGCGCTAGTGGGGCTTGAACCCTCAGCCTGCCACTCCAGCACGTAACCCACTCTGTCATCTCCCGCCCCTGTCTTGGTTATAGCAATGAAGCTGAAGTATTTAAATAAGCTCTGCAGTTTATTGACACTTTTCAAAATTCAATATAGGTTCAAATATTCTGTCAGAGTGGTCTCTTTGGAGTGTGATCTATTAGAGCTGGATCTCTATATGATGAGAATTTGGTCTCTATTAGAACAAATGCAGTGTGATAATGTGAAGGTTTATAATGGTCATGCAATAATAGCACTAGTCACTAGATCAGATTAGGGTGAGGAGGAACCCAGTGGGTTTATTATATATTGACCAATGTTACAGGGCTTTTTAACACAAGACAGATCCTACTAAACCACTTAAAGACCCAATTATTATAATTATATTATTATTGTTGTTGTTTTATTACTACTGTATTTATTATTATTATTATTATTATTATTATTATTATTATTATTATTATTATTATTATGCATTACATGATCAGAGATAATTTGATGAATGTTTTCAAAGTGTTTTAATTCTTATTTAGTATTTTATTATATGGGTACATTATTGGAAACTGGAATCTTTTTCAGACTATAGTACTGGTAGATATTTTCAGTGTCACATAACAGATACATTGACTGAAAAAGCTGCTATAGTTTGGGCATGAAATGTTGCTTGCTTTGTCACTAGCAAACTTCTCAACTGTCTTTAATGCAAACATTGAGTACTGGGTAAGCATTAGCTGATGCCAATAGCAGCGACTGCCAATGTTTATGTTTCGTTAATGAATGCTTTCAGTTATGTGTGCTTTCGTTGTCGCAGTTGCCTTCCCCATTGATGTTCTTTTGATGTTTGCTGGACATTAATGCCTAATTTTTTATGGAAACAGCTTGCCATCTCATTCGCTTGAGGTACAGACTAAGACAGTTTTCCAAAACTCTAGGTCGCTACCCAAAACTGGGTCACAGGGCTCAGTCTAATGGGTTGCAGGGTGGTGTGAAAATAGATTCAAAGGTGTCATTTTCTAACCAATACCACAATATCACAAGTCTTGAAAGTTGCAAGTGGGCTTAGGTTTTAATAAATTTACATTCCTGCAATTCTCCATACACAGCTTATATTAAAATGATTAGTGATCTATTCAGTTTTAGTTGACAATAAGTTTGCAGGGTTGTAGCATGTTACAAAGCGGCTGATGTGGGTCGCAGTTCCAAAAAGTTTGGGAAACCCTGGTCTTTAAGACTTTGTAACCAATATACATCACTTGATCACATGTATATGGTTGGTAGAAAATGAACAAAACAGAATTTCTAGTAACTTTGAAGTTGCAGTGCAACTGCTGTCTGGAAACATGAAAGTGAATATGCATAGAAACTTAAATTAAGTCAATTAGAATTAAATGGCTTTGAGAGTGCTCACCGTTGATAACAGTTATTGCTTTTTACTTGGTTGAAATTCATAAATGGAAGGAAACAAATATGGCAGATTAAACAGATAATCTGCGTGAATTTATCGATTTTCTTCAGTTTAAATTCTCTTTTAGTCTCCCAATCTAATTTTTGATGGAAAGATGTTAATAATGCACCGCAGTAGATGACTCTAATCAGATGGTATATAGTAACTTTTGCATTAGAACTGCGCTGAATTGTGTTGGGATGTAATTAGATCAAGGCACTTAGCATTGCATTTAAATTCAACACTTTCACATGCTTGACATAGTTCTTATATCTACTGAGTTGATTATGGTGGTGCTTGAAATTAATTTTATGCAAGTGTCAGTGGACTTTCAAATCTTAAGTTGATCAAGCAAAAGTGTCTAGTCCCGACAGTGGCAACCTGCTGCACGTGTGCCAGACATGGCACACATAGTGATTGATTTTCAGTGGCACGCTGAAGGCCTAGAAAATTAATTACTGTGAGGGTAAAGGCACTACAACAGTCTTTGTATTGGTAGTGGAAAGACCCACAAACCTTAATGTCATAAAATCTATAATTCTCCCTTAAGCAGCTTATGCCTATGGTGTGTTGCCTAGCTACGACATGGGCCGCCGCTGATAAGCTGTTGCCATGCCGATTCGATTGAATCAGAACTCCAACTGTGGCACAATGCCATCAAAAGTTTGCTGATTTCAGGATCTAGCCACTGAATTGTGTATGGGAGTAATAACAATAGTAATAAAGAACGAACTGATTAGGGTGGAATATTGTACAAGTACTACCGGTAATAGGACATCTAACAATTGAAAGTAACTTGTTGCCTGTGGATGAAACCCAAGTGTGTACGTTTAGACCAGGGATGGGCAAAGTGCGGCCCGCGGGCCGAATGCGGCCCTCGAAGCCCTTTTGTGCGGCCCCCGACATCGAGAAATATTGCATTAATGTGCGGCCCTCTAAAACATATTAAACATTTGACAGCGCCTAACTGTAAAATTCAGCATTCAAATTGGATTTACATTTTGGCACTTGATCGTTAACTAGAAATAATGCTTGTAATATTTACTAACTTTTCTTCGACTTACAGTCTTGGATTATTAATGATTTACTTATGCTGAACAGTATATAATACGTTATGTTAAAATCGTTTTGGAGACTACTTAAAAATTTAAATCTAAATGTAGGAAAAAATTGTGCGGCCCTCAGCTTTCGTCACAGACACTTTTGCGGCCCTCGGATAAAAATGTGTGCCCATCACTGGTTTAGACAGTTAAATTGAACTGAATTTAAAAGTCTGCATTAGTGCAGTGATGGTGTTGTATGGAGCAGTTGTGCATGTAGATATGTCGGGTTTTATTTGTTGCTAAAATGCTCCTGCCTGTAAAACGTAATTTTTGTAGAGAGTCGTATCGGACGTCAGCCGAACTCCGTGAAGCACGCTACGATGATCGAACTGAACCAGATTAAGACCGCCAAAGGCTTGGCTCCGCTCCCCTTTCCAGCTCGGGAGTTCAAGTCTGAGCCGGTGGATTTAATCGACTGCGGCGGCAACACAGATCCCGCCGCCGCTCCCGATTCCAACGGCCACGGAATCGCACAGACGCTGCCGGCCTCTTGCGAGAATGCGTTCCACTTTGACTCTGCCAACGTTTCGGCGAACAACGACGACATCGTCATGGAGCAAGGACCGGCGGCGGCCGATGCTGCTCGGCAGACAAAGGCCAACGTCCCGCAGAGAAAGATCGCCAAGATCGGATGCTGTGCGGTGCCTACACGTACGAGCACAACGAAGTCGGTCAGTACAGATCGCCGGGCGGGAAGCTGTCCACTTCCGTGCCAGCACATTCGATGACAGATCCTTACACAGGGGCGAAGCAGCAGCAGTTACAGCACGCGATGGCAGTGGCGGTGACACAGTTTGGCGGTGCCGTGAATTCTGCGTCGAGTTCGGTTGCTTTACCGTCGGGAGAGGAGGAAGCATTCTGTGAGAAATTTCCACCGTCAGACTTCAGCCCCGTTGAGGTGACATGCAGTGATTTTCCGTCCTGTGTTCCATCGGTAAAGCCGACCACTTCTCTGCCCGACGAGGCACTATCACCTCTTCCGGATTATGATACAGTCATATCAGTTATTCATCACTCTTATAAAGATCTGTCTGTCATATTAACTCGAGTGAGTTGTGATTTTATTTATTTATAAATTTATATATTTGAATATTATAATTTAATTTATTAAATTATATATTAATTTATATATATTAAATTTTATATTATATATAATTTGATTTATTGTGTTTATAATTAATTTATATATAATTTATTTATAAATCTATATATTTATTTATTTATTCAATTAGGTTTGCTAAGTAAATTGAATAAGTGTGGCAGTAATTTTTGGTATTTAAAGGTATTGCTTCGGATTTGTGAATTTAAAAGAGTTTATTTAATTTACTTTTACTTTTTTTATTTAATGATATTCACCATGTTTTACGATTTTGTTACCTGTGTATTTACAGGTAAAAAGTTAACAATCTGCTTGCAATTGTTGACCTTTGAACCTAAAGTCCTAACAGTTAATTATTTCATCTCAAGAAGAATGCTGTGATGAACGTTTTAGTTTGTATAGTGATGATAGTCCTGGCTGCTTTCTCTCCATATTTGCATGAAGAGTTGATTGCAATAAGCATTACTGCTATAGTTGATCTTACCTGACTGACAGTGAAGGGCTATATTTTTGCTTCTTCTGTAGTCAGAGATGGAGGAGATTGCGGCTGATTCAACGCTTCTAAACATATGGGACAGCATGATGACACAGTTTGCCCATTGTGCACAGGCCACCTTGAGATTTGCAAAGAAAGTTCCAGGTCTGGATCGCTTTATTTATTCGTCTTTATTGCAGTGACGTTTTGCAGACTTTTTGGAAATTCGGTTCAATGGCGGACATTAGGTTAAGAGATATTTTGTTCTCTTTGTGCAGATTATCAATGTAGAAAGCATGTTAATGTAAATCCATTCGGAGCAGATAACCAACGCAAAAGGCCATGGACGAATGGACGAAGATTATTTGACATGACTTGCTTTTCAACTAGGTTGTTGTTGCTATGAATTACGGAGTCTTGTCACATTTAATTATTGCATAGAACATTTGAGGATGATGCTTCAGGTAGATTGATATCAGCAAGGTGCTTTGATAGTGTGACCAAATGTCTCTTGAAGAATCGATATGTCATCTATCAGACAGTAATGAAATTTGAAAATTGATCCAAAATTGATCCAAAGAAGGACATAGAGGGAGAGGAAGGCCCAGAAAATAGTGGATGGATAACATCAAAGAAGACTTTGTAAGATACCAGATATCAGTAATTGATAGAAAGAGAATAACAATGATGAAAGATAAATGGAGAAGTTTCGTGTCTAGCTATTGCCGCTAATGAGCTGGCAATAAAGAAATGATGATGATGATGATGATGATGATGATGATGATGATGATCCAAAATTCATGGGTGCGTGGGACCAGACAACTTGTTGGTCCAATTGCACGTACTATGTAATCAAGAATTACATCGAGCAATGCTTTAATTCTTAAAGACCAAAGAACATTCGGTGTGCTGATGTTAGAATGCATTTTACATGGGCTGTAGGATATAACACTATCATATATTTTGCACTAGAATAATTTACAGTTGAGCCTCGTTATAGCGACATCATTTACAGCCACAACTTACTTAAAACTGCACGTCAATGTTGGTCCCTACATTTTGCGTTATGATACATGCAAAATCATCCAAAATGAAACTTTGATATAATGATATATTTGTCACTTCCCCAGCTTTTATTATAATGAGGCTAAACTGTATTACAAATTTACAATTATATATATTATATATGTTTACAAAAATATATATAATATATATATATATCAAAATATGCAATGCCTTTATATATATATATATATAGTTATAATGATAGTTTTTATAGTTATTGAGGTTTTCATTCTTTGATGCTTCTGTCTAGGTTTTCGTAAGTTTGCAATCTCGGAGCAGATCCACATGGTACAGAGCAGCATGTTTCCTATTGTGGTGGTCGTATTGTCGTTGATCTACGATGAAGTGAACAAGCGCTTCTGCTACTTCATGTACAGTCATGACGAGATGTGCCATATTCTCAGGAAGTTCGAGCCATTCCAGCTGCTCGTACCGGTCTTGCATCACATGGGACGCAAAGTTCGCAGCTTGACCTCGACGAAATAGAGGTCGCGTTCCTCTGCGCCCTCCATCTGATGGATTCTGGTGAGGGCGAGTGAATTATAAAATGTGAATCTTCTCTTGAATTCTTATTATTGTTATTATTGCTATTATTTTAGTTATTGAAATTAGTGATTAGTTATTATATTACAGTAGAATAAAGTCATGCAGTGTTTAATCTAGGCCATTTCCGGGGGGAAATTGACCTTCACCCCCGGAAATTTCAAATTCCCCCTGGAAATTTTGGCATACTACATGGACTAACAGCAGTCCCTAGCAGAATTTCCCCCGGAAATTTCAAATTTCCCCCGGCTTTGTCAGTCCCCCCCCCCGAGCCCAGGAGTCTAGATTAAACACTGAAGTCATGACCGGCTTAGTTATAAAGAGATAAGTGCTAATGAAGTGAAAGAGATCCTATACCCTTATTACTATTACCAGGTATTATTATTACTATTATTATTATTGTTGTTGTTGTTAGTGACTATGCTACTGCCTTTGTATCTATTGTTATATTGAGCTGCCTAATAGTGCCTATGTCAGTGAAAGAGATATGATACCCTCATTACTATTATTATTGTTATTATTATTACTATTATTATTATTATTATTATTATTATTATTATTATTATTATTATTATTATTGTTGTTGTTGTTAATGACTCTGCTACTGCCTTTGCATCTATTGTTATATTATTATTATGTCAGTGAAAGAGATACGATACCCTTATTACTATTATTATTGTTATTATTATTACTATTATTATTATTATTATTATTATTATTATTATTGTTGTTGTTGTTGTTGTTGTTAATGACTCTGCTACTGCCTTTGCATCTATTGTTATATTGAGCTGCCTCTGTCAGGTGCAAAGTGATGTGCTATTGATTAGCATAAGTTCCAAAAAATTTTAGCCTGTCTTAGACAGTATGAATTAAATTGGGTAAGCTTATTTAAGCATGACTTTCAACAGCTGTCATTCTGAAATAATAAGTGTCTGAAATCCGTGGTTGTGAACTAGATTTTAAAAAATTTGCTTGACATTCGTATTAACATAACAAAGTGGCAGCCAGTTTGCAGTGTGATGTTTACTTGTAGACATCACTGGCGTGAAATTAGAAACTTTACTAGGTGGAAAAATAGTTCTTCTGTCAGGCTAGAAACACTTTTATTTTAAGCTTCTTATTAGACAATACAATTCATGTTAATTTATTGGTTTTTAAAGTTGTATTTTGCTCATTTTGTTTCATTGAGGTTTTTTATATATTCAGGTAATAAACACGTTTACAAAGAGCTTTTACTTGATTCTCTTGAGGAATACATCAAAAGTTGGTTTTTGTTTCTCAGATTCAATTTAAACACAGGGCTGTTTAGTTTTTAAAAAAAATATAATTAAACAAGTTTATAAATATTGGATTTTGTGAAGATGTTTAAATTAATATCTCAACATAGGAACTGGCCTGTTGTTCTAATGGCAACTGTGCATTGTTATGAATAAAACCATGGCCTTTGAGTTATGGTGCTACAGAAGGATCTTGAGAATCAGCTGGATGGACAAGGTAGCAAACGACAGAGTCCTGGAGAGAAACGAAGCAACAGCACTGTGGAAACAGGAAATAATACGAAGAAAAATGTCCAATGCTGGTCACTTCATGATTGGTTCGGCCGGAGACCTCCCACTGATAATAATGGAAGGAAGAATAGTAGGAATAAGGGGAAGGGGGCGACCAAGAAGAAGCTGGATGGACGAATTCTTTGACTGGACAAACACAAAGAACCATGGATCCCTAAAGAGAGCAGCAGAAGAAAGAGAGAAATTGAGGAAAATGACTGTCAACCCTCTGACAAAGGATGACACATAAACAAGAAGAAGTATTGTTATGGTGTTGGTGCAAATGTCAGCTTCTCTGTGCCTGATGTTTTGGTCTGTATTTCTTGTAGAGAAATTTGGCCAACCTAGCGACCGCAATGGACAGATCCTTCTTTGTTTGCGTGACATGGTCAGCACAAACCATATCCACCAGCAAGCGGTTAACGCATTGATGTGTCCAGGAAGCAAATATTCGCATCTCGAAATCCCTCAGCTGTTCAAAGAGTCGTTTATTGGAATGGACGATTAGACTTCCGGTTCATGGTTGACTGCCGTTCATGGTGAACGATGAACGATGACATAACTTTGAAGACACCAATACCAGCTGATGATGTTATAGCCTACGGGTCTCAAATTCATGCCAGGCGAAGAGAAACCCAAATGGCTTTCAGATGTGCATCCAGCATTACCAAGATTTTGGTGTGATTTAATGACTGTTTAAACCAAACTGATATATTATTGTCTTAATAAGTGATCACATGATTAGATTTTGTGACTCTTGATCTGTGACCATTGCAGTGTTTCAGTGCTAATTGATTAGAAATTATTTATTAATTTTAGTGAAATTAAAATAATTGTAAATATTCTACGCATAATTCAAGAGGTTAACCTTTTAATTGCTGATTGTATGTTTGCATGTATGTATATATGTGTTGTGCTACAACGATATGTGAAATATGTAAAGACTTTAGATTTGATCAAGCAAGACATATAAACTACCAAACATATTTTCTGAAATAAAGAATATATTTGTAATTTACTGCTGTGTTGAAGTTTGATCTCATTAGGAAAGTTTAGATGCTGTGGACTTCAATATTCAGAAACTTTTCCTCTCTTGTGTGGTTGAGTCTTCAATATTCAATATTGATGATAACCATATTTTCATGCATATACAGGCACCAGTGTATACTGTAATGTGTTTGATGTTTTAAATGTATAGCCATTGGGCTGTATTCTAAAATATAAAGGCGTGCAACTTGTATATTATATGTATACCATATGTACATGTTACGGCACAGCTTTCGCTGACTTTGGTATGTTTTAAACAACACTTTGGTATGTGTTAAACAACTTGAATCATTAAACAGTGATTGTTTCTAAAGTATTCTTTGTTGCTTACATAGCATAATATAGGTTTATAATTGTATTAGTTGCCATTTTCTCTTGCATTTTAAAGGCAAGTTGCTTGTAATCAATTTATTTACCTTTGTTAATTATAAACTTGTTACCTGTCCATCAGTTGCTTTATAGAAAACTTAGTATTTTTGTCCGTCAAGTATGACGGCAAAGGAAGGCACGGTTAATAATATGGTTGAAGAGAGGCTGCAGACCCAGCTCTAACCACAATCCTATATTTTGAATCAGGTTGTGCAAGACATTTGCATCTATTCATCTCTTCAATCATCTACGGGCTTTGCCCCTCTGCCTTGCCCCGTGCCAACCTACAAAATAAGTTTGAGAAGCGCTTTTATAGTTCATTGCACAGGTGTTATTTTATTTTCTAGTAACAATGATTTATTCAGTTTAGTGAGCTGCTGATTTCTAGAACTGCGTTCAGTCCTGTACGACATTGTGTTAATGGGATTTAATTTGTGTCTCAGTTTCTTAATTTTGCCTTAAAAGTTGATCTGATGACCAAAGTTGCCGTTCACTATATTTCAGTTGTTGCAATGTCAGGTCAGGTCTTCGTCGTCCAGCTATCAACTTCTCCATGACATCTCTCCAAAGCTCTCTGTCCTTTGCTATTTCTTCCAAGGTTATTCAGTGTCTTCCATCAGTTTTTCCGTCGAGATTCAGTCCTGCCACGTGGAGATCCTCTTCCAATCCGTCCACCCATCGTCTTTTCGGTCTTCCTTTAGATCTCCCCTCTGGTTTATAGTTGAAAATTCGTTTTTGGTTTCTTATTTCTTCCATTTCATTCATTTCTTTCTGATTGCTTCATCGATGCTCGGTTGCAGTGTTCTTTCTCTAACTTTTACATGTGTTACATGTTCTTTGTATCCAATCCTTAGTTTTCTTCTAAGCCATTTATTTTCTGTTGATATTTTTTGTTCCACTTTTTTATGGTCCAAGATTCACACACTTATATTAGTATTGGTATTACACAATTGTTGAGAATTTTTATTTTCATCCCAATGTCATGTCTTTTGAAACTTTTGGTATGTAGCCTGTTGAATGTAGCAATGTATGTGCACTTTTCTTGGTATCAGTTTCATTTAATATTTCGGTTTGAAGAGTACCGCCCGTGTGACATTTAAGATTGTCTTTGTGAGTGTTGGTTTTTTGCCTATTTTACATATTCTGACGGGCAGATTTTATTTTAGAAGCATTTGGAATGAATTCCTTTCTCCTTGTGTTGGCTTTCTGCATTTTGATTTATTGATACTTAACTGCATTCTTCTTCCCTCACTTTGTTTGCCAAGCAACCAAATAGTGTGAGACAAATGTATTTGAGAATAAATTCTCTTACACATTTTAGTGCTGATGGTCTTTCTTGCTTGGTTAATTATTTTGATGTGATCCAGAAAATCTTTACAAATTTGTTGCAGCCTTGTACACAATCAGATTCCCTGATATACATTATGCGTGTTCTGGTGGTGTTACTTTCAAAAATGTTTTACCATGGACTAATATTTTAGGCAGTGGCGTAATATCAAATCATGTTATGGTATATTTGAAAATTGTCTTCTTTTTCATTGCTATAAAATAAAGATTTCTCTATATTTTTAATTGATTTTATTTCTTGTTTAATTAATGTTTTTTGAAAATTTTGGTATGTAGCCTGTTGAATGTAGCAATGTATGTGCACTTTTCTTGGTATCAGTTTCATTTAATATTTCGGTTTGAAGAGTCCCGCCCGTGTGACATTTAAGAATGTCTTTGTGAGTGTGGGTTTTTTGTCTATTCTGACGGGCAGATTTTATTTTGGAAGAAATTCTTAAAAGCTCCTCTTGTTTAATTAACGTTTTTGATTTGGTTTAAATTTGAAGCGTTCAATTTTAATTGATTTGGCAAAGAGTATTGTAATTCATTGTCATTGATGTGTAGCATTGTTATTCTATAGCATTGCAAACACCTATCTGGAAACTGCCATTACCGGTATATCTGCATCACTCTTAGGAAGAATAATGACCTCTCATGGTGACGGTTAACATTTTTGGTAGCAAATATGCTACACTTGTGATGCTTTTTAGTAAATCATGAAAATAAAGTTGTACTTCAAGTTATTTTAAGATGTAAGAAATCACATTGTTTAGGTGCTAGGACAAAATGTCCGTGGACAAAATGTAACCCTAATTCTAACCCTAAACCGTGACATTTTGTCCGTGACATTTTGTCTGGCCATGGTTTCTGAAGACTGGTGACATCACTTGATTTTGTATTTGAATGGGTGGTGAATCAATATTCTTGTTAGTTTAAAAAAATTGATTTTCAGTATTTACAAGTACCAGTGAATTTACAGACTTTCAGGCATTTCCTAATTGTTATTAGAATTCAGGGATTCGGTTTGTGATAATTTGTTATTTCTCTGAACTTTGGCTCAGATATTTACATGTACCGGTAGTTTAGAAATTCAGTTGTTGGTTTATAGTGTATCATGTTTGGTCTTGATTTTTTTTATTGAACTTTATATACTTAAGGAATCATATAGCATGAAATAATCTGCCAATATATCTCTTTACCTGCTTGTATAGTATGGTGTGATTTTTCTCAGGCATCAAAATAGTTTCAATGCCGCTCATATCGCACGCTGCTTGTCATGGTTTTGCAAAGATCAGAATTTATTGCAGCTTTATTGTTTTCTACGATGACATTTGATGAAAGCTCTTTGGTCTGGCAATTCACTTTCTTTCCTTGTTCAAGACTTTGACCACTGGAATAGTTTTAGATAGTTGCAAGCAAATCTCATTGTGAGTAGAGCTTTTCTGCAGGCGTCTGTCTTGATGGACAATTCAGTCCACATAATTTCAGGCTTCACGTATAAATGCCAGAATATTAAGATGTGTTGGGACAAATTGTGAATTTTCAATATAAGCAAAATGCAGTTTGCAAGTTTATTGTACATACAGCTTTATTTACTGAAGAGTTTGAATGCTTCTTCTGTTTTCATGTGAGATGTATAACCCCCACCCCATTAAAAGCTTACATTGGTGTCCATTATCTTTCTATTTGTCTTAACAAATGTTTTATTTCACTATTGAAGCTAGTACCTGGAGAAGTCTGCATTTATTTTCTTAATGATTAGTACTCTGAAACAAAGTTTTGGTGGGCTGAACATCTTTGTAACGGTTTTTTCTTCTGTCCGTCCTGTTTCAATAGCTTGGTTGATTCTCATCAGTTTGGCAAATAACGAATATGCAAATACAGTAGGGCTTCATTATAACATACTTGGTGGATCTGTAAAATTTAGTATGTTATATCTGAAGTACGTTATACCTAATACCATCCAACACGATAGCACATCACATGGGACCGGACATTGAGGTACATCATACCATGTATACGTTATAATGAAGTTACACTGTAGTAATTGAGAATAATCGCAATTAATGTTACCGGTAATTGATTTGAACTTGTAACTTTTTTACTTATTCCATAAGATATTTGCAGAATGCAGATACTGTGTTAATATGGTTGTGCAAAATCTTGCTTCCTATCGGATTCAGAATTCTGACTACTGGTAGCTTTACTTGAATACACTGTTACCTGTGTTATATTTCTTGGATATTTAATTGAGCTAAATTGTGCTTAGCAGAAAAGACTCCACACTTAATCCATTTAACAGATGTTTTTCTTATTAGTTTTGTCATTGTTGGAAAGAATTGTTATCTACATGGCCTTCAATTTTATGATCTTAAGTCTTAACCCCTTAACTGGGTGCCCCGAGTAACGCTCGTCCATTTTACATTGAGTTACAAATAGTTGCCCAGTTAAGGGGTTAAGTCTTTGAATGTCTACATTAGAAAGTGTTTCTAACAGGTTTTTGTTACACTTTCTTCTTGACATCGCACGCAAGATTGTTCTCTTTTTCTGCTTTGATTTTTAATGATGCTGGCATTAAAATATGTGTTGCATTTACCAATTTATTGCAAAAGTCCAGCATATAACTGATATGTAAAATGTGCCCGGTCAAAAAGCAAAGCACTAGCGGTCAATGGTCAGGCACATGTTGTTACAGCCATATATAAAGGCATTTTTTATTTGACATTTAGCAGGATTAGTTGTTTGCTTTTTAGATTGGTTACAAAACCTGCGATGAATTCTCCCGGTAATGTCATTGTTATCGGAAATAGTTTGTCCGGTGGAAAAATTTATTCTGATAAGATTACCGGTATCCTATTGTTTGTTAGTGAAGTTGTTGCCTAAGGCCCATTTGTCGGGCACAAAGTATTGGAGATCGCTTGTGCTAAATTGTCGAGGATTACAAAACCAGAGTTCTCAGTTAATATTGATCATTAGAACTTGTGTATCAACATACAGGGTAGCATTGCATGCCACATACATGTATATAGCCTCCTGTTTTCAAAGGATGCCTTGGTTATTGAATTTGTACTATAAGGCTGTGAATGTATTTGTAGTTGTTTCGTATATATATATATATATATATATATATATATATATATATATATATACCGTATACTGTGTATATTTACCATATGTGTTTAGGTATATAGTTGAAACCGCCTGGTTGTTGCAGTTAAGGAACTGTTAACATTGTGCTTTTAGATGGAGCTGAGTAGCAATTGGATATCCTATAAGTGAACATTGATTATATAGGCATAATACATTTAGTAGCAAGAGTGCATAGTGTTTGGAAATATGTTTGGTGTGACTGTTTGTGTAAAGAGTTGTTCTTGTAAGAGTTTGTTGGTTAGTTTGTTGTTGAAATAATTGAAGCTATAATAATTGCCTTGGGGCTGTTGCATTTCATGGTATAAAGTCCGAAATATCTTAATACGAATTCTAATGATGCAGCGAAGGCATTGCTTTTAATGTTTTATAATTTTGTGGGGCTTGTTTAGTGCAAGCAGAATCAGGTAGATTCATATTTTCTATTCTGTTGAACTAATCTTTCTACATGCCATCTTGCATAAATGCATGTTGTGATTCTTTACATTAGAACTTTGTTATAGTATACCGTACTTGGCGGCAGTGGCGGCTCCACCGGGGTCTGTAAAATTTAGGACCCTATACTTAATGCTACATACATTAAACAACAAATGGTTGGCCCCCATGACTAGAAGTTGCCATCCAATACCATTTAATACGTTGTAACGTACATCATCCAATACCATTTAATACGGTAGCGCATCACACGGCACTGTAGTTTTGCACTAAGCTATGACCGAGTATTCTTTATAGTGTAACTGAGTTCATTATATTCAAGTTCTACTGAGTTGGTCAACAGTAGGAACAACTGGGATTCTGTTATATACACTGTACCTACAGATGAAGACAATGCGTCTCTTAACAATAACACACATGCAGATTACTTGTGAAAGCCTTGAAAACTAGGGAATTCTGTTAACTTGATACTGGGTGTGTAAACATTCTTCAATAAATGACATGTCGTTTACAGGTTTTCTTTTTTGTGTATGACGTCATTTGTCATTAATATTATGCTAAAATATAAAAATTAACAAAGAATGTTCATTGATAGATTATATATCTTTTATGAAAAACCTATCGGCAAGAATCTTGACGGTAGTCAACCGCAATTAGATTATTTTTCAGCATAATGCAGTGCACTGACTAAATTAAATTAAACCATTTTTATTATATATTGAATAACAGTAGCTTCATTAGCAATGGCTAGGCCTAATACAAGCTTAGTATGCTCATATACACAAACAATGTGAAGGTGTTATTTGGACCAATCAACTAATAGCATGCACCCTACAAACCCATAGTTGGAAGTTTTCAATATTTACCAAACAATAATTAATGATAAGACTTGGCTGTCATCACACACCCAAGATCATTATAATTGCACACAGCTATTATGGAATCAGTACCTACGTTAACATGCAGAGATAGCAAGCACAATTGCACATAATGGACAATAATTCATTACACCAGTAAACCAGTTACCACGTGTTATCTTTCCATTCATGAACTTAATTCAATAACTCGTTGATTCATTTACTGACATTACAGTCTAAATTACTTTTTTAACACAATTACTAACTAAATCACATGATGAAAATAATAACGTACAATAGTTAAGCAAACCAATATGCAATTCACATAGACTACAAATTAATTTTGTCCCACTATTAATAACGTAATGGGGCATCAACAGCGGGGGAAAAGTCTGATTATACGAATTTGCAATATGATTTGACTTCTGAAGCCATCCTGATCTATTTCTTTGCTCATCTTTAAAGAATTGTGCAAACCTGCAACACAGTTGCAATTTTAACAGCAGCTTACTACTCTACAAGCGTTCATCATTTTTGAAAAGCGTCTATCGTTTGGAGACTCGACTTAAGTATATCAAGCTGCAACATGGCGTCATTGCAAAAAAAGTCAAGAGTTTTGCATCGGCCGGTAATCTGCACACAACCAGTTGTACAATAACCCATCCCACTAAAGAAAGACACCAAAGTATGCCATTCCAAGTGACAACCAAACAGTTAAAGCCAGGAAATATTATGCCCTATTGGGAAGTCTTACACCCAAAATACTTAGAGACAACAGTGCACCATTTTAGTTACACAAAACAGCTAATTATATTACATTTTCATAAAGAAACTAATCAAGAATTTCAAACTGAACATTTTAAACATAAAATACAGACATTATCTTTTGTGTTTGGAGAGCTGAATAGGTTCTGACTAGCAGCTTTTCATAGCAGGTTATCGTCAAGATCCCACTTGTCATGTGCCACAGTCATAAATACTCGCAAGGCCAGTCAACCAGACTGTTTTACCCTGGGATTTTTTAATGGGGTTTTCTAAGAAATATGTGAGCCTTTACAATTTTTAGCCTCTATAGTTAGATCAAACATGGCAATATGTGAAAGCAAAATGGTAATCCAGAAATATTGTGAAAATTTAAAAAAATCCATAAAATGTTAGCTAACCTCTTGATTATTGTCCAGCTTCTTATCAAAGATATTTTACAGAAAATAGTATTTACATTAAGCTCAAATATATTCACAAATAAAAATAAAATGTTCACGCAAAAAACATAAGAAAATATATAAATATTCTACTTTTGATGAAGGTTACAACATATTTCTATCTCAGAGAGACAAATTTCAGAAAAGTTTTACAGAATTGCATAGATATACTTCACTCGACATCTGGCATTGGAAAAATATTACAGATGCCACTTACAACATTTAGAAATAATAGTACAGTGTGCACCTGAATTCGAGTGCAACGTTTATAAAACGGAAAACCCTTACTTTATCAACGACAAAGTTGCAAGTGCTACAAAGGAAACAAAAATATTAAACATACGAATTGAAGCAGAATAGATGAAAACACACCTCTAGGTAAAAAAACTTGCAAGAAAGAGTGAAAAAGACATCAGATGAAATCAATAAATGACTACAAGTCATAAATGAAAAAACTCGTTAATTTTGAAAACATAATTATATCCTCTATGTGCAATTACAAAATCAAGTCCATATTTTTGTCTCAGCCTAGTTTTAATGTTTTTACAATTTCACGATAAAACCTACAAAAAAGTATAAATGACATGATTCAATAAACTGCTTCCTCACCTGATTGCAAGAATAAGAAACACAATGCAAAACACAGAAGTAGTTGCCAAACACAATTTACCAGAATCATATAAATAAAACTGGAGGGTGAGCAGAGTGCGTAATGGAACTTCCACTCCTAATTTTTTGTCAGAAATATATCCCCAACTCAAAAGTTTTTCACTTCTGAGTAAATTGAATAGACCAAGATAAGTACTGTTATTTATTTTTCAAGGAATGACGTTTAACTATCTGCCTTTGAAAAATCTGCATCAGTTATTTGAAATCACAGTCTTGCTCAAACATCAAACACTAAAAATACAAAATGAATGAATCTCACAAATTTCACATCCTATAAATAAAGACCGAAGAAAGAGTTGATGAAGAATTACAACATATCTCACAAAATGTAAAGTAAGAAAAGAGTCCATCCAAAAAGGACCAAAGGAAAATGAGAGGGTTTGGGCCTTCAATTTTACATCGTATGTCAAGAACAAGGGCAGCCGTCGATTGCTTTCGATTGCCGTTCTCTCCTTCTGTCTACTATTATGTACCAGACTGTGTTCACTAATAGTCAAGTGGGCATTTGAAACACTTGAATAAAGATTCCATGAACAAAAATTGGAGCTCAGGCTTAGTAAATCATCTAGAAAACCCCAGGAATATTAGGCAATATGTGGCATGGAGTGTCGTCTTAAATTTTTAATAAACACAAAAGATGTTAGATGTTAGTGTTCACATAACACAGTGAACCAAGGAAGTTACCATGTAAAACAACCTAACTCATTTATACATCATAATTCTATCAATAATTGTTATTGCACGACGGCAGCAGTTGCCGACAAACAAAGCAAAATGATTCTATGCTAAGAAGTACCGTGTGCCTAAACAGGAAGGAAATATCAGCATTCATATTCAACTAAGACAAAGACACTAGAAGCATTTAAATGAGAACTGAAAACTGCTCTGTCTGTTCATAGTTTTCCAGAACAGTGATTGCTGTCTGTATTGTATACTGTATTGTATTGTATACTGTATTGTATTGTATACTGTATTGTACTGTACTGTATACTGTATTTTCAATTGTTAGGTGTACTAGCAGTACTTGCACAATATGCCACCATAATCAGTTCATATTATTATTATTATTATTATTATTATTATTATTAAAATGTCAAATGTTCTCCATCCAGAGCAGATCAAAATGTCATTTAGAGTTGAGAAAAAAATCAGAACTACTCTACAGATCCTATCAGTGTTTAATCTAGACTCCTTGACTCTGGGGGGAAACTGAAAAAGCTGGGGGGGATAAACTGATAAAGCCGGGGGGAATTCAGCTAGGGGCTGCTGTTAGCCCATGTAGTATGCCAAAATTTCCGGGGAATTTGTAAATTCCGTGAGGGGGAAGGGCAATTTTCCCCCCGGAAACGGCCTAGATTAAACACTGGATCCTATGCGTTTCACATTCTGATAACCGATGTCTATCTCGCTGCAATTGTGCCATAAAATACAGCTGCACAAGAGAAAAATATGAACAACAAGTGTAAAGAGCACCAAACAGCCAACTACTAATAATTCACATCAGCAGTATTTATCATGTTATCAGCCACAGATAAATGTAATCAAGAGCTAAAAGCTTTTGTAGCAAGGAAAACAGCTTCCTGGCTTATATGAGAAATGCAAGCTCCAGTTTAAATAGTGATACTGAAATAGTGAAATATTTACAAATTAATTGGTATTTACTTGATAAAACTACTCCCGTGGACAAAGTCTAGTCTCCTGTTTTGAAGAAAAAGTGCAGAAATATTCAAAACAAGTCTCTTCAACCACAAAATAGATCAAATACATCATTATAAAATTTGATCCACATTGACAGAGCAGCGATTTCAGCCATCAAACTTCATTGTCGTGCAAACTATAATAGACAATTTATGATTTCAAATGTTTTAAATGAAAATCACACAACTTTTAGATACTATTTGGAATGGATCTGCAACATTCTGGAAATTTTCTTGACTCAATGTAATATATATATATCAACATGTAGGTTTGCAAAAGCAATCAAAATAAATTAGAAAATAGGTGTGAGATATATCTAACAAAACCCACAAAAATGTTTGAAAATTGAAGGCACAATACTCATCACACGCTAATTTTTTAACATTTGCTATGCACCTACCACGTCATTTTAATTAAGCTAATGAAAGAAAATCTAAAACTTTAACTCTAGAACAACTCATTTGCAAAGCAGTGATCAAACTTATCAGCAAAAAGAAACTACAGCTCATCAGATGCACGAGATTATAACGTGGCATGCAGAAACAGATAGAAGCTGAGATAATAGCCGAGATCATATTTTGCACTGTGAAAGCAATGACTGGTCCTAAAATCACCATAAAAAGAAATCGGAGATCCAAATTTCTATCGCAGCTTTTACTTCCTTCCTAAACCCAGGCAGAGAATATCAAAGGCACTGTTTCAGTATATAGAAGTTAACATGCAATTAGAAAGCTACTTATTGAAAAAAAATTCCACAAGAAGAAACATACTTCAAAAACTTGATCCACTATACTTAAAACCCATAGAAACAGCATTTCAATTCTTATCCTTATCTGCAAAGTCTTTCAATCCAGTTTTTAAATCGACGTTTGATTATTAATTCTTACAGTCTAGGCAATTCTTGGCTATTGCACTCGTACTGAAAGTCGTTTTTTCTACAGATCCAAAAAAATAAAAATACAAAAATTCATTAAAATTAATTATTGCCAGTCAAAAATAAAACAGCTTAATCTTTTGAGCAATCAAATCAGATTTCAAAACCAACTTCCAATCAACTTGAAGACTCGTGTTGTGAACGTGGTTGTGTAATAAGAAGAAGAGAATAGCGCTTATCAACAATAATTAGGTCAAGGCTGCACGCGCAGGTTTATGCAAATGTGGACGTCAAGCAGCGCGTATTATGAATTAAAACTTTTACAATCCGACGTTATTTCAATGTCCACATTAAATGTCCACATTTGCATATGAATGCGCGCTTGACCTGATTCCCGATTCTAATTTTAACTATAACGCAGTTAGCCGATAAGCGCTATTGCACAATAAAGTGAGCAGAAGACAGTCTGCACAAAACAGCAGTAGGTCCTGAGTTTATATTCAAACAGAAGAACAAATTTCAAGCAAAATACTCGCATCTTATGCCCCTGCGTCATCAATGTTACTTCTGTAGATCATCTGTGCAAGGAAGATGAGAATATCTAAAACAAAGACATAGGAACTCATGCTAATTCCTGATTGTGAAGATTGGCTGTACAAATCCATTGAACTTCATATCGACATATCGCTAATCTCTGTGTCTTCAAAACTCTTATCAATCAATCCTCTTAAATCTTCAAATGATCACCCTAATAATCAATCACCCTGTCTATTATATATACATTTAAGAATGCCCTAATATTTAACATTGTACTAATTTTTAAAACATCTAAAAAAATTCCTATGAAAACATGATTACAAAGTGAGTGGACAAGTCATAATCAACTTTATAATTTACTTCATGATTAAGCAAAACTTTTTAAGTGTATATAAGTTTCAATAATAAACAACAAATGACAGACTGGAAACAGAAAAAAATTACAATAGATATGTTAACACATGAAAATGAACCACAAACACATAATATAATACAGTAGAATTTCATTATAACGTATTCAGTTATGAAGTATCGGTCCCTTATGATGCACTATCGATTGGATGGTTTTGGATATAATGTAC
Source organism: Metaphire vulgaris (assembly GCA_018105865.1). Taxonomy (NCBI): domain Eukaryota; kingdom Metazoa; phylum Annelida; class Clitellata; order Crassiclitellata; family Megascolecidae; genus Metaphire; species Metaphire vulgaris. Next base: position 6,636,585 of record CM030868.1, on the reverse strand, counting down.
CTTGGATATAACTATGTACTGCATTTTACAGACCCGCTAAGTACACTATAATGAAGTTCTACTGTAATAATAATAATAATAATAATAATAATAATAACCACTCAAATAATTCTTAACTGAAAGTGACTCACCTCTTCTGAAATTCAACATCATTTTCAGAAAATGGAACAACAGACATACGAGAATACTTCAACGATAGCAAGTTTCCTACTTCATCTATGATGTTCAATGCCTAGAACCACAACATAAACAACAGAAATAGCAACTGGCAACATCACAAGACTTTAACATAATCATAACTCATGTTGAAAAGCTCCTAACACACCTGTATCACATAAAAATCAATGAATTGCTTATAGCGACCATCTGTCGCAAAATAATACATCACATCGTTCATCAAATGCATTGTATTTCACGTTAAAATTATTATTATTAAATTTCTCTTAAAACAATTTTCCATCACTACAACTGAAAGATGAGCATTGCAAAACCCGAAAATGCTGGAAATATAAAAAATGTCTAAACCTGTCACAAAACATAAGTCTCCAATTGCAGGATTTGTTAAAATCACGGCATTCATATTTAGCACACAATCAGCATTTGTCCTTGAGCAAATCTTGTCAAATACAATTTCATCAGATACTTTTTTCCGTAATCACACGAGTGAAAATTTGAACTCTTATCAACAGAAATATTATACTATTTGACAAAATTCCTTAAAACTCAGTAATTAACAAATTGAACAAATGCCCAGGCAAATTTTAGCCCATCGACAGCAGACCTTGTTACATCGCAAACAGTCGCCGTAAAAAACAGCACTTTGATGATAATTAGATTAACGGCATAGTTACGTGATCAATCATTTCCTTCGTATGTGCTGCCGAGAGACAAAATCTCGCCCTTGACTGGATGATTGGAGTTGCTGGAAAACCAACAACGACCGTCGCGAGACTGCGTTTCAGACATTCACGACTGAATGCTCTAAAGAAACACCACAACACATACGTGATACGGTATCAATACCTGTGCATATCATGGGGACGGGAAGTTAGCAGATTGGTAACAACGTTGGACGATGGAGCAGAAGGTCATGGGTTCGAGACCCACAGGAGCCCTAAATTTGACTCCGCCTTCTTTTGCCAGACGGCAATGGCAACTGAGCAGCGAATTAATCCGTGGAGTAAACAAGCGTGTTACATGAGAACACTGGCCCCATATCATGTATGGTAAGTTGCAATAGTCGCCTGGCTGAGGGCCTTTGAAACGGAGATCAGCGCCGCCCTATGAGCCTTGAGGTTAGCCTCGTGTGCTCGGAGATAACTTTTACTTACATATCATTATCTGTGCAAATGGAAGAACAAGAACACAATGGTAAATGTCACATGACACAAAATTCCACAAATGCTTCATAAACAGACAAGAACAAGCATTCTTAAAATTTATACACTGTAATATAATTATTAGAAAAATAATGAAACATAGTAAATATCAAAAATTGAGAAATGAAGAAATCAGGCAACAGACAGGAGTCACAGAAACAATCATCGATAAAGTAGGCAAAAGGAGATTACATTGGTTTGGACATGTTAAACGTATTGAAAACAATAGATGGACCTACAAAGCACCGCACGCACACACACACACACAGTAGAAGGAGACAGAGGACAGAGGGAGAGGAAGACCAAGAAAAAGATGGATGGATAACATCAAAGAAGATCTGGAAACAAAGAACATGTTGATTGTAGAAGGATCCAGATTGACGCAAGATAGACCAAAGTGGAAATGTTTCATGTCTAACTATTGCCGCCAAGCAGGCAGTAAGTGAAGATGATGAAGAAGAAGATGATGATGATGATAATGATAAAGAATATAATTTAACCATTAATTGACAGCAACATCGAAGCAATATGATAAAATTAAGGTTGTTAACAGTTAACCAGTCCTAAGAGCAAAGACCGCTCCTTTTAACTTTGACCGGTTAACCGTAATTTCAATTTGAAAACATCAAAGCGCTTTAATGTAGCCCTGCAGGATGCCGGATAGGCACCGGTGGCATCAAAGCACTTTGGTGTTGGCACGACACCAGACTGCCGCTAACGAGCGGTTAACCGGTCTTTTTTTGAACGGTTAACCGGTCCTTCAAAACCAGCGGTCTTAACAACCTTAGATAAAATACTCTTAAGAACAAATGCCTAGTAGTACCGGTCGGTAATAGCGTCAAGCTGACTTCGGTCATAAACAAATACCGAAAGCAAAATCAAATAAATTGCAGCAAGCAAGAAAACAGCAATACACAACAAAGAGCTAGCAAAAACAAGGTGAGCCTGAAACATACGCTATTTTTCCGGGGCAAAAGAGCAGAAGTGGAACAACGGGGGAGTCCATATTTCCGTAGATGATGAAACCCATTTCGTGTAGACGTCGTCTGAAGTAACGGCAGTTCCAGGCCAGCTGTCCAATTCGACGTTTCCCTTTAAAACACACAAAACATCTCAACAAGTCGACAAGAGAAGAAACAAAAAACAACACGAGAAATGCGCATAGAGTTTAAATTCAGCATCGTTTTGAAAGGAAATTTATTAGAAACACTGCTCAACACCAGTATTACCAATGGGATTTTTGGATTAAAAAACAGATTTGTTGATGAAAAACCCAGAAAAATTTAAGCTTTAGCAGTAGTTTTTGCCATATTTTTGAGATATTTTCACCATTTTTAGTCAATTTGTGTCATTTTTTTGCAATTTTCCTGCTTTTCCTCTCAAAAAGTATTGACAATCAAAATAAGGTCATCACCATTTGTCCCTACTTTAAACCTATTTGCCGGGCAAAAACAAAGCAAGAATCTCCATCACTGCTGGCAAAACCCCAGATTCCATGTAAAATTTCAAATTCCATGTAAAAATACCCAGAAATTTTCAATTAAAAATTTAATAACGCTGCAAAAAAAACAAGAATCTGCCGAGAAATACCCAGATACCCAGAAAACACTTACACACCCAGATCTGGTGAAAAATACCTAGCACTGGCAACAGTACTCAAGACCAATCATCTAACAACAAAATTGACAATTCTGAATTTGGTGCAAGATCCAAGCAATTTCTATGTTAATTAACAACCACTTATATGACTGTAAAGGGCAGAATTCTGAAGTTGTGGCAAAAATATTCTGTTCAGTGACCAAAAAACATCTGAAGACTGCAAAATGTTAAACTGGAAACTTATTTACCTTCATCTGTTCCATCCAGTCCCATGATGATCCTCATAGACGATATAATCTGCTGAGCAACTGGAGCACACATGCTATTGGCATAGCATGCGCTGTGCGACTTCAACCGAATGTAGTCAATCAGTTTCTTTTTAAAAAATTACCGTAAATAAAATTTTATATGTCCAAACAAAAATTTTATAACCTAAAAAAATTATAACTTAGTTTTTGTCTTTGTATTTGCATTATCCAGTTCATAAATAACAATGTAGATAAACAAGGACTAATCGGCTAAAATCTTTTTTGTTTATCGGCTGAGGCGCATTTGTGTAAAAGTACACCAGAGAAACAGACTCATTCATTAATTAATTGTTCAAAAAGTAAGCATGTTTGGACATGTAAAACAAAAAATAAGGAAAGCTACAGCTTATAGCAACAATAAATTTTTATGATTACTTAACTCTTTGCTTTAGTATCTCCCTCTGAAATAGCTAAGTGGAAATTCTTTTAAAAAAACTGCCAACAAAGTTCAAACACAAATCCAAGCTAGCAAACAGACTCTAAAAAATCAACGCCACTGGCAGCGTTGGCGTTGATTAACGCCCCAGATAACGCATTTCTCCAGAGCCAGCGGGGCCCCATCTTGCTACTGTGGTCGACAGCTTGGGACTGTCCCGATGAGCCTCCGCCTCCGATTCAATCCTCCAGCCAGGTGCCCATCTTGATCCAAAACTCTTCTGTAAATGTTCCCATCATGACATCAACATCCTTTGGATTGCACCCAGTCGGCGTTTCAGGCTGGTGATACTGCACCACGACTCGGCCTCGGTCCGAGTGCTCCGATGCTGTGCGCATGTCATCCACTGAGAAGGTGAAATGTTCAACACGGACGCTTTGTACTTCTTCTTGATTTGAATTATTTCGGGCAACTTAACAATAGATCCTTCCATGCTAAAATTATAACAATATTTGCATCTTTTAGACAATTTAGCTTGCTCCTCCAAGGCTTACGTCATCCAGAATCAATCATCATCATCATCATCATCATCATCATCATCATCATCATCATCATCATCATCATCATCATCATCATCATCATCATCATCATCATCATCATCATCATCATCTTTGTTCATAGCATGTACATCGGGCAACAACTTCTTTCCATTCATCTCTAATGACTGCAATAAGTCAATAGCACCAACAAAATTACTAAATCCCACAGAAGAAAATAAATTCATACAGTAACATAAATGCCTAAGTTTGGAGAATGAAATTTTTCATTGGAAAGCTGTCTTTACGCTCTAGATTATTATTGTCATCATCATCATCATCATCATCATCATCATCATCATCATCATCATCATCATCATCATCATCATCATCATCATCATCATCATCATCATCACCACCACCACCATCATCATAACCACCATCATCAATGTGAAGAATTGTGACAGAATGCATCAGGGGAGGAGCAATTAAGTTGTCTGGGTGGGCCACGATGGGTGAACAACTTGTCGCTGAAACGCACGGATGTGTGGTGGGGTTGGAAAGTTCTGCAAGTTGGTCAGATGTGACCCGAAGGGCTCGCTAGACCCTCACGGTTGCATGTAGTTGCCTAACTTGGTGACACACACTGCAAACTTTTTGTAAATCTTACCAATACATTTCTTCGGAGACGTCTCGCCCACAGACCGCGCCCGGTGAGGTTAGGCAAAAACGTATCCGACCGAAAAGCTGCTGAATACATCTCTGATAGTTCGTTTACTGAATTAAAGGCAACCAACAAACTACCTATAGACGCCTTCAACGACGATAAGGATCTTTTTCCACGGTCGGTGTGTGTGAGGCTGTCCATCTACCACCGCATCCCTGAGCTTCTCTTCAAGATCTTTTGCATCTAGAGAAATTAACACATCCAGTAACATTCACCCTGCATGTGTCACAAAAGAGAAAAACCAATATTATAACTTAGTTTTTGTCTTCGTATTTGCATAATCCAGCACATGAATAACAATGTAGAAATACAAAAACTATTAGGTAAATTAGTTGTTCGATAAGTAAGCATGTGTGGGCATTTATAGAGAAACCATGATGACTCGACCCAGAGAACAGCAAAACAAAACAGGGCATTGTGCTCGGAAAAAGGAAGCGAGGTTCAACCAAACTGCAGATGGACAGATGACATAGAATAGTGGACTGGAATGAAACTAACATCTGCTATAAATGCAACAGAAAGATAACTGGAATCATATCCTATGTTCAGCCATACATGCATCATATGAAGAAGGAAAGAGGAGGCCTCCTGGTGATGATGATAATGAAGATGATGATGATGATAATGATGATAAAGTAAGCAAATAAGTTCATAGCATAAAGAAAGACCCATAATTGCAGAAACAAAATAGGAAACTTCAGATATTTAGAGAATGATGCAGGGGCATAGAGGGCAATCACAAAAGTACAACAGCAGTCCAGTGCACAGAGTTTCAAATTTAGATTTAAAACGCTACGTCGTAATTTTGTCAACTTGTTTTTTTAGCAAATTAATAGCATTTATCAAGAAATGTATCATTTTCACAGAGATAAAGCAATTATATGTACAATATTCATTTTCTTGAATTCTGCGGTTTCCAAGTGTCTAACCATGTCTCGTAATAGATCTACAAATACACAGGGTTGTCCATGGGAATGGTATTCCCATGGTAAAGTCCCATGGGATGGAACGGGATGGAAGAGCACACATTGGTATGCCCCATGGGACAGCAGCCATGTCATAACAATTTGATTTACACCAGAGCTACTCTTAATTTATTTTTTACCCTTTTAAAGCATTTTACCCTTCTTTCTTCGTCATATATTTGCATCTACATATATTTTGTGGTGGGACATTTAAATTTAATAGAGCTAATAAATTATGTCGTTTTACATGTCTTTTTGTATAGGTAGTCCTATTTAGTAGACAATTAACCTAAACTTTCATAAATTTTAATTCGTAATTTCATTTTAACTGTATTCCATATTACCGGTAATATTCCATATTAATATTATAACAGAAATCCCAAGAGATGGGATGGGACAGGCATAAATTGCCATAGGATGGGATGGGACAGAAAAATATGTCCCATGGACAAGCCTGCAAATACACCGATACATGTAATGGATTATAGACACACTCATCTAATTGAATCACTTATTCTGCATCAGAATCGCTGTCAAAGGGAAAGCATTAGGTCAGGGGTCTGCCGACACCTGCATTAGGTGACACAACTATGACAAAGAGCTATAAGACTAAAGCAAATCTCACAACAAGTTCTTCAGACATAAAAATCGCAGATTTTAATTTTAATTTTAGGATTTCAAGTATTTGTGGGCAAAAGCTCATTTTGCATCATCCTTCCCCCCCCCCACCCCCACTAAAGTTGTCACTTGATCCACAAATTCCACACCCTTACCATGAAGTCACACAGGCATCGTTTCCTTCTCGACATCATTTTCTGCTTTCTAAATGTGCCTCATAAATGCTGGAAAGCTAAGAATAATAATTAATTAAATTAAAGAACGCGGCTAACCAAGTAAAAATGCATTATAAACACAGAATAGTCGATTCCTGGCGACGTGCTACTCTACCGTTGTGTCTGAATGTCTTTATCTGTGCTCCCGACAGCCTCGATCCCAAAATAAGCGAGGAATGATTCAGCGCATCGCTGAGAATCAAACTTCCCTACAAACAGCAAAACCAGTAGAGACCAATGTTCCCTCTGCGCTGCGCTGTGCGCTGTCAGCGCACAAGGATTCCCAGAAATTTGGTATTTTGCGCACAAATGTTCCGTTGCACACGGGCAATTACCAAACTTTGCGCACGCAATTTTGTGATTTTTTAATAATGTTATGTGCAACAATCTATGCCGTTTGTGGGTTTGTCTGTACTACTCTGTAGGCGCTAAAAATTTGGTACAAGTTTGTAAAGTTGTAATTTGTCTTTGACACGGTTCAAAATGACCTTGTTCACTGCTCAGTGCTCACAGGACTTGGGCCACAAGTTATTTAACTTTATACTCACAAGGATCTATTTTTGCTCACAGAGTCATTACTTAGAGGGAGCATTGGTGGAGACCCTTATAAAGAACATATGCAAAATGCTTATCACTGAGCCTTCGTATGTATACTTCAACAGAAAAATTAAATGACTTTCAAAACCACTTGAACCACACAATTCTGCTCCAGCTATTGTTAAAATCGTTAAAGCAATCTTAACCTAATGATTTTGCTCTTTAAATTATAGTCCACTGCACAGAATTAACTGTAAAAAATGAGATAGCAACAGTTTGCAAATTTCAGAAACTTGCACACAATTCAGCTCTAGTACAGTCCAAATATTTTTACTTATATCAACAGTAAAACTTTAAAATGCAAATTAAAAACCTCACAACAACATCAACTAGACTTGTAGTGCTACAGAAGATTTATGCGAAATCTAAATAAAGCAAAACAAACAATCGCCTACAGGATGTTCATAAATTATAATCGAACTCTATCAAACAAGACCGAGCCCATGTCAAAACACTTCACTGTTGCAGGAAAGTGACAGGACAACCATATATATATATATATATATATATATATATATATATATATATATATATATATGTATATATATATGCCGGGCATATATATATACATAAAGTAGGTGCCTAAGTGCCGGGCCAGTCAAAGTGCATGTGCACTGAATACTTTTATTGTGCAATTTATGGCGGTATTTAAGATGGAAGTTAAGAGTGAAGATCAGATAACGGATATCACATTCATGATTTATTCATAAAATAATCTAAAGTACAGTTTCGCAAATGGCCAAAACAAGCAGGGTCAATGTTAATTCCAGAAACATAATTACCGGTATATCCTCCAATATAAGCCAAGTATGAAACATAAGCTGGGTGTCCAAAACAAACTTACCACAATGGCTCTAAAAGTAAATATTACAAACATTGGTGGAAAAACTTTTTTTCTAAAAATCAGACAAATCAGGAGGGGCAACGATCTGCCACAGCCAGAGTCTTACTTTCACAGTGAGAAGTGTGGGTTCTTGAAAAGAGGACAAAAGCAGTAAATCTTGACACCCTGTTAATTACCTTGCCTACAAGAGCCGGTATGTTCATCGAGTTGGTGGCGAAACCCATTCCGAACACAATGGCAGACTCCACTCCTAGAAATTCGGCCACCAGCGCCTCCAGTCTCTGGTGAATGCCAAAACTGCCTGCACACATAATCACCCTAAAAATCTAAAGACCACAAAAATACCCCACCCCAACAGCCCGAGAGATACTAGGTCTTCCCGTAGGCCACAGTTAGATCAGCGCCATAATGGCAGTACAGAACAATTCACTTAAAACAAATTTCAAGTGCAGAAGTACAGACTTGATCCATAATGGCAGTGTAGATTACTTCTGGTTTTAAAACAAATTTCAAGTACAGAATACAGACTTTTTCCAATATTGCAATAAATTAATAATTTTATGAAATAATAATAATAATAAGAATATTTAATAATAATAATAAAATAATAATAATAATAATAATAATAATAAATGATTCAACTCTATACATCTAGTATAAACATGATAAAAAAGAAAATAAAAATATCACAAAATAAACATGATAAAAAATACCTATAGTTTCATTTTCTAATAGCACTTTATTGCAAAGTAGATCAGCAACTACAATAAGTTTGCTGATCATTAGTAAGACCCTCAGTAAAAAACTAAAGTTATTACATGAGCTCTCAGTGCTACCTAGCCTCAAGCCTCCTTTGTGGGGTTGATCTCCACTTCTCATCCTCAGCCAGGCAACTGGTGCAAGTTACATTGACCTTAGGGTGCTCAGGTCTTGTAAGGCCTTGCGTGTCTTTGCAGGGTTAAACCACTACTCATCTTTTGCCACCACCATCTAAAACGACCTAATTGAAGGCTGAATCGAATTAGGGTTCCTGAAGGTCTTGAACACTAAGTAGATCTACTTCAGCATGTCCAACCTAGGACAGTTACCAATCTGCCATCTTTAGTTTTTGTTTGACTTTGTGTGTAAAAATTATAAAACGACCTAATTCATGGTGGTTACCTGAATTTCATTTTCTAGAAACACTTTATAAATAAATAAATAAATAAACTATAATAAGTCTGTTTGTTTTAGTAATAGACTGACCTAATTCATGACGGTTACTGCATACACTGACGCCAGAGTCCCTCACTGACTTCTCCGTGTCGTCGGCACAAGCACCGTCGGGCTGGGCAAAGCCCAGATAGTTGTAGGATCCCATGTTCATGGCTCGTGTCTTTCTACCTGTGAAACTGAGAAATCAGTGCACAGGTCAGTTAACGCTAGTGCATATAACGGGCGTAAAATAAGTCACAAGCTAAATCGATTACAGTCAAACCTATTTAACTTCACTCCTCTTGATATTTCAGTGGTCCTGAAGCTACAGCATTTCTTATTCCAACTGATGTTGTTGCTGCCATTGTTGCTGCTGCTGTACCTGATGATGATGATGATGATGAACCCGATGATGACAAAGAGTTATCTGCTCTAAAGGCCCAAATAGTCTTTAGAGGCAGGGGTAAACAACTAAACATAGGCATGAGAACTATTAACTGTGTCCCCAACAGTAATACCTGCAATTCCCCCTCACCAACAGCACATTTTATATATTTAATTCCTGCTAAATAAACTGGCTGACTATAACACAGTTTGTATGGTCTTTAAAAACCAATATAAGCCAGATAGGACTGCATTTCAAGATGCAAGAAATACAACAATTAATTATTAGCCACTGGCTCATTCACCAATAACCTGTAGCATGGGTGGAAAAACTTTTCAGATTGCGTGCCAATATTTTCAATTTCAAAAAGAAAATATTATTGAGTGCCAAGTAGGCCAATCAGTGGAGCAGTATTGCAGGGGAAGCAAAGCCCCTGCCAGCACCAAATGTGCCAACTTTATACCTGAAAAGTAGTGTCATTTTTGAATTGTATTGCATATACAGTGAATGATCTGCAGATAGCAGTATTCTGCCATAATAAAAGTAAATAAATAATGTGATATAAATAATGTGATATGAAGCCAAACAGTACAGCATATACTTTAGTAGCTGTTTAGACATTTTATTATAGTGAAATAAAGCTAATAGGTCTACAACTGATATTTTACAACATAAAATATTATCACCATCAGTACAAGCATCCAGCACAGCTTTGCTTAACCTAAATATACAGATATACAGTAATGAGATATACCGGGTACAGTAATCAGGTGCAAAATCAACTGAGATCAACTGACAACTGCTTATCATTCACAGATCTGCAATTCTCTGCAGATAGCATCTGAAAGTATTCAATCTGTCTTCAAACAGACCCACACAATCTCAGATACAACCTCAGTAAACAGCATCATTCAAAAGTGTATAAGCTTGACAGCAGTAACAGTGGTCACAGTGGTCACGCATATATTCTCTAATCATTATATTCAATGCATTTCTCAGCCACCTCATTTTTATGATGTGCACAAAATGTCTTAAAATTCATTTATATCACAAATTATTTTCACATCTATTATTTATCTATTACTGGAGATTTCTGATTGTTAAATGAAATTAACCATTTGCTAATGTACTACTATGTCCTGTCTACACAAAACAGACAAAATTCAATTGAAAAACCATACATCATAAGAAAAAACATCCAATGTACTAACTAGAAAGGGGTACAGAGGACAGCAAATCAAACAAAGTGATCTCACACCTGTCTTTTGCAGGTAAACTCACAAACTAAGGTAAGATCAATTCCAATTGACTTCAAAGTCAAACAGAGCTGTTCATAATTTGGCACCTAAAGTCCTAGTAGATTCACCTACAATAGAAAAATATGCCTCAAACTAGTACTACGATGCGAAGGACAATCCTACTTGAATGTCCAACCGTAGTCCGGAGAAATACGCTCCATCAGATCGAACTCTGCACCAGGAACGTTGCATATCGGCCGGTTCCAACAGTCGCGGATTCTTCGATAAAGATTGCGCGTGTAGAAGCTTTCAAAGCTCTGATAGAGGGGCACCCAACCCTGGGCAATCAAGAACACAGCAAAACAGAAGTCATGTAGAGCATAACACCATCAGAATCTTACTCAAATTCCTTAGCATCAGGGACAATCTGGCACAGAGATGACAATGGGTCGCTCAAAACAACCCATGACCACCAATGTGACCCACTGAACCCTTGACCCATGTGACCCTCTGAACCCTTGACCCACGTGACCTCTGAACCACGGACCCACTGAACCCTTGACCCATGAGACCCACTGAACCCTTGACCCACATGACCCACAGAACCCTTGACCCACTGAACCCTTGACCCACATTACCTCTGAACCCTTAACCCATGTGACCCACTGAACCCTTGACCCATGTGACCTACTGAACCTTTGACCCACGGGTCCTGTAAAATTAAATATCAATTATGATTTTTCACAGCCATTAAACCAAATCGACAGTAACGTTGAGTACCGGTATCGAACGAACATAAAACATTGTTACCCTACCATACAAGAGCGATGTCATTACCATATATTAGATATGCAAAAATTGCATTGCAAGATCGTTGTCAATGAACGTGACCTCAAAGCTGCATATGCTTCATGACTGCACCTGCAGTTATGAAAATTTGATGGATCATGGGGTCAAGACCCTTTGACCCATTGACCTACTGCCATCTCTTATCTGGCATCATCAGTAACTTGGAAGGAATGGTACATTTTAAAATATAACTAGACATTACTGGTATTTCTAAATTATGGTTATTTGCAAATTGCCGGGCACATGGAATCTTCACAGTTTGTGCAGACTTCTTTGAGTGCTACTTGTGTAAAGGTTTGCCAACATTTCTTGCCACCGGACAGAAAACAATTTGCAACTACTGTCTACAGTTATTACCATCTGTACAACAGTCTAGGCCAAAGGCATTTCCAATACTATTTACATTATATGCAGAATTAGCCTGAATAGTACAACAATGTCCAGTCAATGTGAAGTATACATAAATAATAGGACATTAATCTCCTGCTGGTCAAAATCAACTCCCACTGCATTTTTAAAGAAAAATCAACCACTGGTAGATTCCACATAAAACTTAATACTTTTATTGTGCAATTTATGTCAGGATTTAGGATGGAAGTTAAAAGTGAAGATCAGATACTGGATATCACATTCATGATTTATTCATAAAATAATCTAAAGTACAGTTTCGCAAATGGCCAAACAAGCAGGGTCAATGTTAATTCCAGAAACATAATTACCTGTATATCCTCTAATATAAGCCAAGTATGAAACATAAAGCTGGGTGTCCAAAACAAGCTTACCACAATGGCTCTAAAAGTCTCTAATAAAGTCTCCAGTACAATGATTACACGCTCGGACTAACAGATAATTTTGACAACTGTTACAATAAAATACTATTCTCTGTTTTATGTTCATAACATACACAACATGCAAAATACACACGAGCAAGCAAAATGTGGCAATTTGAAAATGTTCTAATACAAGCCAGATCTCGAACATAAGCAGTGTCTCAGATACAAGCTGCAAGTACGGGTAAAAGTCAATAAGAGAAGCCAGGTATCTTAATTAATAGAGGATTTGCTGTACTTGGATTTGTGCAGCAACATAATGAATGGAACAGAGGCCTGAAGCACCAGTGCATTTTATAGGCAGGACATCATTGTTCCAGAAGGAAGAGGAGAGTTAGGAAGAGTGGGCAGGGGCGCGCTGTGTTTTGTTGGCTGGGTGGGTCTAATGCAACCAACACAACTAGGACCCGGCTCAGACTACCCCTATACCCCTCAAATCAAATTTTCTCGGCGGATTTGCTCGGGTGTCCCTGCCCGAGGCTGGGTGGGTCAGGACCCGCGGACCCACCCCCCTAGCGCCGCCCCTGGGAGCAGGAGAAGTCAGTTAAGGGACACAACAACTGGTCAACTGTCATAGGACTCAAGAGAAACACAGGTGAACAAGAGGAACAGTTCAGACAGACAGCTGAATTATCTTTCTAACACAAATTCTGCTCAAGCTAGAATCAAAAATTCACCCTTTGCCTCTGTGTCCCATAGTTTTCAGAACTACAAGCATCAAGCTCATTAAGACCGCACATCATTTCCCAGGGTAAAAATTGCTCTGCCACCTGTTCATATCAGCCATGCAGAAAATGTCAATAAAGAAGCAAAAATTGTTTTCCATTCTAGCTTCATAGCCAAATCCTCACTCATAATTTAGAATAAGTTCCAATGTTTCCAGTATTAATTAACCCCTTAACTGGGGATCCCGGATATATCCATTCATTTCACATTGAGTTACAGTTAAATACACAGTTAAGGGGTTAATGTTTACGAAGACAACTGAAAATTTTCAATAACAAAATTGCCAGCAAAAGCCACGGCCAGAGTCTTAGTTTTAATTCTAGTAAAAATTTTATTTTAAATAATAAATCTACTATTTTAAATAATAAATCCACAAGTATTTCTAATGTGGCTTAAATGTATACCGGTAATTGTGTTTTTATATGTTTTATAGGACGTTTAATAACTCAATTTCCTTCAAATATATCTGACTCTGGTTAGATACATAAATAGTTTCTGCTAGACTCAAGCAACTACATTAAAGCAAATTAAATACCATGGGTTGTGCTATGCCACCTTGTTAAATTCCAAATGCTCAATTTGGTTAACAAAACTTCATGGTTACAAAATGACAAAAACAGGTCAACAGGAAGGCTTCTGGCCTTGTGCATACTCATCTGAGGGCCCCTAAAACAGTCCACTTCACTAGACCCACATACATATCTGTAAATAAACTAGATATTAATAACCAATCTCAAGCCGTTACATTACTTCTGTCCTAACCTTTCCCTCAAATTCGTCCACTAACCAATTCATAAGCTTAAACACACACCTGAACATCATAAACTGCAAGCCTTTTAACCCCTTAACCGTGTATTTAACTGTAACTCAATGTAAAATGGACGGATATATCCGGGATCCCCAGTTAAGGGGTTAAACCTAAAATAAACTGTACTAAGCATAGCCTAGAGTGTGTGGAGTGCGTGTGTCTGTGTGCACATGTGCACGCATAACCAAGGTAAAGAACAACCTCCCACAATTCCTCATTTCAAGGAGGTCAACATCAAGTAGATAAATTCATCAACACTGTGTACTGATGTCAGGTTTAAATGCATTGGGCACCAAAACTGCACAATGCCTAGAAAAGCAGTAACTGATTTGATGACTGTCACACAAAACCACAAGTCAATTTTCTAATAAATAATTTTCATAAATAGTGGTAATGAAGCACAATGGTATTGACTTACTGTCTGACATTTAATCTCTATCGTATCTCCATTCGTGGCTTATCCGTCATAGACTGTCACCCGCTTGTCCGGTCGTATACCTGGATTTAACCTGGATCTTTTATGATTTTGATTTGGTGTGCCATTGGCAGTGGCGTAACAATATGCTCGGGGAGCCCTTGGTGAAAAACGGGCAGGGGACCCTTTCCAGAGACGATCTGACAAGTTTGCGAAAATGTTGACGACCTTTTTTTTGCTTGTTGGTCTTTCGATCTGACAACTTTATTCGATCTGACAACTTACAACTTTATATCTTTTGATCTGACAACTTTACAACAACTTTTCAGGAAAAAAATTTGGCTCGGGTCGGGACCCTTCGCAGGTCGGGGGGGGGGCCATTGGCATTTGGCCAGGTTGTCCATATGGCTGCTACACCTCTGGCCATCGGCTGATGCTCCCCTGCATTATGAAGTGGCGCTATAGAAGTTTAGGATTAGATTTAGATTCAGTGACCAACAAGAATTGAGAATGCCTGTCTAAACAATTATTACTAATGATTTTCCTACCTCTCTTCTTGCTAAACTTAGATATCACAGGCTCTCTAACTAAGTATCCCTGATAACAACTGTCTCATGGACACTGTGTTGCTGATTATTATTATGCAGAACCCCATGCTCCAAATAACTGAGCGTGTTCCTTCACAGCTAACCAGATACTTTCTGCCACAGTAATAATTAATCACTTTCCGTACAATCTCTGTGAGCACTACCGTACTTAAAATTCTTATACCCAGCTTAAGACCCACGGCTGGCAAAAACATTAAATTTAAAGGTATATGGCATTTCTAAGCAGTGCTAATAATTAATTTGCTCATAGCAAGTGGGGGTGCAGGGGTGAAGGTGCAGCCCCTGGAAAAAATTAGGGGGTGCACTGCACCACCTGGAAGATTAGGCTGTTTTTTTGTTTGTCAGGATTTTTGAAAAGCAGATTAAGAAAGGGTGATGACCTTCTTCTGCTTGTCAGGTTTAGTTTTTTATTGGTAAATGGTAATTTTTAGCTATGCCCCTGAAAATCTGCACCCCTTCTAAAAATTCGTTCCGACGTGCCTGCATCTAAGTTAGGATACATGAAGCACTAAACAAATTCCACAAATTCCACTATTGTCACACTACAATGGACAATGTTTTTTTTGCTGTCAAGAAAAACTAACTTGAACCTTTTGGTCGGACCGGACTCCAGCTGTGCCTCGTACAAATTTCCAGACAGCGATGCAAGCAATTTGAGTAGCCCTGCTGCATACTTAATCACACAGTACAGGGTAATCTTTTTCACTTGCCATAAGTAAAAGCATAGCAAGTCAATCTGTTGGCCAAAACAGACTATATGGAATTCAAATACTGTTTAAAATTCTTATTCTGAACAAATTTAAATAAGTACAGCTTAGAAGTTAAGCAAATGCGAAGATTACTAGAGCATGAGAACCAGTAGCCAGACCCATACCAAGAAACAAAAATACATTATACAAATCGTTTACTATTTTGACGGCACGGCACTGATGGCTATAATGCATGGAACTCTCTGCCAGTACAAAAGTGTTCTTTGGTAAATGGCTGGGTAAATATAGTACTACAACAAAGCCACAAAAATGGCACAAAATTCTGAGGATTTGGATAATTAATTAGTACTGTTACTCAAATGGTGCAATAGAAATTTTAAAAGTCAAGTTTGCAAGGCCTGTTGAGCATCAACTGTAGTAAAACATTGGCATTGGTTGATAGCGAACAAGAAAAATAACAGAAAAACAGTTTGGAAAAGAAATTAATTATCATAGATGACCTAAAAAGAAATAGATTGAGATCATTAATTTTGGGCAGAGAGGATAGAGGTTACATATCACTAAGCATAGGAGGAAATCCAGTAGACTTGGATTACTACATACATAACTGACAAATAGTAACATATAAAGAAACTTATTCAGCCTAACAAGGCATCAAGAAAACTACCAGTATGTAGAAGGCTAATATCTCATGTGCCCACTGAACTTGATACAAGTCACACTAATAATATCTAATATCATGTACCGGTATGTGTCAGTTTCTATGAGCAGCAAAATGCATGTGTGTGTGTGTGCACACGTGCGTGTGTGTGTTGTGACCAGGATATATCATCAATCACACAACATCCCTACCTACCATACTTATCTCAAAACACACATCAACATTCACCACACACAATAACAATCTCGGTTTAAAATTTCCCCGATTTAACAATGAAAGCGGACCAGGGTCTCAGGAAATGCACCGTTCACAGTCATATGCCTTAATTATTTACACAAATAAGCAAATCAACAAGGGTAATTCCGGTGTTTAGGAGCTAAACTGTGTGGAAAAACACATGAACACAATAATAGACCTGGCAATGCCAATGTCCGAGCTACTTATATTTGAAGTGCACGTGTAACATCAGGCTGCAACAGTCTTAAAGTGATCTCATTTCGAACATTAAATCCTGATCCAAGATAAATCTCAATAAGAGAATTTACTGTAAAAGCATAAAATTGACAGTAACTTTGCTCATAATTATGATGCATGACATCAGTTTTGATAATGGACTCCCAATGTCTTGAAACCAAATGCTATGGAGCCAACAATTGTTGTAATTTGAAGACAATTTCCAGAAGTGGCTAGATGATATAGCATAGGCAGTGCCAGGACAAGAGATTTGACAAAAGCTACTGAAATTCTGATAAATACAGTAAACTTCCTCACCAACATGTCACTGCAATAGTTTAGAAGCAGATGATGGCAAAGAAAGAGCTCAACTGAACCTCAGCTAAGTCTAGAAGCAGCTTCTGCAAACCAGTTTCAGTTAATTCTGCAGATACATACACTACAGGTCATGAGAACCCACAGAAATGTTTCCCGGAGGGGCAAAACACAATGGTCATGGTTACGCCGCAGATTTTTCCAGGAGGGGCAAAACACATTTTAGCACAATGATCACGGTTAATATTTTAGCAAGGTTTTCAAATTTCATTGTGAAATATTGGTATTTGCATTTTCCTGGAAGGGAGGGGAAGTGCCCCCTCTTGCCCTAATGTGCAGGCACCCATGCTCCAGGTAAAGGATTCATTTCCATTCTTTCACCAATGAACATCTTGGAAATGCCAAGATGGCAAACAAAAAATGGTAGACAAGTTGAAAATCTTAAGAACTATGCCACCAGGTGTGAAATTTGAAAATCATCATTTGAAGTTCTTTACACTAGATAGGTTACATAAGTGAAAGCATTGTCTGATCTTTGTGGTCAACCCATCCATTCACTTAATCAGGACAAACTGTGAAATCGCATTTCCAAGCAAGATGAAATCTTGCCATAGCTTGTGGTGTGCAGTGGAGCAGTGGTTAGCGCATTCATCTGCCAATCTTTAGGTCCGTGGTTCAACTCCCGGTCACGGCAGAAACTTTTCGGTTGTTTCTGTCCAAAGAGCCCCCAGTCGACTCGGCTGTGAATGAATACATCAGGTATTAACTCAGTGGAAGGAAAGGCAGCGAGGGAAAGGCTGGCAACCGCCCTCATTCAGCTGTTGACATGTAAAACTGAAGGCACTAACCCTTCGGTTCTCCGACGGGTCTGTGATGAACTATGGAGTGTATCTCATAGCTAGAAGCTGTGTTATAGAGATCTCCACCAATTAGCAGCACTTCAAATTACTGTCTGGGAAAATCTAGGAGTCGAGCTTCAAAGATTTTCAACTTTCCAACATTTTGAACTGGTTCACACACACACACACACACACACACACACACACACACACATCTAGAAGTCCTTTAAGCCATTTATGACTTAATGCATGTGGGCCAATTAAGAATATAATAAGAGCTGCCAGTAGATGTAACTAGAGAGTGCACGGTAACCACGGATTTCCCGTGGTAATGGGGAAATTTGGCCAAAAATGCAGTATTACTCAGTAACACGTTCTTGTCATGTGGTAATACTGCGGGGATATTTACTATGGTGTTACCACGGTAGCAGTATTATCAAGTTCATACTAATAATATTGATGATGCTGTGTAGGTGTTCTTGTTTTTCTGTAAGCATGCATACAAGAATGTAGAGTATTTAGTAACCCAGTAGGTTATTGGTTATGTATGTACGGGGTGCACCGAAGCGCGGCCTAGAGCAGCCAACAATGTACTGGATGTACTGTCTACTATTTCCTTCTCCTGTGCCATTTTAACTTGTATTGCTTTGAGCACGTGGACTGTTATTTCTCATTGCTCACAGTTAACAATGGAAAAGTAACATTGATAAATTTATTAAAAGTAAAAGTGAACTGATATCATTCAAAAAGTATAAATGGAGTCAGTGATGTGTGGCCACACTACGAGAAGGTTCCATTTGAAGGCGATTTCAGTTTCCATGTGCAGTGTGTGCCCTGTTGTGCGCTATTGAAATGGAAGTCTTTGTAAATTACCAGCAGCCTTAAACTTTAATTATATTGCCATTTAACAGTCGAAATGAAACTTAGTAGTAAATTGTGATTTTGTTAACCCCTTAACTGGGTGCCCCGAGTAACACTCGTCCATTTTACATTGAGTTACAAATAGTTGCCCAGTTAAGGGGCTAATGTATGAATTATCTTACTGCAGGACAGAGGAGATGGGAATGACTGGTGCGGGGATGACAGGATGGGGACAAATACAGCGGGGATGGTGCGAGGACGAGGAGAAGCAAAGCGGGGATGAGACGGAGACCGGGTGAAATCCTTGGGTGCGGAGTGGGAATGGGGATAAAAGTTGTCCCCGTATCACTCTCTACATGCAACACAGGAAAAGCACAAAAGCCACTTAAAATCAATAGTATCCATAAACTTTTTATATTGTTACTGAAAACTGCTCTAATGTCATGCCACTAACAATTAACTCAATGTTCATATTTAAAAAGTTTGAGGAGATGGGAATGACTTTTGCTTTCATTCATTATGATGCTGCATCTAGTGCAAATCACATAAATTGCTTCATATTTGTTTCAATATTTTTTATACAGTACTTCGATATTAATGTAAAGGGACACAGCCATAAACATCAAACATCAGGCACATTAAATCAGTATGAAGCACCATGCAGACTGAATTGGTTTCCTTTCTCTGCCAAGAGACAAGTGAATTCCCATGCAAGATATGAATAGCCATAACCACTAATTTCCAGACTTGAACCCCCAAGTTCACAGGGCACAACTCTAAATCACCTGATTCAATAGATAAGGCAAATCTATTTTCTAATTTTTCTACGTGTACGTAATATATGGATGAGCCCTAAACACAATTCACAATGGACAAAAGAAGTGGATAGATCATGTTCCAAGAGAAGTAACATGCCTATTTAGAGAAGTACCGGTACTAACGGGGAAGCTGGCATAGAAAACACAAAGAGGGCAATTTTCTATTATATATATATACATATATATATATATATATATGAGATAATGAAAGTTTACAAACAAAACCACTAAAAATGTTCATTGTTAAAATTGTTAACACAGCCAAAGCAAAGTTTCACTTACCTCACGGTTTGGTTCAGCAGCCATTGGAACCTTTTCAATTTGCCATTTTCTCAGCAAATCTCTCATGTGGCCAAACAGAATCAGAATGCCATAACTGAGGTAGGTAACTATGGCAATCACAAGAGGAGTATCCTCAAACGACTCGAAATGCTGCCGCATTGTCTGGTCTTTTCTCAAACAGTTTACCTGCAAAAACAGAAAAGAACTTACCAGTATTTCTGAGCATAAGGTTAGTCTATGGGAAATAATACAATTTTCAAGTATTAACGTGGATTGTCATTCGAAGCATGAGTATACATGAGGATAGAAGAAAATAAAAGCCTGATGGGGTCCGTCCATCTAGTATGTACTCACTGAGGGGAGGGGAGTTGGATTTAGGAGATTTTGTGTATGTATGGTGTGCAAATTGGGGGAGAGGGTTGAAAATATGTCTTTTTTTTGTACATAATATATGGACGAGCCCTAAACACAATTTGCAATGGACAAAAGAAGCGGATAGATCATGTTCCAAGAGAAGTAATATGCCTATTTAGTGAAGTACCGGTACTAACGGGGAAGCTGGCATGGGAAACACAAAGAGGGCAATCAAGAACAATGATGCGAGAGTGGATGTTCGATTCTACAGCAAACAACAAGAACAGAACTCTCAAGAAGAAGGATCAAGATAGAGAGGAGTGGCAATGTTGGAGTATGGAACCAGTCTCTGGACAGAGTACCTGATCTGGACAGAGTACCTGATGATGGGTTGTTCAACTTGATTCAGTATTGCAATTTTACCAGTCCTGTGTATGTCACATAAGTGAGTAAATACAGAACTTACAGACACTAATGTAATGGATGACCTTTGAACTGTGAGGTCACCCACTCATATCAGAAGCAGATAAGGCTGATAAAGTGACAGGTAGAGATACCAAGATGACAAGATTCAGGAAAAAACTCTTGTTTGATGAGACTGACCAATCTGAGCAATATTTATGCACAGACAACATTAACTGAAGTCAATATGTTGTATTGTTATAGCACTATATATATATATGTATATATATAGTGCTATTGAAATTTTGTGTTTACTTACTTACTTATTGTTAGTGACTACAGATCACAAAACTATGTGACGCTAAGACCAGTGATGTGGTTTAGAAGGTATAACCAAGCGTGTTAGCTACCAACACGAAACTGAAAGTCATTAACGGGTAACAGATCAACGAATGCACTGGTAAATTTATCCGGCAACTTTCTCAAGAATCATTTCTGACTCTGTTACAATGACAAAGTCATCTCATTCTATCAAAAGCATAGCTCAGTTATCAAAATCCTCCAACCAGCAGTTGCCTTACTCTATAGGCAACTCTGGTCCTCACAACTTCACAATATTTAACCCCTCTACTGGAGACCCCAAAGATATACGTTATCAATTGGCCATTACGCCACGGGGGACCCGAAGATATCTGCACGCTATTTTCCAGACCGCCAGTCAGCCAGCTGTAACGCAATATTTTGCTAAATATCGCTTCAGTATCATTCCCTTCAAGTAAAAACAATAGATATATCAAGTAGCTATGACGAATATTCGTCAAAAATCAAATTTGTTACATCCACTCC
Source organism: Metaphire vulgaris (assembly GCA_018105865.1). Classification (NCBI taxonomy): domain Eukaryota; kingdom Metazoa; phylum Annelida; class Clitellata; order Crassiclitellata; family Megascolecidae; genus Metaphire; species Metaphire vulgaris. The sequence continues at coordinate 6,614,827 of CM030868.1, read as the reverse complement.
TGCGAATAGTTGATCCGCTAGTGGCAGCACCATAGCGACCGGAATTAAGCGGAGATTCTCTTGCAAAGAAATGGCAGTGAAGTAATACTTTTTGTTTTGCATGGATGGCTAGAAAGAACAATAAAAGGCTAAACAACGGTGCATATCTCATCTTCTTAGCTTTCATAGTGCTTGAGATATAGCAAATTTTAGAAATTACAGCATTCCATTTTGAAGAACGTTTTCTCCAAAAATAAATCCCCGGCATGGTGATGACGGCTAAAAATTTTAATGAAAGGCAGAGAGGTTAATCACCAAGCAAATAACAAAGGACCTAATTGCCAATTAGTTTGATAACTGCACGGGCGGCACGCTAATAGTAGATCAAGGCAAGGAGACACTTCATTGTCTAAGAGTCTTGAGAGAAAACACAAATATTCTCCTAATGATACAATTACACTGTATATGCCATCATCATAACTTATCGCACAGCCAAGTCAATAAGTACCACACTATGCCAGCGGGACTTCCGTGCATACATCATGGCACAGCAAAAGAACATCTACTCAGAAAACATTGTAAAAAGCAGCTTCTCTATTACCGGTAATGCATTTGCTTAACTTTCTGTACACTGGAAGTCATAATATCCATCAGCATTTGTCAAAAAATAAATTAAAGAACAGATCCTATATCAATGCATAAGACTACACTGATCAATGATCTAACCCACAGAAGAGCAGTGTTGTGTATACCACCACATGTATAACCAGGGTGCGATTTGTGACCTGGAGCAGTGGGGGGGGGGGAAATATGTCGAGCTTGGGGGATGTAGTTGTATTATTATGTAATATTATGATTAATAACATTCAACCATTTAAAGTCTACTCTAATGCACTCTAGAGTTAAAATAATGAGAAATTCCAACTTCTGTCCATTCCAAGTGCCCCCAATTTTGAAACATGATCTCAATTTTCTATGCCTAAATGAAACAAATAACTTGTGCATTTTCACTGACAACACAATAGTTGATCAGTAAAAAGTTCTAGTACAGAAATACAGCATACACAATATGGCAAACCGAGGTCTATGACTCCAATGCCATATTGTCCCTAATCTTGGTCAAATACATAATCCTGGGTTTAAATGGAGGTGTGAAAGAGTTTGCATTTTTACCTGAAGGCTTTGCAATAAGTCCTTTGAACTGTGAGGTCACCCACTCATATCAGAAGCAGATAAGGCTAATAAAGTGAGAGGTAGAGATACCAAGATGACAAGGTTCAGGAAAATATTTTTAAAAATAATAAGACAACTCACCACAACATTGCTTTATATCAAATTACACTAGTCAACAAAATAAAAAAAATTTTCTGTCACAGAAATGAAAAAGTCTGATTCTATTACAGTTTTTTGCAAGGAATTCAGATATGTACTTAGAAATTCTCCATCACGTAACATTTTTCAGTGACACGTAGTTTAAATTTCTACTATATTGCTCATATAACATTATGTGTGTTATATGAATATTGTAACCTGCAGTCTCATAAAAGGTAGTTGCATATGATTTTCTATGATATTGTGCCTCAGGAACATCCCTTTTAAGAGTCCAATAGTCCAATAGTCTGCTAGCATAATGGAGCTCCACTTGCCCTGCCAGCCCTGGTACCTATTTTCCATTACTGAAATGTCCTGATGAAACCTTTCTCCATGTTCATCGCTTACTGCTCCTAGATTTGCAGGAAAATAATCCAGGTGAATGCAAAAAGTGCATTTTTTAAGACATGTTACATCCCATTTCAATAGAGTATCCATTAATTTTGTGCAGTTGGCTGCCTTGTTATTTCCCAAGAAGTTGCGACAAACAATCTTAAAGGAAATCCATGCAGCTCTTTCAGTGTCATTCAACTGAGCATCAAAGTTTTCATCTTTCATCAGTTTCCTAATATTAGGCCCTACAAAAATCCCTTCTTTGATTTTCACCTCACTTATTTGTGGAAATGTATTTCTAAGTTATGCAAATCCTAGTCCACTTCTATCCATGGCTTTTACATAGTTCTTCACCAGACATGGGTCAATTACAATTGTAATTGTAATTCAATTGTAATTAATTACATTCTGCCAATGTAATTGTAATTGTAATTGATCTGTGGAAAGTTCAATTACATGTAATTGTAATTGTAATTGTCATTTGTGTAATTGTAATTGTAATTGAGCTATTGTAATTGATTTACCCAATTACAGGAATGTGAGTTTTATAAGTGCTAATAGCGTATTAGCATGTATGGGACTATGAGCCAAAGTCTTGTCAGTCTATGAATGTATGGCAGTGAATACTTTGGATGGTTAGTGAATTGTAAAGCACAACGGTTATTGGTAAATGGACTCACTGCTCTGGTCAGTTGCCATGCAAAAATTTACTTATTTACTTTTATTGACTTTCAAATTGGAAGGGAACCAGCTTATCATTTGTCTACTTCCTGTGTTTCTGCGGCAGCTTTTTGTGAATGAAAGTTTAATGCCAGTAAAGATGAGCGTAAATCAAACAGGAGTATTATGGAATTATTCTGAAAAGTCTGATGACTTTAATAATGCTGTTTCCAATGCAAATGTTAAAGTGAAGTGCCGGTTGTGTGACGAATTAGTGTCATGCTCGAAAAAGGTTACTTCGAATTTGTTGACTCATTTCAGGTTTGTGAAACTTTGTTACGGTTTTTTAAATAAGCATATGACTTTGTTGAACTAATTTATGTTAATTATTTTAGACACTTAAGTTTATTAAAAGAAGCAGAAAGAGTAATGAAAAGTAATTGTAATTGTAATTGTAATTGACACGTTTGTAATTGTAATTGTAATTGATCCCAATGTAATTGGCTGTAATTGTAATTGTAATTGTAATTGACAAAAACCCGTATAATTGTAATGTAATTGTAATTGCTTAAAACGTAATTGACCCATGTCTGTTCTTCACGAGACCCAACTTTATATGGAGAGGAGGTAGATATACTTTATTCGGCTCCACAAGTGGATCATGAATGTTTTTTGCCTCATACTTTTTTTCTGCCTCATGGCAGATGGTAAATTTGGGTAATTGACAGTTTGTTGTGATTTGGAAGTAATGCCTGCAATGTTTGTAAGGCAAAAGTAACAGTATGTCAAGTGATCTCTTGGTTCCCTCCAGATCATTGGAACAGCAAACTTCATGTGTCTAACACCCTTGACCCAACCTGTTAGAAATCTGACACAGGTTATACAGCTGAAATGAGAGGCCCTGTATTTGTCCTAATCGCCAATTTCACATCCAAAGTACAGCTTATAACATGTCTTAACAAGCGGAGTAAAACGCCTTCTTTGCTTTTAAAAGTAACATCACCGCATATGTAGCAAAAGGAATCCGGATGATTAGTACACTTTGTAGGCATTTCAAAATGACTACAAAGAACAAATAACCCTTAAATTATATTAACTAAGTGCTCTATATTAAATAGATTTAGGCAAGCTCACACCAGATGGGGCTTATTTCAAGCAATATAATACAAGTCACACTTGCTCATATCAGAATAGAACACACAATTCATGACCCATCGTTTTCTGCTTGTATCAGCCAGACAAATAGAACAAAGGGCCTGGAAATATTATAACAACATGACTCAACATTTCTGCTGTGGCTGACAACATACAATAATATATTGTAATTGGTTATGATGAATTTTTTTGTATACTACCTCGGTTTACTGAAATAAAATTGCATTGGCTATTTCACAGTAAGGTATATTCTTTAATAGACGATATCTCCTGAAGTATGGGTGATGGAAAAATTCTGATTACATATTTGGAAACTACGTGAAAAACTACATATGGAACAGACCAGAGCGATTCTGTGACAAAAATTGTGTTTACCAGTGTTATCTTACAAAACACAACTGCATTTATCCCATTAAATAGGGCTGTAAGTTTAATACAATAATATTACGGTAATTTATGCAATCACATATTTAACTTTTTTAATGCACTGCATTTTCTTCCGTTTTCCACATGTGTGAATTCTGCATAGATATGCAGCAATTTTATCTGCAATTTCTGCTATTTTCCTAATATATAGCACTCTATGCTATCTTCATTATACAGGCATAGATTTACAGGGGGTCAGCATGCCTGTCTGGATGGCATTTTTCTATTTGTTCGTCAGCCGTTTTACCGAAAAACACCACAATTTCTGCAAATATGCAAGGTAAAATAGGCACATAAACTACAAATTTAGGCGCATAAATGGAAAATCTCCAAATTCCCCGCATATTTAGGACCTCTGAGTCCTGTATATTTCCCGAAAAATTGTTTCATTAGGCTAAATGCACAGACACAATTAAATTGTAAACTGATCAGCCTAAATAAAAAAAAGAAACTATATCACCACTGAATGACTTACAAGCAATGATGGCCAAATCTCCAAGTAAATATCTCTTAACCAAATCAATATTCCCAACAACAATCCCAAAGTAAATCAAAACTTTGGCAAACTGTTACACAAGTAAAAATATAACTGAACCAGTCTTGCTGATGAAACATTTAGAAACACTACTCAATTGCTCTAAGATTTGGTCATTTTCAAAAGAAACTCTTGACATTTATTAAGGTAATTGACTCAATTGATCTCAAGAGGTTTGTTACAAAGCAAATCCCAACTTATCGTAAATCATGAGTTGAATTATAACTCAGTTGTTCTGGGAACTGAAAAGCCTTTGGAATTACAGTTTAGTCTTTACAAGGGTATACACTGCTGAGTAATATAAGTACTGTATGATGGATGACTCTAAAAGAGATAATGCTCACCAAACAATCAGAAAGCACTAAAGTAAAGCAAGACCAGTTCAGGAGTAAAGCCAATCTTGAATAGCATTTACCATCCACATACACAAAGACAACAATATTAGAAAAACAGAGGGGCAATATCTTATCTTTGTTATTATAATCTTTATTATTATTATTATTATTATTATTATTATTATTATTATTATTATTATTATTATTATTATTATTATTATTATTATTATTATTATTATTATTATTATTATTATTATTATTATTATTATTATTATTATTATTATTATTATTATTATTATTATTATTATTATTATTATTATTATTATTATTATTATTATTATTATTATTATTATTATTATTATTATTATTATTATTATTATTATTATTATTATTATTATTATTATTATTATTATTATTATTATTATTATTATTATTATTATTATTATTATTATTATTATTATTATTATTATTATTATTATTATTATTATTATTATTATTATTATTATTATTATTATTATTATTATTATTATTATTATTATTATTATTATTATTATTATTATTATTATTATTATTATTATTATTATTATTATTATTATTATTATTATTATTATTATTATTATTATTATTATTATTATTATTATCATCATCATCATCATCGTCATCATTATCATAATCATAATCATAATCATTATTATCATCATCATCATCATCATCATTATTATTATTATTATTATTATTATTATTAAACTGTATTCACACTCAAAGGCACAACACCTATAAATCATGAAAACATACAGAACATTTTCACATAAGTCAGTTCACCTCAAGGATACAATTAATTAATTTTATAAATAATTTCATATTTAAACTTTAAAAAACCAGTGTATCTAAGACAAAAATTACTCACTGGTAATCAAGCAACAATTCTAACCGTAAAGGTACTTTTCAAACAACATCCCATCATACTACTACTACTACTACTACTACTACTACTACTACTACTACTAATACTGCTACTATTACTACTACTACTACTACTACTATCGGTACTACTACTATTACTATAGCAAAACTGGAAACCGGTCCCAAATTCAAAATATATCTAATCACTACATACACTTATAAATACGCTTATAAATACAGTTAACTGTTTCTGTACTTATTTACTTTCTTAGCTGTTGATAACGTCATTTCCGTTGTCGTCAACATTGGCAAAAAGTTTCGAAATTTAACAAATATAACAGTTCAATTTGTCGTTAAAATGGCCGGTAGACCTCAAGCTCCGCGAAACATTGCAGACGTTCTGTTAACAATAAACCAATTGCAGTTATTTGACTGTACACCACGTCAAATTTATGCTGCTATGAACGACCCAATGCAATGGCTTAAGTGGTTCGCTGAACATAGACTGATAAGGAGCAGTAACGACTGTGGCGTTTGTCAAATGCCAATGGCATTGGTTAGACGTGCTGAGTCGCCGGATTTATATTCATGTAAATGTTGAGCATGTAACACAAGAACAAGTGTGCGAACAGGATCGTTTTTTGAGCGTTGCGTTCTAAGGTTTTGAAAAAGTAGTAGTGATGATAAACTACTGGAGTCATGAAGTAAAGGCGAAGCATGTAATGCTGTTTGAAGGAATAGTCAACTGGCATATTGTGGTTGACTATAACAATTTGGGACCGCCGTTTCCAGTTTTACTACACAAAAACTACCATGCAAATGGCAAAGATATTATTGAGCACGAGAAAAACAGCAGGGCAGACTGAGTCTACGGCGCTGCAGTCGTAAATATAATAATAATATAATATAATATAACAAGGTTTAAAGTGGTTCAGTAGGGACTGCCCTGTGTGAGAACCACTGTAAATAGAAATTTTAAAATCATATCTAAACGAGTCCAATAAATTAGAAATAATTTCTTTTGTAACCTACCTCTTTTCCATCGGCTTCATTGGTGCGTTCGTTTGTTTTTCCTTTAGACATTTTCCCGTTGACAAATTCACTCTGTGAAGTCAACGCTCCTATCGTCCAACTGGTCTTCGTCGCCATTTCCGTCAACGTGCAGTTGACACGGTTGAGGGCACAAACATAGATTTATTATTAAAGTCTATGTCAATGTTGATACCAGTGAACTTTTTGTAAAAAGCCCAGATTGCGTCTTTTAAAAAGCCCAGAAAAGCCCAGATTTTAAAACGGGATCAATAGTAAGTAAGTAAGTAAAATATCGTAGGCTTATATGGCGCTTTGTTAAGCAGCACAACAATAGCTGCTTATTCTTAGGCGCTCAGCCTTTCTTAAAATAGCTATGGGAAAGAAGATCAGCCATGCAATAGTCAATTTCCGAAGGGCAGTGAGGCTAGGATGTTACAGCTATGAGAGAAATGATTTTAGAAAAAGGAAATATTTAAGCTTAGACCTGAAAACTGGAGATAATGCAGGAATTATAGAGAATGGGGATTCAGAATTTATTGTTTGAAAGTGTCCAAGTTTACGGAGGGAAGCTGTAATAGAGTACGTTCCAAAGTTCAGGTACGGCGTATGAGAAGGAACGGTTGCAGTTTCAAGGATGACTGATTCAGCGGGCGTGAGAGAGTAAGACGAGAATCGCGTGGGTCGGCTGAGGTGTTAATAGTGCTCTAAGGTAGACCAGTGCCTGCTCCCCGGTGACCCTCTGTTTGGAACCCTATACTTAATACTACATACCTAACAAATGGTTGGCCTCCATGATTAGAAGTAATTGCCACCCCAACGGCCTCCCACTTGCCAAATTCTGGAGCCGCCACTGAGGTAGACAGGTCTTGATGACTGAAGTGAGCTATATGCAAGTGCTATTATCTTATATTGGATACGTGCAGTTATTCAAGCTCGCGTTATTAGCCTACCGATGCCTGAACGGTGTCGGCCCTGCATACCTTGCGACTGAACTGGTACGAGTAGCTAACTTGGAAGGTCGGCAACGCCTGAGATCTGCCCGTTCCACCTCACTGGTCGTCCCGAGGACGCGCCTTCGAACTGTCGGTGATCGCGCGTTCCCTGTGGCCGCGTCGAGAGCTGTACGGTAATTGTTATCCCAAAATTTTTGACTTAAGTTACTCTTATTATATCTATATCAGGTATCTAAGGAATAGTGGTAATTATTAAATTATTTTTAGGCTCCTGCTATCAGTGAAAATAATTTCTTTAGTTTTAGTAGAATTTATTACCAGTTTCTCCCCAACAACTTTCAAATTGTCCGTAAATTAATTTCTGTAACTAAATCCAACTATTTAACTAATCTTGTTACACAAAATTCTTCAAATCCTCGTCTACTCTGGAAATCTCTAAATAGCATTCTTCATAGGGAAAAGTCAAGTGTCACACCTGGTTCCTTCTCTTTATCATCACTCCCAGATGTCTTCTGCCAATTTTTCTCCAATAAAATATCTACCATTCGCCTAAAATTTCAGATCATTTCTTCAACTGGTTTTCTTTTCCGAAATCCCCACCAACTCCTCTTAATTCCTTTAAACCTACCACCCTTAATGAAGTTCGCCAGATAATCTTTACATCACCAATTAGTCAATGTACCCTCGATGTCCTACCAACTCAAATCCTCAGAGATTGTTTTGATGTTTTAGGTCCAATAATAACAAACTTCATAAATCTCTCATTGCTTGAAGGGTGTTTCCCCTCTGCATTCGCTCATGCAGTTGTTCACCCACTACTTAAAAGCCATCTCTCTCTCCTGATGACTTGTCTAACTATAGGCCTATATCTAATCTTAATTTCTTATCGAAAATTCTTGAAAGGATAGTTGCTAAGCAAATGCATGCTCATTTGTGTTCTAGTCCACATTACCTCCCTTTCCAGTCTGCTTACCGAAAATACCACTCTACTGAAACGGCTCTGTTGGCAGTCCATGATCTTATTGTTCGGGCTATTGATGCTGGAAAAGTTACTGCTCTTTTACTTCTTGACCTATCTGCCGCCTTTGATACTGTTGATCATTCTATTCTTCTTCATCGACTTGAACATTGGTTTGGAATCTCTGACATTGCTTTACATTGGTTTTCTTCATATTTACATCCCCGCATTCAATCAGTGATAATAAATGAGAATCTCTCAATTCCCACTGATCTGTCTTGTGGTGTCCCTCAAGGCTCGGTTCTTGGACCTCTGTTATTTACTCTCTATACAACCCCTTGGGTTCACTTCTTGATGAACATCAAGTGGCGTATCATCTTTATGCTGATGATACTCAAATTCTCATCTCTTTTGATCAATCTTCTTCAATCTCATCCCTTAAGACTCTATCCGCTGTCTTTACTAATATTCAGTCATGGATGGATTCAAATAAGCTTCTTTTGAATTCATCAAAAACTGAGTTCTTGCTATTAGGTACTCCAGCTCAATTGACTAAATTTGAATCTCTGAAATCCGTAGTATTAGGAGATTCCACTGTTGTCCCTAGAAGTACTTCTGCTCGCAACCTTGGTGTGATATTTGACTCTTCCTCTCTTTCACTAGTCACATAAATTCAGTCTGCAAAATTTCTCATTATCATATTCAGGACATCTATCGCATCAGACATCTCCTCCTAAGCCTGTTCTTATTCAGTTAGCCAATGCATTGGTATCTAGTCGTCTAGATTATTGTAATTCCTTGCTTTTTGGCATCACAAATTCAAATATGCAGAAACTCCAGAGAGTACAAAATTCCTTAGTTAGAGTCATATCCAAAACTCCAAGATTCAAACATATAACTCCAACAAGACAGTCCCTACATTGGCTTCCCATCAAATTCCGAATTAATTATAAAATTTGTCTTTTGGTATTTAAAACCATATTATATAATGAACCCTATTACCTTAAGATGCAACTAATCCCTCGACCTACTACTCAATCCACTAGGTATTCGGCAGGACTTTCATTTGTTGTTCCTTATTCTCGTACCGTCATTGGCACTAGTTGTTTCTCAGTGTGTGGCCTAAGCTTTGGAATTCATTACCAATATCACTGCGTAAAAACTAAAAATTTATCATCTTTTAGATCTGGTCTTAAAACTTACCTGTTTGACTTGGCTTATCCCCTTAGATTGCTCCCCCGCTGTTCTGACTGATCTTCTGGATTGACCTGGCTCTAATTCTATTTGGATTTGGTGCGCCATCGGCTGATGCCCTGGGCATTATGATAGTGGCGCCATAGAAGTTTATTGATTGATTGATTGAAACTTTGACAGACCCCTCCCTCCTTTTAAATTGTAATGTGAATTAAATAAATACTTTAAGACGATGAGCATCTCCTCAAATATGTACAGTCCCGCCAGTTTAGGACACGGGCCAAGTAAAATATGAGGCCATCCATATAGTATGTACACAGTCATATTTTCAACTTCCATCCCCGTTGCACACCATACATTTTGGTTAACCCCCCCTATGCGTATGTACAAATAAGCAAACCCCTCCATGGTGAAAATTAATTTTTAGCCATAGCCAAAAAGCATTTGTTTGCTATTAAATTACAGGTTTTTAATATTTGAATAACCTTGGGAACAATAGTTGGGACCAATGTTCCCTCTAAGAAATGACCTTGCGTGAGCAAAAATAGAGTCTCGTGAGCATAAATAACTTCGGCCCAAGTCCTGTGAGCACTGAGCACAGTGAACAGTGAACAAGATTTCAAGTTTGTTTTCAAACCATGTTAAAGACAAATTACAACGTTACAAGTATGAAATACGAATATATCATTATTCCTTTAATAGGCGATAAATTGATAACTTGATATTTTGATACCATATTCAATTAAAAATGTGTTAAGGTTACAGATGTTTTCCACCAACATGCATAATCGCAGAAAGAAAGACATCAAGAAACTACAAATATTAAGGCCAAGAACAATTGTGGCAGAATAGTAGAATACCAGACACTGTCTGAAATTTTCAAGTTGGCATTAGAACATCATACAAATGTCAATCGCAATTAAGTGCTAAATAAGCTTTTAAACGGTATGACCTACTAATGAATTGTGAGGCAATGGAAATTAACATCAAAACTGTAAAGCATCTAATTAAGCATTAGAATGTTTTTTGCCTAATTTTTTGTTCAATTAAAAGTTAAAAGTCACGGGATGGCACAAAATTCACTTATTAATGCACTAAGATGGTAATAGCAGCAAATTCAAATGAAAATCAGCTATACCTATAAATTGTCATCATCATCATCATCATCGTCGTCGTCGTCATCAAATTCGTCTGATTCTTCATCCTGACATTCCTGAGATACATGAACATGTTCTCGCCTGTTCTTGTCCGTTTTCCACATTTTGTAAACTTGATCGGTTAACATTTTTTGCAATGGACCTTTGTGAAAGTTCTTCCGTTTCCTTACTGCTTCACGGTGTGTAGCATGAGTGACATCATCTGACATGTCGTTTCAAATAGTCGATTTTATAGTCGCTCCACTTTTTTCCTTTGGTCCATTCATCGCTCAACTTAGCTTCCGCGCAGATTTTACATTTCACACCTGCGGCTTCCGAGAAGCTAAATATGTCACCCAATAAGACGGACTTTCGGTTGTTGTCGGACTCTTGCGGCATTTCGGTTTCAATTGCGTGTTGCTTAAGGAGTCTTCGGCTTTACGCTTGGACATTCTTTTAAATGTTCAACGCAAAATTACTTTAATAGCGGATTTAATTATTGATCATACGAAAATGGCTAACGTTTGCTTTCAGATTGATTACGCGACGCGACGGAAACATAAAATAGAAAGAATTTTGTCAAAATCGCATTATCGCATAGCAGTTTTAATATGACAAAGAAATTTAAACAAGATCGCCGAGCAATTGTTATAGCGCAAAATTTTAGAGCCTACAGACAAACTTACAAACGGCACTGACTGTTGCACGTGACATTATTATTAACATTATTGCAAATCACAACTTGCGTGCGCAAAGTTTGATAATTACCCGTGCGCAACCGCATATCTCTGTGCGCAAAATACCAAAATTCTGGGATTTCTTGTGCGCTAACAGCGCAGCTTAGAGGGAACACTGGTTGGGACCCTTTGTTTGACCATGAGAAAGTAATTTTGTTCAAATCAAATGTTTGTGTGAATATACCAGCTTTCTATCTATTTATAAATTTGAATGTGGGTACATACAAAGGTCAGTCGTGACCCCCCTTCTCCCGTACGCAAAATTGCCTAAATCTCAAACCCCCCTCCCCCTCGGTGCGTACGTACTATACGTACGGGCACTATATCTATACAGTGTTCATATTTAGACAGTTCATATAAACAATGTTTCTACAGTGTTCGCAATTGTCCTGGATTCTGGAGGCGTCACAGGCAATGCCGCGAGCCGGCTACCCAACCTAAAAACCTGCGTACAGGAAGTAGGAGGTAGGATTTTTCCAATGCTCTGACCAGCAATGGGAGTTTTCTCTCCCCCCTGTGACGTTGTTAAGCTAGGGGCATACAGTTCAAAATTCTTTTCTCTTTCGCATGCAAATGAAGTCCTTCTTCTTTCTTCTTGCAGTTCTTTCTTTGCAACGTTGGAGTCCATCAGTCATGAAGCTCGACGAGGAAGCATTATGCCGTAAGATGGTCGCACACGTAGAGGAAAAAACAAAAATTGTTACAAAAATTTTACCATACATTTTAAAAAAAAATAAAGCATAGTTAAAATCTTTAAATTAAAAAAATGCACCATTAGAAAAGTCAAAGAAATTCAAAAAATACAACTAGTAAAAATTTACCATTAAAATTAAAACATTAAATGACATTGAATACTAATCAAATTTAAATTTGTTAATTAAATTACAATTAAACTTGTTATTAATCTTATAACTTTAACTGAGAATTTGCATTTAAATTTTAACTATATTGTGTTATTAACTTTATTCAATTCAAGTAAATTTGCTGTAAGTAATCAAAATTAATTAAAGTCAATTAAATTGTAATAAATGACCATAAGATGAACTTGCCAGAGAGTAAGAGAATTCCACGTCCTAGACGGATTTGCATGACGAGGTTTAGCGAAGTTGTTTTGCACCCATTTAAGCATCGAGATTTCCTTCTCTCAGCTCATCCCTAAAAAGCAGTGGTGGATAGGCTTATTTGATGGCGGCCTAGACTCGCCATGTCACAAACTCTGTCATTGGGCTCTTGTGATACTTAACCTGCTTGGCGGTTCCACCCGCCAACCAGTCACGCCCTGTTAGAATCTGCCACTGTCCACCTAGTGGACAGAATTGCGTTCGGCCCTGGAAGAGGCGAAGCTTCTAAGATCGTAATGAAGTAAAATCCTTGCAAAAAAACAATTACAAAACATCACAGGGCTGAATACAAAAACAAAAGATTACAGAGCAAAGCTGATGACAGAGAAGGGTGGCGTTAATGGGAAGCAGGCCATGATTCCAAGCGGATAAATTAAGAATAAGATATAAAATTCAACATAATAAAAATATTTTATATAGTTTCATTTTCTTCAAACCGTACATTTATTAAAGATTTCTATAAGGAATCCTTACCCAACTATAATGTTGCAGTTAGCGGATACTGCTGACGTATATCAACCATCAACTGCTCGAATGTCCTTTCAGGAAATTTACGTCGCCACAAGAACTCAGCCATGTATGTGCTGAGCAAATGTCTGTGCCTTCCATAATGCCTTTTATGTGCCTGCTTTGCCTTCTGCCACACTGACTTGATGTGGTTGGTGGTGGCATACGTAACTGGATCCACAAAGTTCAGCGTGTGATTGACTGTCGTGTGCACATATCCGATTTGCTGCAAATTGTTGTATGCAGCCCACATGTTTGACATTACAGTTGTACCTGCAAATTAATTACAAATTAAAGCATCAACTAACTGAGAGGGAATAAATACATCCATAATGTAGCCTAGAGAATTTACTTTAAATCAGGGGTAATCGACAAAATTTCATGAAGGGCAAAATTTTTGTTTCTTTCCCGTTATCCAGACCCCAGTAGAGGGATGGTGTAGCTGGCATTAGGGTTATGGTTAGGTTAGGGTTACGGTCAAGTTCCCGACCGAAAAGCCTTCAATGGGGTCCGGATAACGGGAAAGTACCAAATTTTTTTATGACTGGTGCCTGAGGGTCAGAAGTCATTGACCGTTTCAGTATCTTCACGGGCCATTCCATAGTCCCTGTCGGCCCGGATCTGGCCCGCGGGCGAGTCACCAGTTGAATACCCCCTTAACTTAAAGGGTATTCTCAGAGCCGTCTAGTTTACATTGAGTTACAGATTTATTCCCCAGTTGTTTAGGGTATCCAGTGTTTACTAACAAGGTCCGGTTGCTCCGCCCACTGGTAGGCAGAAACCATTGTTGTCTATTAATAGACGCCAATGGCAGAAGCAGATTTCTTACTGGTGGGCATAGATCAGTGACCATAGAGATTGTCTGGATACTCCTATATGAACGTTTATCATCGATATAAGAATGTATATCGATGACGTTTATCTTACCGGGTAATATGTGTTGCTGAATAATTGGCAACAGAGTGGCAGCATCACGATTGGCGACGGGAATCATGAGTCCTTCCTTGGTCTCTAAGTCGACTGCTGCGAAAACCCATCGATGTCTGACTTTGTGCCCCCTATGGTACTTCCGGCGAACTAGCATACATTCATCAATTTCAACCGTATGGCCAACTCCGCCGATGAGTACAGGATTCCTGTTAAAATGTTCTGCGCACACGTCACGCACAAACTTTTTCCAATCAACTACTGTATGGCTACTGTTGAGATGCAACTCATGCTGGAAGTCCACTTGCCGGTGGCAGTATTGTCGACTCCATAAATACATAAATCGTACAACAGTAGCTTTAGGCAACCTCGTGTTTGCAAAGAAAGTTCCACGGTGATCTGATGCACAACGCTTGCACGGATGACATCGCCAGCTATCGCTATTGATATCAAATCTCATCGGTCGTCGGCATCGTCTACAAGAAACTCGTCGACGCAGCAAACCCAAACGCCTACAGAAATTCACTGTTGACGTTGCTGAACGTGTCTTCAGCTCAATGTCAAAAACTGTTAAAGCATTAACATTAGCAGCCATGTTGCTAAATGCTAACAAATGCAAAAGGATTTGAACTTGGCTTGAAGGAATGATACAACAAGTGTTACCGCCAACAATTTCGAAAAGAAATGTTAATACTTTTGAAATGCTGCGTTTTAACCAATCACCTCTCTTGAGGCTATTGGTCTTGACCAATGAAAACGAATACCTCGGTGATGTCTTCGCCGCCAGCAAACGTTTATCTATTAATAATTCACACTCTGAAGGTAGGGTCTCGTGCGGTGGACAGTCGTCCATCTTGAGCGATTGTAAGATCAGGATTCAAAAGAAAGTCGGTTTTTGATCGTGATATTGAAAGTGATGACAAACGTTAGCATGTAGGCCTATGGTCCCCGCTTTTTATCCTATTTGCGTGTTTTAGGGGCCGTCCATAAATGACGTCACGCGATTTTGGCAGTTTTTTACCCTCCTCCCCTCGTCACAAGTCGTCACAAAAGTCAGACCCCCTAACAAATGACGTCACAACGCGTTAACCACCCCCATCCTGTAATGTCAAAATTAATGTTTCAATTCACTAAGTACTTCCATTCAATTGAATGTGAAACAATTTTATAAACATTCGTTGACACGAAAATTCGATTTTCTCATATTTCTCCTTTTTTGATGCATTTGTTTATGCAGTGCATATTTATAGTGGTAGTGTATACTGTTTAGTATGATATATGTGAATAAAATCAGCGCATTGTAAAACTTGCAACTGTACAAGTAGTGGCGTAGCCAGCTTATGCAAAGTGGGGTTGTTAGCTGGAGGCACTATGCAACTGAACACTGAAGCAGCGGCCAACCCTCCCCCACTACCCCTCCTTCAACTAAAAGTCAGCGGATTTACATAAATTGTGTTGGTCATATTTTTTGAAATGGGGTTGTTTGAACAACCCCAAACAACCCCGTGGCCACGACACTGTGTACAAGTCAAACATTGCAAATTTTCCAAATCAAATAAGAAAACCACTGGCTCAGTCCAGACTTCTATTCGAAGACTCTGTCAAAAGGAAGAACGGTCATCCGAACATGGCTTGTATATTCCAAGCAGCAGGCAGGGGCGTAGCCAGGAATTTGATTTCGGGTATAAATTTGAGGGTATCTATAATTATAATACTAATACTAATACTACTACTACTACTACTACTACTACTACTACTACTACTACTACTACTACTACTACTACTACTACTACTACTACTACTACTAATAATAATAATAATAATAATAATAATAATAATAATAATAATAATAATAATAATAATGCACCAGTTCTAATACCCAAGGGTATCGATCGATGGTACGTGAAAGGGCTACTACTTTTTAAGATAAATCTTCTTAAAGGCCCCCAGGCCCAAGGCGCGATTTGTAGGAGGAAAGGAGAAGCTCCCCCCACTACCCAACTGCATCCCCTACTGCTACATCCCCTACCACTACATCCCCACACTGCTACATTTCCCAACAACTACATCCCCCCTAATGCTCCAGGTCACAAATCGCACTCTGCCCAGGCCATCCTGTCGCATATTATCTTGTATACTGATAATTAAAACATAAAAATTTCTTAAGCCATGCTTTCCAACTCATTTATTTCACCTCAAATTTCCTTTTCCATATTTTTTGTGAATATTAGTTAATATTCACGTAAAAAATTTATAAGACCATAATGTGAATGAAAGGCTAAATGTTCTCTTTCACGAAAGGCTGGTTATATAAATTTAAATTCCGGTAGATAAAGGTGTGCTTTTGTTAGAGCAAAGAAGCGATACATTTATTGCTATTGTGATAAATATTGAAGATTTCTGTCGAATCTTCGAACGACACATTAAATTTTCGATCATAATGGGAAATTCTATTCGAACTGATCACAAATAACCAACTATTTATCACCAATAACAGGAAAGCGTTCAATTTTATTCGCAAGGGGACAGTACTCGCATAACTGACGCTAATCGTTTTCCGGTTATACTGATGTCCACACTGCGCCATCGCCATTAAAGTGTCAGTTCCAGGCAGGGACATAGCCAGACATTGGCAGAATTTTAGGTTGGGGGCTGAAGCCCAAGATTCACTCCCCTTTCTTCCTTTTGAGCCCACAACGCCATTTGGGCTTCAATTCATTTTGGGGCTAGGTTCAGGCTTGGGGTGCTTGAGCCCCCAACCCATTTCTAGCTACGTCCCTGGTTGTAGGGGCGTCATGGGGGCGGTAGGAGCAGGACCCCAAGGAAATGAAGAAATAATGCATAATGTATTAAATAAATAAATGTGAAATGTGCAAAAAATCGCAAAATTTGCCAAAAATTTGCCCAAAAATATCAACAATTTGTAGATTTGCCAAAATTGGCCAAAACTTGCCAACAATTTGCCAAAAAATTATTTCGCACCCCTCAGAAAAGTATGAAATGACGCTACTGGCCAGTTGTCTGTTTTGCGTGGGCATTTGGCACGCACGCACACACACATGTCACACACACACACACACACACACACACACACACACACAGACACACACACACACACACATATATATATATATATATATATCCCATTTTGGAGGCGTCTGACTCATAATAACCTGTTGTATCGATGGGAAGTGTTTGAAGGCGGACGCGTGGAAAAGAGAGAGAGAGAGAGAGAGAGAGAGAGAGAGAGAGAGAGAGAGAGAGAGAGAGAGAGAGAGAGAGAGAGAGAGAGAGAGAGAGTTGTATCTACTGGCACTTTACAGATGGCACGCCTTCGCGTTGCGTCGCGTCGGCGGCGGCGAGAGCGATTGTTTACGTCTTCCTAGAAATCCTTAATCTCGAATATATAGCGTATACGCTGTATAGTCCGGGACTCGTCGGGCATTATTATTCAACTTGCCATCGCAACGATGACTTATGCGATACCAATCGGCACCTGACTGACTTTGAAAACAAGGGACGGAGAATTTTGGCGCTGAGAAAACTCGGCGAGTCCTGAACGGCAAGATGCCCAGGGCATATATTTGGTTTCCATAACGACTGATTAACGAGGGCATCTTCTTGCCTCGCTCTTCCCTAGGGGCTTAGCAGGGGTAACGTCTGGCCTGGTAGAATTCTTTCTTCAGCTGCTGTCGTTAAAGTAAATTACATCAACCAGTGGCGTAAACCTGGCGTCAACTTTGGGGCGGGGGGGATAGAATCGTCTATAAAGTCAGGTTAGAACCTCTTTTTCGTCTCCTTGACGAGCAAGAAAACGTCATCCTTATATCTTATATTTTTCCCATTCCAAATACCCTGACAAGCAAAAAAGGTCATCCGAAATGCAGCGAATGTGTCAGTTGCAACTTGCAGGCAGGGACGTAGCCAGACATCGGTTTTACCATATGGCATATAGGCACAAAACATTGCAGGGAGGATAATTGATACTCTGTCCCCCTACTAATTATTTTGGGGACCGTCCCTCGCCGTAGTACCCCCCCGTGTTTTACGCCCTTGACATCAACTAAGTTATTTTCGTTTTCTGACAAACATTTGCTGATATGGCATTTTCACTGGCATACTGCATACATTACCGATATTATCACTATATTTACTTTCACGTTTAGCACCAAATAGAGTTTAATAGACATAGCGCCTTGTCCCTAATTGTCGGCCAACTTAGTTTAATAAGACCTTACAGCAGCATTTAATGCAAGCTGACGAAAAGGAAGAGATGGTAAAGAATCATACATTTACTTTGCAGGAATTGAAGAAAAACAGAAGACGAGTCATGACGATGGGAATCTTGCCGGCATGGGTAATGGGTTGCAGTGGCGTCGCCAGGAATTTTGGGGGGAAAGGGAACTGGCGTGTCAGATTCCTTACCCCAACCCCACACACCTCATCCACAAAAAACTTTCTCACCGGATTTGCGCGAATCTGGTAGGTGGTCTGGGAGCAGGTTGGGGTGGGAGGCAGTTGCTCCAATTTGCCCCCCGTGGCGACGTATATGATGGGTTGGGTTGGGTTGGGTTGGGTTTGAGATTTGATGGGTTGGGTTCTAAAAATGGTCACATGGACACATGGACATCTCTGCTCTAGCGCTCTCGGCTTCTTTGCCAACATAGGCGAAGATGCTCTTCTGTCTTCTTTGAGCTGACATTGGCTTCTGCTCTTGGTTTTTGACTCTTATCTCTCGGATTCCTTCCTTCCTTCCTTGTCACCGACGCTGCGACTTTCCGACAGTGGCGTAGCCAGGATTTTCCGAAGGGGGCTACGAACGACGATTTTCCAACTTCGAAAAATCCTGACAAGTCAAAAGAAATTCGTCACTTATTATTTCCATTGTTCCATATGGTTGAGTTAGTTATATATATAAAGCATAATCGCGGACATGTGCAGCCTATATAGTATATAGGCTGTATATACAGCCATTTTGATTTTTTCTGCTTCTTTTTTTGCTACCGTAACCCCGATTTTGGCGTCCCTCCGCCCAGATAATAATAAAACGCAATAAAAAATGTTGGTTGGCCAACCAAGAGGGGGTTTAACCCTCCTCCCCCAATACCACTGGCTACGCCACTGCCTTCTGGCACTTTATGCTGATTGCTTCCTTGTTCAAGAACTCCGCCAAGCCGCTCATCCTATACAAGCATCGCAAACAGTCAAAGTGCCTTTTTAAGAGCCACTATTAATTATTATTTCAAGATTTGAAGTCGTTATTAATATGATTAACACCGAATTAAAAAGAGGATGTGAAG
The DNA here is from genome assembly GCA_018105865.1 of Metaphire vulgaris. Lineage (NCBI taxonomy): Eukaryota > Metazoa > Annelida > Clitellata > Crassiclitellata > Megascolecidae > Metaphire > Metaphire vulgaris. The sequence goes on along the minus strand of CM030868.1, from coordinate 6,595,265 downwards.
ATCGAACAAAGTGGAAATCCCTGGTCGCTAACGTAGAAATACACAGCACCTAAAGAACAATTATTATTATCAATAAACCAAATTTGATATTAAATCGATGCTAATCCAAATGTTACTTAGCATGATGCAGAAATCATAATAAATGGACAGACATTGGAAAAGGTTGAAACATTCAAGTACGTGGAAGGAATACCCAAGAGCGACGGAAAACACACAGAGGACGTGAAAATGAAAATAAATAGAGGATTACAAACAATGGGAAGAATGAGAACACTATGGAGGAACAAAAGCTCAACAATGAATACAAAGCTGAAATTGTGCAATACATTAGTAATACCTCAAATTTTATATGGAACGAAAACTTGTGTAGTAAAAAAATCAGACGAAAAAGTTTAATGGTTGCAGAGATGAGCTGTCTAAGAAAAATAATGGGAGTCAGCAAATATCAAAAATTGAGAAATGAAGACATCCGGCAATGTTACTTAGCATTACTTAGACAAACAAATATCATTGAAAACAAAACTAAAGCTATATAATACACTGATCAAACCAATACTATTATATGGATCAGAATGCTGGACCATAAAGAAGAAAGACGAAAGAAGATTAATGACTGCAGAAATGAACTGGTTAAGAGGAATAGCAGGAGTCAGCAGAAGACAAAGAATAAGAAATGAAACGATCAGAGAAAAGACAGAGCAAAAAGAAACGATACTCGAATCAATACAGAAACGAAGACTGAAATGGTTTGGTCATGCTGAAAGAATAAAGGAAGAAAGACTACCAAAGAAAGCACTATACAACTGTGCTGAGGGGAAAGGAGAAAAGGAAGACCAAGAAAAACATGGATAGAAAACTTAAAAGAGGATGCAGAAGAAATGCAAATGAACTTCATCCAATTGACCAGAGCAGCAAGAGACAGACAGAAGTGGAAGGAACTCATTCAGACCCATCGTCCAACCCAATAGATGGAACGACGGAAGGAAAGAAAGAAAGAAAGAAGAAGAAGAAGAAGAAGAAGAAGAAGAAGAAGAAGAAGAAGAAGAAGAAGAAGAAGAGACAGGAGCCACAGAAACAATTTTCGATAAAGTACGCAAAAGGAGATTAACTTAGTTTGGACATGCTAAAAGAATAGACAACAATAGATGGGCCTGCAAAGCACTGCATATGCACAAAGTAGAAGGAGACAGAGGGAGAGGAAGACCGAGAAAGAGTTGGATGGATAACATCAGAGAAGATCTGGAAGCAAAGAACATGTCGATTGTTGAAGGATGCAGATTAGCGCAAGATCGAGCGAAGTGGAAATGTTTCGTATCTAACTATTGCATGCCGTCTTGCAGGCAGAAAGTGATGATGATGATGATGACGATGGTGATGATGATCATGATGAAATGTTACTTATATTGCACGTGAATAAACTTCTGTTCGTTTACGCTATGATTTTACAGACAAATCGATCTTCAAACGACGTAACTTTTCGTTTACAAGTTTAACTGGATTCGGGGGACATTCCATGAGCGCCCACAGAAATTTTCCAGGGGGAGGGGGCAAAACAGCAAAAGACAGTGGTCACTGTTAATATTTTTAGCATGGTTTTCAAATTATACTGTGAAATACAGTGTATTGGTATTTGCATTTTCCAGGGCTGAGAAGTGCCTCTCTTGCCCCCAATGTGCGGGCGCCCGTGGAACATTCGTTGTTTACCGACCTTGACGAGCGACCTTACGCAGCCAAAATCTCTCCCAACAGCCGTCACCTTGAATTAATGCCAACGTGGGGGTGGGGCGTGGGTGGTGGTTGAGAGAGGAGACTGATACAGAGGTTGAACGCCTAAGCGCCGTTTCTCTTGAGATGACGGCAGTGAGTCAGAACCTTGAACAGGTCGTGAACAGGTGCTGCTCTGCGCACGCGCAATACGATACCTCTCGGAGTTGGTCCGACGCCGAAGGCAATCGAGGGCGTAGCCAGGGATGCGATCCCCCTCCTTCCCTGGAGAAAATACCGTCCAATGCATACATTGTGGCGTACATACTGTGAAACCTAGATTAAGAAAGCAGATTAGCAGTTATACGACGTAGAAAGTTGCATCTAAAACCTAAATCATTGCAAAGATTAAAATATCATAATGAAAATTCGGAATAATAGGCTCAAGATTAATGGTGGCCGCTTTGCCCATCATCGCAATATCTTCACACTGCGACAAAAGTAAAAAGTAAACATTTTCCAATTGGAAATGCGAACCAACGGAAAGAGTCTGGCTACGCCCACGATAATATCAATCCATCCGTTTGTCCGTCCATCCATCCAGACACCGATCCATCCATCCGTACCCTGCCACAGCCCTAGATGGCTTTTGAACTCTGGTTCGTAGAAATAATTCTCTTCCTATGAAACCGGAGAGAGAGAGAGAGAGAGAGAGAGAGAGAGAGAGAGAGAGAGAAGAAAAAGGACGAAGAGGGAGGGTGGAATGGAGGGGGGAGGGAGGGTATTATCTAGAACCGATTTCAACAGTGTAAACATCCGGGGACCATACAATGGCGCCTGAAAGTACTTGAAGTTCCCGTCTTCATCGGTTTTCCATTCTGTTTTGTTTCATCGATTACGGCATACCCCTCCTTCCTCCGTCTGTCGGATTGTCTATCTGTCCCTCTCCGTCTCCCTCTCCGTCTCTCCTTGTTTGTCTATCTCTGTCTGTCTATCTGTCTGTCTCTCTGTCTTTCTGTCTGTATGTCTATGTCTCTGTTAGTCTGTCTCTCTCCGTCGCTCTGTCTCTGCCTCACTGTCTGTCCATCTCCGTCTCCCTCTCGTCTTTTCATGTATGTCTGTCTGTTTGTCTCTGTCAGTCTGTCTCTCTCTCCGTCGCTCTGTGTCTCTGTCCGTCAGTCAGTCAGTCTGTCTGTCTGTCTCTCTTCCTCCCTCCCTCCCTCTCTGCCGGTGCCCAAATCCAATCCAGTCATCATAATACAACTTTCCATCGATGCCTCTATAGTTGAAACATTATGGAGAATGTCTATAATTGCAACATGATATTGAAGACGACAGAATTCAAATTATGATCCAACCGAGCGGAAAGATAACTGAAATTAGTTCTCAGATAACGCGGCAGCCCTGGAATTTAAGTTGGGAGGGGAGGGGAGAGGAGGAGAGTGGCGGATCTTAGCCTTTGAATGTTGGTTTCCAGATATTTTTATGCTTCAAACAACTGTGTGTCTCTCCCATTGGTATAGAGTACGCTTCTGTTTACATTAATTATCCAAGTCTCCTTGTTCAGTTGTTGATTGGCGATTCTTCAATTTAATAACACACTATTATATTGTGATATATTAAGCCTATGTTTTAACTTCACTTGATCTTCCATTTAATATGCATTCTCAAATTTTAGTTGAAAGCTGCAGTCAGTCAGTTATAGTCAGTCAGTCAGTCGGTCGGTCGGTCGGTCAGTCGGTCGGTCGGTCGGTCGGTCGGTCGGTCGGTCAGTCAGTCAGTCAGTCGACTGGTTGTTAAATGAGTTCGTAAGTTAGTTGGTTGGTAGGATCGATAAATTAGCCAACCGACACATTAGTGACTACGAGGGCAGCTAAGAAGCAGCGCCGGCGGAACACCTGATAAGGTGTATCCGGTACATAGTGCATGGGCCTGGCAAGTAAACAGGAAACGAGTCTTTTTAATTATTCGTCTCTCAATGAGGCTAAACCAGCAGCAGCAGCAGCAGCAGCAGCAGCAGCAGCAGCGTCAACACAGCTCCAAGCCATTTTGCATCGATTGGCGTCAATTCGGTGCGCACGAGGATCCAGGGGCGCGCATCGGCACAGTAGGTGCTGTCGCTATGCCACTGCTGCTGCTGCTGCTGCTGCTGCTGTGGTGAACGGGGCCCTGGGAAACCACGCCGATCTTTGTCTGAAAGGAAAGTGGGAGGGAGGGAGGGAGTAAGGGAGGGAGGGAGCGAGTGTGGGAGGAAGGGAGAGTGAGCGGGAGAAAGAATGAGTAGTCCTAGTTTCGTGTGTTTATGCTGCGCTATGCGGACAGAAGAACAAAGGGGTTGGCGTTTAACATGGAACGCGTTGACGACAGCAGAACGTTGTTGTACAGTCCACGGCATGATACTAGATATAAAAAAGAATCAGTCTGCTAAAAGAGTTTAAATGGGCGTAGATTTCGACAGACGGCGAATTCAAACGGCCAAAAAACGACGGAGAACTTAACAACTGATGATCAGATCAGATCTGCTTCACTTCTTGGCAGTCTTTCAGATCTTGATCGGTAGTACTAGAAAACATCGACCCCCCCACACGCTGGGGCAAGAAGGGGCACTTGCCCCCATTAAAAATGCAAATCTAGCGTTTTAACTAAATATATTTGGGCTTTTAACCAGGATTTTCACACAAAAACTCGACTGATAGTTAGTTGTATACTAAGTGAAATAGAGAAACCGAACTTTAGCTAAGAACTGCGGAGTTGAAACCCCTGAAAACTGTATTAACTGCATGTGACCATTGTGTTTTGCGGTCCCCCGAACATTTCTGTGGGCGCCACTGCTAGAGAACATAATTTATCTACGGTAGTTGAGTTCATTGGTTATCAAATGGAGTTTTGCTTATTATTATTAATTGGACCCTGAAAATACCAAAGTCAAAAGCGCTTTGACAACGCTGACATGTCAATGAAGGTAAGAAGGGGACGATGTCAAAAATCCACTTAGATGCTTACCCTGCATGACCACGGCGAACTTTGTTATAAAGATTTTTAACCGTTTCAACAGAGTTGAGCGTCGCATAAATAAATCCAGAAACGGTTGAAGTACAGTATGTCATACTATTATCTTTACGACGTTTTACTGT